>JASDDO010000019.1:613661922-614261922 GCA_030015575.1 Agapanthus africanus
TGGTAGATCGTAAATGCAAAACACATTAAACCAAGCTAGACTAAGTTAATGGCGAGGCTCTGATACCACTGTAAGTGCACGGCGGCGCCCCGGCCGTCAATCCGACGGCCAAATGCGGAAGCGGTGATAAACTTTAATTTTTCTTGAACTGGCAAACCGCCGCGCACTAATACCCGGATCAAACCATTAACTAGTCCTAGCTAACTACAAGATGGGAATAGAGATATACCGACGATCCAAGTCCTCCGGTCTTCTCGTCACCGTCCCGATCTCCTGCGGAATGTCCCGTCTCCTCCTCGTCGCCGGAAGTGCACCACATCGCCTACTTCTTTTACGGGCTCCCACCTCAATGCCGAGGCAACTCGGGCACGAAGCCGGCTACTCGACGTGCCCAAGATTCGCTGTAGAATATGTAGTCTTCAAGTCTCACTTTGGGGTAGTGGAGGTTGCCTTTTGGTGGAGGGATGATACAAGGAGTTTTTCTTGGGAATTTTGGTGAAGAAAATGATATGATATCAACCAAAATGACCCTCCCAAAATTGGGACAGCCACCTTCTCCAAAGAATGGCCGGCCATGCTAAATTGAGAGGGGAGAGTGAGAGTGAGGAACCATGTATCAAAAGATTACCCTCCCAATAATGCAAGAGAGAGAGGGAAATGATATCATGAAAGGAAATGATTATCAACAAAGCCATACTCCACCAACCTCATCATCACAACAAAGGTCAAGCCATCATGACACCATCATGAAGAAAAAAGACAAGCAAGGTCAAGGTATGGTGAGCCATCATGATACAAGGAAATATGCAAAGACCCCCTCCACAATTGCTTATTTGCAACAATGCAAATAAGCCCTCCTCTACCAATCTTCGGCCAATGAACGGAACAATGGAAATTGGCCGAAACGGGAAGCAAACTGGCAACTCCAGAAAACTGGTCCCGTAATAAATTACAGGAAAACCCCGATACTGTGCATACACACCCGCATCTGTATTTCGACCGAAATACAGATGCAATGAGACAAAATCTACACTGTACTATACTAGGATCCGGCTTAAACCAAAGCCGGCTAGTAATATCCGTTCGATCTTGATTCGTGCAATACCGCACGTATCTGATCGAACCCTGCCATATAACCATACGGCCTATAGTACAAACTGTCCGATCCTGATCCGTGCAATACCGCACGTATCTGATCGGACCTTGCCATATCTCCATACGGCCTCTACAACCTTTCGCCCGAAAGCTGAGTAACTGAATGTGGGGGACTCTAAAGACTCATCAACACCTTGGTTGTGGATTTAACCACTAGCACGTTAGAGGTATAAGCCAATACATAACGGGCTACCAGGTATTGACCAAAAGGGACGTCTGTGAGCGAACTCAGCCTGACACCCTACTGAGCATGTCAGTGACAATATCCGTACAGTCCGGTCCGTTCGTCTATGAGCATCGCATGGCGGGCCTAGGGGGTTGGTAAAAGTCAGACCCCCAAAAGCGGTACAAGTCGTGTCGGAGTGTAGCCCAGAACACCCTGAGATACTACTGGAATACCTACCAGTAAATCTCCTTGCCTCGGCCGAGGGCTTCGTGTAATGGCTCTCCTAGACACAGCACGACCTCACCCCCAATACCGGGAGAGACGATCCCCTGAAGATACGCTCACTGCCTCCATGTGGCTCGGGACTGTACCCAACTAAAACCTGTTTGCACGACTCCTTTGAGCCGTGGTAGGGTAGTAATCAAAGTACAGTGGGAACTCACACGAGACAAATGACGATCCCCAGGTCGATGAACTAACCTGCACACATGTCACCAGGGAACTTGTCACGACCCGAAGTTTGGCCCGTGACCGGCACTTAACCACGTAACGTCTACAGGCGTAACGCGACTAAGTGAACCGAAAACCCAGAAATCAAACCAGTGAAAGTATAGAGTGTTAGAAGTTTTAAAGGAAGCACTACTAAAATCATGATAAGAAACTAAGTAAACAATCTCCAAGAAAACAATATACGACGCCGTAGCGAAGATCAAGATCCACAAGTGGGAACATCACAGATAGAATAAACTCCAAGTACAGCCGGCTCACAACGAGCTCGACACCAGAATACAAAATAGTACAACATCGTCCTCACACTGTTTCTAAGTCAAATACATACATGGTAGATGGAGAATACTAGATACAACAATGTACATACTGAAAGATAAACAGATACCGCACAAAACCCACCTATCAGCAAAAGGGCTAGTACACCAACTGTGGGGGTATCTATGCCAAAAGATGCAAAGCAGCCTGCCGCGACTACTCCGAAGGGCAACCTGCAAACACTGTGGCACAACGGGGGTGAGTTGCCAACTCGTGAATAGAGATAACATATAAAGGTAATCGCGAGCATGTACGTACTACACTACTCTATCATATGCCAACAGATGATATCAATATGGGATGAGCAGTATGTGCAATAATCATGCAAGTGCTCTATAGGGTCCTGTACTACCATATGAGGTACAAATGCTCTAACAGGTAATGCATCTACAGGATGAGGTACAAAAGTAATGCTGAGCAGGGGCAATATAATATCTACACGGAATGTCAACGTGGAACATATATAATCGGCTTCTCAATGCACCCAGATCTCCCAAAACTAGCTCATGCGCCGGCACTCTCCTCGGCCCTCAATCCTGTACATCTCTGAGAATCCCGAGTGCCCAACATCGGCACCCAAATATCATAATTACTCGTGTCTAGCATCGACACGCAAAACATCCTGTATCGGGCATCCGTCATTCCGGATCAGCCCTCTCTCAAAGTATATATATCGGGAATCCGTCAGTCCGGGTCATCCCTCTCTCAATACATCGGGCATCCGTCATTCCGGGTCAGCCCTATATCAATCCATCGGGCATCCGTCAGTCCGGGTCAGCCCTCTCTCAAAGTATATATCGGGAATCCGTCATTCCGGGTCATCCCTCTCTCAATACATCGGGCATCCGTCATTCCGGGTCAGCCCTATATCAATCCATCGGGCATCCGTCAGTCCGGGTCAGCCCTCTCTCAAAGTATATATAGGGAATCCGTCATTCCGGGTCATCCCTCTCTCAGTACATCGGGCATCCGTCATTCCGGGTCAGCCCTATATCAATCCATCGGGCATCCGTCAGTCCGGGTCAGCCCTCTCTCAGTACATGCCTCTAGCACCGAGAAAACACGGGGCGGCGCCCCAAAATATCATATCAAGGGAACCGGGTTTTTAAATGATTACTTATTTGAAAAGGCCACGGTTCCCAAATCCAGAAATCACATGAAATCTCAACCAATAATACAAGTAATTGTGATGTGATATGTGCATCAAGTATGAGTATCAAGTCATGTCACATATAGATAAGCTACAATGCAATGATCCAATGTGATATAGGTATCAAATATGAGTATCAAGTCATGTTACATATAGATAAGCTACAATGCAATAATCCAATGTGATATAGGTATCAAATATGAGTATCAAGTCATGTCACATATAGATAAGCTACAATGCAATAATCCAATGTGATGTGTGTAGTAGGTATGCAATGCACTAGCTAGTAACCATGAACATGCAATATATATAAGGAACGCTATAAGGTCCTATCAGCCCTGACGTAGAACGCCATGCGGGCGATATCCCCGTAGATGTGAAATCTACTCACCGTAGCCTTTCACTAGGTATAGCCAACAACCTGTTTCCCCTCCTGCGCGGCGTCCGCTGTACTCGCCTGCGAACCTATAATTACACAATATATCACACGTAAGCTTGAAATCACAGAAACGCGACATTTAAGCCGAACCGGTAACTCGTGTCGCGAACCAAGCGAGCGTGTGCGCGATGCGCTAAAACGTGTAGTTACGTGTCTGAAATCACTCCGACGCGTCGCGATACGCAGAAACCCAAAACCCACACACACGTATCACGCGTGTCGCGAAAGGTTGAAAATACGGAAAAATTGGTATTCTACCCCAGATTTTGATACAGGAAAAAAATTGCAAAACTATATATACCATAACAACCCAAATAGCAGCATACACCCACACCCCAAACCCCAACCCTTGGCTCCCCTATCTGGCCGCAATTTGCGGCCAGAATGCAAAAATTGGCGGCCCCAAATGGGAATTGGGCTCCCAGGTTGGGTGTGTGCACTCTATACCCCCCATACATGCTACAGTAATATCTAGATTTAAACTGAAAAGTCTCGGGTAACAGCAGATCCTATAGTGCCCAAATTCTAGTTAAAATCCACACTTTGCACTAAAAATGGAACTTTAAGGTATTTTTGTGCAACCTGAAACAAACCCTAGTTAAAGTAGCTCTAATAACACCTAAAGGAGCTAACTAAACCATGAGAACACCAATCTAACATGTGAATCACAAATATCCCTTAATATCACTAAAAACGCACAAAAATGAGATTTTTACTAGAGGATACAACAAGTCTAAGGAAAAGAGGTGCTAATATGAGTTAATACCTTCTAAGAACCTTGCAAAACCCCAAAAGTTCCAGCTTCTCCCTTAAGTGTGCAGAATTGCCTTAGAACACCTCAAAAACCTCACTTTTTCCAAGCTTTTGTGAAGAAAATGAGTTGATATGCATAGGGTTTTGTGTATGGATCAAAGGGGAATGAAAAGAGAAGAGAATATGGAGGAAAAATGAAGTTTTTGCTGCTAGAAATTCTGTGGGATCTCAGAATGAGGGAAAAAGAGAGAAGAGAGAAGAGAAAGAGGGTCAAAAGTCAAGGTTTACCTAACCACCATGCTCATTTGTTTAATGGTATTTGAATTTTCTTTTCTTTTGTTGTTTCCTTTTGAAATTATAAAAAGGGTTTAGAAAAGGATTAAATGGTGGGGAAAAAGAGTTTGCAACCATGCACAAGAATGGTTAACAAGTCACAAAATGTCAAAGTATGCTAGGTGCACACTACAAAGGAAAATTTCCAATATGCTAACACTACCAATAATAACTATAAATCCTATGAACACACAAATATAAAAACATGCATGACTACCATTATCACCAAAACAATCAAACGAAAATTTCAAAGTGTTACAATCTACCCCCCTTAAAGAAATTCGGTCCCCGAATTTAAAAATCTAACTATACGCACCTTCAAAAAGGTGGGGATACCTCTCTCATCATCTCGCTTTTGGTCTCCCAAGTGACTTCCTCGCCGCTCTGGCCACGCCAAAGTATCTTGACGGACGATGTCTCTTTCGACCTCAATTTCTTCACTTGTCGATCTAAGATTATCACTGGCTGCTCTGCGTAGGCAAGGTCGCGCTCAAGCTGGGTCGTCGGATGCTGAATCGCATGCGAAGGATCATGAAGATATCGGCGGAGCATGGAGACGTGAAATACGGGGTGCACGTCTGGAAAACTGGGCGGAAGGGCTAATCGATACGCAACTGCACCAATTCGCTCAAGGATCTCCAATGGGGCCCACATATCTGGGACTGAGCTTCCCCTTCTTCCCAAACCTCATCACACCTTTCATTGGGGAGACCCTCAAGAAAACATGATCACCTAACAGAAAACTTAAGCCTGCGCCGACGACGGTCCGCATAAGATCTCTGCCTACTCTGGCTGCTCTCATCCTATCGCGAATCAACTGGACCTTCGCTGTCGTCTCCTCCACGATCTGTGGTCCTAAGATACTGCTCTCACTGAGCTCCGTCCAACAAGTGGGCGACCTGCATCTCCTCCCATAAAGAGCCTCAAACGGTGCCATCTGAATGGTCTCCTGGTAGCTGTTGTTGTAGGAGAACTCTACTAAGGGCAAATGATGATCCCAGCTACCTCCGAAGTCTAATACGCATGCTCTGAGCATGTCCTCGAGAGTCTGAATCGTCCGCTCTGACTGTCCGTCGGTCTGCGGATGGAATGCCGTGCTGAAACTCAAGCGAGTGCCCAAAGCCTCCTGAAGCCTTTGCCATAGCCGGCTGGTAAACTGGGTGCCTCTATCGGACACGATGCATGTCGGAACTCCGTGCAGTCGCACAATCTGATCAATGTAGACCTGGGCATACTGAGTAAATCCGAAAGTCGTCTTCACCGGTAGGAAGTGAGCCGCTTTCGTCAAACGATCTACGATCACCCAGATGGAGTCATACCCTCGACTAGTCCTGGGTAGACCCACCACGAAATCCATCGAACTCTATTCCCATTTCCACTCCGGAATGGGTAACAGCTGTAGCTCTCCCGCGGGCCTCTGGTGCTCAGCCTTGACTTGCTGACAAGTCAGGCATCTCGATACAAAATCTGCAATGTCCCTCTTCATACCGTCCCACCAGTAAACATCTTTCAAATCATAGTACGTCTTGGTGGAACCGGGATGAACACTATATACCGATCGATGTGCATCCTCAAGAATCTCGCGCCGCAATCCCTTAGCATCTGGTACGCACAGTCTAGCTCCAAATCGTAGTATCCCCTGATCATCGATCACGAACTCGGAAAATTTGCCCTGTCCTATCCGTGTCCTGCTCTCTGAACAGCGGCCATTGCTGTGCTGTGCCTCTTGTATACAGTCAAGAAACTGTGGGCGTGCACGAACATGCGCAATTCGTCCTTCGATCGGCGTAAACTCGAATCTGTACCCGGCTGTCGCAAGATCTGCCAATCTGCCGACGACTGCCTCTGCACTGTGCTCAAGCAGGATAGACTACCCCCGGGCCTCCTGCTCAACGCATCTGCCACTACATTTGCCTTGCCCGGGTGATACAAGATCTCACAATCGTAGTCCTTCACCAACTCCATCCATCGGCGCTGTCTAAAGTTCAGGTCTCGCTGCTGAAATATGTACTTTAAGCTCTTGTGGTCGGTGAATATCTGGCACGACTCTCCATACAGATAATGTCGCCAGATCTTTAGTGCAAAGACCACTGCAGCCATCTCCAGATCATGAGTAGGGTAATTCTGTTCATGTTTCTTTAATTGCCGTGAAGCATACGCAATCACCCTGTCATGCTGCATCAAAACGCATCCCAGCCCCACTCGTGAAGCATCGCAGTAGACCGCAAATCCGCCTGATCCTGAAGGCAAAGATAGCACTGGTGCCGTAGTCAGTAGAGCTCGTAACCGCTGGAAACTGTGCTCACATTCCTCCGTCCAATCGAAGTGAACTCCCTTCCGGGTCAACCCGGTCAACGGTGTAGCAATGCGAGAGAAGTCCTGCACAAATCGCCTGTAATAACCCGCCAGCCCTAGAAAGCTGCGGACCTCCGTCACTGACGTGGGTCTAGGCCAACTCCGAACTGCCTCTATCTTTCTCGGGTCGACACATATACCATCTCGTGTAATCACGTGCCCCGAGAAGTCTACGCTGTCTAGCCAGAAGGCACACTTGGAGAATTTGGCGAAAAGCTGGTGCTCCCTCAAGGTCTGCAGTGTGATCCGCAGGTGCTGTTCGTGCTCCTCTCTACTCCAAGAATACACCAAGATATCGTCAATAACCACCATAACGAACAGATCAAGATACGGCCGGAAAAATACGGTTCATCATGTCCAAAAATGCTGTTGGCGCGTTGGTGAGTCCAAACGACATCACCAAAAAAAAACTCATAATGGCCGTAACGAGTGCTGAAAGCTGTCCTAGGAATGTTCTCCTGTCTAACCCGCAGCTGATGGTAGCCCGATCGCAGATCGATCCTCGAAAAGTATCCTGCCCCCTGAAACTGGTCGAACAAATCGTCGATGCGTGGCAAAGGATATTGATTCCGCACTGTCACCTTATTCAGCTGGCGGTAGTCAATACGCAAACGCATGCTGCCGTCCTTCTTCTTAACGAATAGGACTGTAGCACCCCAAGGAGAAACACTGGGTCGAATAAGTCCTTTACCCAGCAAGTCCTGCAACTGACCCTTCCACTCTCTAAGTTCCGCCGGGGCCATCCAATAAAGCGGTACCGAAATAGGTCCCGTACCAGGAACCAAATCAATGCAGAAAGAATTATCACGCTCGGGCGGTCGTCCAGGAAGCTCGTCAGGGAACACATCAGGGAACTCGCTACCAACCGGAACCTGATCCAAAAGAACCTCTATAGCCCTAGTATCGCAAACATATGCGAGAAATCCCTGACATCCCTTCCGCAAAAGCTGTCCAGCGCGAACAGAAGAATTCACACCGTGAGGGGTGGCACTACGGTCCCCCAACACAACAACAACCGACTTGCCGGGAAAACAAAATCGAACTGTCTTCTCGCGGCCGTCAACAGAAGCATAGCACGTGGCTAACCAAATCCATGTCCAAAAGAACGTCGAAGTCCAACATCTCATGAAGGATCGAAACGACCGGCAACTCTCTCTCGCCGATACGGACGGTACAGGATCGGAACACGTGCCTAACAACAAATGACTCTCCCACAGGAGTAGTCACCACAAGCGGCTGGCCAAGCAAACCGGACTCTCTACCCAAACTCGGCACAAAGTGTGTAGATACATACGGGTACGTGGAAACACATGAGCACAAGGATCCGGATCAAACAATACGTGTGCAACAAAGGACAAACTAAAAGAGTACCTGAAACTACAGCATCGGATACCCGCACGTCCCGATGAGTCGAAGCAAAAACTTGTGCCTGACCTTCATTTGCGACTGACCGAACTCCTCCTCTACTAGCCTGACCCCTCTGTGCAAACCTTCCGCGTCCACGACGTCTCAGAACACGACCCTGACGTGCTGTGAAGAAACACTGCCCGATGAGGTGTTGAAGGCTTCCGCATCGTAAACACCTACGCACTGAATGCTGTCCTGCCTGGGGATGGAAGCCAAACGGCTGTCCTCGTCCTAAGCCTCTGCTCTGGGCTGGTATACCGGTATGATTCCTCAACTGTTCCGGAATTCTCACGGTCTCTGGAAGACGTGTCTCGTAAACGGGAGCTGCCTCCACCGGTGCTATGTAGGGGACGGAATACTGCATGATGATCGCAAGGAACAACTGGGTAACAGGGGCGGCAACCATCTGTCGCTGCGCTCGAGCGACCTCTACCAATGAGCTCATCGCCTGGCATAGGCCCTGCATCTCTACCACTAATCTAGCGATCTGAGCTGCCGTAGGGGAAACAATCTGTCCTGGTGCAACAGGAGTACTACTCGGATTAGTCCTTGTCTCAGATGAATCAACTCGAACCTCGGCCCTCACGGCCGCTCTCCGCGCCCTCGTAGTCCTTGGCGGCATATTGGCTATCAGAAACAACAGGATTCGATAAGGATAAGGAAATCGAATCGCACCAATGTATATACTCAAGGAGGAATTTAAATCAACAAGTCCTAAGGTCGCGTAGGCGGAGTACCGTGTCGTGAGTATGCCGCGGAACATACACACGCTACGCTACCCTGCCGCAGCTACCTACTCCATCATACCAGGGTCATCCTACACTCCGAAAGGTAAAACCTACGCTCTGATACCAACTTTGTCACGACCCGAAGTTTGGCCCGTGACCGGCACTTAACCACGTAACGTCTACAGGCGTAACGCGACTAAGTGAACCGAAAACCCAGAAATCAAACCAGTGAAAGTATAGAGTGTTAGAAGTTTTAAAGGAAGCACTACTAAAATCATGATAAGAAACTAAGTAAACAATCTCCAAGAAAACAATATACGACGCCGTAGCGAAGATCAAGATCCACAAGTGGGAACATCACAGATAGAATAAACTGCAAGTACAGCCGGATCACAACGAGCTCGACACCAGAATACAAAATAGTACAACATCGTCCTCACACTGTTTCTAAGTCAAATACATACATGGTAGATGGAGAATACTAGATACAACAATGTACATACTGAAAGATAAACAGATACTGCACAAAACCCACCTATCAGCAAAAGGGCTAGTACACCAACTGTGGGGGTATCTGTGCCAAAAGATGCAAAGCAGCCTGCCGCGACTACTCCGAAGGGCAACCTGCAAACACTGTGGCACAACGGGGGTGAGTTGCCAACTCGTGAATAGAGATAACATATAAAGGTAATCGCGAGCATGTACGTACTACACTACTCTATCATATGCCAACAGATGATATCAATATGGGATGAGCAGTATGTGCAATAATCATGCAAGTGCTCTATAGGGTCCTGAACTACCATATGAGGTACAAATGCTCTAACAGGTAATGCATCTACAGGATGAGGTACAAAAGTAATGCTGAGCAGGGGCAATATAATATCTACACGGAATGTCAACGTGGAACATAAATAATCGGCTTCTCAATGCACCCAGATCTCCCAAAACTAGCTCATGCGCCGGCACTCTCCTCGGCCCTCAATCCTGTACATCTCTGAGAATCCCGAGTGCCCAACATCGGCACCCAAATATCATAATTACTCGTGTCTAGCATCGACACGCAAAACATCCTGTATCGGGCATCCGTCATTCCGGGTCAGCCCTCTCTCAAAGTATATATATCGGGAATCCGTCAGTCCGGGTCATCCCTCTCTCAATACATCGGGCATCCGTCATTCCGGGTCAGCCCTATATCAATACATCGGGCATCCGTCAGTCCGGGTCAGCCCTCTCTCAAAGTATATATCGGGAATCCGTCATTCCGGGTCATCCCTCTCTCAATACATCGGGCATCCGTCATTCCGGGTCAGCCCTATATCAATCCATCGGGCATCCGTCAGTCCGGGTCAGCCCTCTCTCAAAGTATATATCGGGAATCCGTCATTCCGGGTCATCCCTCTCTCAATACATCGGGCATCCGTCATTCCGGGTCAGCCCTATATCAATCCATCGGGCATCCGTCAGTCCGGGTCAGCCCTCTCTCAGTACATGCCTCTAGCACCGAGAAAACACGGGGCGGCGCCCCAAAATATCATATCAAGGGAACCGGGTTTTTAAATGATTACTTATTTGAAAAGGCCACGGTTCCCAAATCCAGAAATCACATGAAATCTCAACCAATAATACAAGTAATTGTGCTGTGATATGTGCATCAAGTATGAGTATCAAGTCATGTCACATATAGATAAGCTACAATGCAATGATCCAATGTGATATAGGTATCAAATATGAGTATCAAGTCATGTCACATATAGATAAGCTACAATGCAATAATCCAATGTGATATAGGTATCAAATATGAGTATCAAGTCATGTCACATATAGATAAGCTACAATGCAATAATCCAATGTGATGTGTGTAGTAGGTATGCAATGCACTAGCTAGTAACCATGAACATGCAATATATATATAAGGAACGCTATAAGGTCCTATCAGCCCTGACGTAGAACGCCATGCGGGCGATATCCCCGTAGATGTGAAATCTACTCACCGTAGCCTTCCACTAGGTATAGCCAACAACCTGTTTCCCCTCCTGCACGGCGTCCGCTGTACTCGCCTGCGAACCTATAATTACACAATATATCACACGTAAGCTTGAAATCACAGAAACGCGACATTTAAGCCGAACCAGTAACTCGTGTCGCGAACCAAGCGCGCGTGTGCGCGATGCGCTAAAACGTGTGGTTACGTGTCTGAAATCACTCCGACGCGTCGTGATACGCAGAAACCCAAAACTCACACACACGTATCACGCGTGTCGCGAAAGGTTGAAAATACGGAAAAATAGGTATTCTACCCCAGATTTTGATACAGGAAAAAAATTGCAAAACTATATATACCATAACAACCCAAATAGCAGCATACGCCCACACCCCAAACCCCAACCCTTGGCTCCCCTATCTGGCCGCAATTTGCGGCCAGAATGCAAAAATTGGCGGCCCCAAATGGGAATTGGGCACCCAGGTTGGGTGTGTGCACTCTATACCCCCCCATACATGCTACAGTAATATCTAGATTTAAACTGAAAAGTCTCGGGTAACAGCAGATCCTACAGTGCCCAAATTCTAGTTAAAATCCACACTTTGCACTAAAAATGGAACTTTAAGGTATTTTTGTGCAACCTGAAACAAACCCTAGTTAAAGTAGCTCTAATAACACCTAAAGGAGCTAACTAAACCATGAGAACACCAATCTAACATGTGAATCACAAATATCCCTTAATATCACTAAAAACGCACAAAAATGAGATTTTTACTAGAGGATACAACAAGTCTAAGGAAAAGAGGTGCTAATATGAGTTAATACCTTCTAAGAACCTTGCAAAACCCCAAAAGTTCCAGCTTCTCCCTTAAGTGTGCAGAATTGCCTTAGAACACCTCAAAAACCTCACTTTTTCCAAGCTTTTGTGAAGAAAATGAGTTGATATGCATAGGGTTTTGTGTATGGATCAAAGGGGAATGAAAAGAGAAGAGAATATGGAGGAAAAATGAAGTTTTTGCTGCTGGAAATTCTGTGGGATCTCAGAATGAGGGAAAAAGAGAGAAGAGAGAAGAGAAATAGGGTCAAAAGTCAAGGTTTACCTAACCACCATGCTCATTTGTTTAATGGTATTTGAATTTTCTTTTCTTTTGTTGTTTCCTTTTGAAATTATAAAAAGGGTTTAGAAAAGGATTAAATGGTGGGGAAAAAGAGTTTGCAACCATGCACAAGAATGGTTAACAAGTCACAAAATGTCAAAGTATGCTAGGAGCACACTACAAAGGAAAATTTCCAATATGCTAACACTACCAATAATAACTATAAATCCTATGAACACACAAATATAAAAACATGCATGACTACCATTATCACCAAAACAATCAAACAAAAATTTCAAAGTGTTACAGAACTGCCATCTGACGTCTGGTATATGACCAACTAGCATGTTCCCGGCGAGTCCTGTCCGGTGTACTCATAACCCAATGAGCACCTGTATACATCTTAGGTGATCCAACTGACACCAGTGGCTTGTGAGACCGGCCACCGCCCCTCGTCGGGGTCTCGACTGTATACACTAGTCTACTCTGGAGTATCGATGCCCTGTCTCGAAACTCTCACGACTAGGGACCATTTCAGGATATGCTTATAGACCCCCAGCTCCCACTTATATGATCGCCCTCATACTGCTGGTGGTCAAGCAACAATCCTAGGGGCTCTATCAACGTGTAATAGCGACGTGTCAGGTCACCTAAAACAGTACACGATGATAAAGGTAAACCAGATAGCATACTATCATCTCGAGTAAGACTGTCCTACCGGGATAGGTCCTCCATCAATCATTGCAATCACGTACCTGTGACCTTATAATTGATTCTGAGGGCACTATCTCCAACAAAAACTCTGCGTGGCTCCCGATATATCCAAACCCCCCTTTCAAAACACAACACACGTACACTGCACATTGAGTTCGCATGACCAGTTTAACCCGTTAATCGGAGGTTCCCTCGCCCCAAAAGCGAGGGGTAATTAACGGCAGCTTAGTCCGCGGCTGCCGGAGATTCGGATCCCCACAATCAATAAACCTCGGCCTACCCTAGGCAGGGGGAATCTGTAGTACGCCTGACAAGCGCGCGCATATTCCCATCTCAATGGGGTGACGAAAAACACCCTACAATCCCTATTTATAGGCTTTGCCGACGACGACTATGGGGAATCAGTGAGGTGTAGCGAGGGCCGAGGTCAGTATTGACTTGGGGAGAGCGAGGACTGACCAGGATGGGACGCTCGTTGCACAGGTGCAGACGGTTTTTCCTTCGACTGATAGTATCGTCAGGCGTGTGGCAGAGATGCAGGACTTGCGCCAGACGATGAGTTCTTTGGTGGAGACCATTCGAGCGCAGCGACAGGAGGTTGTCACCCCTGTTACCCAGTTGTTCCTTGTGATCAGCACACAGCTTTCCGTTACTTACATAGCACCAGTGGATGCAGCCCTAGTTGACGAGACACGTATTCCAGAGACTTCGGGAGTTCCGGAACCGTGGAGGATTCGTACCGGGGTATCAGCTCAGAGACAGAGGCTTAGTCGTCGAGACAGCTTTCGTGACCGTTGCGGGAGTAGCAGAGGTTTGGGACGAGGAGATTCGTGTTAGCTAGATCAGCCGTTTGTTGTGTTAACTTCTGTCAGTGATTCTTTTGTTGCGCGACACGTATTTCAGTCGTATGCCAATCGATTAGGAGATTCATCCGTCACTTGACCTTCTAGAGATGTTGGATTTGACGTTCTCCAGGGCACGGACTGGTTAGTTACGTGCTAGGCGTCTGTGGACTACCGCGAGGAAACAGTCAGGTTTGTTTTCCCGGCAAGTCAGTTCTTGTTGTGCAGGGGGACAGTGGTGCCGCCTCTCACAGCTCGAATTCAACCTTTTTCGCTAGTCGGCTTTTGAGGAGAGGATGTCGAGGATTCTTTGCATTCATTCGTGATACCGGAGCCATAGTGGGTTTGTTGGACTGGGTTCTTATCGTGCGAGAGTTTTCCGACGTTGTTCTAGATGAGCCGGCGGAGCTTAGGGAGCTTAAGGATCAGCTGCAGAGTTGTTTGTTGGGGGGCTAGTGCGTCTGAGTGTTTCACATTGAGGAGCTCCTATTTCTGTTCATCACGGAGGAAGACGGTAGTTTAGATTGTGTATTGATGGATCGCCAATTGAACCGGCTTTTTGTCCGGATAGGTATCCTTTACCTCGCATTGACGATTTCTTCGATCGGCTCCAGAGTGCGAGACATTTTCTATGTTTGTTCGGGATCCGGTCATCATTGTTGCGGGTTCAGAGTGATGACATTCCGAAGACTGCCTTGTGTGTGCTACAGGCTTTGTGTGTTTTGGTGGTGTCGTTGGACTCACCAATGCCCTAGCAGCATTAGTAGATGTGATAAACCGGATTTCTTCAGGCCGTTCCTCGACCAGTTATTGTTGTGTTATTCACAACATTCTGGTCTATTTTAATGTGTCTTGATGGATAGGAGTAGCACTTGAGGATTTGTTATGCAGATGCTGGAAGAGTGCCAACTGTTTGTTAAATTCTTGGAGTGTTCCTTCAGGCTTGTTTGTGTTGACTCCTAGGTCTTGTAGTCACGGCAGACGGTTTTGTAAGGTTCCGAGGGAGATCGTGTCCATACAGCTTAGGCCCAGACTTGTGTGCAGGAAGGAGGTCCGCAGATTTTGTGCTTAGCAGGTTTGTACCGCCGTTTCGTGCAGGATCGTTAGTGTAGTGCTGCACAGTCGACTGAATTGACCGGAGTGGAGGTTTCTTTCTTTCGACTGAGGCATGTGTGCGGAGTTTTCGGCAGTTGAAGATTCGATTAACAACTGCATCAGTTCTTTCTTTGCTTTCTGGTTCGGGCGACTTTGTTGTGTAACTGTGATGTTTCGCGAGTGGGGCTCGATTTTGCGCTGATGCGGTACTATAAAGTTATCGCTTTTGCTTCCTTACATTTGGAGGAAGTACTAGCAGGATATTCCACTCACGATCTGGAGATGGCCGCGGAGGTCTTGCGTTAGAGATTTGGAGACACTACTTGTTCGAGAGTTGTGTCAGATTTTCACGGACTACCAGAGCTTAATGTACATCTTCCTGCAGCGGATTTTGATTGTTGAGATAGTCTTCTGCAGATTCACAGTTCTTGTGCGATCGTTGAGTATAGCTTAAGTTCGCCTCTACTGAGGGGACAGCTTACTCATGTCCGCGCCCAACCACTTTTCCTTATCGCTTTTGCAAGACACTGCCCGCCGATGCTCGTTCGTCAGAAATACTTGAGCATACTTGGCTGGGTAATGATTCAGAGTCCTTGATTTGTGACAAGGGTGTGCTGAGTTTAGGGATGCGTTTGTGTACCTGATACTATTGGGTAGAGACGTGAAATCCTAGAGCAGGCACATCTATCAACTCTCTGTACTCATTCAGGTTCCACCAGCATTTGACGTGACTTGTGAGATAGTTACGGGTGGGCAAGGATGTAATGAGAAGTTTCGGATTTCGTTTCAAGGTGTTGTCTTGTTGTGTGTTTTGGTTGATCATCTGAGACCAGCTGGAGAGTTGCAACCTTAAACCGTTCCAAAGTGGGAATGGGAGCAGATCTCCATGAATATTCTTTGTGGCGTATACCTAGGTTTTTTTAGGGTGTGACTCCATTCGGATGCTTGTTGTCCGGTTATACTCAGTTTCCTAAGTTGTTCTTTGTTATGTTTGTGTGTTGCACGGAGTTCCTTCGAGGGTCGTATCCAATGAAGGAACCATGTTCGCTTGCCGTCTTGGGCAGAAGCTTCAGGAAGCCTTGGGTACTGCTTAAGCTTTAGCTCCATCTTTCCATCCGCAGGATGATGGGTTTGTGAGAGCGGGCTATACCGACTCATGAGGATATGTTTGTGCGTTCGTGTTGTTGTTGTCGGCAGTTGGGGATCGTCACTCGCCATTGTTAGGATTCTCCTTCGATAGTTATTATCAGGAGACACTCCAATTGGCAACCTTTAGGTTTAGGTGTTAGGTCGTGTCGATCACCAATCTGTTTTTTTTTCTGACTCCGCGTTGTTGGATTTTGGACCCCAGCTAGTCTAGAGACGTCGGAGATGATCCAGTTGTTCAGGTCAGGATGATGACAGTCCTGTGTGGACAGAGATCTTATGCCGACCAGGGTGGTCGCAGGCCTGAGTTCGCAGTGGGAGATCATGTATTCCTATGGATTTTCCGATAAATGATGTGTGGAGTTTTGGGAATCTTATCCCAGGATTGTAGGTCCTTTTAAGATCCTTTAAGCGAGTTAGTTCATTGCCTTTAATTTGGCACTTCCGCCCAGATTATTGAGTTTTCACCTCGCATTCTTTGTATTGATACTTTGCAATTACCTTCATGACTTTTTTTCACATGATTCAGCATTAGACCATTTGCTTTGACGCGATCTTTTCGCTCACCGGCAGCCATTGGTGTTAATGGCCCGGCAGGTGGAGAAACTTCGGTCAACGGTCTTGCTATCTGTGGAGAGTTTTCTTGGACGTAGCCGTATAGTGAGATGATCACTCGGGAGGCTGCGAGCGAAAATTGGGAGTTTTGTACTCTTCTTTTTGAAGGTACGCTTAGTGAAAATTTTAAATTCGGGGACGAATTGTTATAGGGGGGGAGATTGTAACGTTTTGGAAATCGTTTTGTGAGTTTTCCCGTTTTAGGGCAAAATTGTCGGTTTTTCCCATTTTAACCCGATTTCGATCAAACGTCCGTATAAGCTTGCCGGCACTTTTTTTAGCTAAAATAAAACTTGCGCGCGAACTTTAGAGGTATTTGGGAGGTTTTGGTTCAGATAGAATTTTTCCCAAAAAAAATATTATTTTAAGCGGTATTTGGTGCACGTAAAATCGGGAAATTTCTTTTCTTAAGAATAAATTTATTTTTTTGTCACTAGAATATTTTGGAAACTTCTTTTTAAATATCCAGATATTTGCTTGAGTGCAAAAGGTTTTATTTTGAAAAGAAAAGAAAATGTGTAAAGGTGGCAAAGTGCATTTATTAAGCATTTATTACTCTTTTTCCTAGCAATTTCTTCACAAAAATTCACAAAATACCCCCCTCACTCCCTTGGCCGGCCCTTCCATTCCCCTTGCTGCCCTCCATCATTCCCACTCTTTTTCAACTCATTTTGCATCAAATAAATCATGAAAAATCCAAATAAAATCACAAAAATTCAAATATAATCATTTTCCTTCATTTCCTTCACTAATCCTTCATGGATCTTCAATAAAGCTTGGTTTTTGATGCTAAGATGTTGGATTAAGATTCATTTTTTGTTCTTGGGGAGGTATAATTCTAACCTTAATCCTTTTATATTTGCTTTAATCTTATTCTAGCTAATTTAGTTAGCTAATTAAGTGTTTATTTTAGTTTTTAAATTATGATCAATTCATTTATATTTGGTTTAAGAAATTCATGTTAGGGTTAAATTTTGTTAAGTGTTTAGTGTTCATTTGAAGTGTTAATTTGTGTTTTGGAGATAATTAATCTAGTAGGAAATGTTAATTTTTGCTAATGAACACTTTGTTTAATTATGCAATTAGCTTACTAGGTTTTGCTAAAACAGAATTAGCAAGTGTTAAAAATATAGGAATGGTTTAGATAGATTAGTTAAACTATTTTAAGGTGTTTGTAATCTCTAGATATGCATTAGCTTGAAACTAGTGCGAAATATTGCGATAGGTTGCTTACTAGATTTCGGGGTTTTTCCGACGTGGGTTCGATTGGTCGATGCGAGATTATATCTATTGTATTGCTCGTAATTTTTGTGTTGTGTTGCGCGATCGGGACGATCGGGATCTCGACTTAGTGTTTTGTAGTTTAGCGACCCCAATTAAGGTTTTTGGCCGATATCGTGCGCGATAGAAGCGCTAAGCGCGCAGTGTAATTTTCCGGGCGTTTTCATCGCGTTTCGTTGTCTTTTCATCATTTTAGAATTTTTGCTTATGTGATGTGTTTGTGAAATTTTAGGTTCGCAAGCGGGGACTTCGGACGCTATGACAAGGGAAAACAGGTGGTAGGCTTCACTTAGCCAGGAGCGTTGGTGAGTAGATTTAATATCTACAGGGGAATCGCCCGCATGGCGTTATGCGTCTGGGCTAGAGATGTTATTTCTGTCGCATATTCTATGTCATATTTAGAATTTGTGCATTTACCCTAGTATTTAGATATTGTTGTGCTTGGACTAGTATCCTTAGGACACTGCACATATTATTGACGATTCATGTTGCACGAGCACTGATTGTATGCTACACACACCGTCAATAATTGCCATGTCACGCACAACCCACTTATAGATATGATATTGCTTGGTTAGGGACATTGAGACTTTGATTCATATTTCTTTACGCATTGACTTATAGCATACCTGTATACCTACATGCTTACACATATGCTCTGACATACTTACATGCTAGTTACCTGTATACCTATAGAGTATTGTACCATTAGTGATAGGTACATGCACACTTTATGACATAGCTATAGGTATACCTTGCCCACCTATTTCACTTTTACCCAGGGGGTATACTATATCATTACTTATAGGTAGATACATATATCTTGCTATACCTTTATGTTTTCACATACATCTGGTTATAGCTACATGTTTATCTTTACCTAATGTTATTTTAGAACTGGAGAAAATTAGGAACCGCATGATAATTATATTAACTTGTTGTAGTTAATTAGCGGCTTTTCGTTTATATGCTTACATTTTCTTTTATGTAGCATATATTATATTCATGGATTTTCGCATTGAGATATGGATTTTTTATGATGTTTTCTGGATTTGGGGACCGTGGGAGTTCATGAAATTATGCATTATTTGAAAAACCAGGTTTCCCTTGATATGATATTTCAACAGCCATCATTAGATTTATCGGTTCGGATATATATACCCCACATGAGGAACGGAGGGGTCCGTGTGTGGGTACATGGTGGGGCCCCGAGGTACCCCGGGGCAAGAATCTCAGTGAGGAGATGAGTTAGTGGGGGAACCATACTTTCCGGTGACATTACCAATGACTCGGCGGTAATCATGTGGATACCGTTGGGAGTCATGTACGTATAGATACGTGGAAAGATGAGGGTCAGAGCTAGGCACTCATGCTTTTCGGATAGCGTGTGATACGTACCTATCAGGGGGCCAGTCGTGGTGACAGCACTTGATAGACCAGCATTTCTGTGTCGATGCTTGACACATTGGTTTCATGATATTTCTTTTTTACTCCTTTGTATATATAACAGGGGTTTAGGCCACTGTTATATATGCCCTTACACCAATATTAGTGGAATGGGACGCTAATATATGTGTATTGACATTAAATTATATACATCATCATATTTATTCATGCAAATATATTTAGGATGTTAGATTTTTACTTGATAATTTGATTTGGGATATAGGTGATTCATTTGATATTGGATACAGGATATTTATGAGATTGCTGATTTGTACATTCAGGATATATGAGATTTATTCGATATTGTACACTCAGGATTTGTTAGACTTATATGATATGAGAGCCAATTTGGGGGCTGATTTGAGGAATTGGGATTTGGATTTGTCTTGATGGATTGTGATCCTACCACGATGTCAGGATTCTGTGGAAATGACATATTTCATTCCATGCTTCATATTTTTTGTTTATGCACCGCTTCATGTATTAGTAGTACCTGTTAGAGTACCTTTCATGACTGTTGCATTTACATACCTTTATTTATATGCATTGCTTCATGTATTAGTTATACCTGCTAGTGTACCTTTCATGATTATTACATTCATATGACTTTTTATTGCTATTAATTGCACATGTTAGATTCACGCTGTACGTGCATACTCGCGATTACCTGCATATGTTATTTACTATTCACGAGTTGGCAACTCACCCCCGTTGTGCCACAGTGTTTGCAGGTGTTCCTCAGAATAGTCAGAGGCAGGCTATTATCACACATCTTATCATCTTTTGTTACGGATACCGCATCAGCTCACAGTGTGCAGTTTGCTTAGGTGGGTTTGTGGTTATTCGTTGTATTGTATATTCATTGTATCCCTGTACTCTCCATCTACTATTTTCATATTGACTTAGAGACTTGGTGAGGACAATGTTGTATATTATGTTGTGACTTGTTGTCTTTTATACAGTTTCCTTTCTATCGTCTTCTATTTCTTCGCTATGGCGTCGTATATTTGTTGTGGTGGTTGTTTTCCGCCTTTAGGCGTGGATTTGCTCCCGTTGGGGATGCTTTACTTTATATTTATGTTGTACCCATTTTTGGGGTTGGTTTTTATAAAGGAGGTGCTGCCGAAATATAAAGGAAATAAAGATGGACTTTTAAAGAATTTGGGTTGTGATTTTAAAAACTTTTAAACAATGTTTCTTATCTTTTCTGGTATTTTAATGGTTTAGATTTCTGGGTTTTGACTTTCTTTTACTGCGTTACGCCTGTAGACGTTGCGTAGTATTAGGGCCGTCACGTGCCAATTTCGGGTCGTGACAAAGTTGGTATCAGAGCGCTAGGTTTTTATCTTACGGAGTGTAGGATGACCATGATATGATGGAGTAGGTAGCTTAAGTAGAGTAATGTAGTGTGTGTATGTCTGTAGCATACTCACGATGCAGTGCTCCGCCTAAAGTGACCTAAGTTCAATTACTTGAAATTCCTTCCTTGATGATTATATCCATGTGATTCGATTTCCGTGTTCATATCGAATCCTATCCCTATTTATAGCCTTTGCCGACGACGACTATGGGGACTCAGTGAGGTGCAGCGTGGGCCGAGGTCAGTATTGACTTGGGGAGAGCGAGGACTGACCAGGATGGAACGCTCGTTGCATAGGTGCAGACGGTTTCGCCTTCGACTGATAGTATCGTCAGGCGTGTGGCTGAGATGCAGGACTTGCGCCAGACAATGAGTTCTTTGGTGGAGACCATTCGAGCGCAGCGACAGGAGGTTGTCACCCCTGTTACCCAGTTGTTCGTTGCGATCAGCACACAGCTTTCCGTCACTTACATAGCACCAGTGGATGCAGCCCTAGTTGACGAGACACGTATTCCAGAGACTTCGGGAGTTCCGGAACCGTGGAGGACTCGTACCGGGGTATCAGCTCAGAGACAGAGGCTTAGTCGTCGAGACAGCTTTCGTGACCGTTGCGGGAGTAGCAGAGGTTTGGGACGAGGGGATTCGTGTTAGCTAGATCAGCCGTTTGTTGTGTTAACTTCTGTCAGCGATTCTTTTGTTGCGCGACACGTATTTCGGTCTTATGCCAATCGGTTAGGAGATTCATCCGTCACTTGATCCTTCTAGAGATGTTAGATTTGACGTTCTCCTGGGCACGGACTGGTTAGTTACGTGCTAGGCGTCTGTGGACTACCGCGAGGAAACAGTCAAGTTTGTTTTCCCGGCAAGTCAGTTCTTGTTGTGCAGGGGGACAGTGGTGCCGCCTCTCACAGCTCGAATTTAACCTTTTTCGCTAGTCGGCTTTTGAGTTCAGGATGTCGAGGATTCTTTGCGTTCATTCGTGATACCGGAGCCACAGTGGGTTTGTTGGACCGGGTTCTTATCGTGCGAGAGTTTTCCGACGTTGTTCCAGATGAGCCGGCGGAGCTTAGAGAGCTTAAGGATCAGCTGCAGAGTTGTTTGTTGGGGGGCTAGGGCGTCTGAGTGTTTCATATTGAGGAGCTCCTATTTCTGTTCATCACGGAGGAAGACGACAGTTTAGGTTGTGTATTGATGGATCGCCAATTGAACCGGCTTATCGTGCGGATGGGTATCCTTTACCTCGCATTGACGATTTCTTCGATCGGCTCCAGAGTGCGAGACATTTTCTATGTTTGTTCGGGATCCGGTCATCATTGTTGCGGGTTCGGAGTGATGACATTCCGAAGACTGCCTTGTGTGTGCTACGGGCTTTGTGTGTTTTGGTGGTGTCGTTGGACTCACCAATGCCCTAGCAGCATTAGTAGATGTGATAAACCGTATTTCTTCAGGCCGTTCCTCAACCAGTTATTGTTGTGTTATTCACGACATTCTAGTCTATTTTATTGTGTCTTGAGGGACAGGAGTAGCACTTGAGGATTTGTTATGCAGATGCTGGGAGAGTGCCAGCTGTTTGTTAGATTCTCGGAGTGTTCCTTCAGGCTTGTTTGTGTTGACTCCTAGGTCTTGTAGTCACGGGAGACGGTTTTGTAAGGTTCCGAGGGAGATCGTGGCCATACAGCTTAGGCCCAGACTTGTGTGCAGGAAGGAGGTCCGCAGATTTTGTGCTTAGCAGGTTTCTACCGCCGTTTCGTGCAGGATCGTTAGTGTAGTGCTGCATAGTCGAGTGAATTGACCGGAGTGGAGGTTTCTTTCTTTGGACTGAGGCATGTGTGCGGAGTTTTCGGCAGTTGAATATTCGATTGACAACTGCATCAGTTCTTTCTTTGCTTTCTGGTTCGGGCGACTTTGTTGTGTAACTGTGATGTTTCGCGAGTGGGGCTCGATTTTGCGCTGATGCGGCACTATAAAGTTATCGCTTTTGCTTCCCTACATTTGGAGGAAGTACTAGCAGGATATTCCACTCACGATCTGGAGATGGCCGCGGAGGTCTTGCGTTAGAGATTTGGAGACACTACTTGTTCGAAAGTCGTGTCAGATTTTCACGGACTACCAGAGCTTAATGTACATCTTCCTGCAGTGGATTTTGATTGTTGAGATAGTCTTCTGCAGATTCACAGTTCTTGTTCGATCGTTGAGTAGAGCTTAAGTTCGCCTCTACTGAGGGGACAACTTACTCATGTCTGCACCCAACCACTTTTCCTTATCGCTTTCACGAGACACTGCCTGCCGATGCTCGTTCGTCAGAAATAATTGAGCATACTCGGCTAGTTTATGGGCCCACAAGAAGTACGAAGACCTAACTCCACTAAAAGACCGTGGAACCGCGGCAAGAATGGACATTCTGCGGCGGTTCCGCGGCGCCGTTGGTGCAGGTGGGGCTGTACTTTCTTGCGCTGTCCCGTATGTACTTGTTACTGTTTCTGGTAATTTTTAAATCTGCTTATGTGTTGAGCTTTCTGAGAAGTCTTTGGGTGTTCAATCGTTCGATCGAATATTTTAACTACGCCTAGTTTATTAATATTTGATACAATAATTGGAATCTACAAATTTGTTTGTTGCGTGTAAATCTAGCAGTTCGGTCTCGGCAACAATCGGAAATCTTGTTTAATTATCCGGCTTGTTTTGAAAAGGTGTTTTCATGGATGAGACCTAAATGCGAGCTTTACATTGTTAGGCATGAAATCTTGCATATGTGATATCTGGGTTTGTGTTGTCTAAAGGCAGTTACGATTCCAATTGTTGTAGTTTTTTATTTTATTTCTCTGTGATCGTAAGTGTAGTATGTGGTATATCGCCGGTTTTCGTTGCTATACATCAACGACAATCGGGGTACGCATACTTACTTAGGTTGATGATATGTGATATTATGTGTTGCTAAAATTTGACATGTAGGATTGTCGTGATTGAATAGCCGGGGATTTGATGTGAGATGAGAGTTTTCTTTTCATTAATGTAAAATTCAAGTGTAATGTAATATTCTTTTATTTGGGGCACTTCTGGGTCGAGGATGATGTCACCAGTGTTGTATATTATTTACTTTTCTGTGTAAGTCCATGCTACCTCTCCCGGTACTTTCGGGCATGCGGAATTTGGTGAAAAACAATTTTTCTAGAGGTGGTAACATGGACTCAAAACCGGATCTTTGTTAAACATTTAACTAACAACCTAACTAGAAGTTGTTAACTACTCGGTTGGGGGGTTATACCTTTCTTTCTTGATCTCCTTCGTCTTCAAGCCTCGATGGTTGTCCGGATCGGTTTCACTCCGTCGTCTCCTTGCGCCGAAGATAGATCCACCTCGAAAGCTTCTACCTTTGGCTTCTTCTTCGATCTTTGAAGAAACTAGTTCACTTGGTTTGCTAAACCTTGTGAACTAGAGTGAGTAGAGAAGAGTGTGTTGGGATTTTCTCTATGGTTCTTGGTTCTCAACACATGAGACAAGTGAACCATAGACTAAGAGAGGGAGAGCAAGAGGAAGGAGATGAGAGCTCAAGAACAAGAGAGAGAATGAGAATGATAGAATGAGAAAGACTTTTCTCACTTGGCTCTCATAATCCAAAACCATCATCACAAAAATAATAATCAAGTATTGTGTAAAATGGTTCAAGTCAAAATGGCTAAATCATTTCATGCACTCATTTCTCACAAGAGAAACAAGCAAGTAAAAAGTCTTTGCCATGAAATGATAGCCATTGTCATCATGATGGTCAACTAGTCCAACCTAGTCAGCCGGTCAACAAAGTCAACAAGTCAACAAACTCAACCCCTCAACAACCATGTCACCACAATACTTAATTAATATTATTGTTAATCATATATCATATTCTCATTAGGGTTGACCAAAAAGTCAATAGTCAACAGTCAACGGTCAACAACCTTAATGAGTCCGTCAACTGTGCATACACACCCGCATCCGCGTTCCGAGGAACATGAATACATACTGGATAAATCCAATCCCAATACGTATACTACGATCTGGCTTAAACCAAAGCCCGCTAGTGTAAACTGTCCGGACACTGTACGTGCATAAGTGCACGGATGTGACCGAACCCTGCCGCAAAACCGTGCGACCTGTCGCAAAACCATGCGACCTCTACTCTTTTGCCTAAAGGCGAATAGCTTTCTGTGTGGGACTCTAAATACTCGACACTACGCTGACAGTGGGTTTAACCACAGACCGCAAGCGGCACTAGCTGTGCGTAACGGTCCCCAGGTAGATGCCGACAAGAAGACTGACGAGGTGAAACCCATCTGAACTCCTACTGAGCCTGAATGTGACAATCTCCGTACAGTCCGGTGTGTTCGTCTGATACATCGCATGGCGGGCCTAAGGGGTGGTAAACGTCAGTCCCCTAATAGCGGTACAAGTCGTGTCGGAGTGAAGCCCAAAACACCCTGAGATAACACTGGAAGCCTACCAGTATATCTCGATTGCCCTGGCCAGGGACTACTCGTGTAATGGCTCTCCTAGACACAGCGCGATGTCAACCCCCAATACCGGGAGAGACGAATCCTGTCTAACCGTCACTGCCTCCAAGTGCTTCGGGACTGCACCCAACTACCACCTGTTTGCACGACTCCTTTGAGCCGTGGTAGGGTAGTAATCAAAGTACAGTGGGAACACACTCGAAGCGAAGTGACAGTGTCAAGTCAGCGGACTAAGCTGTACTCATGTCACCTGGAAACTGATAACTAACGATAGGTATAATACCAACCGGTCAGTTCCCGACGAGTCCTGTCCAGTGTACTCGTAACCTAACGAGCACCCGTATACTATCTCCAGTACGACGTATTGATGGCTGTGGGACAGACCATCTCCCACACTGGGATGAGAAGCGCATACGCTAGTATACTCCGGAGTATCGATGCCCTGTCTCGATAGTCCTGCGACTAGGGACCTGTATAAGGATGTGCTTATAGATTACCCAGCCCCACTAGTGTGACTGCCATCACAACGCTGGTAATCAAGCAAAGATCCTAAGGGCTCCACTAATGTGTATAGGTGATATACTAAAATAAACACATGTACACATTGAAGTAGAAATAAACCAAGTAGCATACTACTATTTTGAGCAAGATTGTATATACAAGGTGAATATCCCAAGCTTCCATTAAGTAATATACAAACTAGTATGATACAGTAATGGCCTCTAGGGCATATACACTAACAATCTCCCACTTGCACTAAGGCCATGTACTGGCGTATCGAAGACCTATCATCTCGATCAGCCGCTCGAACTGAGTCTGGGGCAAGGCCTTGGTGAATGGATCTGAAGTGTTATCTTCTGAAGCGACCCTCCGAACCTCGATCTCCTGGCGATCCACGATCTCCCTGATCAGGTGATACCGCCTCAAGATGTGTCTGGATCTCTGATGGGACCTGGGTTCCTTCGCTAAAGCTATAGCCCCGTTGTTGTCGCAATACAGAGGTATTGGATCAACAATGGACGGAACCACCTGAAGTTCTTTCAAGAACTTCCTTATCCAGACAGCTTCCTTTGCGGCATCAGATGCAGCGATGTATTCCGCTTCCATTGTCGAGTCTGCAACGGTTTCCTGTTTGGAACTCTTCCAACACACCGCCCCTTCATTGAGGGTAAAGACAAAACCCGACATGGACTTGGAATCATCCTTGTCACTCTGGAAGCTGGAGTCAGCAAAGGCCTCGATCTGGAGGTCTTTTCCGCCATACACCAGGAACATCTCCTTAGTCCTTCTCAGGTACTTGAGAATGTTCTTTACCGCTATCCAGTGTTTCTCCCAAGGGTTTGACTGATACCGTCTTACCACACTCAGTGCATAAGCTACATCCGGTCTGGTACACAACATCGCATACATTATAGAGCCTACCGCAGAAGGGTAGGGTATAATAGACATGCGATCCCTCTCCAAATCAGTCTTGGGAGACATCTCTTTAGAGAGGGTGATCCCGTGACAAGCCGGTAGGTTACCGCGCTTGGAATCTTCCATACTGAACCTTTTCAGTATGGTGTCGATGTACCTGGACTGCGAAAGTCCTAATATCCTCTTGGATCTATCACGATGGATCCGGATCCCCAGGATGTATGAGGCATCACCCAGGTCTTTCATGGAGAACCTGTGTGACAAGAACCCCTTGACAGATTGTAGCATAGGAATGTCATTTCCTATTAAGAGAATGTCATCCACGTATAAAACGAGGAATACTACAGTTCTCGCTACAAATCTACTATAGATGCATGGTTCATCTGGATTTTTGATAAAGCCAAATTCCTTGACCGTCTCATCAAAACAGATGTTCC
Source organism: Agapanthus africanus (assembly GCA_030015575.1). NCBI lineage: Eukaryota > Viridiplantae > Streptophyta > Magnoliopsida > Asparagales > Amaryllidaceae > Agapanthus > Agapanthus africanus. The sequence goes on from JASDDO010000019.1 coordinate 613,689,154, forward strand.
AACTCCGCGATGCCTGCTTTAGTCCGTAAATGGACTTAAGCAACTTGCACACCTTTCCGCTGCTCCCACTCTGAATGAAACCCTCTGGCTGATCCATATAGACACACTCCTCTAAATTTCCATTTAGAAAAGCGGTCTTTACGTCCATCTGCCAAATCTCATAATCGTGGAAGGCAGCAATGGCAAGAAAGATCCGAATGGATTTCAGCATAGCTACTGGAGAAAAGGTCTCGTCATAGTCCAAACCAGGTCTTTGACGAAAACCCTTTGCAACCAGTCTAGCTTTATAGGTCTCAACCTGTCCATCTACACCAATCTTCCTTTTGAAGATCCAGTTGCATCCTACGGGTTTTACCCCGTCTGGAGCAATGTCCAACGTCCATACTTTGTTGGTGTACATGGACTCTATTTCGGTCCGCATTGCATCCAGCCAATTTACCGAGTCGACGCTCTGAACGGCTTGCTGGAAGTTAGTAGGCTCATCATAATCTATGATGCAATCCTCTCTATCCCCGTCTATGAGAAAACCGTAGTATTTCTCGGGCGGATGAGACTGCCTACTACTTCTGCGGAGCGGCGTAGGAATGTCCTGTTCTTTTGAACTCTCTGGTTCCACTAAGCTTTCAGTAATAGTCTGTGGTTATGGAATTTCTTCCAGTTCTATTTCGCTCCCACTTGTTTCCTTTTCTAAGAACTGGTGTTCCAGAAAATGGGCATTACGAGAAACAATGATCTTTTGTTCCTCTGTGAAATAGAAGAGATACCCCCTGGAGTTCTTTGGGTATCCCACAAACTTGCACAGTACTGAGCGTTCCTCGAGCTTGTCCGCATGCTGCTTTTTGACAAAAGCCGGACATCCCTAGATCTTCAGATATTGAAGATAGGGTTTCTTCCCACTCCATATTTCATATGGTGTGGTAGGCATAGTTTTAGTCGGAACTCGGTTCAAAAGGTATGCAGCTGATTCTAGCGCATACCCCCAGAATGATCGTGGTAACTCAGTGTTACTCATCATGGACCGAACCATATCCAATAGGGTTCGGTTCCGTCTCTCCGATACACCGTTATGTTGCGGAGTGTATGGAGGAGTAAGCTGAGAGAGAATTCCGTTCTCTTTTAAATAGTCCAGGAACTCGGCACTCAAGTATTCTCCACCTCGATCCGATCTTAGAATCTTAATACTTTTGCCGGTTTGTTTTTCTACTTCATTCTTATATTCCTGGAACTTTCCAAAGGCTTCTGACTTATGTTTCATTAAGAAGACATAACCGTACCTTGAAAAGTCATCCGTAAAAGTAATGAAGTAAGAATAACCGCTTCGCGCATGTGTAGACATTGGACCGCACACGTCGCTGTGTACGAGTCCCAAGAGCTCGCTCGCTCTTACTCCGTGTCCAGTGAACGGAGTTTTTGTCATCTTTCCTTTGAGACAGGATTGACAAGTGGCATACGATTGATATTCGAACGGATTCAAATATCCTTCTGTATGTAACTTCGTCAACCTTCTCTCATTGATGTGACCTAGTCTACAATGCCACAAGAAAGTCTGATTTATTTCCGGAGACTTTCTTTTGTGTGTATTCTGGACATTGAAAATCTGTGGTTGGTTTAATACGTATATACCATTGCTCAATGTACCTGACCCAATCAAAACTTGATTAAGGTGAATGTTTACAACATTACTTACAAACGCAAATTCATAACCTTCTTTAGAAACTAAAGATACAGAAATGATATTACAAGTTGCGTTGGGTACAAAAAAGCAATTACGCAAAACCAAAACATGTCCATCTGACATTCCCAGGTGATAGTCCCCCACGGCCTTAGCATCCATGCTAGCTCCGTTTGCAACTCTGAGGGTCATGTCACCTGCCTTCAAAACCCTACGGTTTCTCAACGCCTGCAAAGAATTACAGATATGAGATCCTGATCCGGTATCCAATACCCAGGAAGTAGAGTTTATTGAAAGACAGTTTTCAATAACATACACACCTGAAGCTGAAGCTGCAACCTGCTTCAATTCCTGTGTCCTGTCTTTCCAAGCCCTGCAATCATTCTTCCAGTGTCCTTTCTTATGACAATAGAAGCATTCTTCCTTATCCACAAGCTTTCCCACTTTCTTTGTTGCTTTTGCTTTTCCCTTCGTATCCACTTTACTAACACCGCCCCTTGGTTTGGCGGGGGCTTTCTTCTTCTTTCCCTTGGCTTTCGCCTTGGACCTAGAAGAGGAAGATCCTCTTACAAACAAAGTGGATGTTTCCCTATCTTTCTGTAGGGTGCCCTCTGCACTCCTCAGCATGTTGAGGAGTTCTGAAAGTTCAACTTCTTTTTCTTGTAAGTTGAAGTTCAGTATGAATTGGGCGTAAGTGGAAGGAAGGGACTGGAGAATCAAGTCCGTATAGAGCTCATTCTCCAACGTGGTCCCAAGTTCCGTGAGCTCCTCAATGAAGCCAATCATCTTAAGCACGTGTTCTGCTACCGATGATCCGATGGCCAACCTTGCCGAAAATAACTTCTTCGACACTTCGTATCTTGCGATACGAGACTGCTCTCCATACAGTTCTTTTGTATGGAGAAATATGGATTCAAGGTCCATATTCTCGTGCCTCATCTGATGTTCGTTGTCCATAGAGGCAAGTACGAGGCACTTGGCCTTCGCGCTATCAATCTCGCAAGTCTTACGGATTTCCTTATCCGCGACGCTTGAGGTGGGACTTGGGACAGGGGGAGCTTTGGTGGTAAGAAGATACCCCAGCTTGTCGTAAGTGATTGCCATTTTGACATTCCTGATCCAATCTTTGTAGTTTGGCCCTGTCAGTATGTTTTTATCTATAAGTAACTTAAGTCCAGTCATGTCGATTGGTCACTGCAATTTGGAGAGAGAAGAAACACTCAGCTTGATGCTCTTGCAAGTTTAGAATGGTTTTTAGTTTGTCTAAACAGGATGGCTCCCACTGTTTCTCGAATCCCTCCTCAAACCAAAAAGGAAGAATTAGTCAGGATCAATCTCACCGTACAATACTTACTTAACCGTTCGGCCAGGTTGGTGTCGGTACTTCGAGGGAGGTTTTCCAACGCTTTCGCGAAGTTCTTTAATTAAATAACCTCTTTTCCCTGGGGGCGTAGCCACGCTAACACCTTTCTAGACACCTACTAGGTTTATAGCATTGATCGTTAAGTGAGAAATTTCCCGAGGAGTAGCATATACTCACAGTAGGATCGGGATCCAAATATCATCGCATGACGAAACTGAAGGAATCCTACCAGAATCATCATACTCCAAATGGTATGCAACACTAGCAAGTTTCAGTTCTATTGAAACTCCCGATGTGGATTTTTGCCCCATGCTCTTATGACCTTGGCGTGAGGTCAAAATGTCATAAGTCACATGTCAAGTTCTTCCCATCATTATCCAGGTTAATTTGAAGCCACCCGTACATACCCTTGACGTAGGCCAAAATGGCAGTACGACTGTCTCAAACCAACGCATTCTATCTATGCAACAGATAAATATCCGGCAGCTACCAATCACTATGCCTTGGCGTGAGGTCAAAATACATAGCTTGAATACTACCGAATATTTAACTGAAATGATGGAGAGCTACGGATGGTTTTGGCAAAACCGTGAAAGTAGTGAACTTGATATAGTTGATGGAACGAGATAGCTTTTAAAAGGAGTGGCTCAAGCTCCGCATTTAAAAGTTAGTTTTGAAAAGAACCGAGTGGTTTTTCGAAAGTGTTCCAACGACTTTTACTTGGTTTATTTTTCTTGCATTAGTTCTTTTAATGCGTGATATTCTTGCATTAGTTTTTTTAATGCGTCCCATCATTTAATCCTACCATTGCAAAAAACAACCAAAATATGACGTACGCTTATGCCATTCGCATTCGCCACGGGGCCCCGTCATTACCCGTTAGGTTACTTATCTAACGACAGAGCGGGGGCTGGGCTAGCGCGGCTGTAAAACATAAGCAACGCCTAAATAATATCATATATAGATATATTGCAATGATAGCCATTTCAGATCACAGATGAACACATTGGATATACTAGGAACCCGCAATTCGTACGAGCCTGTAACGAAAAGCAGATTACATGGTCGCGGTGAATAGCCAATACCCCACCCAAGACCCCTACGGGTGCGGCAAACAACCCGCCAAGTACCCGAAGCGAAGCAACCTCCCTCAACTCCGGGAGTAGGCCACTCGGCACTTTGGTATACCCGGTAGTTTGTGCACCCCCTCCATGGGTCTATCCTAAGAGCAAAAACAGTAAAAAGAAATTATACAATGACGGTTACAACCCCGACCCGGTTGTGCGGCCATACAAATAATTATTATATCAATTTACAAATTTACATGAATTGAAAGAAAAGAAAACTCTCGTCTCACAACCCCCGGCTATTCACCCGCGACAATCCAATGAATTCATATACACATTCCAATAACATTACAGATCACAGATTTGTATAACCCCCACTAATCGACATATAGCGATTAGCACACGTTCAATACAAATATCACATCACAGAAAAACCCACCAGCTTAAGTCTTTTGGAAGTTCGATCAAAAATACGGATTTATAGGCCCCGAATACAAAATTTTCGTTCTGGAAAATCTGGGCAGAAAATACATATTCCAAAAATCCCAAAACAACCCAAGAAATACACTGCACCAAATTTGGACCTCGGCCGAGTCAACTCGGCTGCGGAACCGCGGCGGGAGCGTGCTCCCGCCGCGTTTCCGCGGCTCTTTGAACGGTTCGTGGGACCAAATTTGGTGGTTATTCAAACAAAAGCCTGAGCCGATTTTTAAGATGAAAATTATCAACTTTTGAACAGAATAAAAATCGGCAGAAACTTGGCAACTCGGGTTGGTTTCGTGACTTTTTCTTTGATCGATCTTCTAGTTACTTTGCTAACATGTTAGATAGAGTTTAACTAGGCTCTGATACCACTGTAAGTCCATGCTACCTCTCCCGGTACTTTCGGGCATGCGGAATTTGGTGAAAAACAATTTTTCTAGAGGTGGTAACATGGACTCAAAACCGGATCTTTGTTAAACATCTAACTAACAACCTAACTAGGAGTTGTTAACTACTCGGTTAGGGGGTTATACCTTTCTTTCTTGATCTCCTTCGTCTTCAAGCCTCGATGGTTGTCCGGATCGGTTTCACTCCGTCGTCTCCTTGCGCCGAAGATAGATCCACCTCGAAAGGTTCTACCTTTGGCTTCTTCTTCGATCTTTGAAGAAACTAGTTCACTTGGTTTGCTAAACCTTGTGAACTAGAGTGAGTAGAGAAGAGTGTGTTGGGATTTTCTCTATGGTTCTTGGTTCTCAACACATGAGACAAGTGAACCATAGACTAAGAGAGGGAGAGCAAGAGGAAGGAGATGAGAGCTCAAGAACAAGAGAGAGAATGAGAATGATAGAATGAGAAAGACTTTTTTCACTTGGCTCTCATAATCCAAAACCATCATCACAAAAATAATAATCAAGTATTGTGTAAAATGGTTCAAGTCAAAATGGCTAAATCATTTCATGCCCTCATTTCTCACAAGAGAAACAAGCAAGTAAAAAGTCTTTGCCATGAAATGATAGCCATTGTCATCATGATGGTCAACTAGTCCAACCTAGTCGACCGGTCAACAAAGTCAACAAGTCAACAAAGTCAACCCCTCAACAACCATGTCACCACAATACTTAAATAATATTATTGTTAATCATATATCATATTCTCATTAGGGTTGACCAAAAAGTCAATAGTCAACAGTCAACGGTCAACAACCCTAATGAGAATCCTCTGCCTCTGTCTCTCCGTCAACTGTGCATACACACCCGCATCCGCGTTCCGAGGAACACGAATACATACTGGATAAATCCAATCCCAATACGTACACTACGATCTGGCTTAAACCAAAGACAGCTAGTGTAAACTGTCCGGACACTGTACGTGCATAAGTGCACGGATGTGACCGAACCCTGCCGCAAAACCATGCGACCTGTCGCAAAACCATGCGACCTCTACTCTTTTGCCTAAAGGCGAATAGCTTTCTGTGTGGGACTCTAAAGACTCGACACTACGCTGGCAGTGGGTTTAACCACAGACCGCAAGCGGCACTAGCTGTGCGTAACGGTCCCCAGGTAGATGCCGACAAGAAGACTGACGAGGTGAAACCCATCTGAACTCCTACTGAGCCTGAATGTGACAATCTCCGTACAGTCCGGTCTGTTCGTCTGATACATCGCATGGCGGGCCTAGGGGGCGGTAAACGTCATCCCCTAATAGCGGTACAAGTCGTGTCGGAGTGAAGCCCAAAACACCCTGAGATAACACTAGAAGCCTACCAGTATATCTCGATTGCCCTGGCCAGGGACTACTCATGTAATGGCTCTCCTAGACACAGCGCGATGTCAACCCCCAATACCGGGAGAGACGAATCTTGTCTAACCGTCACTGCCTCCAAGTGCTTCGGGACTGCACCCAACTACCACCTGTTTGCACGACTCCTTTGAGCCGTGGTAGGGTAGTAATCAAAGTATAGTGGGAACACACTCGAGGCGAAGTGACAGTGTCAAGTCAGCGGACTAAGCTGTACTCATGTCACCTGGGAACTGATAACTGACGATAGGTATAATACCAACCGGTCAGTTCCCGACGAGTCCTGTCCAGTGTACTCGTAACCTAACGAGCACCCGTATACTATCTCCAGTACGACGTACTGATGGCTGTGGGACAGACCATCTCCCACACTGGGATGAGAAGCGCATACGCTAGTCTACTCCGGAGTATCGATGCCCTGTCTCGATAGTCCTGCGACTAGGGACCTGTATAAGGATGTGCTTATAGATTACCCAGCCCCACTAGTGTGACTGCCATCACAACGCTGGTAATCAAGCAAAGATCATAAGGGCTCCACTAATGTGTATAGGTGATATACTAAAATAAACACATGTACACATTGAAGTAGAAACAAACCAAGTAGCATACTACTATTTTGAGCAAGATTGTATATACAAGGTGAATATCCCAAGCTTCCATTAAGTAATATACAAACTAGTATGATACAGTAATGGCCTCTAGGGCATATACACTAACATTCTGCATTAGGATAGACCCAAGGAGGGGAGCACAAGTGACTGGGTTCTGGGGTTCAGAGGGAGGCCATCCCGAGGAGTCGAGACCGGGTCTCCTAAACTCCAGAATTGGTAGGGTCGCTTGCCACTCTCGTAGGGGTCTAGGGGTGTGGGCTTGGCTATTCATCGCGACTGTGGAATCTGTATTTTCTATTGTTGGCTAAATACTAAATACGAACGTCCTAGTATATCCTATATTATCATATCTGTGTTTCTGCTGCCTATATTCTGTGAAGTGATCGCTTAATATATATCTGAGACCAATGCTATATTATATATGAGATATATAATAGACGTTGCTTATGTTTTACACCCGCGCTAGTCCCGTCCCGGTATGCCGTTAGTTAAGTAACCTAACGGTGCATAACGGAACATTGCGGCGAATGCGGATGACATAAGCGTACGTTGTATTTTCGTTTCTTTTCTGTGATTGGCTTTAGGACTTAAATGATGGGGCTACATTAATATGATTAATGTAAAGAAAATAAACCTAAAATAATGTTGTAGAATCGGATTTGAAAACCACTCGGCTCTTTATGAAAAAGCTACATTTCAAAACTGCGGAGCTCAAGCCACTCCTTTTGAAAACCATTTGATACTACGAAGATATCAAGTTCAAAGCGTTAAAGATTTTCTTAAAAATCATCTGCAACCCTCTATCATTTTAGGAAGTAAAGTACTTAGTATTCTTGCTACATTTGTTGACTTTAGCCAAGGTGTAGTGTATGGTAGCTAAGTGATGCCTTCCTACAATGCATATGATGCAGATTAATTGGGACGGGCATGTGACTTTGTTGACCTTAGCCAAGGGTCATGTGAACAGGTCTAATTAATCTAGAAATGTCGGGTTGAACTTGACTAGTGCTTGTGATTTGTTGACCATAGCCAAGGACATGAGTGCTAGGGGTAAAAACCACATCGAGAGTTTCAAGATTTGAAATTTGCAATGAGATTGCATACCTTCCATATGATGGTTGGATCCCGATCCCACTGTGGGCAATAGTTGCTCCCAGGAGAGTCTTACAGTTTACAATTAGCTAACTCATTAGGTGTGTTACTTATATGTATGCCCTAGAGGCCATTACTGTACATTGGATGTATATTGTAGTGGATGCTTGGACATATATAGGGAGGACTTTCTTGCTCGACATGATAGTATGCTATCTGGTTGCTCTTTACCTTAACGTGTACACTGATATATCTCTCTGTTACATGTTGGTAAAGCCCTTAGGATGTGTACTTGACTACCTGGACTATGATGCGGATCATACCAGTGGGGACATGGTAGTCCATAAGTACATCCTTTAAGGTCCCTAGTCGTGGGTGTATCGAGACGGAGCATCGATATACCAGAGTAGACTAGCGTATACCTTCTCGACCCATACAGATGGGCGATGGAAGATCCCATATCCATTGGTGTTTGACATCAGAGATGATATACGGGTGCTCAGTGGAGACTGGGTACACTGGATGGACTCGCCGAGAACTCCCAGATGGTATTATACCTCACGTCAGATAGCAGTTCTCTGGTGACACTGGTACAGAATAGTCTGTTGACCCGAGATCGTCATAGAGTCTTGTGTGATTCCCACTGTGCTTTGATTTCCACGTTACCACGTCCAAGAGGGCGTGCAAAACGGTGGTTTTTTGGGTACAGTCCCGAATCACATGGAAGCAATGAGCGATAGGAGGGGATTCGTCTCTCCCGGTATAGGGAATTGATGTTGCGCTGTGTTCGATTGGCTATAACCGGAAATCCCTGGCCAGGGTTGCTGAGATTTACTGGTAAGTGTTACTAGTAGTTTCTCGAACTGTTATAGACCTCATATCGACACGACTTATCAAGCTACCGGGGTCTGACGTTTACCACCCCTAGGCGAGATATGCGACATATCAGACGAACAGACCGGACTGTACGGTAAGTGTTGCTGGTTGGATTCACAGGAGTGTGAGCGGGCTTGCTCGTTGATCTTCTGATCGCTCAATACCCGGGTGGCCGTTACGTTTAGCAGACCGCTTGCGGCTTGTGGGTGTTTGATATGATCATTACCTACTGCCGGCGTATTGACGAGTCTTTAGAGTCCTACACAGAGGTTTCCTGGCTCAAGCGAAACGAAATAGGAGCGCATATGAGATATGTGTGGGATCGAGAATAATACCAGTATGTGATACTGTATTCTATTCTCGCGATTTGTATCATTGGACGGTTATATGAGATATAGCCGGGTTACCGAATCAAGTGTTGATTCGATACATTGATACACTTGATATTAGTCGGTTATATGCAGTATGACCGGATCATTAAATCAAGTGTTGATTTAATGATTTAATGTATAATTATATATTTGATATATTACTTTACATTAACTAGTATTGGTTCACTTAAGATTATTTTCTCACTAGATTGTGCACATTGTATATATGATATATTTTTGTGCACTTGATTGTATCATGTTTGATGATACATGCAAACTTGGGTGTGTGTATGCTATACACCATGTTTAGTTAATGGTTAGGATTTCATTTGCCTTATTTATTTATTTTTTTGGCAAGAAACAAAATGGTGGTGGCTTTCTTTGTTTTATTCTTGAAGATTCATGAAGCTTCAACCATTTTGTTTTATGCTTAACCTAACCATTTAACTAAACCTTAGTTTATTCTCTACTTGAGTTAAACTCACCCATGGTTGCTAAATGATAAGTCTTCACTTGATTTTTCATTATTATTATTATTGATATTCTTTTCTTCTTCTTCTTCTTCTTGATGAAGAAAAGAAAACTTTGCTAGAAAATTTCAAGTGTTGAAATCAAGTGAGAAATCCAAATCCAAAGTGAACCCACTTCCTATTTCTTCATCCTCTACCACTTGCCATGTAGTAGAGTTTGTTATCTTCACAAGTTTCATGACCAAGTGAAGATGGAGCTTGAGTTAGAGTTGCCTCGACGTAGATCATCTTCGGCATCGAAGTCAACGACCTAGCCCGCTCATTTCTCCGACGAAACCATCGCTAGAGTCCGGGATCACGGTGATCGCAGCGAAGGGACGTCATCACGGAGCTAAAGAAGTGGAGGACCGGATCTACAAAGGTTGTATTTCCATTCACTTAGTAGCAAAGTAGTTTGCTTACTTGTTTGTTTCGCCTATCCTCTAGTTAACGATCTATATTAGGGTTTCTCGGCACATAAAATTTGAATTTGGCATGGTTGATGCCTTGTGGAACCTCTTGAGTGTGCCTAGGAACCCTAAAGAAAGGTATCAGAGCTACTAGGCATTGGATGTCGACCTATGGGGGGTTCTCTCTGTGTAACAGTGTGGCGAAGCATAGGCTCTTACCCCCAGGGTGTCCCGAGACCGGAAGGTGTTCCGGCGGGTTGTAGTCCTCGCGAGGCGGCATGCGTAAAAAGTAGCGGCTGAGGGACCCGTTGGTGCCACGGCGACCCCATTGGATGGGGTGGCTGCCTGACCTACAGTGGTATTAGAGACTAGCTAGAGCTTTAGGCGATTGGTAGACGAAGTTAAAAACCCGATCGAACCCCGAAACCCTAAACATAACCCTTCTCTGTACATTTTTCAAAACTGTGCATTTTTCCACATTAAAAATTCTCAAAAAATTCAGCAGGGAAAAACTAGAATTACTGTGCAGCACATGACCGTAACACCACTAACTGACCGCGGAACCGCGGCCTTACCTAGGGTCACGCGGCGGTTCCGCGGTCAAAGTATGAGTACTTTGTTTTTATTTTGCACAGTAATTTCTATTATTACTTGCTGATTCTTCTGGAAATTTTTAATCTTTACTCAACAGTTGAGTTTTCTGGGTTGTATTGGGGATTCATTGATTCGATCGGATATTCTAACCTCGTTTATGTTTTTCCGGGTACTTTAGAACATATTAGAAAGTTCGACCGGATATAAATACCCACTTTTTCCCCTGCCGGGAAATTTCCAATTATTGGATTTTTCCGTAGTTTAATGACGTTCTAAGTAGTGCAAGTAACGCGATGGTCCCTCTAGATGACAACAAACCTTAACTCGATTATGTGACCGTCTTGAACTGCCCTTTGAACCTTAGGGTTTGGGGCAGTACGACGTGCCACATGTGAGGCCTTGGCTTGACCCTTCTACGGCTGGACCGTTTGTGCTGTGGCATGAAATGGATGTTTTAAAACTTATTTCATGTGTTGAGCTATTTTGGGAAAACTTGGGTGTTTGATTGTTCGATCGGAAAGTTTAACATTTTCTATTTATCTGGATTGTGATACAATATTTGGAATCCACAAGTAGTTATGAGATAACTGATTTGAATGTTATAAACATAGCAGTTTAGTCTCACTTGATCGGTTGCCACGGAATTTTGATGCGATCAAAAGTCCGTTGCAATCACGTAGCGTACGCGGATACTCGCCGGGAAAACTTAATAGACAGCCACGTCCCATAGCCCCGACCAAGTGACTTTAGGAGAACCCCGTCGCCGAAAGCATCCGTTCGGGTGCTCGCGGCAGCGGTGTTCCGCCTTGGTGCACTTCGTCAACGGCATCTGGGGTGCGGCCGTCTACTAAAGTTTGCGACGAGCATTCGATCAGGTTGTCGGGAATCTTGTTGAATTGCCCGACTTGATATTGAAAAGTGTTTTCGATAATGAGAATAAAATGCGGGGTTTATAATTGTTAAGCATGCGATGTCTAAGGAATTCATTTGGTTAGGCATGCGATGTCTAAGGAGGTTGCGGATTCCAACTGTTGTAGCTTTACACTTTCTTTCCTGCGACCATAAGTGTAATATGTGATATCGCCGGTTTCGTTACTATATGTCAACGACAATTGGGATGGGGCATATTTACTTACGTTGATGACATGTGATGTTATGTGTTGCTGGATATGTTATATTGGATCGTCGCGTTTGAATAACCGGGTTTTTTTTTATGTGAGATGAGTGTTTTTCATTTTCATTCATGTAAAAACTTGTATGTAATATTCTTTTATTGGGGCACTTCCAGGTTGCGGAAGATGTCACCATTGTATATTATTTGCTTTTCCGCACTAGGATAGACCCAAGGAGGAGGGCACAATTGTTAGTTATATGTATGCCCTAGAGGCCATTACTGTACATAGGATGTATATTGTAGTGGATGCAGGGACATATATAGGGAGAACTTTCTTGCTCGACATGATAGTATGCTATCTGGTTACCCTTTACCTTAACGTGTATGCTGATTGTCTCTCTGTTACATGTTGGTAAAGCCCTTAGGATCTGTACTTGACTACCTGGACTATGATGCGGATCATACTAGTGGGGACATGGTAGTCTATAAGTACATCCTTCAAAGTCCCTAGTCGTGGGTGTATCGAGACGGGGCATCGATATACCAGAGTAGACTAGCGTATACCTTCTCGACCCATATAGATGGGCGATGGATGATCCCATATCCATCGGTGTTTGACATCAGAGATGATATACGGGTGTTCAGTAGAGACTGGGTACACTGGACGGACTCGCCGAGAACTCCCAGATGGTATTATACCTCACGTCAGATGGCAGTTCTCTGGTGACACTGGTACAGAGTAGTCTGTTGACCCGAGATCGTCATAGAGTCTTGTGTGGTTCCCACTGTGCTTTGATTTCCATCTTACCACGTCCAAGAGGGCGTGCAAAACGGTGGTTTTTGGGTACAGTCCCGAGTCACATGGAGGCAATGAGCGATAGGAGGGGATTCGTCTCTCCCGGTATAGGGGGTTGATGTTGCGCTGTGTTCGATTGGCTATAACAGGAAATCCCTGGACAGGGTTGCTGAGATTTACTGGTAAGTGTTACCAGTAGTTTCTCGAATTGTTATAGACCTCATATCGACACGACTTATCGAGCTATTGGGGTCTGACGTTTACCACCCCTAGGCGAGATATGCGACATATCAGACGATCAGACCGGACTGTACGGTAGTGTTACTGGTTGGATTCACTGGAATGTGAGCGGGCTTGCTCGTCGATCTTCAGATCGCTCAATACCCGGGTGGCCGTTACGTTTAGCAGACCGCTTGCGGCTTGTGGATGTTTGATATGATCATCATCCGTTGCCGGCGTATTGACGAGTCTTTAGAGTCCTACACAGAGGTTTCCTGGCTCAAGCGAAACGAAATAGGAGCGCATATGAGATATGTGCGGGACCGAGAATAATACCAGTATGTGATACTGTATTCGATTCTCGCGATGTGACATTGATCGGTTATATGCGATATAGCCGGGTTATCGGATCAAGTGTTGATTCGATAAGTTGTTACTAATGATACTAGTCGGTTATATGCGATATGACCGGATCGTTAAATCAAGTGTTGATTTAATGATTTAATGTAAAATTATATATTTGATATATTACTTTGCATCAACTAGTATCGGTTCACTTTAAAATGGATTTTCTCACTCGGGTGTGCGCATTGCATATGCGATATGATTTTGTGCACTTTATTGTATCATGTTTGATGATGCATGATTGCTAGGTTATGTGTAAAGAATTTAACCAAAGTTATTTAAATGGTTAAGGGTTTTACTTATTCATTAATTAGTCTTTTTATTTTTGAAAAAAGGAAAAGAAATGAGAGAAAAATGGTGGCTTATTTTGTATGCACTTGAAGCTTCATGAAGCTTTTATGATGCAACCATTTTTGTCTCATCTCCTAAACCCTAACCATTCCTTTAACCTTGGTCAATTCTCTACACTTAACTTAGGTTAAAGTTATGATAAGAATGATATTATTATTCTTTTCATAATTAACTAAATATACTTTCTTCTTCTTCTTCTTCCATTTTCTTCAAGTGAAGAAAGCTTGCCCCATCAATGGCAAGTGATGGAAATGAGTGAGAAATCCAATTCTAAAGTCTACCCACTTCCTATTTCTTCATCCTCTACCTCTTGCCAAGTAGTAGAGTGTGTTTCCTTCACAAGTTTCTTGACTTGGTGAAGTGAGAGCTTGATCTTGCGATGCTTCGACGTAGATCATCTTCGGCACGTCGTCGATGACCTAGCCCGTCAATTCTCCGATGAAGCCGACACTAGAGCCCGTGGTACGACTTGGACAGCGAGAGGCCTTCATTGCGGAGCCAAGGAGGGGGAGCACCGGATCTACAAAGGTTGTATTTCCGATTCTTATAGTTAAGTGTTAACTAGTTTACTTTTCGCCTAGACATCTAGCTAACGATCCGTAGTCTAGGGTTTCTCGGCACCGTATTTTTGAAATTGGCATGGTTGATGCCTTGTGAGACCTCTTGAGAGTGCCTAGGAACCCTACAGTGGTATCAGAGCCTAGCTAGAGCCTTAGGCGAAGTCTAGACGCGATTTGAAGTCCGAACGAACCGAAACCGCAAAATTTCCATGCTCTCTGTCTTTTTTTCAAAAACGTGGATTTTTCCAGATTAAAAATATTCAGAAAAATATGCAGGAAGATATAAGGTTTACTGCAAAATTCGAGCAAGTGATTCCTTAAAGAGGGCGCGGATCCGCGGCCTTACAGGAGGCTCATGCGGCGGATCCGCGGCCCTGTTGTCGTTTTGTGCTTCGAAATTTGCACAGTAATTCTTAATTTTCAGTGCTGGTTTTCCTGGGTATTTTTAATATTTTTTCAAGAGTTGAATTTTTCTGGAGTTGTTTTGGGGATTCGGTGTTTCGATCGGGGTATCAAATTTCGTCTTTGTGTTTTTCCGGATAATTTTCAGAATATGTTAAAAAGTTCGACCGGATATAAATACCCAATTTTTCCCCTGTCGGGAAATTTCCAAGTGTTGGATTTTTCCGAAGTTTAACGACGTTCTAAGTAGTGCAAGTAACTGTAAGTCGATGTAGTACACCCCAGTACTTGTGGGGAGGCGGAATTTTCAAAAACGATCAAGTTTAAAGAACGAACATCGACTAACCGCTTAAATCGAAGCTAAACAACTAATAACCAAACACATAGTTATACTAAACTAAAGTGTTAAGGGATTATACCTATCGATACTAGTCCTTCGTCTTTACGATCTTCTTGTTCTCCTCGGCCTTCTCTAGGTAGTAGACGATCCACCCGAGAGCAAAACTCCAAGCTAAACCTCTCACTTGAGGTAACTAATCAACTTTGATTGCTAATCAAAGATGAAAGGATGATAAAGAGTGATGGTTATGGATTGTTTAGTCTAACTAATCCTTTGATCTCAACTCATGAGGTGTAAGGATTAGGGTTTGAAGATGAGAGCTTGAGGAGAGAGAATGTGAATGAGATAATGAGAGAAGAGAGAGAGTGTATCATAATATATCATGAAGCATTTCTTTTTAAGAAAAATGAATAAAGGAAATGAATAAGCATGCTTCATGAAATATCTAGTGGTGATTCATTAGCATGAGTCATTAAGCAATAAATGTGCATTAATGAAATGAATGAATCACCACCATGACTCACTTTCTTATCCAAAAGAAACCTCCTTAGTCACATCTTCTAGAAGCTTCTCGTACAATTACGAGAACGCCCCCCGATCCGTAAAAATACGGAAAAACTTTAGACTGTAAAAATCCAATAACCGGATACCAGTAACTGGCTTAAACCAAAGCCGACTGGTAAAAACTGTCCGAAAGTCATACGTGCGTAAACGCACGTATGCGTCCGAACCCTTTGTCGCAAAACCATGCAACCTCTATATCGTTTCGCCTGGAGTAGGAAACTCTCTGTGTGGGACTCTAGAGACTCGACTACTACGCTGGCAGTGGGTTTAACCACAGACCGTAAGCGGCACTAGCTGTACGTAACGGTCCCCAGGTAGTTGTCGATAAGAAGGCCGATGAGTAAACCCATCCGAACTCCTACTGAGTCTGATGTGACAATCTCCATACAGTCCGGTCCGTTCGTCCAAGACTATCGCATATCGGGCCTAGGGGGGCGGCAAGCGTCAGTCCCCTAATAGCGGTATAAGTCGTGTCGGAGTGAAGCCCATTACACCCTGAGAAACTACTGGAACCTACCAGCAAATCTCGCTTGCCCTGGCCAGGGACTTTGCGTAATGGCTCTCTGACACAGCACGATATCTACTCCCAATACCGGGAGGGACGAATCCTGTCTAACCGCCACTGCCTCCAAGTGCTCGGGACTGCACCCAACTGCTACCTGTTTGCACGACTCCTTTGAGCCGTGGTAGGGTAGCAATCTAAGAACAGTGGGACACACTCGGGGCGAAGTAGCAGTGTCAAGTCTGCGGACTACGCTGTACTCATGTCACCTGGGAACTGTTCACTGACGACTGGTATCAAACCAACCAACAGTTCCCTGTGAGTCCTGTCCGGTGTACCCGTAACCTAACGAGCACCTGCATACTATCTCCAGTACGACGTACTGACGGCTGTGGGACAGACCATCTCCCCAACTGGGATGAGAAGCGTACACACCAGTCTACTCCGGAGTATCGATGCTCTGTCTCGATAATCCAACGACCAGGGACCGGAATAAGGATGTGCTTGTAGACTACCCAGCCCCCACTAGTGTGACTGCCATCACAACGCTGGTAGACAAGCAAGATCCTAAGAGCTCTATCAATACGTACACTCACATATTAAGATAGAAAAACCAAGTAGCATACTACCATGTTTAGCAAGACTGTTATATACATGTGAATATCCCAAGCTTCCATTAAGTAATATACAAGCTAGTATGATACAGTAATGGCCTTCTAGGGCATAAACACTAACAATCTCCCACTTGCACTAGGGCCATGTACTGGCATATCGTAGACCAATGATCTCGAGCAGCCTCTCGAACTGAATCTGAGGAAGGGCCTTCGTGAATGGATCAGCAATGTTCTCTTCTGAAGAAACTCTCCGAACCTCGATCTCCTTACGATCAATGATCTCCCTGATCAGGTGATACCGCCTTAAGATGTGTCTGGACTTCTGATGGGACCTTGGTTCCTTCGCTAAAGCTATAGCTCCGTTGTTGTCGCAATACAGAGGTATTGGATCAACTATGGTAGGAACAACCTGAAGTTCTGTTAGGAACTTCTTCATCCAGACTGCTTCTTTAGCGGCATCGCAAGCAGCTATATACTCCGCTTCCATCGTCGAGTCAGCAACGGTGTCCTGCTTGGAGCTCCTCCAGCACACCGCCCCTCCATTGAGGGTAAAGACATAACCCGACATGGACTTGGAATCGTCCTTATCACTCTGGAAGCCGGAATCAGCAAAGGCCTCCAACCTGAGGTCTTTAGCGCCGTAAACCAAGAACATCTCCTTAGTCCTCCTCAGGTACTTGAGAATGTTCTTTACTGCTATCCAGTGTTTCTCCCCTGGGTCTGACTGATACCGGCTTACCACGCTCAGTGCGTAAGCTACATCTGGTCTGGTACACAACATCGCATACATTATAGAGCCTACCGTAGAAGCGTAGGGTATAATAGACATGCGTTCCCTTTCCAAATCAGTCTTGGGAGACATCTCTTTGGAGAGGGTGATTCCGTGACAAGCCGGTAGATTACCGCGCTTAGAATCTTCCATACTGAATCTTTTCAGTACAGTGTCGATATACCTGGACTGCGAAAGTCCCAACATCCTCTTGGATCTATCACGATAGATCCGGATCCCCAGAATGTAAGAGGCATCACCCAGGTCTTTCATGGAGAACCTGTGTGACAAGAATCCTTTGACAGATTGTAGCATAGGAATGTCATTTCCTATCAATAGAATGTCATCCACGTACAAGACGAGGAATGCGACACTTCTGGCCACAACTTTACTATATATGCACGGTTCATCTGGATTTTTGATAAAGTCATATTCTTTGACTGTCTCATCAAAACAGATGTTCCAACTCCGCGATGCCTGCTTTAGTCCATAAATAGACTTAAGCAGCTTGCATACTTTCCCGCTGCTCCCACTCTGATTGAAACCCTCTGGCTGATCCATATAGACGCTCTCTTCTAAATTTCCATTCAGAAAAGCCGTCTTTACGTCCATCTGCCAGATTTCATAATCATGGAAGGCAGCAATAGCAAGAAGGACCCGAATGGATTTGAGCATAGCCACTGGAGAAAAAGTTTCGTCATAGTCCAAACCAGGTCTTTGACGAAAACCCTTTGCAACAAGTCTAGCCTTATAGGTTTCCACCTGTCCATCTACACCAATCTTTTTCTTGAAGATCCATTTGCATCCTATGGGTTTTACCCCATCTGGAGCAAAGTCCAAAGTCCATACTTTGTTGGTGTACATGGATTCCATCTCGGTCCGCATTGCATCTAGCCATCGTACCGAGTCGCCGCTCTGGATGGCCTGCTGGAAGTCAGTAGGTTCATCATCATCTATGATGCAATCCTCTCTATCCCCGTCTATGAGAAAACCGTAGTATCTCTCAGGCGGATGAGACGGCCTACTACTCCTGCGGAGGGGTGCGGGAATGATCTGTTCTTCTTGAACCTCTGGTTCTACCAAACTTTCAGTAGCAGTTTGTGGTTCTGTAATTTCTTCCAGTTCTATTTCGCTCCCACTTATTTCCTTTTCTAAAAACTGATTTTCCAGAAAATGGGCATTACGAGAAACAAAAACCTTTTGTTCCTCTGCGTAATAGAAATAATATCCCTTGGAGTTCTTTGGATATCCCACAAACATACATTTTACTGATCGTGCCTCGAGCTTGTCCACATGCTGCTTTTTAACAAAAGCTGGACATCCCCAAATCTTCATATGTTGAAGATGGGGTTTCTTCCCAGTCCACATCTGATATGGAGTGGTAGGCACAGTCTTGGTAGGAGCCCTGTTCAGAAGATATGCCGCTGATTCTAGCGCATAACCCCAGAAAGATCGCGGTAACTCAGCATTACTCATCATGGATCGTACCATATCCAATAGGGTTCGATTCCGTCTCTCCGATACACCGTTATGCTGTGGAGTGTATGGAGGAGTAAGCTGAGAGAGAATTCCTTTCTCTTTTAGGTAACCTAGGAACTCGGCACTTAAGTATTCTCCACCTCGATCAGATCTAAGTGTCTTAATACTTTTGCCGGTTTGGTTTTCTACTTCATTCTTATACTCTTGGAATTTCTCAAAAGCCTCGGATTTATGTTTCATCAGATAAATGAATCCGTATCTTGAGTAATCATCCGTGAAAGTAATGAAATAGGAAAAACCACCTCTCGCATGTGTAGACATTGGACCACATACATCACTGTGTATGAGTCCTAAGAGCTCGCTCGCTCTTACTCCTTGTCCAGTAAATGGAGTCTTTGTCATCTTTCCTTTGAGACAAGATTGACAAGTGTCATAGGATTGATATTCGAACGTGTCTAAATATCCTTCTCTATGCAACTTAGTTAACCTTCTCTCATTGATGTGACCCAGTCTACAATGCCATAAGAAAGCTTTATTTAAATCTGGAGACTTTCTTTTTAGTGTGTTCTGGACATTGAAAATTTGGAGTTGGTTTAACACATATATGCCGTTATTTAGAGTACCGGACCCAATCAAACCATGATTAAGGTGGATGTTGACAACATCTCTTACAAACGTGAAATCATAACCTTTATTTGATAACAAGGAAACTGATATGATATTACACGTTAAGCTGGGTACAAAATAACAGTTATGCAAAACCAAAATATGTCCACTCGTCAATCCTAGGTGATAATCCCCGACGGACGCAGCTCCCACGCTAGCTCCGTTAGCAACCCTGAGGATCATATCACCTTCCTTCAGCACTCTACGGTTTCTCAGTGCCTGCAATGAATTGCAAATATGAGATCCTGATCCGGTATCCAATACCCAGGAAGTAGAGTTGATCGACAGACAATTCTCAATTACAAACACACCTGAAGTCGAAGCCACAGCTTGCTTCGGTTCCTGGTTCTTGGCGTTCCACGCCTTGCAATCCTTCTTCCAGTGCCCTTTCCTGTGACAATGAAAGCACTCATCCTGACCAACTATCGGTACTGCTTTCTTTATCTTTCCCTTCCCTCTCACCTTACTAACACCTCCTCTAGGTTTGGGTGCGGCCTTCTTCTTCCTTCCTTTGGCCCTAGCCTTGGACCCTGAAGAAGATGAACCGCCAACAAACATAGCGGGTGTTTCCCTTACCTTCTGTAAGGTGCCCTCTGCACTCCTTAACATGTTCAGGAGTTCCGCAAGTTCAACTTCTTTTCCTTGAAGGTTGAAGTTGAGGATAAACTGGGCGTAGGTGGGAGGAAGGGACTGGAGAATAAGGTCTGTATAGAGCTCATTATCCAAAGTCGTCCCAAGGTCTGCGAGCTCCTCAATATAGCCGATCATCTGTAGGACATGTTCACCTACCGATGACCCGACAGCCAACCTCGCTCGAAATAATTTCTTCGAGGTCTCGTATCTTGCAATACGAGATTGCTCTCCATAAAGTTCCTTTGTATGGAGAAATATGCCATCTAGGGACATATCCTCGTGCCTCCTCTGATGTTCATTGTTCATCGAGGCAAGCACGATGCACTTGGCTCTCGCGCAATCTAAATCCCAGGTTTTGCGGATTTCCTTATCCGCATTGCTGGATTTGGGACCAGGGACTGCAGGTGCCGTAGCGGTGAGGACGTACCCCAATTTGTCATAGGTCAAGGCCATCTTGACATTCCGCAGCCAATCTTTATAGTTTGGCCCCGTCAGTATATTCTTTTCTAAAAGTAACTTAAGTCCAGTCATTTTCAGGGTCGCTGCAATTAGGAGAGAGAGAAGAAAACTCTTTAGCATGATGCTCTTGCAAGTTTAGAGTGGTTTTTAGTTTATCTAAACTGGATGGCTCCCACTGTTTCTCGAATCCTTCCTCAAACCATAAAAGAAGAATTAGCCAAGACTATTCTCACCGTACAATACTTGCTTAACCGTTCAGCCAGGCCGGTGTCGATACTTCGAGGGAGGTTTTCCAACGCTTTCGCGAAGTTCCTTAATTAAATAACCTCTTTTCTCTGGGGGCGTAACCCCGCTGACACTTTTCTGGACACCTACTAGGTTTATAGCATTGATCGTTAAGTGACGAATATCCTGATAAGTAGCATATACTCACAGTAGGATCGGGATCCAAATATTATCGTCTGATAATGTTGTAGGAATGCTACCAACATTCATCAAACTCAAAATGGTATGCATCTCTTTGCAAATTTCAGTTTCTTTTGAAATTCCCGATATAAGTTTTTGCCCCATGCTCTTATGACCTTGGCTTTGGTCAAAATGTCATAAGTCACATGTCAAGTTCTACCCGTCATTATCTTGTCAATTTGAACCCATTCGTATATACCCCTGACTTTGGTCAAATGGTAATACGACTGTCCCAAACCGACTCATCTATCTTATGCAACAAATGAAAACCCAGCAGCTACCAAACACTATGCCTTGACTTTGGCCAAAATGCATAGCTTGAATACTACTGAATACCCAAATGAAATGACGGAGGGCTACGAATGGTTTTGGCGAAACCGTGAACGTAGTGAACTTGATATAACCGAAGGAACCTGATAGCTTTTAAAAGGAGTGGTTAAAGCTCCGCATTTAAAAATATCTGTTTTAAAAATAACCGAATGGTTTCTTTTAAATTGTTCCAACGATTTAAACTTTGGTTTATTTTCTTTGCATTACAGATAATGCGTCCCATCATTAACCTATCATTGCAGAAAACAACGAAAATACAACGTCCTCTTATGCCATCCGCATTCGCCACGGGGTCCCGTCATCACCCGTTAGGTTACTTAACTAACGGCAGAGCGGGGGCTGGGCTAGCGCGGGTGTAAAACATAAGTGACGTCTAAATAGCTACAATAAATATAGATATTTTACATTCGTCTGACGCAATGATATTCATTCCAGAACACAGATAAACAATATTGGATATGCAAGCAATCTGTATTTCTTTTGAGCCTGCAAGAAAAGACAGATTACACAGTTGTGATGAATAGCCGTTACCCCACCCTCGACCGCTACGGGTACGGCAAACTACCCACCCGGCAGTCTGTGTACCCCACCTTGGGTCAGTCCTAGGAGCAAAAACAGTAAAATGAAATAATACAACGGTGGCTACGACCGCAACCTGGAAGTGCCCCGCAAAAATAATATTACAACAAATTACATTTACAACAAATGAATTAAACAATAACCCATTGCAAACCCCGGCTATACACCACAACAGTCCAATACAGTTTATATGCACAAACAGATATAACCATTTCAGAAATGTGCAACCCCCTGCCAACCGACATACTAGCAGTTAGGGGAGGTTTACGAACACATTAAACAATCACAGATATAATCCATATGCAAATACTGTACAATTTCGATCGAATAAACAACATCAATATTGCTCCAAAATCTGCTCTGTTAAACAGTAACCTGAGCAATAATTAAACATTCCAGAACACCCTAAACACCACAGGGGACCCACCCAAAACAAACGAGTTCCTGACTCGTCAACTCGGCCGCGGTTGCGCGGCGGATCGGTGCGATCCGCCGCGCTTCCGCGGCACTGTAGACGAATCAGAAGCCCAAATTTTTTGGGTGTTCTCCTGTACTCTTTTCTAGCTTTCTGAGCTTACCTGAAAAATTTTAGGACTTCATTTTAAGTTCGACAGAAACTGAACAGAATTAGGGTTTTCCGGCTTTGTTTTTCCGTTCGAAATTCGTACAAATTTGCAATTAAGTTATTTAGTGTTTAGCGAGGCTCTGATACCACTGTAAGTCGATGTAGTACACCCCAGTACTTGTGGGGAGGCGGAATTTTCAAAAACGATCAAGTTTAAAGAACGAACATCGACTAACCGCTTAAATCGAAGCTAAACAACTAATAACCAAACACATAGTTATACTAAACTAAAGTGTTAAGGGATTATACCTATCGATACTAGTCCTTCGTCTTTACGATCTTCTTGTTCTCCTCGGCCTTCTCTAGGTAGTAGACGATCCACCCGAGAGCAAAACTCCAAGCTAAACCTCTCACTTGAGGTAACTAATCAACTTTGATTGCTAATCAAAGATGAAAGGATGATAAAGAGTGATGGTTATGGATTGTTTAGTCTAACTAATCCTTTGATCTCAACTCATGAGGTGTAAGGATTAGGGTTTGAAGATGAGAGCTTGAGGAGAGAGAATGTGAATGAGATAATGAGAGAAGAGAGAGAGTGTATCATAATATATCATGAAGCATTTCTTTTTAAGAAAAATGAATAAAGGAAATGAATAAGCATGCTTCATGAAATATCTAGTGGTGATTCATTAGCATGAGTCATTAAGCAATAAATGTGCATTAATGAAATGAATGAATCACCACCATGACTCACTTTCTTATCCAAAAGAAACCTCCTTAGTCACATCTTCTAGAAGCTTCTCGTACAATTACGAGAACGCCCCCCGATCCGTAAAAATACGGAAAAACTTTAGACTGTAAAAATCCAATAACCGGATACCAGTAACTGGCTTAAACCAAAGCCGACTGGTAAAAACTGTCCGAAAGTCATACTGCGTAAACGCACGTATGCGTCCGAACCCTTTGTCGCAAAACCATGCAACCTCTATATCGTTTCGCCTGGAGTAGGAAACTCTCTGTGTGGGACTCTAGAGACTCGACTACTACGCTGGCAGTGGGTTTAACCACAGACCGTAAGCGGCACTAGCTGTACGTAACGGTCCCCAGGTAGTTGTCGATAAGAAGGCCGATGAGTAAACCCATCCGAACTCCTACTGAGTCTGATGTGACAATCTCCATACAGTCCGGTCCGTTCGTCCAAGACTATCGCATATCGGGCCTAGGGGGGCGGCAAGCGTCAGTCCCCTAATAGCGGTATAAGTCGTGTCGGAGTGAAGCCCATTACACCCTGAGAAACTACTGGAACCTACCAGCAAATCTCGCTTGCCCTGGCCAGGGACTTTGCGTAATGGCTCTCTGACACAGCACGATATCTACTCCCAATACCGGGAGGGACGAATCCTGTCTAACCGCCACTGCCTCCAAGTGCTCGGGACTGCACCCAACTGCTACCTGTTTGCACGACTCCTTTGAGCCGTGGTAGGGTAGCAATCTAAGAACAGTGGGACACACTCGGGGCGAAGTAGCAGTGTCAAGTCTGCGGACTACGCTGTACTCATGTCACCTGGGAACTGTTCACTGACGACTGGTATCAAACCAACCAACAGTTCCCTGTGAGTCCTGTCCGGTGTACCCGTAACCTAACGAGCACCTGCATACTATCTCCAGTACGACGTACTGACGGCTGTGGGACAGACCATCTCCCCAACTGGGATGAGAAGCGTACACACCAGTCTACTCCGGAGTATCGATGCTCTGTCTCGATAATCCAACGACCAGGGACCTGAATAAGGATGTGCTTGTAGACTACCCAGCCCCCACTAGTGTGACTGCCATCACAACGCTGGTAGACAAGCAAGATCCTAAGAGCTCTATCAATACGTACACTCACATATTAAGATAGAAAAACCAAGTAGCATACTACCATGTTTAGCAAGACTGTTATATACATGTGAATATCCCAAGCTTCCATTAAGTAATATACAAGCTAGTATGATACAGTAATGGCCTTCTAGGGCATAAACACTAACAGTAACGCGATGGACCCTCTAGAAGACAACAAACCTTAACTCGATTATGTGACCGTCTTGAACTGCCCTTTGAACCTTCGGGTTTGGGGCAGTACGGCGTGCCATATGTGAGGCGTTGGCTTGACCCTTCTATGGCTGGACCGTCAGTACTGAGGCATGAACTGAATGTTGTTAGACTTATTTCATGTGTTGATCTGTATCGGGAAAACATGGGTGTTCGAATGTTCAATCGGAAAGTTTAACATTTTCTAATTATCTGGAATGGGATACAATAATTGGAATTCACAAGAAATTATGTGATAACTGAATGAATGTTATAAACATAGCACTTTAGTCTCACTTGATCGGTTGCCACGGAATTTTGATGTGATCAAAAGTCCGTCGCAATCACGTAGCGTACGCGGATACTCGCCGGGTAAACTTAATAGACATCCTCACCCTATAGCCCCGACCAAGTGACTGTAGGAGAACCCCGTCGCCGAAAGCATCCGTCCGGGTGCTCGCGGTAGCGGTGTTCTGCCTTGGTGCACTTCGTCGACGGTATCGGGGGTGCGGCCGCCTACTGAAGTTTGCGACGAGTATTCGATCAGAATGTCGGGAATCTTGTTGAATTGCCCGACTTGATATTGAAAAGAGTTTTCGATTTTGAGACTAAAATGCGGGGTTTATAATTGTTAGGCATGCGATGTCTAAGTAATTCATTTGGTCAGGCATGCGATGTCTGAGGTGGTTGCGGATTCCAACTGTTGTAGTTTTACACTTTCTTTTCTGTGACCGTAAGTGTAATATGTGATATCGCCGGTTTCGTTGCTATATGTCAACGACAATTGGGATGGACATAGTTACTTACGTTGATGACATGTGATGTTATGTGTTGCTGGATATGTTATATTGGATCGTCGCGTTTGAATAGCCGGGGGTTTTTATGTGAGATGAGTGTTTTTCATTTTCATTCATGTAAAAACTTGTATGTAATATTCTTTTATTGGGGCACTTCCAGGTTGCGGAAGTTGTCACCGTTGTTGTATATTATTTACTTTTCCGCACTAGGATAGACCCAAGGAGGAGGGCACAAGTAACCGGGTTCTGGGGTCCAGTGGGAGACCAACTCGAGGAGTCGAGTCCGTGTCTCCTAACCCTAGAATTGGTAGGGTTGCTTGTCGCTCTCGTAGGGGTCTAGGGGTGTGGGTTTGGCTATTCATCACGACCGTGGAATCCGTGTTTTATACTGGCTCGTATTGAAAACACGGACGTCCTAGTATATCCAATATTTCATATGATATTCTTCTGCTGCGATATCTGTGATGTGATCATGTGATGTTCTGTGATAGATACAGTATATAGTATATATGATATATTATATAGACGTTACTTATGTTTTACACCCGCGCTAGCCCTGCCCTGCTCTGCCGTTAGTTACCTAACCTAACGGTGCACGAGGGGACATCGAGGCGAATGCGGATGGCATAAGTGTACGTCGTATTTATCTGTGATGTTTAGGTAATTTAAATGATGGGACTTCATTAATGAGATTAATGAAATAAAAGAAACCTAAGATGTTGTAGAATCGAATTTCAAAATAAAACAGGTAGCTACAGTTCTTGCTTTGCACAGCGGTATATGTGATATATCCTGCACCTTATTCGATGAGGAAAGGACCGAGATCCCTTCACCGGGAGTGACTCCTTTAGCAATAACTGGCAGATGCTACACACTCGGTTTGTCTTTTGATTGCTTTTAAGTGTTTTTGCTTTGCACAGTGATATATACGATATATCCCGCACCTCATTCGACGAGGAAAGGACCGACGATCCCTTCACCGGGAGTGACTCCTTTAGCAAAACCAGAAAAGCCTCAAAAACACTCCATTTCAAAATTCATTCGATCCTACAACGATATCAAGTTCATTACGCAATAGGTTTTCAGAAAAACCTGTCGTAGCCCTCCATCATTTCAGATAAGTCCTATTTAGTATTCGTGCGACGTTTGTTGACCTCCGTCAAGGCGTAGTGTGCGGTAGCTAACTAGTATTTATCTGTTTATGCATATGATGCAGATTGAGTTAGGGTAGTCGTGCGGCCTTGTTGACCTCCGTCAAGGGTTCTGCGGGTGGGTTTAATTCGATCAAGAAATGACGGGTTGAACTTGACTAGTAGCCTATGGTTTGTTGACCTCCGTCAAGGTCATAGGACGCTAGGGGCAAAATATTATCGGGAATTTCAAGTGTTGAAATTTGCAATGAGATTGCATACCTTCTATGAGATAGTTGGATCCCGATACCCGCTGTGAGTAAGAGTTACTCCTGGGAGAGTTTTATACATTACAATTAGCCGATCAAGTAGGTGTCTAGAAAGGTGTTAACGAGGTTACGCCTCTGGGAAAACGAGGTTTACATTAATTAGGTTCGTGCGAAAGCACGGGGGACCTCCCTCAAAGTACCGACACTGGCCTGGCTGAAAGATTGGCGAACTTGTAGTGTGTAATTAATCCCGGCTAGTCTTTCCTTTTAGGGTTTGAAGGAAGATTTGATAAAAAGCAGTGGGAGCCATCCTGATTAGATAAAATAATAACCAATCTATTCTTGCAAGAGCGCACGCTGAGTGTATTCTTCTCTCTCTCTCCAGGTAGCGACCATATCACGCCTTAATCAAGATAATAATACGGAATATTGACCGAACCCGCTTGTTATACTGAGCTGGGGAACGTTGGTCCCGCTCCAACTTGTAATTGTTATAAGACAGAGTAGGAAATTGAGGATTACCAGAATTCCCGTGCCGCCCAAACGAAGAGAGTGCATGCTGATGCATCATCTTCGGGTGTGTTCGTTACAAAGAACTGTTTCTCTGTATCCTTTACGTCCTGGGTATGTGATACCAGATCAGGATCCCAGATATGTAATATGTTACATAGGGCTACAGAAAGGTAGAGAACTGAGAACGGGTGATAAGTTTCATGAGGCAGAAAACGGGGCAAGTGTTGCAGCCAAGTCTGTTGGTCACTGTCACCCTGTATTACAAATACATTGATTCTGAACGAATGTTGTTAGATACCGAACCTGATATACAAAATCATATCAGTCTCTTTATTAGTAAAGAAATGATAAAATTTTGTATTGTTGGATAATGTTTTGAACATTTCCTATATCAAAAGTTGATCGTATCAGGCACGTTATCTAACAGCGTTGATGTTCTAAATCAAACTACAGTTCTTAGTATATGGAACACACAAAGAGGGAGAGTTCAGAAATGAACGGATCCTTCTTAAGGTATTGTAGACTAGGTCAGATCAATGTGACCCGACTAGCTAGAGTTACATTAAGATGCATATTTAAATTAGTTTGAATTTACATCTTGTGAAACTCGCCAGTCATGTCACAAAGATAAAAATGACCATAGCTCTGTTTATTGGAAACAGAGAAAGAGTTAGTGAACTCTTGGGACTGATACATGATGATGTATGTAGGTCCCCTGTCTACACATGCCAAGACCGGTTCTTTGTACTTCATTACATTCTCTGATGATCTTTCGAGATTCAGACCTATGTTCCTGTTGAAACACAAGTCCGAACCTTTTGAGATATTCACAGAATATAAGTTAGAAGTAGAGAACCAAAATACGGGTATACGTATTATGTCCTTTGATGAGATCAAGGAGGAGAATACTTGAGCACGGAATTCCAGGACTATTCTAAAGGAGAATGAGATTCTCCCTCAGCATTACTCCTCCGAATACACCATAGCATGATGGTATATCGGGGCGGAGCAGATACACCCTATTTGATATGGTGTGCTCTATGATGAGTACTACTGAGTTACCTATTTCCTTTTGGGAGTTATGCACTTGAGAAGCTGCATACCTATTGAATAGGGTTCAAATCAAATCAGTTGCCTACCACTTCATATTTGATATGATAAGGGAAGAGCCCATCTCTCAAGTTAGTTGAGATTTGGGGTTGTCCAGCCTATGTCTGAAAAGCAAAATCTGGACAAGCTCGAGGCAAGATCTGTTATGTAGAACTTGAAATGTTCCAGCTATACAAAACTGCAGCTGAAGATTTGACAGAACCAAAGGATTCAATAATTACCAACGAACCTCAGCCTCTCCGCCGATCTAGTAGGGTTCCTCACCCACCTGAGAGATACTTCGGTTGCTCTATGACAGTGGGAGCGAGGATTGCATCATGAGATGATGACCCAACTAGCTTCGAGCTGGCCGTCAGGAGTGAGACTCTATAAGAATGGCTGGATGCTTAGCAATCTGAGATGGAATCCTTATACACCAACAAAGTATGGACTTTGGTTGCTATATCTGAAGGGTTAAATCCCCATCAGGAGCAAGTATATCTTGAGAAGATTACTTGGTGTAGATGGAAAGGTTGAGACTTTCAAAGCTAGACTTGTTAAAGTTTTTCGTCATCGACCAGGCGTGGATAATGATGAAACCTTTTCAAGTAGCTATGCTTAAGTCCATCCAGATTCTACTTGCCACGGCTACATACCATGACTACGATATCTGGCGGTTGGGTGTCTTGACTGCTTTTCTAAATGATGTTTTAGAAGAGTGCGTCTATATGTACACAGCCAGAGGGCTTCGTAGACAGTGGGAGCAGTGGAAACGTGTGCAAGATGCTTTATAGGATAAAGCAGGCATCGCGGAGTTGGAACATCTGTTTTGATGAAGTAGTCAAAGAGTTTGACATCATCAAAATGGTAGATGAACCTTGTATAAACAAAAAGGTAGTAGGGAGTATGGTGGTGATCCTCGTAGAGTACGTGGATGACATAATCTTGATAAGAAAGGAGTTTCCTATGCTACGCTCGATCAATCTCCGCTTATCACAATGATTCTCCATATAGGATCAAAATGATACCTACTAAATCCTAGGTTTTGGATCTATGAGATAGATCTAAATGGAGGTTAGGATTCTCACTAGTTGTAGTGAGAAGGTATCAATCGACCCTGGGGAGAATCACTGGAATGGTTCCAGGGTGATAAAGACGACTGAGTGTCAGTCACAGGCATTGTCTTTACCCTCAGTAAAGGGACGATATGATGGAAGAGTTCCAAGCTACATACCGTGACATACTAGATGATAAAGGCTGGATACATCGCTACTTAAGACGCTACCAAAGAGGCTGTTTGGGTGTATATTGGTTCATGAGATGAACTACGTTCCAACCATTGTGAGACAATGGAGTTGTGGATTATGCCAAGGAACGTCGGTCCCATCAGTGATCCAGACATATTCTAAGGCAGTGTCACCGGATCATGGAGATGGTTGATCTCCAGGGAGATCGAGGATAGGAGAGTAGACTCAGAGGACAACACAGCGGATCCACTCACAAAGGCCTGTTCCCAGAGAGAGACTTTTATGGGATGGTTGAGTATGAGATACTGCAACCACTGCTATCAGATGGCCCTAGTGCAAGTGGGAGATTGTTAGTTATATGTATGCCCTAGAGGCCATTACTGTACATAGGATGTATATTGTAGTGGATGCTGGGACATATATAGGGAGGACTTTCTTGCTCGACATGATAGTATGCTATCTGGTTACCCTTTACCTTAACGTGTATGCTGATTGTCTCTCTGTTACATGTTGGTAAAGCCCTTAGGATCTGTACTTGACTACCTGGACTATGATGCGGATCATACTAGTGGGGACATGGTAGTCTATAAGTACATCTTTCAAAGTCCCTAGTCGTGGGTGTATCGAGACGGGGCATCGATATATCAGAGTAGACTAGCGTATACCTTCTCGACCCATATAGATGGGCGATGGATGATCCCATATCCATCGGTGTTTGACATCAGAGATGATATACGGGTGCTCAGTAGAGACTGGGTACATTGGACGGACTCGCCGAGAACTCCCAGATGGTATTATACCTCACGTCAGATGGCAGTTCTCTGGTGACACTGGTACAGAGTAGTCTGTTGACCCGAGATCGTCATAGAGTCTTGTGTGGTTCCCACTGTGCTTTGATTTCCATCTTACCACGTCCAAGAGGGCGTGCAAAACGGTGGTTTTTGGGTACAGTCCCGAGTCACATGGAGGCAATGAGCGATAGGAGGGGATTCGTCTCTCCCGGTATAGGGGGTTGATGTTGCGCTGTGTTCGATTGGCTATAACAGGAAATCCCTGGCCAGGGTTGCTGAGATTTACTGGTAAGTGTTACCAGTAGTTTCTCGAATTGTTATAGACCTCATATCGACACGACTTATCGAGCTATTAGGGTCTGACGTTTACCACCCCTAGGCGAGATATGCGACATATCAGACGATCAGACCGGACTGTACGGTAGTGTTACTGGTTGGATTCACTGGAGTGTGAGCGGGCTTGCTCATCGATCTTCAGATCGCTCAATACCCGGGTGGTCGTTACGTTTAGCAGACCGCTTGCGGCTTGTGGATGTTTGATATGATCATCATCCGCTGCCGGCGTATTGACGAGTCTTTAGAGTCCTACACAGAGGTTTCCTGGCTCAAGCGAAACGAAATAGGAGCGCATATGAGATATGTGCGGGACCGAGAATAATACCAGTATGTGATACTGTATTCGATTCTCGCGATGTGACATTGATCGGTTATATGCGATATAGCCAGGTTATCGGATCAAGTATTGATTCGATAAGTTGTTACTAATGATACTAGTCGGTTATATGCGATATGACCGGATCGTTAAATCAAGTGTTGATTTAATGATTTAATGTATAATTATATATTTGATATATTACTTTGCATCAACTAGTATCGGTTCACTTTAAAATGGATTTTCTCACTCGGGTGTGCGCATTGCATATGCGATATGATTTTGTGCACTTTATTGTATCATGTTTGATGATGCATGATTGCTAGGTTATGTGTAAAGAATTTAACCAAAGTTATTTAAATGGTTAAGGGTTTTACTTATTCATTAATTAGTCTTTTTATTTTTGAAAAATGGAAAAGAAATGAGAGAAAAATGGTGGCTTATTTTGTATGCACTTGAAGCTTCATGAAGCTTTTATGATGCAACCATTTTTGTCTCATCTCCTAAACCCTAACCATTCCTTTAACCTTGGTCAATTCTCTACACTTAACTTAGGTTAAAGTTATGATAAGAATGATATTATTATTCTTTTCATAATTAACTAAATATACTTTCTTCTTCTTCTTCTTCCATTTTCTTCAAGTGAAGAAAGCTTGCCCCATCAATGGCAAGTGATGGAAATGAGTGAGAAATCCAATTCTAAAGTCTACCCACTTCCTATTTCTTCATCCTCTACCTCTTGCCAAGTAGTAGAGTGTGTTTCCTTCACAAGTTTCTTGACTTGGTGAAGTGAGAGCTTGATCTTGCGATGCTTCGACGTAGATCATCTTCGGCACGTCGTCGATGACCTAGTCCGTCAATTCTCCGATGAAGCCGACACTAGAGCCCGTGGTATGACTTGGACAGCGAGAGGCCTTCATTGCGGAGCCAAGGAGGTGGAGCACCGGATCTACAAAGGTTGTATTTCCGATTCTTATAGTTAAGTGTTAACTAGTTTACTTTTCGCCTAGACATCTAGCTAACGATCCGTAGTCTAGGGTTTCTCGGCACCGTATTTTTGAAATTGGCATGGTTGATGCCTTGTGAGACCTCTTGAGAGTGCCTAGGAACCCTACAACAAGTAACCGGGTTCTGGAGTCCAGTGGGAGACCAACTCGAGGAGTCGAGTCCGGGTCTCCTAACTCTAGAATTGGTAGGGTTGCTTGCCGCTCTCGTAGGGGTCTAGGAGTGTAGGTTTGGCTATTCATCGCGACCGTGGAATCCGTGTTTTATACTGGCTCGTATTGAAAACACGGACGTCCTAGTACATCCAATATTTCATATGATATTTTCTGCTGTGTTATCTGTGATGTGATCATGTGATATGTTCAGATAGATATTATATATAGTATATATGATATATTATATAGATGTTGCTTATCTTTTACACCCGCGCTAGCCCTGCCTCGCTCTGCCGTTAGTTACCTAACCTAACGGTGTAGACGGGACATCGAGACGAATGCGGATGGCATAAGCGTACGTGTAGCGTCTTGAAAAGTCATTTTGGTGTTTTCCTGAAAATCGGTGAAAATTCGGTATTTTTCCGAAAACCGTCTTTTTTGTTATTTTGCAGTTTAGGACTAATTATACCTAAAATGGATAGGTAATTGCTTGTTTTTAGTAGCTAATGAGTTACTTATGAAATTTTGGTCATTTAAAAATTTTTCCCTATTTTTCAATTTTTAATATTATTTTAAGCCGGTAAGAAAATACATTAAATTAGCGATAAATACAAATTTTTCCGGGCTAATTTTAATCTTTAAAATTATGATAATTAAAATCTAGTTGTAACATAAATTTTTAGTATTTTATTTTGATTTTTAACTAATTTTTATTATAGGAAGCGAAATTATTGAATTTTAAGCTAAAACTTGCAATTTTTGACTTGTAGGGGGTCTTTTTGCATAAAATTTCTTTTGTAAAACCCCTCTCTCTCTTCCCTCAGCCCTAGGACAGCCCCACCTTGTTCAGGTCCAGAAATTTCTGGCCTCACCTTGTGTTTGTTTCATGTGTTGAATTAGTTGG
Organism: Agapanthus africanus; assembly: GCA_030015575.1. Taxonomy (NCBI): domain Eukaryota; kingdom Viridiplantae; phylum Streptophyta; class Magnoliopsida; order Asparagales; family Amaryllidaceae; genus Agapanthus; species Agapanthus africanus. Next base: position 613,722,436 of record JASDDO010000019.1, read on the forward strand.
TTTATGAATTTATTTTAAATATAGTTTGATGAGGTATGATGCATTGACTTTTGGGAGAGTTGACTCATGACTTTTCCCCACACACCCACACCCTCCCCTTACCTCTCATCTGGACGAAACCTGCACCCCCTCCTCTTCATCTCTTTTCTTTTCATTTTCTTCAAATTCTTCAAGTTTAATTCCAAAAAAATTGCAATTTAAAGCTTACAAATTAAACCCATCCTTCATCTTTCTTTTCCTTCACCTCCCTAGCTTGGATCTTGATACTTGAGGCCATCATTTGAAGTAAATTTATTCTTTCTAGATCTCAAATTGAGGTATAATTTTGACCCATTTAAATACTTATGGTTTGATTCCTTGAATGAAATTGTTGTAGTGTTAAATTTCATTGCTAATTTCTAATCTTGTTTTTTTTAAGTGAATGGTTTGAATTGAATTAGGGTTTAGAAACCATTATGTAGTTGATTAAATCTAATTTGTTACCTAGTTGTTTTGCTAACCTAATCTAGAAGGTTAACTTGCTAATTGAGTTATAAATTAGTGTTAATTTAAGGTTTTCATATATAATTTGGATTAAGATTTGCTAGGTTATATAATTCAAGTAATGGTTGTTTATGGAAAATAGGTTTTGAATCTTTGCTAATGTGTTGTAATTATAGTGTTTGTAGATTGCTTGTTGTGTGGTTGGATATTGTGTTGGATCGTGATAACCGTATCGCTAATTTTCAATATTTGCACCAAAATTGCTAGTTTTGTGCTTACTAGGTTTTTGTTAAAATTAATTGGTGAATTAATTGTGATACCTTGGGGATATTTTTAGCATCTCCTATGACGTTTAGGATGCGTGAGTGCGGAGTTTTGTGTAGTCGGGTTTTAGTTTTGCCGGGCGACCAAATCGGCGATTTTTGGCAGTTTTTGCGATTTTCGCGTATGTTCCGCGCACCCTGCGCACGTTGTACCTAGCTAGTGAACTTTAGTAGTTTCGTTGGGTTTTGCGTCGTTCTTGATAAGTAACCTTATGTTTGGTATTGATGTAAATTCCAGGTTCGGTCGCGGAGACGTCAGACGCGGCGCGAAAGGGGAAAGCGGTGATTGGACACAGCTAGCCAGGGATTCCGGTGAGTAGATGTAACATCTACGGGGGACTATCGTTGGATGGCGCAAGCCGCCCGATAGTTTTAGTAACTTACAAGATTCTTAGTGATGTTAGTAATTAGGGGTGAAATACGTATATGATCATTTGCTACATTCATACCCTATATTGACATACCTATACGAAACCATGTTATAGGACACCTGCACTATTGCCAGGGGTTTTATATGCAGCACGAGCACTATTCATGCTTACACACACACCCTGGTAATTGCCATGCCACCACACTAGATAACCTTTAAATTTAAACCTTTTACTAATTGATACTTAAACTTGTGCTATTGCCTTTAATTCCTTAAAATGAAACCGTAGGATTGCTATTCATGTGCATGTACTTCATCATATTAATTGTTCATGCCTAATCTATTAATCACACATCGCAACTTGATTATTGATACCATATGCATTCATTATCATTGATATATGCACTTATGAGGATTTCTTGAGATTTTATGATATTTCTGGATTTCGGGGGAAAGCCGCAAAATTTCTAAACTTATTATATTTTTTTAAAATATGTAAATTACGGTTTTCTAGTGATGTAAGTGTCGTCCACCATGAGTTTGCTGTGGTTTTCGAGATCCGTGTCAAGGAGTGGAGGAACCGTCACGGGTACATGGTGGGCCCGGTAAGGTACCCCGGGGCAAGAGGAATGTGGTGTTGACGTTGAGCCTGGCAGGGGACGGATTACCTACCGGTGACTGTTTGGGACGGCGGATATCCAGAGGATACCGACCGTGGCCGCTAGATGATGAGATATTGATATTTGAGATGGGTCAGCCGGACGGCTGAGGCCAGAGATACATTGATATGAGATTTGAGACAGTTTTGAGGTGTCGATGCTGGACACAGGTTCTTGTTGATTCTATTGGTATTGTGCTGGTATTTCAAAAGACATTCTTAAAGGGAAAAAACATGATTTCTTATACTTACACATTCAGATCACGAGTTGATTCGCATTGCATTCATACCTGCTAGTATATCCATATTGTATACATACTTGCCATTATGTCCTGCCTTACCTGTATTTAGATGCTAGGATGCTTGTGTGCATGCATTCGATAGCCTTTGTAGGTGTTATTTATTACTCACGAGTTGGCAACTCACCCCCGTTGTGCCACAGTCTTTTGCAGGTCCGCTCCGTCAGTTCAGTAGCGGCGGGCGCACTTGTTCTTTTGCCTCCTTTGCCTGGACTCGAGGTTTTGCTCTTAGGTGGGTTATATTACTATTTTTGTACCACCTTGTATATTCCTTGTATCTAGTGTACTCCATCTACTGTATTTACCAGTATTGTTGTATATTGACCTAGAGACGAGACTGTGAGATTTGTGGACTTTTATGCTGTATTTTGGGGTCGAGCTCACTTGAGTCGACATGCTGTTTTTCTTATGCTTCTTATGATTATTTCGCATGCTGTCGTTTTATATTGCGTAGGATTTGTGACCGCCTTGTGGCGAAGAGCTAGCTCCCGCTTGGGGATACCCTATTTTGTTGAATTCATATTTATTCTTGTTGTACCCATTTTGGGGGCCAGTATTTACAAAGGAGACTCTGCCGAAATTTTCGGAAAAATTGGTACTGTTTTTAAAAAGGGTTTTACATGACTTATTGATAAACTCGCTTTCAATTGATTGGGTTTTCTTCACTCTTTTGGTTAATTGGTTTTGTTTTCTTGGCTTTGGCTTACTTATTTTACGGACGTCTTTAGACGTTTCGTGAACTTAAGTGCCAGTCACGTTCCGTACCCTGCGGGTCGTGACAAAGTTGGTATCAGAGCGATAGGTTTTACCTTTTTGAGTGTAGGATGACCCTTGGTAGATGGAGTAAGTGACTTAAGCAGGGTAACGTAGCGTGCGTATGTCCGCGGCATACTTGCGATACGGTACTCCGCCTAAGTGACTTTAGGGTATACTTGCTTGAAAATTCCTTCTTCAATTCCGTGTATCCTATGATCCTATTGCACTATTCTTACTATCCGTTTTCCTGTAACAGCCACTATGCCGCCGAAGGCTACGAGGGCACAGAGGGCTGCCGCCAGAGACGAGATTCGAGCTGGCTTGTCCGAGACTATGACTGAGCAGGGTGGTATGCCTACGCCGCAGGGACAGACCGATCCACCTTCCCCAGGCCGTATGGATAGGCTCGAGACCGGTATGGAGGAGTTGCGACAGATGATGGGGGGCATGCAGGAGCTACGTCAGATGGTAGGATCCCTAGTTGCAGCCAGTCGTACACCGAGGCCGGATGATGTACCTACTACATCCCAGACGACCATGATACCTGCTCCTACTACTACCACCGTGGCCATTCCGGTTTCACTACAGGATTTCATGAGGCTGAGACCTCCAATATTCACCGGCACCGAGGCAGCGGAGGACCCACAGACGTTCCTTGACAGTTTAGCCAGGATCTGCCGTTCGCTGAGATGTTCGGATGATCGATGGATAGAGCTTCTGAGTTTCCGACTAGAGGGTCTCGCGCAGACATGGTGGGAGTCAGTCTTGAGAGGTCGAGCTGCAGGTCTACCGCCTATGACTTGGGTCGAGTTTACAGCGGTCTTTCTTGCCCGTTTCCTTCCAGAGAGCGTTCGTGACGCCAGAGCTCGTAGCTTCGAGGCCTTAGTCAAGACACCTGGGATGACGGTGTCTGAGTATGACATCCAGTTTACACAGTTATCCCGATATGCTCAGTATTTGGTGGATACCGAGGAGAAGATGGTGAAGAGGTTCGTACAGGGACTTGATGCCCAGCTATATCTTGCCATTGGCGCCCAGCACTACGATACTTATTCAGCTGCTAGGGATACGGCATTGCGGATGGAGGCACGCATATCACAGACTTCGGCCGTTTCTGGGCCGAAGAGGATTCGCACCGAGGTACCGTCTCAGAGGCAGCGCGCCAGATTCTTTCCGAGAGATAGGCCTGGCAGAGGATTTGGGCTGGGGACAGTTATATGGTTCTTATCCCCAGGGACAGCAGCCGTCGCCAGGGTGTTTTGGGTGCGGGAGTTTGCACCATCTTGTCAGAGACTGTCCGGCGAGACGACAGGGAGCCGCGACAGTTCCGCATGTGACCCTACCACCATCACCACCCCCTCCCCAGAGAGCCCTACTTCCTACCACCGGCGATGCTCCACGCCAGTTAGGTGCACCCAGAGGCCGTGGACGCGGCGGTCCTGTTCAGAGAGGACGAGGAGGCAGAGGCCGAGGTCGAGGTCAGCCCGCTATCGGTGGAGGACAGGCCCGAGTTTTTGCTTTGACACCGCAGGATGCGCAGGCATCCAATGCCGTTGTGACAGGTACCTTGCCAGTTTGTTCTTTCGACGCACGGGTATTATTCGACCCAGGTTCCACACATTCGTACGTATCTACACACTTTGCACCGATGTTGGGCCGTGAGTCATCGTCGTTAGATCATCCGCTTGTTGTGGTTACCCCGGTAGGCGAGTCGTTTGTCGCTCGTTTTGTATTTCGATTGTGTTCCGTTCGTATCGGGGAGAGGGATTCATCGGTTGATTTGATTCTCCTCGATATGTTGGACTTTGATGTGCTTCTGGGCATGGATTGGCTAGCCACTTGTTATGCTGCGGTGGACTGCCGTGAGAAGGCAGTCAGATTTAGCTTTCCGGGAGAGCCAGTCCTTGTTTTTCGGGGAGACCGCAGTGTCACCCTTCCCAGCTTAATTTCGTCTCTTCGCGCTGGTCAGCTCTTGCGGAAGGGATGTCAGGGATTCTTAGCGTTTATTTGTGATACTCGAGCTGCAGAGGTTCCGTTGGACCGGGTCCCGGTAGTTTGTGAGTTCCCTGATGTTTTCCCTGATGAGCTACCTGGGCTACCGCCTGAGCGCGATGTTGAGTTCTGCATTGATTTGATTCCCGGCTCGGGGCCTATTTCTATACCGCCTTATCGGATGGCCCTGGCAAAGCTTCGAGAGCTGAAGGATCAGTTGCAGGATTTGTTAGATAAGGGGCTTATTCGACCGAGTGTTTCTCCGTGGGGTGCTCCGGTCCTGTTTGTCAAGAAGAAGGATGGAAGTTTGCGCTTATGTATCGACTACCGCCAGCTGAACAAAGTTACCGTTCGGAACAGATATCCGTTGCCGCGCATTGATGATTTGTTCGACCAGCTTCAGGGTGCGGGGTATTTTTCGAGGATCGACTTGCGATCAGGATACCATCAGCTGCGAGTTCGACAGGAGGATATACCGAGGACAGCTTTCCGCACGCGCTACGGCCATTACGAGTTTTTGGTGATGTCGTTCGGACTCACCAATGCCCCAGCAGCATTCATGGATTTGATGAACCGTACATTCAGGCCGTATCTTGACTTGTTCATCATCGTATTTATCGACGATATCTTGGTGTACTCCCGGAGCAGAGAGGAGCACGAGCAGCACTTGCGGATTACGTTACAGACTCTGAGGGAGCACCAGCTGTTCGCGAAGTTCTCCAAGTGTGCATTCTGGCTGGACAGCGTCGGATTCTTGGGTCACGTGGTTACGAGAGACGGCATTTGTGTGGACCCGAAGAAGATTGAGGCTGTTCAGCAGTGGCCCCGACCTACATCGGTTACTGAGATCCGTAGTTTTCTAGGCCTGGCAGGCTACTACAGGCGTTTTGTTCAGGACTTCTCCCGTATAGCTGCACCGTTGACCGGTTTGACCCGGAAGGGAGTTCCTTTCGTCTGGACAGAGGAGTGCGAGCGCAGTTTTCAGCAGCTACGGACTTGTTTGACTACGGCGCCGGTATTATCTTTGCCTTCGGGATCAGGCGGATTTGTTGTCTACTGTGATGCTTCGCGAGTGGGATTAGGATGCGTATTGATGCAGCATGGCCGGGTGATCGCTTATGCTTCTCGGCAGTTGAAGAAGCATGAACAAAACTACCCCACTCATGATTTGGAGATGGCTGCAGTGGTCTTTGCACTGAAGATTTGGCGACATTACCTGTATGGTGAGTCGTGTCAGATATTCACCGATCACAAGAGCTTAAAGTACATATTTCAGCAGCGAGACCTGAACCTCAGACAGCGTCGTTGGATGGAGTTGGTGAAAGACTACGACTGCGAGATCTTATATCACCCAGGCAAGGAGAATGTGGTGGCAGATGCGTTGAGTAGGAGGCCCGGGGGTAGTCTATCCTTTTTGCGCGCAGTGCAGAGGCAGTCGTCAGCAGATTGGCAGATGTTATGCGACAGCCGAGTTGAGTTCGAGTTCACCCAGACAGGGGGACAGCTCGCGCATGTTCGTGCACGCCCACAGTTGCTTGACCGTATATATGAGGCACAGCGCAGTGACGACCGTTGCTCAGAGATCATGGCACAGATGGGACAGGGCAGATTTTCCGAGTTCGTGGTTGACGATCAGGGGATTTTACGATATGGATCTAGACTGTGCGTACCAGATGCTGATGGATTGCGGCGCGACATTCTTGAGGAGGCACACCGATCAGTGTATAGTGTCCACCCCGGTTCCACCAAGATGTACCATGATATGAGAGAGACCTACTGGTGGGACGGGATGAAGAGGGATATTGCGGAGTTCGTTTCGAGATGCCTGACTTGTCAGCAAGTCAAGGCCGAGCACCAGAGGCCCGCAGGAGAGCTACAGCCGTTACCCATTCCAGAGTGGAAATGGGAACAGATTTCGATGGACTTCGTTGTGGGTCTACCCAGGACCAGTCGAGGGTACGACTCCATCTGGGTAATCGTGGATAGATTGACGAAAGCGGCTCACTTCCTACCGGTGAAGACCACTTTCAGCTTCGCTCAGTATGCTCAGCTCTATATTGACGAGATCGTGAGACTACATGGCGTACCGACTTGTATCGTGTCAGATCGAGGCACTCAGTTCACCAGCCGACTTTGGCAGAGACTTCAGGAGGCTTTGGGCACTCGTTTGAGCTTCAGCACAGCGTTTCATCCACAGACCGACGGACAGTCAGAGCGGACCATTCAGACTCTCGAGGACATGCTCAGAGCGTGCGTTTTAGACTCTGGTGGTAGCTGGGATCGTCATTTACCTCTAGTGGAGTTCTCCTACAACAACAGCTTCCAGGATACTATTCAGATGGCACCTTTCGAGGCATTGTATGGGAGGAGATGCAGATCGCCCGTCTGTTGGACAGAGCTCAGCGAGAGCAGTATTTTAGGGCCGCAGCTTGTTGAGGAGACGACAGCGAAGATACAGTTGATTCGAGACCGGATGAGGGCAGCTCAGAGCAGACAGAAATCCTATGCAGACAGGCGCTGTCGCAGATTAGAGTTCGCAGTTGGCGACCATGTTTTTCTGAAAGTCTCTCCAATGAAGGGCGTGATGCGTTTTGGGCGAAAGGGGAAGCTTAGCCCTAGATTCGTAGGTCCCTTCGAGATCCTCGAGCGTGTCGGCGCTGTTGCTTATCGTTTGGCTCTTCCACCCAGCTTTCCCGATGTTCACCCCGTCTTCCATGTTTCGATGCTCCGCAAGTACCTTCACGACCCTTCGCATGCGATTCAGCACCCGACAGTCCAGCTAGAGCGCGACCTTTCTTTTGCAGAGCAGCCGGTGGCCATCTTGGATCGGCAGGTGAAGAAGTTGAGGTCGAAGATTATACCAACCGTCAAGGTCCTTTGGCGTAGCCCGAGCAGCGAGGAGGTTACCTGGGAGACCGAGGGCGAGATGAGGAAGAAATATCCCCATCTCTTTGAAGGTACGCGTAGTTATATTTTTAAATTCGGGGACCGAATTTATTTAAGGGGGGAAGATTGTAGCGTCTTGAAAAGTCGTTTTGGTGTTTTCCTGAAAATCGGTGAAAATTCGGTATTTTTCCGAAAACCGTCTTTTTTGTTATTTTGCAGTTTAGGACTAATTATACCTAAAATGGATACGTAATTGCTTGTTTTTAGTAGCTAATGAGTTACTTATGAAATTTTGGTCATTTAAAAATTTTTCCCTATTTTTCAATTTTTAATATTATTTTAAGCCGGTAAGAAAATACATTAAATTAGCGATAAATACAAATTTTTCCGGGCTAATTTTAATCTTTAAAATTATGATAATTAAAATCTAGTTGTAACATAAATTTTTAGTATTTTATTTGGATTTTTAACTAATTTTTATTATAGGAAGCGAAATTATTGAATTTTAAGCTAAAACTTGCAATTTTTGACTTGTAGGGGGTCTTTTTGCATAAAATTTCTTTTGTAAAACCCCTCTCTCTCTTCCCTCAGCCCTAGGACAGCCCCACCTTGTTCAGTTCCAGAAATTTCTGGCCTCACCTTGTGTTTGTTTCATGTGTTGAATTAGTTGGTTTATGAATTTATTTTAAATATAGTTTGATGAGGTATGGTGCATTGACTTTTGGGAGAGTTGACTCATGACTTTTCCCCACACACCCACACCCTCCCCTTACCTATCATCTGGCCGAAACCTGCACCCCCTCCTCTTCATCTCTTTTCTTTTCATTTTCTTCAAATTCTTCAAGTTTAATTCCAAAAAAATTGCAATTTAAAGCTTACAAATTAAACCCATCCTTCATCTTTCTTTTCCTTCACCTCCCTAGCTTGGATCTTGATGCTTGAGGCCATCATTTGAAGCAAATTTATTCTTGCTAGATCTCAAATTGAGGTATAATTTTGACGCATTTAAATACTTATGGTTTGATTCCTTGAATGAAATTGTTGTAGTGTTAAATTTCATTGCTAATTTCTAATCTTGTTTTTTTAAGTGAATGGTTTGAATTGAATTAGGGTTTAGAAACCATTATGTAGTTGATTAAATCTAATTTGTTACCTAGTTGTTTTGCTAACCTAATCTAGAAGGTTAACTTGCTAATTGAGTTATAAATTAGTGTTAATTTAAGGTTTTCATATATAGTTTGGATTAAGATTTGCTAGGTTATATAATTCAAGTAATGGTTGTTTATGGAAAATAGGTTTTGAATCTTTGCTAATGTGTTGTAATTATAGTGTTTGTAGATTGCTTGTTGTGTGGTTGGATATTGTGTTGGATTGTGATAACCGTATCGCTAATTTTCAATATTTGCACCAAAATTGCTAGTTTTGTGCTTACTAGGTTTTTGTTAAAATTAATTGGTGAATTAATTGTGATACCTTGGGGATATTTTTAGCATCTCCTATGACGTTTAGGATGCGTGAGTGCGGAGTTTTGTGTAGTCGGGTTTTAGTTTTGCCGGGCGACCAAATCGGCGATTTTTGGCAGTTTTTGCGATTTTCGCGTATGTTCCGCGCACCCTGCGCACGTTGTACCTAGCTAGTGAAATTTAGTAGTTTCGTTGGGTTTTGCGTCGTTCTTGATAAGTAACCTTATGTTTGGTATTGATATAAATTCCAGGTTCGGTCGCGGAGACGTCAGACGCGGCACGAAAGGGGAAAGCGGTGATTGGACACAGCTAGCCAGGGATTCCGGTGAGTAGATGTAACATCTACGGGAGACTATCGTTGGATGGCGCAAGCCGCCCGATAGTTTTAGTAACTTACAAGATTCTTAGTGATGTTAGTAATTAGGGGTGAAATACGTATATGATCATTTGCTACATTCATACCCTATATTGACATACCTATACGAAACCATGTTATAGGACACCTGCACTATTGCCAGGGTTTTTATATGCAGCACGAGCACTATTCATGCTTACACACACACCCTGGTAATTGCCATGCCACCACACTAGATAACCTTTAAATTTAAACCTTTTACTAATTGATACTTAAACTTGTGCTATTGCCTTTAATTCCTTAAAATGAAACCGTAGGATTGCTATTCATGTGCATGTACTTCATCATATTAATTGTTCATGCCTAATCTATTAATCACACATCGCAACTTGATTATTGATACCATATGCATTCATTATCATTGATATATGCACTTATGAGGATTTCTTGAGATTTTATGATATTTCTGGATTTCGGGGGAAAGCCGCAAAATTTCTAAACTTATTATATTTTTTTAAAATATGTAAATTGCGGTTTTCTAGTGATGTAAGTGTCGTCCACCATGAGTTTACTGTGGTTTTCGAGATCCGTGTCGAGGAGTGGAGGAACCTTCACGGGTACATGGCGGGCCCGGTAAGGTACCCCGGGGCAAGAGGAATGTGGTGTTGACGTTGAGCCTGGCAGGGGACGGATTACCTACCGGTGACTGTTTGGGACGGCGGATATCCAGAGGATACCGACCGTGGCTTCTAGATGATGAGATATTGATATTTGAGATGGGTCAGCCGGACGGCTGAGGCCAGAGATACATTGATATGAGATTTGAGACAGTTTTGAGGTGTCGATGCTGGACACAGGTTCTTGTTGATTCTATTGGTATTGTGCTGGTATTTCAAAAGACATTCTTAAAGGGAAAAAACATGATTTCTTGTACTTACACATTCAGATCACGAGTTGATTCGCATTGCATTCATACCTGCTAGTATATCCATATTGCATACATACTTGCCATTATGTCCTGCCTTACCTGTATTTAGATGCTAGGATGCTTGTGTGCATGCAATCGATAGCCTTTGTAGGTGTTATTTATTACTCACGAGTTGGCAACTCACCCCCGTTGTGCCACAGTCTTTTGCAGGTCCGCTCCGTCAGTTCAGTAGCGGCGGGCGCACTTGTTCTTTTGCCTCCTTTGCCTGGACTCGAGGTTTTGCTCTTAGGTGGGTTATATTACTATTTTTGTACCACCTTGTATATTCCTTGTATCTAGTGTACTCCATCTACTGTATTTACCAGTATTGTTGTATATTGACCTAGAGACGAGACTGTGAGATTTGTGGACTTTTATGCTGTATTTTGGGGTCGAGCTCACTTGAGTCGACATGCTGTTTTTCTTATGCTTCTTATGATTATTTTGCATGCTGTCGTTTTATATTGCGTGGGATTTGTGACCGCCTTGTGGCGAAGAGCTAGCTCCCGCTTGGGGATGCCCTATTTTGTTGAATTCATATTTATTCTTGTTGTACCCATTTTGGGGGCCAGTATTTACAAAGGAGACTCTGCCGAAATTTTCGGAAAAATTGGTACTGTTTTTAAAAGGGGTTTTACATGACTTATTGATAAACTCGCTTTCAATTGATTGGGTTTTCTTCACTCTTTTGCTTAATTGGTTTTGTTTTCTGGGCTTTGGCTTACTTATTTTACGGACGTCTTTAGACGTTTCGTGAACTTAAGTGCCAGTCACGTTCCGTACCCTGCGGGTCGTGACAGTACGTTATATTTATCTGTGATGTTTAGGTGACTTAAATGATGGGACTTCATTAATATGATTAATGAAAAAAAGAAACCTAAAAGATGTTGTGGAATCGAATTTTCAAAAACAGGTAGCTACAGTTCTTGCTTTGCATCGCGGTGTTCCTTGTAGAACATCCTGCACCTTATTCGATAAGGAAATGGCCGAGATCCCTTCACCGGGAGTGACCCCTTTAGCAATAACTGGCAGATGCTACAACCCTCGGTTTGTCTTTTGATTGCTTCTATAGTTTTTGCTTTGCACAGCGGTATATATGATATATCCTGCACCTTATTCGATGAGGAAAGGGCCGACGATCCCTTCACCGGGAGTGACCCCTTTAGCAAAACTAGAATAGCCTAAAAAACACTCCATTTTAAAATCATTTGATTCTACAACGATATCAAGTTCATTACGCAATAGGTTTTCAGAAAAACCTGTCGTAGCCCTCCGTCATTTCAGATAAGTAGTAGTTAGTATTCGTGCTACGTTTATTGGCCTGCGTCAAGGCGTAGTGTGCGGTAGCTAACTAGTATTTATCTGCTTATGCATATGATGCAGATTGGAATAGGGTAGTCGTGCGACTTTGTTGGCCTGCGTCAAGGGTCGTGCGGGTGGGTTTAATTCAATCAGGAAATGACGTGTTGAACTTGACTAGCGCACTATAGTTTGTTGGCCTGCGTCAAGGTCATAGGATGCTAGGGGCAAAATTATCGGGAATTTCAAGTGTTGAAATTTGCAATGAGATTGCATACCTTCTATGAGATAGTTGGATCCCGATACCCGCTGCGAGTAATTGTTACTCCTGGGAGAGTTTTACACATTACAATTAGCCGATCAAGTAGGTGTCTAGAAAGGTGTCAACGGGGTTACGCCTCTGGGAAAACGAGGTTTACTTTAATTAGGTCCGTGCGAAAGCACGGAAAACCTCTCTCTAAGTACCGACACTGGTCTGGCTGAAAGATTGGCGAACTTGTAGCGTGTAATTAATCCCGGCTAGTCTTTCCTTTTAGGGTTTGAAGGAAGATTTGATAAAAACAGTGGGAGCCATCCTGATTAGATAAAATAATAACCAATCTGATCTTGCAAGAGCATACGCTGAGTGTTTTCTTCTCTCTCTCTCCAGGTAGCGACCATATCACGCCTTAATCAAGATAATAATACGGATGTATTGACCGAACCCGCTTGTTGTACTGAGCTGGGGAACGTTGGTCCCGCTCCAACTTATAATTGTTATAAGACAGAGCAGGAAATAGGGGAATACCAGGATTCCCATACCGCCCAAACGAAGAAAGTGCATATGATGCATCTCCTTCGGGTGTGTTCATTACAAAGAACTGTTTCTCTGTATCCTCTACGTCCTGGGTATTTGATACCGGATCAGGATCCTAGATATGTAATTTGTTACATAGGGCTACAGAAAGGTAGAGAACTGAGAACGGGTGATAAGTTTCATGAGACAGAAAACGGTGCAAGTGTTGCAGCCAAGTCTATTGGTCACTGTCACCCTGTATTCCAAATACATTGATTCTGAACGAATGTTATTAGATACCGAACCTGATATACAAAATCATATCACTCTCTTTATTAGTAAAGAAATGATAAAATTTTGTATTGTTGGATAATGTTGTGAACATTTCCTATATCAAAAGTTGATCGGTTCAGGTACGTTTTCTAAAAGCATTAATGTTCTAAATCAAACTACAGTTCTTAGTATACGGAACACACACAAAAGGAAGAGTTCAGAAATGAACGAATCCTTCTTGAGGCATTGTAGACTAGGTCATATCAATGCGACCCGACTGGCTCAAGTTACATTTAGATGCATATTTAAATTAATTTGAATTTACATCTTGTGAAACTTGCCAGTCATGTCACAGAGATAAGATGACCATAGCTCTGTTTACTGGAATCAGAGAAAGAGTTAGTGAACTCTTGGGATGATACATGCTGATGTATGTAGGTCCCCTGTCTACACATGCCAAGACCGGTTCTTTGTATTTCATTACATTCTCTGATAATCTCTCAAGATTCAGACATATGTTCCTGTTGAAACATAAGTCCGAACCTTTTGAGATATTCACAGAATATAAGTTAGAAGTAGAGAACCAAAATACGGGTATAAGTATTATGTCCTATGATGAGATCATGGAGGAGAATACTTGTGCATAGAATTCCTGGACTATTCTAAAGGAGAATGAGATTCTCTCTCGGTGTTTCTCCTCTGAATACACCACAGCACAACGGTGTATCGGGGCGGAGCAATCGCACCATATTAGATATGGTGTGCTCTATGATGAGTAATACTGAGTTACCTATTTCCTTTTGGGAGTTATGCACTTAAGAAGCTGCATACCTATTGAATAGGGTTCAAATCAAATCAGTTGCCTACCACTTCATATGTGATATGGAAAGGGAAGAGCCCATATCTTAAGTTTGTTAAGATTTGGGGTTGTCCGGCCTATGTCTAAAAGCAAAATCCGGACAAACTCGAGGCAAGATCTGTTATGTAGAACTGGAAATGTTTCAGCTATACAAACTGTAGCTGATGATTTGATAGAACCAAAGGATTCAATAGTTACCAACGAACCTCAGCATCTCCGCCGATCTAGTAGGGTTCCTCATCCGCCTGAGAGATACTTCGGTTTCTCGATGACAGTGGGAGCGAGGATTGCATCATGAGATGATGACCCAACTAGTTTCGAGCAGGCCATCAAGGGTAGGGACTCTGTAAGAATGGCTGGATACTTAGTGATCTGAGATGGAATCCATGTACACCAACAAAGTATGGACTTTGGTTGCTATATCTGAAGGGTTAAATCCTCATCAGGAGCAAGTATATCTTGAGAAGATTACTTGGTGTAGATGGAAAAGTTGAGACTTTCAAAGACTAGACTTGTTAAAGGTTTTCGTCATCGACCAGGCGTTGAAAATGATGAAACCTTTTCAAGTAGCTAAGCTTAAGTCTATCCAGATCCTACTTGCCACGGCTACATACCATGACTACGATATCTGGCGGTTGGGTGCCATGACTGCTTTTCTAAATAATGTTTTAGAAGAGTGCGTCTATAAATACACAGCCAGAGGGCCTCGTAGACAGTGGGAGCAGCGGAAACGTGTGCAAGATGTTTTATGTGATAAAGCAGGCATCGCGGAATTGGAACGTCTGTTTTGATGTGTTAGTCAAAGAGTTTGACATCATCAAAATGGTAGATGAACCTTGTATAAACAAAAGGGTAGTAGGGAGTATAGTGGTGATCCTCGTAGAGTACGTGGATGACATAATCTTGATAAGAAAGGAGTTTCCTATGCTACGCTCGGTCAATCTCCGCTTATCACAATGATTCTCCATATAGGATCAAAGTGGTACCTCCTAAATCCTGGGTTTTGGATCTATGAGATAGATCTAATTGGATGTTAGGATACTCACTAGTTGTAGTGAGATGGTATCAATTGATACTGGGGAGAATCACTGGAAAGGTTCCAGAGCGATAAGGACGACTGAAAGTCAGTCACAGGCATTGTCTTTACCCTCAGTAAAGGGACGGTATGTTGGAAGAGTTCCAAGCTAGATACCGTGGCATACTAGACGATAAAGGCTGGATACATCGCTACTTAAGATGCTACCAAAGAGGCGGTCTGGATGTATATTAGTTCATGAGATGAACTTAGTTCCTCCCATTGTGTGACAATGGAG
The DNA here is from genome assembly GCA_030015575.1 of Agapanthus africanus. NCBI lineage: Eukaryota > Viridiplantae > Streptophyta > Magnoliopsida > Asparagales > Amaryllidaceae > Agapanthus > Agapanthus africanus. Next base: position 613,737,507 of record JASDDO010000019.1, read on the forward strand.
TTGTGGCTTATGCCAAGGAACGTCCGTCCCATCAGTGACCCAGATGTATTCTGAGGCAGCATCACCTGATCAAGGAGATAGTTGATCTCCAGGGTGATCGAGGTTAGGAGAGTAGACTCAACGGACAACACGGCGGATCCACTCACAAAGGCCTTTTCCCAGAGAGAGACTTTTAAGGGATGGTTGAGTATGAGATACTACAACCACTGCTATCAGATGGCCCTAGTGCAAGTAGGAAATTGTTAGTTATATGTATGCCCTAGAGGCCATTACTGTACATTGGATGTATATTGTAGTGGATGCTTGGACATATATAGGGAGGACTTTCTTGCACGACATGATAGTATGCTATCTGGTTGCTCTTTACCTTAACGTGTACACTGATATGTCTCTCTGTTACATGTTGGTAAAGCCCTTAGGATGTGTACTTGACTACCTGGACTATGATGCGGATCATACTAGTGGGGACATGGTAGTCCATAAGTACATCCTTCAAGGTCTCTAGTCGTGGGTGTATCGAGACGGGGCATCGATATACCAGAGTAGACTAGCGTATACCTTCTCGACCCATACAGATGGGCGATGGATAATCCCATATACATTGGTGTTTGACATCAGAGATGATATACGGGTGCTCAGTGGAGACTGGGTACACTGGACGGACTCGCCGAGAACTCCCAGATGGTATTATACCTCACGTCAGATGGCAGTTCTCTGGTGACACTAGTACAGAGTAGTCTGTTGACCCGAGATCGTCATAGAGTCTTGTGTGATTCCCACTGTGCTTTGATTTCCACCTTACCACGTCCAAGAGGGCATGCAAAACGGTGGTTTTTTGGGTACAGTCCCGAATCACATAGAGGCAATGAACGATAGGAGGGGATTCGTCTCTCCCGGTATAGGGAGTTGATGTTGCGCTGTGTTCGATTGGCTATAACCGGAAATCCCTGGCCAGGGTTGCTGAGATTTACTGGTAAGTGTTACCAGTAGTTTCTCGAACTGTTATAGACCTCATATCTGTTGGAGATAGTGCCCTCAGAGTCAATTATTGGATCACAGGCACGTGATTGCGATGATTGAGGGAGGACCTATCCCGGTAGAACAGTCTTACTCGAGATGATATTATGCTATCTGGTTTATCTTTATCATCGTGTACTGCTTTAGGTGACCTTACATGTCGCTATTACACGTTGATAGAGCCCCTAGGATTCTTGCTTGACTACCAGCAGTATGATGGCGATCATATACGTGGGAGCTGGTGGTCTATAAGCACATCCTCAAAAGGTCCCTAGTCGTAGGAGTTTCGAGACAGGGCATCGATACTCCATTAGTAGACTAGTGTATACAGTCGAGACCCCGACGAGGGGCGGTGGCCGGTCTCACAAGCCACTGGTGTCAGTTGGTTCACCTAAGATGTATACAGGTGCTCATTGGGTTATGAGTACACCGGACAGGACTCGCTGGGAACCTGCCAGTTGGTCTTATACCAGACGTCAGATAGCAGTTCCCTGGTGACATGTGTACAGGTTAGTTCATCGACCTGAGGATCGTCATTTGTCTCGTGTGAGTTCCCACTGTACTTTGATTACTACCCTACCACGGCTCAAAGGAGTCGTGCAAACAGGTTTTAGTTGGGTACAGTCCCGAGCCACATGGAGGCAGTGAGCGGATCTTCAGGGGTTCGTCTCTCCCGGTATTGGGGGTGAGGTCGCGCTGTGTCTAGGAGAGCCATTACGCAAAGCCCTCGGCCGAGGCAGGAGATTTACTGGTAGGTATTCCAGTAGTATCTCAGGGCGTTCTGGGCTACACTCCGACACGACTTGTACCGCTTTTGGGGGTCTGACTTTCACCAACCCCCTAGGCCCGCCATGCGATACTCATAGACGAACGGACCGGACTGTACGGATATTGTCACTGACAGGCTCAGTTGGGTGTCGGGGTGAGCTTCCTCATCGACGTCCCTTTTGGTCAATAGCTGGTGGCCCGTCACGTATTGGCTTATACCTCTGACGTGCCAGTGGTTAAATCCACAGCCATAGTATTGACGAGTCTTTAGAGTCCACCACACTTTCAGTTACTCAAGCTTTCGGGCGAAACGCTGTAGAGGCCGTATGGAGATATGGCAGGGTCCGATCAGAAACGTGCGGTATTGCACGGATCAGGATCGGACAGTTTTGTACTAGTGGCCGTATAGTTATATGGCAGGGTTCGATCAGATACGTGCGGTATTGCACGGATCAGGATCGAACGGATTTTACTAGCCGGCTTTGGTTTAAGCCGGTCCTAGTCTAGTACAGTGTAGATTTTGTCTCATTGCATTTGTATCCGGTCGGAATACAGATGCAGGTGTGTATGCACAGTATCGGGGTTTTCCTGTAATTTATTACGGGACCAGTTTTCTGGAGTTGCCAGTTTGCATTCCTTTCCGGCCGGTTTTCCTTTGTTCTTTCCCGGCCGGACTTTTCCGATGGAGGGGGTTATTTGCAGTTTTGCAAATAACACTTTGTGGAGGGGTTTCTTTGCATAATGTTTGATTATGATACCTTTCATTTCTTTCATCCATTGACTTGCTTTTTATTGTGATTGAAAGGGTATGGTTTGGATTTGATATAAGCATGGTTGATGTTTTGTTGTCCTTGGATGTGGTCACCTTTTCTTTGCTCCTACCATCACCTCCCTTGTATTAGTTCCTCCTCCACCATTCTCACTTGATATGATAAGTCTTTCATGGTTATGAGAAAAGAGAGAAGAAGAAAAAGAAAGAGAGAAAGAAAAAGAATGAGAGAGTTCATCTTTGTTATGGGAGGAATTCTTCATCTCCTTCTTCTTCTTGTTTCGGAAAAATGCAAGCACCATTTTTCCTAACCCCAATCCTCCATCATGGCAACAACAAACCCCAAAGGAGACTATGATTCTACACTACACTTCCTACAGCATATCTTGAGCATGTCGAGTTGCCGGCTTCATGCTCGAGTTGCCTCGGTATCGAGGCGGGAGCCCGTAAAAGACGAAGGCGATGTGGTGCCCTTTCCGGCGAGGAGGCGACGATTTGGAGACTACACTTTCCGCGGGAGATCGGGGCGATGATGAGAAGACCGGAGGACTCGGATCTCGTGGTATACTTCTTTTCCCATCTCTTGTTTGCTAGCATTAGGTTAATGGTTAACGATCCGGGTTTTCTTTGTCCGCGGTAGCGCCGGTTTCCGAGTAAGGAAAATTTTTGATTCCGCATTTTGGCCTCGAGTAAGAGACCGGGGCGCTGCCGTGCCGCAACATGGTATCAGAGCCACGCCATTAACCTTACCTAGCTTCGTTTGATGTGTTTGCGTTTCCGATCGACCGAAATTTCCAAAAACCGTATTTTTATTGCACATCAGTTTCTGTCGAAATTTTTTGAAGTCCAAAAATTTTTCAGGTGGTTGCAGAATGATATGCAGGGAAATATAAGATATCTGGTAAAAATTGGTAGCCTCATTCCTTATTTTCACCGCGGAAGCGCGGCCAAAGCCTTGCTTTGGCCGCTCTTCCGCCGCGCTTTAAATTTGTCACTGTACCAAATTTTTCCAGATTGTCTTGTACATGAAAATGTGGTATTTGGAATATTAAAATTGGGCCCAGGTTTTCTGTGAGTGCTACAGTTTTGATTGGGGGCCCACTTGTTAATTTTTGGTCAATCGGAAAATTTTAAACACATTATTTCACAGTATTTACATTATATCTGCGACCGTGAATGTCACTCGATCGGTAAATCCGGTCTAACTGCTATAGCCCGGTTAGACGGATTTGCGAACGTGACTTTCACGTTGATGTTCTATGTTTATGCTGTGATGTTGCGGATCGGTCGTGGGGATAGCCTGGATGCAATACTAGTACAGTTTTGTTGTATTATGTACATTTGATATTGCGGGGCGAGCGTCCGACATGTGGACTGCCGTCACTGCCTGTTTGTATTATTCTTTTGGGGCACGACCTGGTTGTGGTCGATGTACCCGGTGTATGTATATTTTACTTTCTGTACTAGGGTTGCCCCGCGGTGGGGTGCACGGATAGCCGGGTTCTGGAGGGCAACGGGCCCGCATCTCAGGGCATTGAGACGGAGGGGGCTTCAGTCCAGGATTGGCGGGCTATTCGCCGCACTCGTAGGGGGTACAGGTTGACCCAGGAGGGGTGCCCAAGTTACCGGATTCCGTGAAGTGCTGGGTGGTCCATTCACGGTGCTGAAGGGGGCTGCCTCGCTTCAGGTTTTGGCGGGTGACTTGCCGCGCCCGTAGGGGTCTAGGATTTCATTGCACAGGCTATCCACACGACCAGGGGAACGTCGGGTTTCAGCAGCGGCTCTGTGAAACCCGGGGCTTCCAGATATCTGTATTGTTCTGTGATGCTGTACATTTCAGTGATGTTGCATTTTATTCACGCCTTGAGCGAAATTCTATATATTGGTATATATATTAGTAGATGTTGTATATGTTTTACATCCGCGCTAGTCCAGTCCCCGCTCTGTCGTTAGTAAGCTAACCTAACGAGTGATGACGGGACCCAGTGGCGAATGCGGATGGCATATACGTACGTCAGTATATTTTCGTTCTTTGTGGTGTGATCATTTGATGGGACTGCGTTGATTCGGATCAATGCAAGTTAAACAAACCTATTCTGATGTTGTTGGAACATTTTTCAAAAAACTGTTATTGCAAGGACGTTCACTTTTGTTTTGCACCGTGGTATTCATTTGGAATATCCTGCTCCTCAGTCGACGAGGCAAGGGCCGAGATCCCTTCACCGGGAGTGACCCCTTGGACAGAAGTTTGCGTCAGGGCATTAACTTCACTATAGCCGATTACTTTTGCTTTGCATCGTGGTATTCAGTTGGAATATCCTGCACCTCATTCTACGGGGAAAGAGCCGAGATCCCTTCACCGGGAGTGACCTCTTTAGTAAATGTTTTCGTCACTATATTTTCTAAAAGGTTATCCAGTTCCTTCAACGATATCAAGTTCATTACGTTAAAGGTTTTTCGCCAAAAACCAGTCGTAGCCCTCCGTCATTTCAGATTAATATTACTTAGTATTCGTGCTGCGTTTGTCGTGCATTGCCGTGGCGTAGTGTTCGGTAGCTATGTAATGCTTTTCTGTCACATGGATAAGTGGATTGGTTAGGACAGTCGTGCGGTCTTGTTGGCATTGTCAAGGACTCGTACGGGTGGGTTTAATGCAATCAAGATAATGACGGGTAGAACTTGACTAGGACTCTTTGATTTGTTGGCATTGTCAAGGTCACTTGGGTCCTAGGGGTAAAAACATTTATCGGGAGTTTCAAAAGAACTGAAACTTGCCAAGCATGCGCATACCTTCTGGAGTGTGGTGACGTGAGTGGATTCCGTCACGTTATCATGCGATGAGAGTTGGATCCCGATTCCCACTGATGAGTTGGTTTACTCCTCGGGTGATCCCGACTAATTCTTCTTTCAGGTTTGGAGGAGAATTTGAGGTACAGTGGGAGGTTTCCTGATTAGATAAATTGGTAACCATTCTGATCTAGGTTAGAGTGCACGCTGAGTGTTTCTTCTCTCTCTCTTTGGCAGCGACCATTGACCCGACCCTGGACTATGACTCAGTGACCAAGTTGACCGAACCTTCTTAACACTGGCTTTTGGATTGTCAGAGTTGCAGACCTCATTGCCACTCCTACTTTTACCCTTTTCTCCAGGACACCCCGTATTATTACGAACGTCCACTTCCATTGGACAAAACCATCGTATGGTTAGATACGAACTCGAAGGATTTCGAGGATGGTTTCTGGTTCTGGAGAAAACGGATAGGACTATTCAGTTGTCTTTTCTTTCACCTTCTCTCAGGTTGCGAGTACTCCTTGGTTTAGGAGATAGTACACCTATTACGCAAATTGGATAGTCTTCTTCCAAACCTTAGGCTGGTGCCGAACGGTGGGGAATGAAGAAAACCAATTAGCATAACGATGGTGTGCAGAAGGTATTAAGTTAAGACAAAGCAAGGGATTAGTAGGAGGGCAAAGTAAAATGCGACTGATATTCACGACCAAACCAAGTATTTCTTCGCCAATCCTAAATCACCTTTGTATTTCTCCAGGACACTCCGTATCACTACGAAGATCCACAGTTTATTTGGATACTCCATCGTATGGTTATATACGAACTCGAAAGGAACTTGTTCCAGTTCGGGGATGGATTCTGGTTCAGGAGAAATAGGAATAAAATACATTCAGGTGTCTTTTATCTTCACCTTCTCTCGCATTGCGAGTGTTCCTAGGATTAGGACAGTACACCCTTTATGCTTATTGGATAGTCTTCTTCCAAACCGTAGGCTGGTGCCGAACGGTAGGGAAGGAAGAAAACCATTTGGCTTAAAGGGGTGTGCAGAAGGTAATGACTAAAGACATATAAAGGGATTTGGAAAGGTGGCAAAGAATTATACGGTTACAGTTATGAATCTGGATAATGGAAGAGGCATTACTAGGAATACCAGGATACCCCATCGAAACATTTCAATGTTTCGTTTTCACTGTGTACTGTTAATGGAAAACTGATTTCCCGATTAGACACTTACTCCAGGGTATGTATTTACCAGGTATGATTCTCACATCTGTATGGTTTTACAGATGATGAGTGGGAGTAAGTTATTGGGAATTGGGTGATCATCCTCATTATATCGGGATTCGTTGTAATCGGTGATATTTAAGGAAGTCACCTGGGTTGTTTGCCGGACGGCAATTTTTGGTTTTGAATATCCGCGGTTATGCACCAATTTCAAATTGATATATCTGTACGTCTATTTTCATAGAGTGAGATATACCTTTTGATATTATGTCGATGACATTTACCTATATCATTGGATGGTTAGGTAAGGAGCATTAAACAACGGTGTAATTCTTCTTAACCATAAGTACAGTTTTCAACCTACGACACACAGTGAAAGAGTTGTTAGACTCAGCGGACTTATACAGAGTATTGTATGTTGTCCAGTGTCCATTAGGACAGAGGGGTTGGTTCTCGTACTACATTCTGTTTACTTTTAACTTCTCTAGTTCTTAGACATGTGTTTCGTGGAAACACAGGGTCTAAGTTTTGAGGAGTTATAGGTATTTGAATAGAGTAGAGAACCAGGTATAGCAAGTATCGGGATTCTTCAAAGTGATCGAAGATGTAGATACTTGTGTATGGTATTCAGTTGATAGTAATGATAAAGAGAACTTGCTTCTTTTTCAGGATACTCATAATTGGAAGCATTCCTAAGTTGAGTAACGCTGATCGGCCTCTCTCCATTTAGTTAACATGCACTGGAGACAGCTGCATGATTTGAATCTGGTTAAATTAAATCAGTGCCTCTGGTTCTATATTGGATATAGAACAGTTCATATCTTAACGATGTTAAGGTACGGGGAGTTGTCCGGCTTATGCTTAAAACCAGACTCCGGATAACTCAAGGCACGTTTCTGTAATGGCTGTTTGCGGGTTGACCCAGGCTATGACGAGGGTTGACTTTCTACCATATGGAAGATCAATAGAGATATTGTTCTTGACTCGCCACATTTTAAAAGAAATGGATTTTTAAGAAAACAGTAGTGGGAGTATGGTAGAACTGGAAGTAATTCCAGAACCACAAACGATTACTGAAGATTTGATAAGGAACCTAGAGATTCAATCTGATTTGACATTCCATTGGCCACTCTGCAGATAAGGTGGGTAACTTCAGGCACCCGAGAGGTACTCCGGTAGCCTCAAGGACGGTGACAGGGAAGTTCTTGTTTACCCACACTTGCCATTGTTGTTGTTCCAGGCTGCGAGACCCGGCAGGAGGATGAGTATAGCGTCGTTCTAAACTAGCTTTAGAAATGCACGTCTATATGACTCTGGCAGAGGGTTGTCGTAGTCAGTGGGAGCAACGGAAGCATTGGTGGACTTCATGCTTATGTCTATTTATAGACTAAGGCAGATATAGCGGAGTTAGATCATCTGTTTCTGATGTGACAGTCATGGGTTTGACGTCATCAGAATAGGGGATGAATCTGTTGAGAAGGTAGTAGGAAGTGATATTCCTATACTACGATCGGTTATACTTTGGTCGTCACACAGTGTTTTCTCCACATGGGACTTGGATATTATATCAGACATACTGGTTACTAGACCTATGGTTTTAGATCTAGATTTGGGTGGTTTCCCAATCAGGGTACCTTGACAGCATTCTATGAGTATTTAGAATGGACGACTCCTGGCATGGTAGTGTACCTGCAGGTAATGGAGTCACCCTCTCTAAAGGTGTCTTACAGACTAAAGGGGAGAGGGATACGCATGATTGACAGATCACTTGCTTAGGCAATTGAGTCAATCATGAGATGTCAAGTACCACACCAGATGTTGTTCTTGCAGTAGGTGCAATAAGTTGATATTAATCCAATCCTGGAAAAACAGTCGGAAACAATTTTAGAACATAAGTGAATGTTCTAGGGATATGATAACGGCTGCCTCCTTTAGGAGACGGTTATCACTCCAGGCTTCCAAGGTGACATGGACGACAAGGAGGTTGTCAGAGTTATAGTTCTCCCTCTAACGAGGGGCAGTATTTTGGACAGGTGGTCCAAGGCAATACTGAGGGAGGCATGGCGCGGGATACTGATTAGTTTCAGTTGATGATACAGTCTAAGAAGTTTGGATTTGGAGTTCATTTATGAGCTAGGTCCCATCAGACATCCAGACATATTCTAAGACAGGTATTGCTCATTTCGGGAGATGGCTTTCTCCGCGAACTTGAGATATAGAGAGACATAGAAAGAAACATCACAGCGGATCCACTCACTGAGGCTATTCCTCGAACGCAATAGTTTCACAAACGAGCTTTGTGAGACTGACCAGTACAGGAGTTGGGTGTTCGGTATCACACGGGCTGTGAGTATGCGGCATCGCAATAATTAGCCTTGAGTGCAAGTGGGAGATTGTTGGAGATAGTGCCCTCAGAGTCAATTATTGGATCACAGGCACGTGATTGCGATGATTGAGGGAGGACCTATCCCGGTAGAACAGTCTTACTCGAGATGATAGTATGCTATCTGGTTTATCTTTATCATCGTGTACTGCTTTAGGTGACCTTACATGTCGCTATTACACGTTGATAGAGCCCCTAGGATTCTTGCTTGACTACCAGCAGTATGATGGCGATCATATACGTGGGAGCTGGTGGTCTATAAGCACATCCTCAAAAGGTCCCTAGTCGTAGGAGTTTCGAGACAGGGCATCGATACTCCATTAGTAGACTAGTGTATACAGTCGAGACCCCGACGAGGGGCGGTGGCCGGTCTCACAAGCCACTGGTGTCAGTTGGTTCACCTAAGATGTATACAGGTGCTCATTGGGTTATGAGTACACCGGACAGGACTCGCTGGGAACCTGCCAGTTGGTCTTATACCAGACGTCAGATAGCAGTTCCCTGGTGACATGTGTACAGGTTAGTTCATCGACCTGAGGATCGTCATTTGTCTCGTGTGAGTTCCCACTGTACTTTGATTACTACCCTACCACGGCTCAAAGGAGTCGTGCAAACAGGTTTTAGTTGGGTACAGTCCCGAGCCACATGGAGGCAGTGAGCGGATCTTCAGGGGTTCGTCTCTCCCGGTATTGGGGGTGAGGTCGCGCTGTGTCTAGGAGAGCCATTACGCAAAGCCCTCGGCCGAGGCAGGAGATTTACTGGTAGGTATTCCAGTAGTATCTCAGGGCGTTCTGGGCTACACTCCGACACGACTTGTACCGCTTTTGGGGGTCTGACTTTCACCAACCCCCTAGGCCCGCCATGCGATACTCATAGACGAACGGACCGGACTGTACGGATATTGTCACTGACAGGCTCAGTTGGGTGTCGGGGTGAGCTTCCTCATCGACGTCCCTTTTGGTCAATAGCTGGTGGCCCGTCACGTATTGGCTTATACCTCTGACGTGCCAGTGGTTAAATCCACAGCCATAGTATTGACGAGTCTTTAGAGTCCACCACACTTTCAGTTACTCAAGCTTTCGGGCGAAACGCTGTAGAGGCCGTATGGAGATATGGCAGGGTCCGATCAGAAACGTGCGGTATTGCACGGATCAGGATCGGACAGTTTTGTACTAGTGGCCGTATAGTTATATGGCAGGGTTCGATCAGATACGTGCGGTATTGCACGGATCAGGATCGAACGGATTTTACTAGCCGGCTTTGGTTTAAGCCGGTCCTAGTCTAGTACAGTGTAGATTTTGTCTCATTGCATTTGTATCCGGTCGGAATACAGATGCAGGTGTGTATGCACAGTATCGGGGTTTTCCTGTAATTTATTACGGGACCAGTTTTCTGGAGTTGCCAGTTTGCATTCCTTTCCGGCCGGTTTTCCTTTGTTCTTTCCCGGCCGGACTTTTCCGATGGAGGGGGTTATTTGCAGTTTTGCAAATAACACTTTGTGGAGGGGTTTCTTTGCATAATGTTTGATTATGATACCTTTCATTTCTTTCATCCATTGACTTGCTTTTTATTGTGATTGAAAGGGTATGGTTTGGATTTGATATAAGCATGGTTGATGTTTTGTTGTCCTTGGATGTGGTCACCTTTTCTTTGCTCCTACCATCACCTCCCTTGTATTAGTTCCTCCTCCACCATTCTCACTTGATATGATAAGTCTTTCATGGTTATGAGAAAAGAGAGAAGAAGAAAAAGAAAGAGAGAAAGAAAAAGAATGAGAGAGTTCATCTTTGTTATGGGAGGAATTCTTCATCTCCTTCTTCTTCTTGTTTCGGAAAAATGCAAGCACCATTTTTCCTAACCCCAATCCTCCATCATGGCAACAACAAACCCCAAAGGAGACTATGATTCTACACTACACTTCCTACAGCATATCTTGAGCATGTCGAGTTGCCGGCTTCATGCTCGAGTTGCCTCGGTATCGAGGCGGGAGCCCGTAAAAGACGAAGGCGATGTGGTGCCCTTTCCGGCGAGGAGGCGACGATTTGGAGACTACACTTTCCGCGGGAGATCGGGGCGATGATGAGAAGACCGGAGGACTCGGATCTCGTGGTATACTTCTTTTCCCATCTCTTGTTTGCTAGCATTAGGTTAATGGTTAACGATCCGGGTTTTCTTTGTCCGCGGTAGCGCCGGTTTCTGAGTAAGGAAAATTTTTGATTCCGCATTTTGGCCTCGAGTAAGAGACCGGGGCGCTGCCGTGCCGCAACAATATCGACACGACTTATCAAGCTACTGGGGTCTGACGTTTACCACCCCTAGGCGAGATATGCGACATATCAGACGAATAGACCGGACTGTATGGTAAGTGTTGCTGGTTGGATTCACAGGAGTGTGAGCGGGCTTGCTCGTTGATCTTCTGATCGCTTAATACCCGGGTGGCCTTTACGTTTAGCAGACCGCTTGCGGCTTGTGGGTGTTTGATATGATCATCACCTACTGCCGGCATATTGACGAGTCTTTAGAGTCCTACACAGAGGTTTCCAGGCTCAAGCGAAACGAAATAGGAGCGCATATGAGATATGTGCGGGACCGAGAATAATACCAGTATGTGATACTGTATTCTATTCTCGCGATTTGTATCATTGGACGGTTATATGAGATATATCCGGGTTACCGAATCAAGTGTTGATTCGATACATTGATACACTTGATATTAGTCGGTTATATGCAGTATGACCGGATCATTAAATCAAGTGTTGATTTAATGATTTAATGTATAATTATATATTTGATATATTGCTTTACATTAACTAGTATTGGTTCACTTAAGATTATTTTTTCACTAGATTGTGCACATTGTATATATGATATATTTTTGTGCACTTAATTGTATCATGTTTGATGATACATGCAAACTTGGGTGTGTGTATGCTATACACCATATTTAGTTATTGGTTAGGATTTCATTTGCCTTATTTATTTATTTTATTTTTTTTTTTTTTTTGGCAAGAAACAAAATGGTGGTGGCTTTCTTTGTTTTATTCTTGAAGATTCATGAAGCTTCGACCATTTTGTTTTATGCTTAACCTAACCATTTAACTAAACCTTAGTTTATTCTCTACATGAGTTACACTCACCCATGGTTGCTAAATGATAAGTCTTCACTTGATTTTTCATTATTATTATTATTTATATTCTTTTCTTCTTGATGAAGAAAAGAAAACCTTGCTAGAAAATTTCAAGTGTTGAAATCAAGTGAGAAATCCAAATCCAAAGTGAACCCACTTCCTATTTCTTCATCCTCTACCACTTGCCATGTAGTAGAGTGTATTATCTTCACAAGTTTCATGACCAAGTGAAGATGGAGCTTGAGTTAGAGTTGCTTCGACGTAGATCATCTTCGGCATCGAAGTTAATGACCTAATCCCCTCATTTCTCCGACGAAACCATCGCTAGAGTCCGGGATCCCGGTGATCGCAGCGAAGGGACGTCATCTCGGAGCTAAAGAAGTGGAGGACCGGATCTACAAAGGTTGTATTTCCATTCACTTAGTAGCAAAGTAGTTTGCTTGCTTGTTTGTTTCGCCAATCCTCTAGTTAACGATCTATATTAGGGTTTCTCGGCACATAAAATTTGAATTTGGCATCGTTGATGCCTTGTGGAACCTTTTAAGTGTGCCTAGGAACCCTACAAGGTGTTTAGAAAGGTGTTAAACGGGGCTACGCCTCTGGGAAGACGAGGTTTATATTAATTAGGTCCGTGCGAAAGCACGGGGAACCTCCCTCAAGTACCGACACTGGCCTGGCTGAACGGTTAGCGAAGTTGTAGTCTATAATTAATCCTCGCTTGTTTTCTTTTTAAGGTTTAAAAGAAAAACTTGATTAAAGCAGTGGGAGACATCGATTAGATAAGATAATAACCAATCTGATCTTTGCAAGAGCTTTCGCTGAGTGTATTCTTTTCTCTCTCTTAATGACAGATACCAATGACAGGACTCAAGCTTCTACTAGATAAAAATAAACTGAATGGGACCAATTATAAAGACTGGCTGAGGAATCTTAAAATTCCCTTGACTTATGATAAGGTATCATATGTCCTCACGATGTTAGTTATGTATATGCCCTAGAGGCCATTGTTGTACATATGATGTATATTATAATGGATGCTTGGATATATATAGAGATGACTTTCTTGCTCGTCATGATAGTATGCTATTTGGTTTCACTTTATCTTAACATGTTGACTTGTATTGGTTTACTGTTTTACTCTCACATGTTGATAAAGCCCTTAGGATCTGTACTCGACTACTGGGACTATGATGAGATCATACTAGTGGGGCCGCGGTAGTCGATGAGTACATCCTATAACTGTTCCTAGTCGAGGGTATATCGAGACAGGGCATCGATACACCAGAGTAGACTAGCGTATACGCATCTTGACCCATATGATGGGCGATGGATGATCCCATATCCATCGGTGTTAGACATCAGAGATGGTGTACGGGTGCTCAGTGGAGACTGGGTACACTGGACGGACTCGCCGAGAACTCCCAGATGGTGATATACCACACGTCAGATGGCAGTTCTCCGGTGACACTGGTATAGGGTAGTCTGTAGACCCGAGATCGTCATAGAGTCTTGTGTGATTCCCACTGTGCTTTGATTTCCACCTTACCACGTCCAAGAGGGCATGCAAAACGGTGGCTTTTGGGTACAGTCCCGAATCACATGGAGGCAATGAGCGATAGGAGGGGATTCGTCTCTCCCGGTATAGGGAGTTGATGTTGTGCTGTGTTCGATTGGCTATAACTGGAAGTCCCTGGCCAGGGCTGATATAGAGATTTACTGGTAAGTGTTACTAGTAGTTTCTCGACCCGTTATGAGCCACACATCGACACGACTTATCGGTTACTGGGGTCTGACGTATACCACCCCTAGACTTGATATGCGACATATCAGACGAACAGACCGGACTGTACGGGAGTGTTACTGATTGGATTCACAGGAGAACGCACAGGCTAGCTTGTTGATCTTCTGATCGCTCAATACCTGGGTGGCTGTTACGTTTAGCTGACCGCTTGCAGCTTGTGGGTGTTTGATATGATCATCACCTGCTACCGGCGTATTGACGATTCTTTAGAGTCCTACACAGAGGTTTCTTGGCTCAGGCGAAACGGAGTAGAGGCACATATGTGATATGTGCAGGACCGAGAATAATGCGATATGGGATACCGTATTATATTCTCGCAATATTTAGTTATGAACCGGGTCATCGGATCAAGTGTTGATTCGATGAATCGGTACATGATATATTAGTCGGTAATATTCGATATAGCCGGATCGTCGGATCAAGTGTTGATTCGATGATTTAATGTATAATAATATATATGATATATTGTATTACATTATCTAATATTGGCTCGCTTTATTATTGTAAGTCTACGTTAGCGCCCCGGCAGTCTACAGACGCCAAATGCGGAATAAAACTTTTTAACTTGGCGCTATCGTATACTTTCACCCGGATCTGCCATTATTGCTAAACTAACAAACAGTAAAGAGTGTGGAAATGTTGTACCGACTGATCCGAGTCCTCCGGTCTTCATCTCCACTCCGATCTCCTCGCGGGATCTCCGTCCACATCGTCGCCTCCTCGCCGGAAAGGGCACCACATCGCCTTCGTCTTTTACGGGCTCCCGCCTCAATACCGAGGCAACTCGAGCATGAAGCCGGCAACTCGACATGCTCAAGATATGCTGTAGGAAGTGTAGTGTAGAGGCTACTTGTCTCTTTGGGGTTTGTTGCCTTTGGATGGAGGAATGAGGATTGAACTTTGGAGGGAAATGAAGCTACCAATTTTTGCAAGGAAATGAGATGAAGAATGAAGCATCAAAAATGAACCTCTCATTTTTCCTCTCCTCACAATGTGTGGCCGGCCATTGCAACTAGGAATGGTGGAGGGAAAAGAGTGGATATCTATGATGAAGGGAGGTGAGTGTAGGAGTGAAGAGGGGTGACCACATCAAGGGACATAGAAACAAACAAGCATGCTTCAACTCACATCAAACCCATACCCTTATCAAATCACAAATAAAGAAAGTCATGGTGCAAGAAAAGAAAGCTATCATAATAGATCTTTATGCAAGAAAACCCCTCCACAAATGTAATTTGCAAAACTGCAAATTACCCCCTCCATCGGAAAAGTCCGGCCGGGAAAGAACAAAGGAAAACCGGCCGGAACGGAATGCAAACTGGCAACTCCAGAAAACTGGTCCCGTAATAAATTACAGGAAAACCCCGATACTGTGCATACACACCCGCATCTGTATTCCGTCCGGATACAAATGCAATGAGACAAAATCTACACTGTACTAAACTAGGAACGGCTTAAACCAAAACCGGCTAGTAATATCTGTTCGATCCTGATCCGTGCAATACCGCACGTATCTGATCGAACCCTGCCATATAACCATACGGCCTATAGTACAAACTGTCCGATCCTGATCCGTGCAATACCGCACGTATCTGATCGGACCCTGCCATATCTCCATACGGCCTCTACAGCGTTTCGCCCGAAAGCTTGAGTAACTGAAAGTGTGGTGGACTCTAAAGACTCGTCAATACTATGGCTGTGGATTTAACCACTAGCACGTCAGAGGTATAAGCCAATACGTGACGGGCCACCAGCTATTGACCAAAAGGGACGTCGATGAGTAAACTCATCCTGACACCCTACTGAGCCTGTCAGTGACAATATCCGTGCAGTCCGGTCCGTTCGTCTATGAGTATCGCATGGCGGGCCTAGGGGGTTGGTAAAAGTCAGACCCCCAAAAGCGGTACAAGTCGTGTCGGAGTGTAGCCCAGAACACCCTGAGATACTACTGGAATACCTACCAGTAAATCTCCTTGCCTTGGCCAAGGACTTTGTGTAATGGCTCTCCTAGACACAGCACGACCTCACCCCCAATACCGGGAGAGACGAACCCCTGAAGATACGCTCACTGCCTCCATGTGGCTCGGGACTGTACCCAACTAAAACCTGTTTGCCCGACTCCTTTGAGCCGTGGTAGGGTAGTAATCAAAGTACAGTGGGAACTCACACGAGACAAATGACGATCCCCAGGTCGATGAACTAACCTGCACACATGTCACCAGGGAACTGCCATCTGACGTCTGGTATATGACCAACTAGCATGTTCCCGGCGAGTCCTGTCCGGTGTACTCATAACCCAATGAGCACCTGTATACATCTTAGGTGATCCAACTGACACCAGTGGCTTGTGAGACCGGCCACCGCCCCTCGTCGGGGTCTCGACTGTATACACTAGTCTACTAATGGAGTATCGATGCCCGGTCTCGAAACTCCCACGACTAGGGACCTTTTAAGGATATGCTTGTAGACCCCCAGCTCCCACTTATATGATCGCCCTCATACTGCTGGTGGTCAAGCAAGAATCCTAGGGGCTCTATCAACGTGTAATAGCGACATGTCAGGTCACTTAAAGCAGTACACGATGATAAAGGTAAACCAGATAGCATACTATCATCTCGAGTAAGACTGTCCTACCGGGATAGGTCCTCCCTCAATCATTGCAATCACGTACCTGTGATCCAATAATTGACTCTGAGGGCACTACCTCCAACAATCTCCCACTTGCACTCAAGGCTAATTATTGCGATGTCGCATACTCACAGCCCATGTGATACCGAACACCCAACTCCTCTACTAGTCAGTCTCACAAAGCTCGTTTGCGAAACTATTGCGTTCGAGGAATAGCCTTAGTGAGTGGATCCGCCTTGATGTTTCTTTCTATGTCTCTCTATATCTCATGTTCGCGAGAAACCCATCTCCCGAAATGAGCAATACCTGTCTTAGAATGTGTCTGGATGTCTGATGGGACATAGCTCATGAATGAACTCCAAATCCAAACTTCTTAGACTGTATCGTCAACTGAACTTAATCAGTATCCTGCGCGCCATGCCTCCCTCAGTATTGCCTTGGACCACCTGTCCAAAATACTGCCCCTCATCAGAAGGAAAAACTATAACTCTGACAACCTCCTTGTCGTCCATGTCACCTTGGAAGCCTGGAATGATAACCGTCTCCTGAATGAGGCTGTCATTATCATATCCCTAGAACATCCACTTATGTTCTAAAACTGCTTCCGACTGTTTCTCCAGGATTGGATTAATGTCAACTTATTGCATCTAGTGCAAGAACAACATCTGGTGTGGTACTTGACATCTCATGATTGACTCAATTGCCTAAGCAAGTGATCTGCCAATCATGCACGTCCCTCTCCCCTTTAGTCTGTAAGACACCTTTGGAGAGGGTGACTCCATTACCTGCAGGTACACTACCGTGCCAGGAGTCGTCCATCCTAAATACTCTTAGAATGCTGTCAAGTACCCTGATTGGGAAACCACCTAAATCTAGATCTAAAACCATAGATCCTGTAACCAGTATGTCAGATATACAATCCATTTCCTTTGTGGAGAAAACAATGTGTGACGACCAAAGTATAACCGATTGTAATATAGGAGTTTCTTTTCCTATTCTGTGTATGTCATCCAGATACCAGGACATCACACCCTACTACCTTCTCAACAGATCCATCCCCTTTTCTGATGAAGTCAAACCCATGACTGTCACGTCAGAAATAGATGATCTATCTCCGCTACTGGTGCTCCAGTCTATAAATAGACATAAGCTACCTGTCCACCAATGCTTCCGCTGCTCCCACTGACTACGACAACCCTCTGGCAGAGTCATATACACGTACTTCTAAAGCTAGTTTAGAACGACGCTATACTCATCCTCCCGCCGGGTCTCGCAACCTGGAACAACAGCAATGGTAATTTTGGGTAAACAAGAACTTCCCTGTCACCGTCCTTGAGGCTACCGGAGTACCTCTCGGGTGCCTGAAGTTACCCACCTTATCTGCGGAGTGGCCAATGGAATATCAATCCAGATTGAATCTTTAGGTTTCTTATCAAATCTTCAGTAATCGTTTGCGGTTCTGGAATCACTTCCAGTTCTACCATACTCCCACTACTGTTTTTGAAAAATCCATTTTTAATAAAACTGTGGCGAGTCTAGAACAATATCGCTATTGTTCATCCAGATGGTAGAAAGTCAACCCTCGTCATAGCCTGGGTCAACCCACAAACAGCCATTACAGAAACGTGCCTAGAGTTATCCAGTGTCTGGTTTTAATCATAAACCGGACAACTCCCCGTACCTTAACATCGTTAAGATATGAACTGTTCTATATCCAATACAAAAACAGAGGCACTGATTTAATTGAACCAGATTCAAATCATGCAGCTGTCCCCAGCGCATGTCAACTAAATGGAAGAAGGCCGATCAGCGTTACTCAACTTAGGAATACTTCCAATTATGAGTAACCTGAAAGAGAAGCAAGATCTCTTTATCATTACTATCAACTGAATACCATACACAAGTATCTACATCTTCGATCACTTTGAAGAATCCCGATACTTGTGACACCTGGTTCTCCACTCTATTCAAATACCAATAACTTCTCCAAATTCGGACCCTGCGTTTCCACGAAACACCTGTCTAAAAACTAGAGAAGTCATAAGTAAACTGAATGTAGTACGAGGACCAACCCCTCTGTCCTGATGGACCCTGGACAACATACAATACTCTGTATAAGTCCCTTGAGTCTGATAACTCATTCACTGTGTGTCGTAGGTTGAAAACTGTACTTATGGTTAAGAAGAATTACACCGATGTTTAATGCTCCTTACCTAACCATCCACTGATATAGGTAAATGTCGTAGACATAATTTCATAAAGGTATATCTCACTCTATGAAAATAGACGTACAGATATATCAATTTGAAATTGGTGCATAACAGCGGATATTCAAAACCAAATATTTGCCAACCGGCAAACAGCCCAGGTGATTTCCTCAAATATCACCGATTACAACGAATCCCGATATAATGAGGATGATCACCCAATTCCCAATAACTTACTCCCACTCATCATCTGTAAAACCATACAGATGTGAGAATCAAACCTGGTAAATACATACCCTGGAGCAAGTGTCTAATCAGGAAATCAGTTTTCTTTTAACAATACACAGTTGAACTGAAACATTGAAATGTTTCGTTGGGGTATCCCGGTATTCCTAGTAATGCCTCTACCATTATCCAGATTCACAACTATAACCGTATAATTCTTTGCCACCTCTCCAAATCCCTTTATATGTCTTTAGTCATTACCTTCTGCACACCCCTTTAGGCCAATTGGTTTTCTTCCTTCCCTACCGTTCGGCACCTGCCTATGGTTTGGAAGAAGACTATCCAATAAGCATAAAGGGTGTACTGTCCTAATCCTAGGAGCACTCGCAATGCGAGAAAAGGTGAAGATAAAAGACAACCGAATAAACCTTATTCCTATTTCTCCTGAACCAGAATCCATCCCCGAACTGGAACAAGTTCCTTTCGAGTTCGTATATAACCATACGATGGAGTATCCAATAAACTGTGGATCTTCGTAGTGATACGGAGTGTCCTGGAGAAATACAAAGGTGATGTGGGAGTGGTAACGAAATATTTGGTTTGGTCGTGAATATCTGTTGCAATTTACTTTGCCCTCCTACTAATCCCTTGCTTTGTCTGAACTTAATACCTTCTGCACACCATCGTTATGCTAATTGGTTTTCTTCATTCCCTACCGGTCGGCACCAGCCTAAGGTTTGGAAGAAGACAATCCAATTTGCGTAATAGGTGTACTACCCCTAAACCAAGGAGTACTCGTAACCTGAGAGAGGGTAAAAGGAAAAGACAACTGAATAATCCTATCCGTTTTCTCCAGAACCGGAAACCATCCTCGAATAAATTCTTTCGAGTTCGTATCTAACCATACGATGGTTTTGTCCAATGGAAGTGGACGTTCGTAGTAAAACGGGGTGTCCTGGAGAAAAGGGTAAAAGTAGGAGTGGCAATGAGGTTTGCAACTCTGACAATCCAAAAGCCTGTGTTAAAGAAGGTTCGGTCAACTTGGTCACTGAGTCAAAGTCTTAGGGTCGGGTCAATGGTCGCTGCCAAAGAGAGAGAGAAAAGAAACACTCAGCGTGCACTCTAACCTAGATCAGAATGGTCACCAATTTATCTAATCTGGAAACCTCCCACTGTACCTCAAATTCTCCTCCAAACCTGAAAGAAGAATTAGTCGGGGTTACCCGAGGAGTTAACTAACTCATCAGTGGAAATTGGGATCCAACTCTCATCGCATGACAACGTGACGGAATCCGCTCACGGTATCACACTCCAGAAGGTATGCGCATATCTGGCAAGTTTCAGTTCTTTTGAAACTCCCGATGTGATTTCTGCCCCATGCTCTTATGACCTTGACTTTGGCCAACATATCATAAGTCACATGTCAAGTTCTGCCCGTCATTCTCCAGGTTAATTTGAATCCACCCGTACATACCCTTGACTTTGGCCAAAATGGCAGCACGACTGTCCCAAACCAACGCATCTATCTATGCTGCATATGAATACCCCAATAGCTACCAATCACTGTGCCTTGACTTTGGCCAACATACACAGCTTGAATACTATTGACCACCCATATGAAACGACGGAGGGCTACGAATGGTTTCTGGCGAAAACCTTTAACGTAATGAACTTGATATCGTCGAAGGAACGGATAGCTTTTAAAAAATATAGTGACGAAAACCGTTGCTAAAGAGGTCACTCCCTGTGAAGGGATCTCGGCTCTTTCCCCGTAGAATGAGGTGCAGGATATTCCAAATGAATACCACGGTGCAAAGCAAAAGTAATCGGCTATAGTGAAGTTAATGCCCTGACGCAAACTTCTGTCCAAGGGGTCACTCCCGGTGAAGGGATCTCGGCCCTTGCCTCGTCGACTGAGGAGCAGGATATTCCAAATGAATACCACGATGCAAAACAAAAGTAAACGTCCTTGCAATAACAGCTTTTGAAAAAGTGTTCCAACAACATCAGATTAGGTTTGTTTTTAACTTGCATTGATCCGAATCAATGCAGTCCCATCAATTGAACACACCAAAAAGAACGAAAATATACTGATGTACGTATATGCCATCCGCATTCGCCACTGGGTCCCGTCATTACCCGTTAGGTTAGCTTACTAACGACAGAGCGGGGACTGGACTAGCGCGGATGCAAAACATATACAACATCTACTAATATATATACCAATATATTATATTTCGCTCAAGGCGTGAATAAAATGCAACAACACAGAAATGTACAGCATCACAGAACAATACAGATATCTGGGATCCCCGGGTTTCACAGAGCCACTACTGAAACCCGACGTTCCCCTGGTCGTAGTGGATAGCCTGTGCAATGAAAACCTAGACCCCTACGGGCGCGGCAAGTCACCCGCCAAAACCTGAAGCGAGGCAGCCCCCTTCAGCGCCGTGAATGGACCACCCAGCACTTCACGGAATCCGGTAACTTGGGCACCCCTCCTGGGTCAACCTGTACCCCCTACGAGTGCGGCGAATAGCCCGCCAATTCTAGAGCGAAGCCCCCTCCGTCTCAATGCCATGAGATGCGGGCTTGTTGCCCTCCAGAACCCGGCTATCCGTGCACCCCTCCGCGGGGCAATCCTAGTACAGAAAGTAAAATATACATACACCGGGTACATCGACCGCAACCAGGTCGTGCGCCAAAATAATAATACAAACAGGCAGTGACGGCAGTCCACATGTCGGACGCTCGCCCCGCAATATCAAATGTACATAATACAACAGCACAGTACTAGCATTGCATCCAGGCTATCCCCCACGACCGATCCGCAACATCACAGCAAAAACACAGAACATCAACGTGAAGGTCACGTTCGCAAATCCGTCTAACCGGGCTATAGCAGTTAGACGGGATTTACCGATCGAGTGACATTCACGGTCGCAGATATAATGTAAATACTGTGAAAAATGTGTTTAAAATTTTCCGATTGATTAAACATTAACAAGTGGGCCCCCAAACAAAACTGTAGCAACCACAGAAAACCTGGGCCCAATTTTAATATTCCAAAAACCACATTTTACAGTCAGGAACATACTGAAAAATTTTGAGGGGGTGAACAGTTTAATCCGCGGCGGAAGAGCGGCCAAAGCAGGGATTTGGCCGCCCTTCCGCGGCGGTATGGGGAGATCGTGGTACCAAATTTTTACAGTATGCTTATTTTTCACTGCACATCATTCTGAAACCACCTGAAAAATATTTGGACTCAAAAAAAAAAAAAATCGACAGAAACTGATGTGCTAAAAATACGGGTTTTTGGACTTTTTGATCGATCGGAAATGCAAACACATTACACAAAAGCTAGACGAAGTTAATGGCAAGGCTCTGATACCACTGTAAGTGCACGGCGGCGCCCCGGCCGTCAACCCGACGGAAAAATGCGGAATAAAACTTTTTAACTTGGCGCTATCGTATACTTTCACCCGGATCTGCCATTATTGCTAAACTAACAAACAGTAAGGGGAAGAGATATACCGACTGATCCGAGTCCTCCGGTCTTCATCTCCACTCCGATCTCCTCGCGGGATCTCCGTCCACATCGTCGCCTCCTCGCCGGAAAGGGCACCACATCGCCTTCGTCTTTTACGGGCTCCCGCCTCAATACCGAGGCAACTCGAGCATGAAGCCGGCAACTCGACATGCTCAAGATATGCTGTAGGAAGTGTAGTGTAGAGGCTACTTGTCTCTTTGGGGTTTGTTGCCTTTGGATGGAGGAATGAGGATTGAACTTTGGAGGGAAATGAAGCTACCAATTTTTGCAAGGAAATGAGATGAAGAATGAAGCATCAAAAATGAACCTCTCATTTTTCCTCTCCTCACAATGTGTGGCCGGCCATTGCAACTAGGAATGGTGGAGGGAAAAGAGTGGATATCTATGATGAAGGGAGGTGAGTGTAGGAGTGAAGAGGGGTGACCACATCAAGGGACATAGAAACAAACAAGCATGCTTCAACTCACATACCCTTATCAAATCACAAATAAAGAAAGTCATGGTGCAAGAAAAGAAAGCTATCATAATAGATCTTTATGCAAGAAAACCCCTCCACAAATGTAATTTGCAAAACTGCAAATTACCCCCTCCATCGGAAAAGTCCGGCCGGGAAAGAACAAAGGAAAACCGGCCGGAACGGAATGCAAACTGGCAACTCCAGAAAACTGGTCCCGTAATAAATTACAGGAAAACCCCGATACTGTGCATACACACCCGCATCTGTATTCCGTCCGGATACAAATGCAATGAGACAAAATCTACACTGTACTAAACTAGGAACGGCTTAAACCAAAACCGGCTAGTAATATCTGTTCGATCCTGATCCGTGCAATACCGCACGTATCTGATCGAACCCTGCCATATAACCATACGGCCTATAGTACAAACTGTCCGATCCTGATCCGTGCAATACCGCACGTATCTGATCGGACCCTGCCATATCTCCATACGGCCTCTACAGCGTTTCGCCCGAAAGCTTGAGTAACTGAAAGTGTGGTGGACTCTAAAGACTCGTCAATACTATGGCTGTGGATTTAACCACTAGCACGTCAGAGGTATAAGCCAATACGTGACGGGCCACCAGCTATTGACCAAAAGGGACGTCGATGAGTAAACTCATCCTGACACCCTACTGAGCCTGTCAGTGACAATATCCGTGCAGTCCGGTCCGTTCGTCTATGAGTATCGCATGGCGGGCCTAGGGGGTTGGTAAAAGTCAGACCCCCAAAAGCGGTACAAGTCGTGTCGGAGTGTAGCCCAGAACACCCTGAGATACTACTGGAATACCTACCAGTAAATCTCCTTGCCTTGGCCAAGGACTTTGTGTAATGGCTCTCCTAGACACAGCACGACCTCACCCCCAATACCGGGAGAGACGAACCCCTGAAGATACGCTCACTGCCTCCATGTGGCTCGGGACTGTACCCAACTAAAACCTGTTTGCACGACTCCTTTGAGCCGTGGTAGGGTAGTAATCAAAGTACAGTGGGAACTCACACGAGACAAATGACGATCCCCAGGTCGATGAACTAACCTGCACACATGTCACCAGGGAACTGCCATCTGACGTCTGGTATATGACCAACTAGCATGTTCCCGGCGAGTCCTGTCCGGTGTACTCATAACCCAATGAGCACCTGTATACATCTTAGGTGATCCAACTGACACCAGTGGCTTGTGAGACCGGCCACCGCCCCTCGTCGGGGTCTCGACTGTATACACTAGTCTACTAATGGAGTATCGATGCCCGGTCTCGAAACTCCCACGACTAGGGACCTTTTAAGGATATGCTTGTAGACCCCCAGCTCCCACTTATATGATCGCCCTCATACTGCTGGTGGTCAAGCAAGAATCCTAGGGGCTCTATCAACGTGTAATAGCGACATGTCAGGTCACTTAAAGCAGTACACGATGATAAAGGTAAACCAGATAGCATACTATCATCTCGAGTAAGACTGTCCTACCGGGATAGGTCCTCCCTCAATCATTGCAATCACGTACCTGTGATCCAATAATTGACTCTGAGGGCACTACCTCCAACAATTATTTCATTTTCTCACTGGATGATACATTGATATATATGCGATATATGTTAATTGTATTATTTTCTTTTGTTGCAAATATATAATATATATGTGATATATATTATTGTGACATGATATGATTAATTGTTAAACATGTTTAAGGATGATTAATTGAGGTTAGGGTTTGATTAGGGTTAGATGCTTCATGCACCTTCTAGAGGCTTTTTCTTTTGTCATTCTTAAGATATTTTTGGATGACACATTTTTAACCCAACCAAACCCTAACTCTAGTTTATTCTCTACACAATCTTAGCCACTCATCCTTGACCATGGTTTATATACATCAATCATATACTTTCTTTCTATTCATCACAAAAGAAAATAATCATTATCTTTTCCATTATCATCTTCTTCTCTCTTGAAGAAAGCTTACTAGATTTTCTTTATGTGATGAATAAATATGAGAAAATGATTTAAAAAGAAAGAAAAAAGTACTACTCTCTCATCCTCATCTCATCTAGCCCATGAGATTAGTGTGGCCATCTCTTTAGAGTGAGAAAGCTTGAGTCTTTGCAACTTCGAGGTAGATCATCGGAGATTTGGAATACTTCAAGCTAGCATGGATCGTTCGAGTCGTGGAGCCTCTCATGAGTCCGGGAGATCGTGGATCGCGGCAAAGAGACTTCTACTCGGAGCTTGTGAAGCGAAGGAGCGGACTACAAAGGTTGTAATCCCTCACACTTAGATAAAAGTTATCATCTTGCATGTTAAACCCTAATAATCTAGCAAAGATCCCGGCTTTGGGTTGTTCGGCACGTCTAAATTTTTATCCGGGCATGTTTGATGCCTTATGAACCTTCACAAGAGTGCCTAGGAACCCTACAGTGGTATCAGAGCCTAGCTAGAGCATTAGGCGATGTGTTTACGAAGTTAAAACTCCGATCGAACCCAAAACGACAAAATTGGACCCCTGTCTGGAAATTTTTTAAATTTTGGGATTTTTCTGAATTAAAAGTATGTAAAATAATCAGTAGGGAATTCTAAGAATTACCATAAAACCCGAGCCCCCAATTCGACCAAACGGCGGCGAAACCGCGGCGCAAGCATGCTTGTGCGGCGGTTCCGCGGCGGATTGATGGATTGGCGACACGTGGCTTTTGTGGTAATGTCCGTAGGTGCTTATTGATGCTTCTGGGTATTTTTAATCTGTTTCAGGTGTTGAATCTTCTGGGGTTTATTTTGTAATAGTAGATTCGATCAGAATATTTAAATTCGTATTTCTTTCCGGATATTTAGAAACTGTTAAACTATTTGAACGGATATCATTAACTCACTGTTTCCCGGTACGGCAAACTTTCAAGTGTTGAATTTTTATTGGGTTTAAATCTTTCGGAAAAATTGTACAAGTTAAGCGGTGGACCCTCTAGAAGACAACAAACCTTAACTCGATTATGTGACCGTCTTGAACTGCCTTTTGAACCTTCGGGTTTGGGGCAGTACGGCGTGCCACATGTGAGGCGTTGGCTTGACCCTTCTACGGCTGGATCACTGGTACTGTGACATATTCTGGGATTATTTGAACTCCGCTCAAGTGTTGAGCACTTTGGGAAATTTTGGGTATTTGATTATCTGTTCGGAAAGTTTAATACTGTCTATTTATCTGGAATGTGATACAATATGTGGAATTCATAGAGTTAGGCATGAAATGCGAAGTATGTGATATTTCGGATTTACGATGTCTAAAGTGATTGTGGATTCCAAATGTTGTAGTTTTACACTTTCTTTTCTGTGACCATAAGTATAATATATGATATCGCCGGTTTCGTTGCTATATGTCAACGACAATTGGGATGCGCATATTTACTTACGTTGATGATATGTGATATTATGTGTTGCAGTGATATGTTATATTGGATCGTCGCGTTCAGAATAGCCGGGGGGTTTATATGAGATGAGGGTTTTTATTTTCATTCATGTAAAATTCATTTGTAATGTAATATTCTTTTATTTGGGGCGCTTCCAGGTTGCAGTTGATGTCACCAGTGTATATTATTTACTTTTCCGCATTAGTAGACCCAAGGTGGGGAGCACAAGTAACCGGGTTCTAGGGTCCAGTGGGAGGCCATCTCGAGGAGTCGAGACCGGGTCTTCTAACCCTAGAATTGGCAATGTTACTTGCCGCTCTCGTAGGGGTCTTGGGATGTGGGTTTGGCTATTCGTCGCGACCGTGGAATCCGTGTTTTATACAGGCTCATATTGAAAACACGGACGTCCTAGTATATCCAATATTTCATATATGTTCTTCTGCTGCAATGTTCTATGATGAGATCATATTACTGCCTGAGACGAATGCTTATACTATATATATATATATGTTGATATATAAATATTACTGCTTTCGTTTCTTCTGTGATGCTTAGGAAGCATAAGCTGATGGGATATTTATTAATGAGATTAATAAAAAGAAAAGAAACCTAAAGATGTTGTAGAATCAAAAACTTTATAAAAGGGGTAGCTACAGTTTTGCTTTGCACAGTGATATATATGATATATCCTGCACCTTATTCGATGGGGAAAGGGCCGACGATCCCTTCACCGGGAGTGACCCCTTTAGCAAAACTGGCAGATGCTACAAAACGCGGTTTGTCTTTTGATTGCTTTTAGTGTTTTGCTTTGCACAGCGGTATATATGATATATCTTGCACCTTATTTGATGAGGAAAGGGCCGACGATCCCTTCACCGGGAGTGACCCCTTTAGCGAAACTAAGAAAAGCCTCAAAAACACTCCTTTTCAAAACTTCACTCGATTCTACGACGATATCAAGTTCATTACGCTCAGGGTTTTCGGAAAAACCTGCGTAGCCCTCCGTCATTTTAGGAAAATAGAGTACTTAGTATTCGTGCTGCGTTTGTTGACCATAGTTAAGGCGCAGTGTACGGTAGCTAAGTGATGTTTTCCTATATATAACATAAGATGTGATTAATTAGGACAGTCATATGACTTTGTTGACCATAGTTAAGGGTCATGTGGGTGGGTCTAAATTAATCAAGAAATGACGGGTAGAACTTGACTAGTGCTTATGATTTGTAGACTATAGTTAAGGTCATAAGACACTAGGGGTAAAAATATTATCGGGAATTTCAAGCATTGAAATTTGCAATGAGATTGCATACCTCCTATGAGATAGATGGATCCCGATACCCACTGCGAGTAAGTGTTACTCCTGGGAGAGTTTTACATAGGACAATTAGTCATTCAAGTAGGTGTCTAGAAAAGTTTTAACGGGGTTACGCCTCTGGGAAAACGAGGTTTACTTTAATTAGGTCCGTGCGAAAGCACGGGGAACCTCCCTCAAAGTACCGACACTGATCTGGCTGAAAGATTGACGAAATTGTAGGGTGTAATTAATCCCGGCTAATCTTACCTTTTAGGGTTTTAAGGTAGATTTGATAAAAAACAGTGGGAGACATCCTGATTAGATAAGATAATAACCAATCTAATCTTGCAAGAGCATACGTTTTCTTCTCTCTCTCTCCAGGTAGCGACCATGTCATGCCATAATCAAGATAATAATATGGATGTATTGACTGAACCCTATTATTGTACTAAGCTAGGGAATGTTGGACCCGTTCTTTCTTATAAGAGTTATAAGACTGAACAGGAAACATGAGAATATCTGGATTCTCACGCCGCCCAAAAGAACATACATGTCGATGCATCTTCTTCGGGTGTGTTAGTTATTGAGAACTGTTTCTCAGTTCACCCTACGTCCTGGGTATTAGATACCGGATCAGGATCCCATATATGTAAACAGTTACATGGGCTACGTAAAGGTAGAGAACTGGGAAAAGGTGATCATTCCGTTCAAGTAGGGAACGGTGCTAGTATTGTAGCCAAAGCAGTTGGCGAATATCACCTTGTATTACCAAGTCGTAATACACTGATTCTAAATGAGTGCTATTATATACCGAACATGATGTGCAACATTATATCAGTCTCCTTATTAAGTAAAGAAGGATATAATTTTGTAGTACAGGATAATGTTATGAACATATTCCTAGATCAAAAGTTGATTGCATCAGGCTCGTTACATAATGGCATATTCATTCTAAATCAGAATACAGTCCTGAATATACAAAACACACACAAGAGGAAAAGTTCGGATATGAACGAATCCTACTTGTGGCATTGTAGACTTGGTCATATCAATGCGACACGACTGACTAAGTTACATAAGGATGGTTATTTGAATCCGTTCGAATTATCATCTTATGATACTTGCCATTCATGTCTCAAAGGAAAAATGACCAAAGCTCCGTTTAGTGGACACGGAGAAAGAGTTACCGAACTCTTAGGACTGATACATAGTGATGTATGCGGTCCCATGTCTACGCATGCCAGGAACGGTTCTTCCTACTTCATTACATTCACTGACGATCTCTCTAGATTCGGACATGTGTTCCTGATGAAACACAAGTCCTTGAAGCTTTTGAGAAATTCAGAGAATATAAGCACGAAGTAGAGAATCAAAACGGGGCAAAAGTATTAAGATTCTTCGATCTGATCGAGGAGGTGAATACTTAATTAATGAGTTTCGGGATTATCTAAAAGAGAATGGGATTCTCTCTCAGCTTACTCCTCCTTATACACCACAGCACAACGGTGTATCGGAGCGGAGGAATCGCACCCTATTAGATATGGTGCGCTCTATGATGAGCACTGCTGAGTTACCTATCTCCTTTTGGGGTTATGCGCTGGAAACAGCCACATATCTATTGAATAGAGTTCCAACTAAATCGGTGCCTACCACTCCATATGAGATATGGAATGGGAAGAGACCATCTCTTAAACGAGTTAAGATATGGGGTTGTCCGGCCTATGTTAAAAAGCAAAATCCGGACAAACTCGAGGGCAAGATCAGGTATATGTAAGTTTGGTAGGATATCCAAAAGATTCTTATGGGTATATATTCTATCACGCTGAGGAACAAAAAGTGTTTGTTTCTCAATATGCCACTTTTTTAGAAAAAGAATTTCTTGAAAAAGAAATTAGTGGCTCTGAGGTAGAACTGGAAGAAGTTCCAGCAGAACAAACTACAACAGATGATTTATTGGAACCAGAGGATTCAGTAGTACCCGACGAACCCCAGCCTCTCCGCCGATCTAACTAGGGTTTCTCGTACACCTGAGAGATACTACGGTTTTCTCATTGATGGTGGAAGCGAGGATTGCATCATGGATGATGATGACCCCACTAGTTTCGAGCAGGCCATCACGAGTGGGTGACTCTGTGAAATGGCTGGATGCAATGCGATCTGAGATGGAATCCATGTACACCAATAAAGTATGGATTTTGGAAAATGCTCCTGAAGGGGTAAAACCCATTGGGAGCAAGTGGATTTTTAAAAAGAAATTTGGTGTAGATGGAAAAGTTGAGACTTTCAAAGCTAGACTTGTAGCAAAGGGTTTTCGTCAACGACCAGGTGTGGATTATGACGAAACCTTTTCTCCAGTGGCTATGCTTAAGTCCATCCGGATCTTACTTGCCGTTGCTGCATACCATGACTACAAAATCTGGCAAATGGATGTTAAGACCGCCTTTCTAAACGGTGATTTAGAGAGAGAGCGTGTACATGACTCAGCCAGAGGGCTTCGTAGATAGTGGGAGCAGCGGAAAGGTGTGCAAGCTGCTTAAATCCATTTATGGGTTAAAGCAAGCATCGCAGAGTTGGAACATCTGTTTTGATGTTGTAGTCAAAGAGTTTGACTTCATCAAAAATATAGATGAACCTTGTATCTATAAGAAGGTAGCAGAGGGTAAGGTTGTCTTCCTCGTATTGTACGTGGATGACATACTCTTGATAGGAAATGATATTCCTATGCTGCAATCAGTCAAGCTCTTCTTATCACAGAGATTCTTAATGAAAGATCTAGGTGATGCCTCCTGCGTATTGGGAATCATGATCTATAGAGATAGATCTAAAAGGATACTGGGATTGTCCCAATCCAGGTACATTGACACCATACTAAAGAGGTTTAGTATGGAAGAATCCAAGCGTGGGAACCAACCCACGATCTCTGGACTCACTCTCTCCAAAGAGATGTCTCCCAAGACTGATTTGGAGAGAGCTCGCATGCAAGGGATACCCTATGCTTCGGCAGTAGGCTCTATCATGTATGCGATGCTATGTACCAGACCCGATGTAGCATACTCACTAAGTGTAGTGAGTCGGTATCAAGCAGATCCTGGAGAGAGTCATTGGACAGCTGTGAAGAACATTCTCAAGTACTTGCGAAGGACTAAGGAGATGTTCTTGGTGTATGGTAACGGAGAACTCCAGGTGGAGTCCTTTACCGATTCCAGCTTCCAAAGTGATAAGGACGACTCTAAGTCGCATTCGGTTTTTGTTTTTACCCTCAATGGAGGGGCGGTATGTTGGAAGAGTTCCAAACAGGATACCGTTGCAGACTCAACGATGGAGGCTGAATACATCGCTGCCAACGATGCTGCCAAAGAGGCTGTCTGGATCAAGAAGTTCATTAGTGAACTTGGTGTGGTTCCATCCATTGAGCATCCAATACCTCTGTATTGCGATAACAATGGAGCTGTGGCATTAGCCAAGGAACCCAGGTCCCATCAAAAGTCCAGACATATTCTGAGGCGGTATCACCTGATCAGGGAGATAGTTGATCGCCGGGAGATCGAGGTCAGGAGAGTAGATACGAAGGACAACACTGCGGATCCATTCACGAAGGCTATTCCCCAGATACAGTTTGAGAAATTATTCGGGATGCTAGGTATGCGATACTACAGCAGCTGGCCTTAGTGCAAGTGGGAGATTGTTAGTTATGTATATGCCCTAGAGGCCATTGTTGTACATATGATGTATATTATAATGGATGCTTGGATATATATAGAGATGACTTTCTTGCTCGTCATGATAGTATGCTATTTGGTTTCACTTTATCTTAACATGTTGACTTGTATTGGTTTACTGTTTTACTCTCACATGTTGATAAAGCCCTTAGGATCTGTACTCGACTACTGGGACTATGATGAGATCATACTAGTGGGGCTGCGGTAGTCGATGAGTACATCCTATAACTGTTCCTAGTCGAGGGTATATCGAGACAGGGCATCGATACACCAGAGTAGACTAGCGTATACGCATCTTGACCCATATGATGGGCGATGGATGATCCCATATCCATCGGTGTTAGACATCAGAGATGGTGTACGGGTGCTCAGTGGAGACTGGGTACACTGGACGGACTCGCCGAGAACTCCCAGATGGTGATATACCACACGTCAGATGGCAGTTCTCCGGTGACACTGGTACAGGGTAGTCTGTAGACCCGAGATCGTCATAGAGTCTTGTGTGATTCCCACTATGCTTTGATTTCCACCTTACCACGTCCAAGAGGGCGTGCAAAACGGTGGCTTTTGGGTACAGTCCCGAATCACATAGAGGCAATGAGCGATAGGAGGGGATTCGTCTCTCCCGGTATAGGGAGTTGATGTTGTGCTGTGTTCGATTGGCTATAACTGGAAGTCCCTGGCCAGGGCTGATATAGAGATTTACTGGTAAGTGTTACTAGTAGTTTCTCGACCCGTTATGAGCCACACATCGACACGACTTATCGGTTACTGGGGTCTGACGTATACCACCCCTAGACTTGATATGCGACATATCAGACGAACAGACCGGAATGTACGGGAGTGTTACTGATTGGATTCACAGGAGAACGCACAGGCTAGCTTGTTGATCTTCTGATCGCTCAATACCTGGGTGGCTGTTACGTTTAGCTGACCGCTTGCAGCTTGTGGGTGTTTGATATGATCATCACCTGCTACCGGCGTATTGAAGATTCTTTAGAGTCCTACACAGAGGTTTCTTGGCTCAGGCGAAACGGAGTAGAGGCACATATGTGATATGTGCAGGACCGAGAATAATGCGATATGGGATACCTTATTATATTCTCGCAATATTTAGTTATGAACCGGGTCATCGGATCAAGTGTTGATTCGATGAATCGGTACATGATATATTAGTCGGTAATATTCGATATAGCCGGATCGTCGGATCAAGTGTTGATTCGATGATTTAATGTATAATAATATATATGATATATTGTATTACATTATCTAATATTGGCTCGCTTTATTATTTCATTTTCTCACTGGATGATACATTGATATATATGCGATATATGTTAATTGTATTATTTTCTTTTGTTGCAAATATATAATATATATGTGATATATATTATTGTGACATGATATGATTAATTGTTAAACATGTTTAAGGATGATTAATTGAGGTTAGGGTTTGATTAGGGTTAGATGCTTCATGCACCTTCTAGAAGCTTTTTCTTTTGTCATTCTTAAGATATGTTTGGATGACACATTTTTAACCCAACCAAACCCTAACTCTAGTTTATTCTCTACACAATCTTAGCCACTCATCCTTGACCATGGTTTATATACATCAATCATATACTTTCTTTCTATTCATCACAAAAGAAAATAATCATTATCTTTTCCATTATCATCTTCTTCTCTCTTGAAGAAAGCTTACTAGATTTTCTTTATGTGATGAATAAATATGAGAAAATGATTTAAAAAGAAAGCAAAAATTACTACTCTCTCATCCTCATCTCATCTAGCCCATGAGATTAGTGTGTTCATCTCTTTAGAGTGAGAAAGCTTGAGTCTTTGCAACTTCGAGGTAGATCATCGGAGATTTGGAATACTTCAAGCTAGCATGGATCGTTCGAGTCGTGGAGCCTCTCATGAGTCCGGGAGATCGTGGATCGCGGCAAAGGGACTTCTACTCGGAGCTTGTGAAGCGAAGGAGCGGACTACAAAGGTTGTAATCCCTCACACTTAGATAAAAGTTATCATCTTGCATGTTAAACCCTAATAATCTAGCAAAGATCCCGGCTTTGGGTTGTTCGGCACGTCTAAATTTTTATCCGGGCATGTTTGATGCCTTATGAACCTTCACAAGAGTGCCTAGGAACCCTACACACGGCTCCAGCCTCGCCCGTACCTTGTCCTAAATCTTCGGTTGTGGATAAGGAAGTCCGCAAGACATGGGACGCTAACTATTCCACGGCCAAATGCCTCGCGCTTGCATCGATGGATGACACATATCAAAAGCAGCACGAGAATATGGACGTTCACGCCATATTCCTCCATACAAAGGAGTTGTATGGAGAGCAATCCTGCGTATTACGATACGAAGCATCAAGAAAATTGTTTCAGATGCGAATGGCCCCTGGCACACCAGTAGGAGACCATGTTCTGAAGATGATAGCTCGCATAGAAGAGCTTAAGGACCTTGGGTGGACAATGGACAATGAACAATATACGGTATTATTCTGCAGTCTCTCCCCTCCGCCTTTGCTCAATTTATAGTTAACTTCAACATGCACAACATGGAGAAGGAACTACCTGAACTCCTTAATATGTTAAGGAGTGCAGAGAGCACACTGAAATCAGTGAAAACTACCATTTTGAGTGTTGGGCAATCTTCCTCTTCTAGCCCAAAGGCTAAGGCCAAGGGAAAGATAAAGAAGAAGCCCACCAAGCCTAAGGGTGGAGTTAAAAAGGTTAAGGGGAAGGACAAGTCCAGAGCTGGGGAATCGGGGAAAGGGGAATGTTATCACTTCCACAAAACATGACATTGGAAGCGCAACTGCACGGAGTACTTAGATCTCAAGAAGAAGCATGGGGATGCTTCCACTTCAGGTGTGTTTGTGATTGAAAACTGTTTTTCAATAAACTCTGCTTCCTGGGTATTAGATACCGGTTCAGGTTCTCACATTTGCAATTCTATGCAGGGGCTGAGAAATAGCAAGGTTTTGAAGACAGGTGACCATACTTTCCGCGTTGGAAATGGTTCCAATGTACATACAGTTGCAATAGGAGAGTATCACTTGGGGTTGCCGTCTGGGTGTATATTGGTTTTGAACCCATGTTATTATGTACCTAGTATGATTTGTAATATAATATCCGTTTCTTTGTTAGACAATGAAGGATATAATTTTGTATTGCGGAACAATGTTATGAACATTCACCTGAATCAAATGTTGGTTGGGTATGGTACGCTTAATAACGGGATATACGTCCTAAATCAACACACAGTTTTCAGCATACAACACACTAATAAAAGAAAACTTTCAGAAATAAATGAAGCTTTTCTTTGGCACTGTAGACTTGGTCATATTAATGAAACAAGACTAAACAAGTTACACAAAGATGGATATTTAAACCCTTTTGAATATAAATCTTATGCGACTTGCCAGTCTTGTATCAAGGGTAAAATGACCAAAACTCCGTTTACAGGACACGGAGAAAGAGTCACTGAGCTCTTAGGGCTCATACATAGTGATGTATGCGGGCCAATGTCTACACAGGCTAGAGACGGTTTTTCATACTTCATTACATTCACTGATGATTTCTCAAGATTCGGTCATGTATTTTTATTAAAGCACAAATCCGAAGCTTTCGAGAAATTCACTGAATATAAACAAGAAGTGGAAAAAAAAACCGGCTTGAGCATCAAAATGCTTCGATCAGATCAAGGTGGGGAGTACCTCAGTACAGAGTTTGCAAACTTCCTAAAAGAGAATGGGATTCTCTCTCAGCTCACTCCTCCTTACACACCACAGCACAACGGTATGTCAGAACGATGGAATCGAACCCTATTAGATATGGTCCGTTCTATGATGAGTGATGCTGAGTTACCCGTCTCATTTTGGGGGCAAGCATTGGAAACTGCAGCGTTTCTATTGAACAGGGTCCCAACCAAAACCGTGTCTACCACGCCATATGAGATATGGCATGGGAAGAGACCATCTCTTAAGAGAATTAAGATTTGGGGTTGCCCGGCCTATGTTAAAAAGCAGAATCCGGATAAACTCGAGACACGATCGGTCATGTGTAACATTGTGGGATATCCAAAGAATTCTTATGGATACCTTTTCTACCACAAGGAGGAACAAAAGGTGTTTGTTTCTCAGCATGCCACATTCATGGAAAAAGAGTTTTTCACAAATAAAACTGATGGCAATGTGGTGGATCTAGAAGAGGTTCTAGAGACACAAACTACAAATGATGACTTGGTTGAACCGACTGTTGCAACAGAAACTGAGGAACCTCGGCCACTCCGTAGGTCTAGTAGGACTTCTCGCCCACCGAAGAGGTACTACGGTTTACTCATTGATGGTGACAGAGAAGACTACATCATGGAGGATGATGATTCTACCAGCTTTCAGCAAGCTATCACGAGTGGAGACTCTGTGAAGTGGCTGGATGCCATGAGATCCGGAATGGAGTCCATGTACACCAACAAAGTATGGACTTTGGACATTGTACCCCCTGGGGTAAAATCTGTAGGGTGCAAATGGATCTTTAAAAGAAATATTGGTGTAGATGGGCAGGTAGAGACCTATAAGGCAAGACTTGTGGCGAAGGGTTTTCGTCAAAGACCAAGTTTGGACTATGACGAAACTTTTTCTCCCGTAGCCATGCTTAAATCCATTCGAATCCTACTTGCTATAGCTGCTCACTACGACTATGAAATCTGGAAGATAGACATTAAAACGGCATTTCTAAATGGAGATTTAGAAGAATGCGTTTATATGGATCAGCCAGAGGGTTTCATTCACAGTAGGAGCAGCGGGAAAGCATGTAGATTGCTTAAATCCATTTATGGATTAAAGCAGGCATCACGGAGTTGGAACATCTGTTTCGATGATGTTATCAAAGAGTTTGATTTCATCAAAAATCCAGATGAACCTTGTGTTTATAAGAAGGCTGTAGGGAGAGCTGTCACATTCCTCGTATTGTACGTGGATGACATTCTTCTGATAGAAAATGATATTCCTATGCTACAGTCGGTCAAATCTTTCTTATCACTAAGGTTCTCCATAAAGGACCTGGGTGATGCCACAAACATTCTGGGCATTAGGATCTATAGGGATAGATCCCAGAGGTTATTGGGATTGTCCCAAACCAGGTACATCAACACCATCCTAAAAAGGTTTAGTATGGAAGACTCCAAGCGGGGTGCCTTACCCGCTTGCCTTGGGGTCACTCTCTCCAATGATTCTTGTCCAAAGACCGATGAAGAGAGAGCTCGCATGAACATTATACCCTATGCTTCGGCAGTAGGATCTATAATGTATGCGATGTTATGTACACGCCCAGATGTAGCTTATGCACTTAGTGTTGTGAGCAGGTATCAATCCAACCCAGGGGAGAATCACTGGATAGTGTGAAGAACATTCTAAAGTACTTGAGAAGGACTAAAGAATTGTTCTTGGTGTATGGTAATGATATCTCCAAATGGAGGCCTTTACCGATTCGAGCTTCCAAAGTGATAAGGACGACAGCAAATCTATCTCTCGGTTTGTATTTACCCTCAATGGAGGGGCGGTAAGTTGGAAGAGTTCCAAACAAGATACCGTTGCAGACTCTACGATGGAGGCTGAGTACATTGCTGCGAATGATACCGCCATGGAAGCCGTCTGGATGAGGAAGTTCGTCTCGGAGCTAAGAGTAGTTCCAACCATTATTGATCCAATACCATTGTATTGTGATAATAATAGGGCTATGGCGTTAGCCAAGGAGCCCAGGTCCCATCAGCGGTCCAGACACATCCTGAGGCGCTTTCATTTGATCTGGGAGATTGTATATCGCCGCGAGATCAAGATTAGGAGAGTAGACACAAAGAATAACACCGCGGATCCACTCACCAAGGCCCTCCCTCAGCCGCAGCATGAGAGACTTTTTGAGATGTTGGGAATGAGATACGTCAATAACTGGCCTTAGTGCAAATGGGAGATTGTTCGATATATGTATGCCCTAGAGGCCATTATATGATAGTGGATGTATTTATACATGTTTATATATATATATATATATATATATATTCAGTGTACATTCTTGCTCAACATGATAGTATGCTATCTGGTTCTTCTTTATCTGACATGATGACTTGATCATGCTTTTATTCATTCATACATGTTGATAAAGCCCTGAGGATATAGGCTTGACTACTGTGATTATGATGGAGATCATACTAGTGGGACATCTGTAGTTTATAAGCATATCCTAGAATGTCCCTAGTCGTAGGTGTATCGAGATGGGGCATGGATATACCAGAGTAGACTAGCGTATATGATACTTGACCCATATGATGGGCGATGGATGTTCCCACATTCATCGATGTTTGACATCGAGATCGTATACGGGTGCTCATTGGTGACTGGGTACACTGGACGGACTCACCGAGAACTCCTATATGGAATTATATCTATCGTCGGATAGCAGTTCTCAGGTGACACTGGTACAGGTTAGTCTGTAGACCCGAGATCGTCAAAGAGTCTTGTGTGTTCTCCCACTGTACTTTGATTACCATGCTACCACAGCTCTACTGATTCGTGCAAACAGGTGGCCGTTGGATACAGTCCCGAGACACACGAAGGTGATGAGCGATAGGAGGGGTTTCGTCTCTCCCGGTATTGGGAGTTGATGCTGTGCTGTGCTCGATTGGCTATATAAGTAAGTCCATGGCCAGGGCTGTTGAGATTTACTGATAAGTGTTATCAGTAGTTTCTCGATCTGTTATAGACCATTCATCGGCACGACTTATTGAGTTATTGGGGTCGACGTTACCATCCCAAGACTCGATATGCAGCATATCTGACGAAGAGACCGGACTGTACGGTTGTGTTACCGGTTGGCTCGACGGAAGTTGTGACAGGTTCGCTTGTTTTCTTCTAATCGCTCAATACCCGGGTGGCCGTTACATTTAGCTGACCGCTTGCGGCTTGGGGGTGCTTGATATGATCATCACCCACCGCCGGCGTATTGACGAGTCTTAGAGTCCCACAATGGAGTTACCTAGTCCAGGCGAAACGATGTGGTGTGCATGTGAGATATACGCGTCGACCCGGTTAAAATGCGCGTATGAGATACCGTATATTAATTGGGCGGTTTGCTTTTGGTCGGGTCGTATGTGATATGACCGGTTTGCTAAATCAAGTGTTGATTTATCATTGACCATTAGTTTTTCAATTTAAACCCTTTCTTGTCTTTTTGTTGTATGCATGCATGCATTTAATCTCATTAATGCACATATGGATGTGCATGCACACATACATGCATACATAATTCTATCATGGTTGTTGATATAGTGGATGGTGGCAATATAAGACTCATACCATTTATAAATATATGGATATTTCTTTTTTGGAAAATAAAAATGGAAATGGAAATTGTTATCATGGTTTAATATTTTATTCATGCACTAACCCTTTGCTTTAACCATGATTTATTTTCTATGGCCATTTTTGATCCAAAATAAATATCTAGATATTTTATAACTAGGGTTAAGAATGAGAAAGAGAAAATATATATTTTCATTTCTCATTTTTAACATAAGCTTATCATTATCTTGAGCTCTTCATAAGCCATCATCTTCTTCCTCCTCTCTCTCTTGCTCTCTAGCTTTTACTTGTGAGCAAAAGAGTCATCAAGTTAGGGTTTTAAAGTGAGAAAACAAACCATATCACCATTCTACACTAGTCTTGTCCATTAGCGTAGAGTGTTAGCTTCTACTTCTTCTCTTGATCTAGTGGAGCTTCAAGCTTGGACAAAGAGGACTCCGGGTGGATCATCGTGGACCTAGAGGATCTCAACTGAGCCTTTTTCAACCCTCAAGTAGCCAAGGAGTCTAGCGTAGGGACCTACAAAGGTTGTACTCTCAAAACCCTAGTTTTTACTACTTGTGTTTGTGTTATAGTTTTGTTACACTAGCTTTTCTAGTATGATCCTTAGGTTTGTTTCTCTAGCACCATATAAATTTTAAATATGGCATGTATGATGCCACCAAACCCTTATAGTGGTGCTGTAGGAACTCCTTCATCAGTGAGTTCGTCCAGTGTACCCAGTCTCCACTGAGCACCCGTATACTGTCTCTGATGTCAAACACCAATGGATATGGGATCATCCATCGCCCATCTACATGGGTCGAGAAGCATACGCTAGTCTACTCTGGTATATCGATGCCCTGTCTCGATACACCTACGACTAGGAACATTTGAAGAATGTACTTAACGACTACTCTGTCCTAACTAGTATGATCTGCATCATAGTCCTGGTAGTCAAGTACTCATCCTAAGGGCTTTATCAACATGTAACATAGAGACAATCAGAGTACATGTTAAGATAAAGTGCAACCAGATAGCATAGTATCATGTCGAGTAAGAAAGTCCTCACTATATATGTCCAAGCATCCACTACTATATACATCGTATGTACAGTAATGGCCATTAGGGCATACATATAACTAACACTAACACCCTAAACTAAATGGCTAATCTAGTAAAGGATGATGAAGTAGAATTTTTGCTCACTTTAGAATTAATTTTCTCACTCTTTTACTTCACCTTGAGAAAGCTAGAGAGCTCAATGAAGAAGATGAAGCAAGTAATGGATGCGAGAGTGAATGAGAACCATGGGTGAGAAATATCTCATATTACTCATGTAGAGACTTAACCATGGCTTAAGTTAATGGTTGGGTTAATAAATATCTAGTGTAAGACCAAACCAGTGGACGAAGTCAATTGTTCTACAAGCTTCCACTAAGCTAACCCATGTGAATAATTTCCAACTAATATTTGATTTACTCCAAATAAATATGTTGGCTATAGTGCTCTCAAGTCAATTATTGGATCACGGGCACGTGATTGCAATGATTGAGGGAGGACCTATACCGGTAGAACAGTCTTACTCGAGATGATAGTATGCTATCTGGTTTGTCTTTATCATCGTGTATATTCTTCTGGTGACATTACAAATCACTATTACACGTTGATCGAGCCCAAAGGATTCTTGCTTGACTACCAGCAGTATGATGGCGATCATATACGTGAGAGTTGGGTAGTCTATAAGCACATCCTTAAAATGTCCCTAGTCGTGGGAGTTTCGAGACTGGGCATCGATACTCCATGAGTAGACTAGTGTATACGGATCGAGACCCCGACGAAGGGCGGTGGCTGGTCTCACAAGCCATTGGTGTCAGTTGGTTCACCTAAGATAGTATATAGGTGCTCATTGGGTTATGAGTACACCGAACGGTCTCGCAGGGGCACTGCTGATTGGTACTATACCTATCGTCAGGAGCAGTTCCCAGGTGACATGAGTACAGCTTAGTCCGTTAACTTGACACCGCTACATTGCCTCAAGTGTGTTCCCACTGTTCTTTGATTGCTACCCTACCATGGCTCAAAGGAGTCGTGCAAACAGGTAGAGTTGGGTGCAGTCCCGAAGAACTTGGAGGTAGTGGCGGTTATACAGGATTCGTCTCTCTCGGTATTGGGGGTTGATATCGCGCTGTGTCTGGAGAGCCATTACACAAAATCCTTGGCCAAGGCAAGTGATATTTACTGGTAGGTATTCCCGTAGTTTCTCAAGGTGTTCTGGGATGCACCCCTACACGACTCATACCGTTATTGGGGGTTTGACGTTTACCATCCCCCTAGGCCCGATATATGATACTCATAGATGAAAAGACCGGACTGTACAAAGATTTTCACAGATAGGCTCAGTAGGGTTTCAGGATGAGTTCTCTTGTCAGCTTCCCTTTCGCTTAATACATGGGCAGCCGTTACGTACAGCTACTGCCACTTATGTGCTTATGGTTAAACCCACTGTCAACGTATTGACGAGTGTTTAGAGTCCCCCACAGAAAGTTTTCCAAGTTCGGGCGAAACGTTGTAGATGCCGTATGGTTTTATAGCAGGGTTCGATCATATACGTGCACTTGTGCACGGATCATGATCGGACGGATCATACTAGTTGGCTTTGGTTTATGCCGGATCCTAGTATTAGATTTGTTGGATTACTTTCGTCTCATTGCATTCGTATTCAGTCGGAATGCGGATGCAGGTATGTATATACAGACGAGGGGTATTCTTGTGATCCGTCGTGAGTTTACTTTAGAAGATGCCATTCAATTTATTGTTCTAAACATTTGGGTTAATGTTTATTAGGTAGAAATTGTGAGTGCAAATCATGATCAAGAGCATTAAATGTGGCATGTACTTTGTTGATGACTCATGGTGTTATTTTTTGTGCCATGTCTAATCTATTGATTATTTATTGTGTGGGATTGATATGTGAAAAGAGAGAGGGGGCAGCCAAGGAGGGGCTTGGATTTTGATTTATTTCTTGAGCTCTCACATTTGATCTCACACAATATGCAAGCTCTTCTTCTTCATTAGCTTTCTTCTTGAGCTCACAACTTCCATCAATGGCTTCTTCTTCAACCTCCATTCTATCCCTCTCATGTGTTGAGAATCCTTGAGTCTATTGAGACAAAGTAATCACACACTATCTCTACTTCACCTTGGACATGTCGGCTAGCAAAGTTCATGTCCGAGTTGCTTCGGTTTGAAGCGGGAGCCCGTATAAAGATTCCTCGACGTGGTGCCACTTCGACAAGCGAGACCGGAGAGCGAAGTTCGTCGGGGCAGCCGTGACAAGCATGGGACGGAGATTGAAGACCGAAGGACATGGATCGATCGGTATAATCTTTGAAACCCCTTTACAGTTTTGCTAGTTAACGGTTAATGGTTCGATCCGGGTATTTGGTTGTGGTAGCGCCAAGTTTGAAAAGTTGTTGTTCCGCATTTGGCCTCGGATTGACGGCCGGGGCGCTGCCGTATCCCAACATGGTATCAGAGCCAACCCATTAACCGTATACTAGTTGTTTAGACAATGTTAAACTATCGAAACCGAAACAACTCCGATTCAATACCCGATGTATTCCAGTTTCTGTCGAAATTGCAGAGTCTTCAAAAAACTTTTTAAACAACTTCAGAAGGCTATTTAAGTGACCACTAGAACACCATAAATTTTCATCCCAATCCACCGGATTTCACCCGGTGAGAGCATGTTCAAAACCGGCCACATTTAGGCTTTTAGGCTCGAAAATTTTAGGGCAATCTAGTCTCTGGAATATTAGTCTAGTGGTATTGTTTGTTTAGCCCAGTTTTGATATGGTGTTATCTACTTGTTTGGGGGATATTCGGGGTTATTTCGAACTCGATACTTTCTAACATTGTTTAAAGTTTACAGTACATTACATTTCTATCTGCGACCGTGAATGTCATTCGAGCGGTAAATCTTGTCTAATTGCAATAGTCCTTTTAGACGGGTTTGCGAACGTGACATTCACGATGATGTTCTATGTTGTGCTGTGTTGTTGCGAATTTGTCGTGGTGGAAAGCTTGCGTGCAATGTTAGTACAATTTAGTATTATTTGTACATTTGATATCGCGGGGCGAGCATCCGACATGTGGACTGTCGTCACTGTCTGTTTGTATATTATTCTTTTGGGACACGACTGGGTTGAGGTCGATGTCACCATTGCACATATTTTCTTTTCTGTACAAGGATTACCCTGTGGTGGAGTGCATGGATAGCCGGGATCTACAGGGTAACGGGCCCGCATCTTATGTCTTTGAGACGGAGGGGGTTTCACTCTAGAATTGGCAGGCTATTCGCCGCACTCGTACGGGGTACAGGTTAACCCAAGGAGGGGTGCTCAAGTTATCGGATTCCGTGAAGTGCTAGGTGGTCCATTCACTTTACTGAAGGGGGATGCCTCACTTCTGGTTTTGGCGGGTAACTTGCCACACTCGTAAGGGTTTAGGTTTTCATTGCATAGGCTATCCACACGACCAGGGGAACGTCGGGTTTCAGTTGCAGATCAAAGAAAACCCGGGGCTCCCAGATTATCTGTATTGTTCTGTGATGCTTATTACTTTTCTGTGATGTCGCATTTATCATGCCTGGAGCGATTATTATATAAAGTTATATATACTAGTAGATGTTGTATATGTTTTACACCCGCGCTAGTCCAGTCACCGCTCTGTCGTTAGTTAAGTAACCTAACGGGTAATGACGGGACCGAGTGGCGAATACGGATGGCATATACGTACATTATATTTTCATTCTTTTGTGGTGTGATCAATTGATGAGACTGCATTGATCCGGATCAATGCAAGGAAAACAGACCTATTCGATGTTGTTGGAACAATTTTCAAAAAGCTGTTATTACAAGGACATTCTCTTTTGTTTTGCACAGAGGTATTCGGTTATGAATATCCAGCACCTCATTCGAAGAGGCAAAGGCCGAGATCCCTTCATCGGGAGTGACCCCTTGGGCAGAGGTTTGTATCAGGGTAATAACATCACTATAGTCGATTACTTTTTGCTTTGCATCGCGGTATTCAGTTGGAATTGTTAGTGTATATGCCCTAGGAGCTATTATTGTATCGTACTAGCTTGTATATTACTTAATGGAAGCTTGGGATATTCACAGTTATATTAACAGTCTTGCTAAACATGGTAGTATGCTACTTGGTTTATGTCTATCCTAATATGTGTATATGTTAGCATATCGCGAATACATATTGATAGAGCCCTTAGGATCTTGCTTGACTACCAGCGTTGTGATGGCAGTCACACTACTAGGGGCTGGGTAGTCTACAAGAACATCCTTTTTCAGGTCCCTAGTCGTAGGATTATCGAGACAGGGCATCGATACTCCGGAGTAGACTAGTGTGTACGCTTCTCATCCCAGTTGGGGAAATGGTCTATCCCACAGCCATCAGTACGTTGTACTGGAGATAATTTACAGGTGCTCGTTGGGTTACGGGTACACCGGACAGGACTCGCAGGGAACTGTTGGTTAGTATTATACCCGTTGTCAGTTAACAGTTCCCAGGTGACATGAGTACAGCATAGTCTACAGACTTGACACTGCTGCTTCGTTTCGAGTGTGTTCCTACTGTTCTTAGATTGCTACCCTACCACGGCTCAAAGGAGTCATGCAAACAGGTAGCAGTTAGGTGCAGTCCCGAAGCACTTGGAGGCAGTGGTGGTTAGACAGGATTCGTCTCTCCCGGTATTGGAAGTTGATATCGTGCTGTGTCTGGAGAGCCATTACGCAAAGTCCCTGGCCAGGGCAAACGAGATTTACTGGTAGGATTTCCAGTAGCTTCCCAAGGTGTAATGGGTTTCACTCCGACACGACTTATACCGCCTTTTAGGGGACTGACGCTTGCCGCCCCCTAGGCCCGATATGCGATAGTGCTAGACGAACAGACCGGACTGTAGGAGATTGTCACATCAGGCTCAGTAGGAGTTCGGATGGGTTTCCTCATCGGCCTTCTTATCGACATCTACCTGGGGACCGTTACGTACAGCTAGTACCGATTGCGGCCTGTGGTTAAACCCACTGCCAGCGTAGTAGTCGAGTCTTTAGAGTCCCACACAGAGAGTTTCCCTGCTTCAGGCAAAATGATATAGAGGTCGTATGGTTTTACGACAGGG
Organism: Agapanthus africanus; assembly: GCA_030015575.1. Classification (NCBI taxonomy): domain Eukaryota; kingdom Viridiplantae; phylum Streptophyta; class Magnoliopsida; order Asparagales; family Amaryllidaceae; genus Agapanthus; species Agapanthus africanus. Next base: position 613,782,438 of record JASDDO010000019.1, read on the forward strand.
GTTCGGACACAAACGTGTTTTTACGCACGTACGAAGTTCGGACAGTTTATACTAGCAGGCTTTAGTTTAAGCCAGATTCTAGTATTGGATTATTGGATTTATACAGTCTCAGTATTTCCGTGTTTTCACGGATGGGAGGGGCATTCTCGTAATTTGTCGAGAAGCTTCTAGAAGATTGATAAGGTGGAGATCTTAGGTGTTATATGCGTTAAATGGATTAGTTACTCATGAGATGAATCATCCAAATGAGTTAATGAAGCATTTATTGCTTAATGACTCATAAGATGATTCATTGTAGTATTAAATGAAGCATGGTTGTTAATATCAAATAATGTATTATTTGATATTCTTTATGCTTCATCATATATCACAAATGAGACATAATTCATTTCATTATTACTTTCACATTCTCTCTCCTCAAGCTCTCTTTCTCTTCAAAGAACTAACCCAAACCTCTCGTGTGTTGAGATCCAAGGGTTAGTAAGACTAATAGATCCCTTATCCTCTTCTATATCCTCTAGGTTACTTTGATTAGCACTCATAGCAACCTAGTTACCTCAAGTGAGAGGTTAAAGCTTGGAGAAGTAGCTCTCGGGTGGATCTTCTATGATATTGAGGAGGCCGACGAGGATGTGATAAAAAAGAACAAGAAGGACTTGATTCATTAGGTATAATCATCTTTCATTGTAGCTAATCACTTCTATGTTGTTGTTAGTTAGGGTTTGGCAAAAATCCGTAAAGTTAGTCGATGTTAGTTTAAACAAAATGATTGTTTTACCTATTCCGCCTCCCCGCATCATGTGGGGTGTCTAACGTCGACTTACAGTGGTATCAGAGCCTCGCTAAACCATAACTAACTTGTTAGCAAAGTCGTTAAAAATTCGATCGCAAAACGAACCCGAAAAAACATCATTTTCACTATGTTTCTGCCGATTTTAAAACGGGGTCTAAAAATTTTTCAGGGGCCTTATAAAAATACAAGCAGGGAATTATAAGATTACTGGAGAAATTTGGGATCGCGACTCGTCCAAACCATTGCGGAACCACGGCCGATCCAAGCGATCCGCCGCGGATCCGCGACTGAGTTGAAGCCAAGTCAGCCCAAATTTTCCCAGTAACTCTTCTGTGTTGATTTTGTTGTTTCTGGGATGTTTTGTTTCTGCTCAGGTTTCAGGTGCACAGAGAATTATTTGGAGTAGAATCATTTGTGTTTTCTTGATCGAAATTCTAAGATGTTTGGCTAACTTGATTATATCTGTGATTTGTTTAATGTGTTCGTAAACCTCCCCTAACTACTAGTATGTCAGTTAGCAGGGGGTTGCGCATTTCTGTAATGGTTTTTACTGGTTTGTGTTTGTGGACATGTTGGATTTTCGTGAATGGATAACCGGGGATGTGAGACGAGTGTTTGTTTCATTCAAATGTAATTTGTAATTTGTTGTAATATTCTTTTGCGGGGAACTTCCGGGTTGAGGTTGTAGCCACCGTTGTATTATTTCATTTACTGTTTTCTGCTCCTAGGATAGACCCAATGTGGGGTACACAAGCTACCGGGTACTTTGAAGTGCTTAGTGGCCTACTCACGTTGTTGAGGGAGACTGCTTCACTTCGGGTACTTGGCGGGTAGTTTGCCGTACCCGTAGGGGTCTAGGTTGGGGTTTTGGCTATTCATCGCGACTGTGTAATCCGTCTTTCTTTGCAGGCTCAAAAGGAATGCGGATTCGTAGAAAATCCAATATGTTCATCTGTGATCTGGAATGCCTATTATTGCGTCTGGCGAATGTACAATATCTATATATGATAGCTATTAGACGTCACTTATGTTTTGCACCCGCGCTAGCCCAGCCCCCGCTCTGTCGTTAGTTAAGTAACCTAACGGGTGAATGACGGGGCCCAGTGGCGAATGTGGATGGCATAAGAGGACATTGTATTTTCATTGTTTTCTTCAATGATAGGTTAATTGATGGGACACATTATATTAATGCAAAGAAAATAAACCAAAGTTGAATCGTTGGAACAGTTTAAAAGAAACCACTCGGTTATTTTTAAAACAGAAGAAATTTTTTAATTGCGGAGCTTTAACCACTCCTTTTAAAAGCTATCAGGTTCCTTCGATCATATCAAGTTCACTACGTTCACGGTTTCGCCAAAACCTTTCGTAGCCCTACGTCATTTCATTTGGGTATTCAGTAGTATTCAAGCTATGTATTTTGACCAACGCCAAGGCATAGTGTTTGGTAGCTGTTGGGTCTTCATTTGTTGTATAGATAGATGAGTTAGTTTGTGACAGTCGTATTATCATTTGGCCAACGTCAGGGGTATGTACGGATGGGTTCAAATTAACAAGATAATGATGGGTAGAACTTGACATGTGACTTATGACATTTTGACCAATGCCAAGGTCATAAGAGCATGGGGCAGAAATTTATATCGGGAATTTATAAAGAAACTGAAATTTGCTAAGAGTTGCATACCATTTGGAGTGTGATAATTTCGGTAGGATTCCTTCAGCTTTATCACAAGATGATATTTGGATCCCGATCCTACTGTGAGTATCCGCTACTCATCAAAAGATTCGTCACTTAACGATCAATGCTATAAACCAAGCAGGTGTCGAGAAAGGTGTCAGCGGGGTTACGCCCCCAGAGAAAAGAGGTTATTTAATTAAGGAACTTCACGAAAGCGTCGTAAAACCTCCCTCGAAGTACCGACACCGGCCTGGCTGAACGGTTAAGCAAGTATTGTACGATGAGAATAGTCCTGACTAGTTCTTCCTTTTTGGTTTGAGGAGGGATTCGAGAAACAGTGGGAGCCATCCAGTTTAAATAAACTAAAACCACTCTAAACTTGCAAAAGCATCATGCTAAAGTGTTCCCTCTCTCTCTCTCAATTACAGCGATCCAGAACATGACAGGACTTAAGTTACTATTAGAGAAAAATATTCTGACAGGGACAAACTATAATGATTGGTTCAGGAATGTTAAGATTGCTTTGACTTTTGACAAATTGGGGTATGTCCTTACCACTAAGGCACCTGCTGTCCCTGGTCCAGAATCCAGTGTCGCGGATAAGGAAATCCGCAAGACCTGGGAGATTGATTGCGCGAAGGCCAAATGCATCGTGCTTGCCTCTATGAATAATGAACATCATAGGAGGCACGAGAATATGGATCTTGAATCTATATTTCTCCACACAAAGGATCTGTATGGAGAGCAATCTTGTATAGCTAGATACGAGACCTCGGAGAACTTGTTTCAGTCGAGGCTGGCCGTCGGATCATCTGTAGGAGAACATGTCCTTAAGATGATTGGTTATATAGAAGAGCTCGCGGACCTCGGGACAACATTAAAGAACGAGCTGTATACAGACTTGGTTCTTCAGTCTCTTCCTTCCACCTACGTCCAGTTTATTCTGAATTTCAACATTCAAGGAAAAGAAGTTGAACTTCCAGAACTCCTTAACATGTTGAGGAGTGCAGTGGGCACCTTGCAGAAAGCAAGGGAAACACCTACTATGTTTGCTCGCAGTGCTTCCCCTTCCAGGTCTAAGGCAAGGGCCAGAGGAAGGAAGATGAAGTCCGCTACCAAACCAAGAGGTGGTGTTAGTAAGGTGGGAGTCAAGGGAAAGGAAAAGGTTATGATTTCACGTTTATAAGCGATGTTGTTAACATCCACCTTAATCATGGTTTGATTGGGTCCGGTACACTAGATAACTGTCACGCCCCACATCCCAAAATACGGAATACGAGGGGTAGACAAGGCCAGCCATGCTCCTACGGTCAAGGAAATGTCCTGCCGTAGTCACACTTCGGCTTCTAGTTTATCATGGTAAACAGTAAACGATACGCAGGTAATGAGAAATGCAGTAACTGAAGGAAACAATATAAAGACTGACCTGAAGTGGAACAAATGAATGTAAATCGGGAAGGCAAGTCAAGAAGTCTGTGATGCACGTCTAGATCTGGTCCAAGCTAAATCTTCTCCTCACACTGAGCATGCATACTCAGGTCGTCAGAGCGACACAATAGCAATATAATGTAAATAATCAAGTAACAGTTCTAACAGTGGTGAAGGATATGAATAACAGTAAATCAATAACAGCATGAATATAAATGAGTGGGGATAAATGCAGCGGAGCAGTAAAGCAGTATACGATATGTCATGTATGTCAACACAGTATATAAGGAATGTAAATGACAGTAACCCTATCAGTCTCTAAGTCTCACTGCACAGGTCAATAAGCCTATCGTCAGTCCAAGTGTGAGAGTCAACCACTCGCGAGTGTCCTCCACCCAAGGGTAGAACCCAAGGGCAAGGGACCACGGGCCCAACATGTAACGAATGTATCACGGTGTCTATAGCACATACCCTGTAAATCTCCATATAACTCCCTAAATATATAAGCCGGCATGGGACTCCCGAGATTCTGTTGAATTCACACTTGAACTACCCCACACCCCGAGGTCTACATCAAACGCTAACCATAACCCTAAATACTAATCGATCCGTGACAAGTCTGCGCGAGAACTGGAGGCAGGACCTCCATCAAGCACGTCCCGACTAATACCTAAGATAAATGGCAGTGTCGGATGCCTTATCTGTGACATCCGTGCAAGCGCTTCCATAAGTGTCCCATACCACTTATAGTCACACGTACACGCATCCCACAAACGTCGACAATGCAATCGAATAAAAGGGACACTGATTGTGCACAAGTACGTATCACTTTCACTTAATCACGAATACACGAACACTGACGTACTTGCCGCAATCAACACTAAAATCTAACACTGGGTAAATGCACGATATCACTAGGTTATTACTACAATGATATAGGTACGATATGATGCATGAACAGTATAAGAAGCACAACTAAGGTATTATAAAAACAGCAGTCTATCACTTGCACGATTTATCATGAAACATATGTATATAATTTAGCGAAATGATAAACAGGTAGTATTTAATATGTTCAGCTGTCTATCCTTAGAATTTTGTTTCAGGTCAAACGGGTTTCAGGATTATTAGTTGTAACTGTTTCATTTTAAGCGCACGCGGCTGGAAATCCAATTTCAGAATCAGGAATCCATTTCGTAACGCATTTTAACCCCAGTTGGGATCATAATTTAGCGACGCTACAGTTGAAAGAATTCTGGGGTTTTCAGTAAAGTTTTCAACGCAACAAACGGATCTTCCATCGCGTCTATACGTTAGGAGTTATAATCTGTTTAACTCTAATATGCCAGTTCTGATTCTGTCGGGGCTGTTATGCGTCCCGATCTTCTAAATCACAAATTAAATAGTAAATGATAACGAAACAGGATGAAACTAATTGTGTTGTTTAGCTAACAGAGTTACCTACAATAAGCAGCGGAGTTCCGCAACCTACGAGTTAAGGAGAACCTATGATGCCCAATACGGAACAGCAAGCAATGACTGGAGTCGCTCTGGACTGCAGTCCAGAGTCGCACTCCGACACGAATATCATCACGATTTAAATACAGAAATGTCTGGAAACTAATATAGGGTTAAATTTTGTCGAGTTGACTTCGATTTGAACCCTCGAACGTACCATTCTACTATGTATATGATTTATGGTGAATTTAACGGTTTTCAGGTACACAAGAATTTCAGTTTTACTGTTAACACTTGGGGGTAGTCGTTTTGGTCATAAACGATCAAATTATCCAACGAAACTTGCACCCGTTGTTCATCACAACAAGGGCCCAAGTAATAAATCAAGTTCCGTCAATTTAGAAATGTATTTTCTTTGGGAACACGCGTCGAACAGGTACGGCATATAATTGGTTAAACTCGTAGCTTTAATAATCTATGCATTTAACAATTTTAACTTAAGTAAAATAGCATGTAAGCAAGTAAAAACTTGCCTGGAAGAAGTCTCGGGGTCGCAAGGCAGCAACGTCGTCACGAACGCGTGATATACGCCGTGGAACCGGTTCGCGCGAGCTTGGATCGAGATGTGGATCTCGCGTCGTTTTGTCCGGAGTCGTCTTGTGCTTGCCGGGAGTATAGATTGGTGCTCAGTGGGTCTCCCGGGGTGTGTTGGGGTCGGCGTCGGTTCTCCGGCAATTAACAGCAGCGGGGGTCGAAGCTTTTAGTGATGGGTGTGGGTTATGGAGAGAGAGAGAGAGTGTAGCAGAGGGCTGAAATGAGAGATAGGGAAGATTAGAGGGGAAGACAGAGTGAGAAGGAGAGAGTGACGGTTAGAGAGAGAGAGAGAATTGAGAAGAGTAGAGAGTGCTAGAGAGAGAGGGAGAAATGGGAGAGAGACACAGAGGGAGTTAGAGAGAGAGGGACACGAGAGAGAGAGGGAAGAGAGGTTGCAGGGAGAGGGGAGGAGTGACGGAGAGGGTCGGAGACGAGGATGATGATGATGGTGCAATCGACGAGGGGTACAGGGGTTCGCCGGCGAGAGGGTGCTGCGGTGGTTGGAGGGGTGAAGGTGTGGGTTTGAGGAGGAGGTTAGGGTGAGTCGGTGATGGAGGGGTTGTTGGCCGGTGGTGATGGGGAGAGCGGAAGGAGCTTGGATGGCGATGGTGGTCGGCAGGGCGCTGGGTTTCGGGGCAGTGGGCGCGAGGAAGAGAATGAGTGAAGAAGTGATGGGCGACGAGGTTGGAGAGGGGAAGAACGTGGTGTAACGCTCGCGCGAGCGGGGCGCGTCGTGGGGAAAACGGCACGCGAGCGCGTGGGCGTGGGCGCGAGTCGCGGCGGAGAAGGCGGAGGAAACGCGCGCGGGAAGAGAGCCGTTGGGAAATTGAAGAAGATGCACAGTAGTGGGGGGAAAACGGGCTGGGCCGAGAAATAAAAGGGAAAAATTCATGAATGGGCCGAGGAATAAAAGAATTGAGGAGTGGGCTTGTGGGAATAGGCCTGAGGAAATTTTAAATAAAGAATTTGAAGAGGAGGAGGGCCGGGCCGAGGAATGGGCTTGGGAATAATAAATTGAAGAGATAAAAAAAAAGATGGCCGAGGCTGGGCTCTGGGCGCGGGCCAGAGGATTAAAGGAAGGAAATTTGGAAAAAAGGATTGGGCTGGGCCAGTGAAGGAATTGAAGATTTAATTAGAAAAGAATTGGGGCCGGGCTTGGAATTTAAATGGAAATAATAAGGGATGGGCCGGGAGAAAGCTGAAAAAGAAATAAGTTCATTTATAAAGAAATGGGCTTAAGGGAACAATCAAAACGAAATGGAGTTCTAGACCGGAATCGATCTTTATGAAAATGGGAAAAGAACATAAGGGATTGGAATTAGGATTTGAGAAAAATAGCGGGGGAACGGATTGGAAGTTTAGGGTTTAAAGAAGTTCTAAAATAATTAAAATAATAAATAATTTTAAATAGACTAAATCTATATAAGCTAATGAGAAACACGAATTTCAGTATAAAAGGGCTGGGTGTTACATCATACCACCCTTACAAAAATTTCATCCTCGAAATTTAAAATGAAAAAATAGGTTATACAAACATAAGCGAAAGCTATTAGATTGCACACTAACACAAACGATTTATTAGTAGTACGTGGACGAAAAAAATTTGAAAATATGTATATAAGTGAAAACAACATACGGAAGGGTAGGCCTAATAGGTATAAAGCAGGAACAACTAAAAGGGTAAATACATGTATGGAAGAATTTAGATAACAATAGCGAATAATAATATTCAAGGCTTGTTCGATATAATCGAACCCAAAAATGTGCACCTATAAGCATATTAAAAGTAGGAAGGTAGAAATAATAAGTATAAGACACAATCGTTTATAATAGTAAATATGGGCACAACACCCGAAACTATAGTAACGACAATGAGATAGCGAAAGCTTAGACGATAGGTTAAAACATTTTAGGAACATGTATCGATAGAATTTGTTTAAAATAATTTAGGAAACTTATATAGTGAAAGTAAGAAACGTGGAACAGAAATATGTGCGGTGTAAGGGTGCGCTACTGAAAGTAAAGATAATAGTAAGGTACTTTGCAATACATAAAGCTAAGTAGTCAATAATACACACTTTTTGTCAAATACAAGATAATGAAAACCAAAGTTTCGAATAACAAAGTCTTTAAATGTACATAGGGTAATAAAAGAACACACAGAAGTATATGAGACTAGATAGGGTAAGGATCAAAGGTCGAGGTGTGGCGGCTTTTAGGCTGAAAATCAAGGAGACTGGGATCGGGTCTTGCACAGGAAGTAAGGATGAGCAACAGAGGAATACAAAATGAAAAGTGTGGTGGAAACAACAGTTGGTACAACACACGAATAAAAAATTGAAGAGTTAAAGAATTCAGAAGCTTCACAGGAACTATCCTCCTCCCAGAAGGATCTCAAACAGGGTACAGACGAAGGATGAATGGTGGCTCATTCCCAGGATCAGAGTGCGGTACTTTCTAATTGAAACAAGTGCGAAAATTATACAATGAGTAGGGGTGGACAGTCAGGGACTCGGCATAAGAATAAATAGATATGGGAAATAAACAAATATCAAGCGAACCAATAATCAAAAGGTTTACGAATACAGAAGGTTTACTTTATTCAAGAAATTTGAAACAAGGTATTCTCAAAGACGAAAAGTGGCCCTACCTATACACATTTTATTTGGCCAGGGAGCAACATCAAAAACAACAAAAGAAATTCCGTCAGCCGCGGTTGTGGAGATTCAGTAGGTTGCGGTAGGCTCGCGCACTCAGGTAGGGGCGTCCATTCCCATAGCGTCTCACAGGTACCTCTATTGGAAGTCTTTCCACCATGGGATCTTGATCTTCTGGTTCTTCTTCCTCGGATGGAGCTTCTTCATCGAGGTCCGATTCCATGTGGTTTTCTTCTTCTGCATTCTCTTCCATGGGATTTTCCTCCACTGGGTTTTCTTCCATCGGTTCTTCCTCGGGGTCTTCCTCTATCGGATTTTCTTCGGGACCTCCTTCTTCTTCGTCAGAAACAACCATCATGTCAAACTCTGGGGCGCCTGCTCCTTCGTCCTCTGGATCGTTGTTTCCGAAATTGACCTGGGGACCGTTGACCTCATCGTCGGAACTCGTCAGTGTGTGATCTAAGGAAACGCACGACTGTGCATCCTCGTCTAGATGCGGCGCTGCTCCAGGGTGGGCCATGGCCTGAAAAGAGAAGTCATCATTAGACAGTGGAATACATCAAGGAAAGCTCAGGGTACGAAATATAGGAAAAATATGCGGTTGCAGGAACTGAAGGATCAGAATGAAAATACTGTGATAATGAATAGAATTTGACATAAAGGAAGCATGAGAATGATACATATATATGATTCAAATTTCATTGCATTCAACTAAAAGTTCAAAGGATACAAGATTTAAAACAGAAAGAAATATTCACAAAGGAAGACACATTATTATTACTGAAACATGAAAATTATTCTTCGACTACTATAACATTGCATTCTCGTCACGTGCGTTGAATCCTGCGTTTGATCCGCCTTATCGTCGAAGTCCGAACTACGCGGCAATCCTCACTTGGCAAAAGTGGGGAGAGTGGACAAGTTTCTTCCTTGCAGTTCTTTCCTTTCTGGGCAGCCGTTGATGATGTGTTCGCTGGATCCACAAATTAGACATTTTCCTTGGGCGCGGCGACAATCCTTCTGAAGATGTCCTGGTCTCTTACAATATCCACAGCAAGGGTTCTTCTGATGCTTCTGTTGACGCTTCATCTTCTTCTTCTTTCCTCGTCCAATAGGGATCCCTTTATGATAGGAGACTCCCGCTGGTGCCTGATCCACCTGTCTTCTCAGTCCTTCAGCCAACAAGTCGTTTGTTCGCTCCTGGGCTTCCTTCAAATCTTGCAGTACACTCAGGATCTCAACGGTCTGATTCTGGGGAGCGGATAAAGACGAAGAGTCGTTGGAAGACATGATCCTGAGACAACAATTTTGAGAATGATATAAGTCACATGCTAAATGAATCAAAATATGATATGGATACAACAAGGATTCAAGAATATCAGAGATGATGAATATCATTACAAGTGGGGAATCAACTGTATGACTTTAAGTCACTTGAATAGAGTACGGTAGTGCAATTACCATCACGTACCCTTGTCAAGTCATCCGAAACCATAGTGAATGGATAGCTGAACACACGATATGAATATGGATCAAGAATGACAAGTTTACAATCTAGACCGAGTGATGTCTTAGATTGCCAAACTCTACACGGAAAACTGCAATCTCAATCTATGCAAAACCTGGCTCTGATACCAACAAAACCATGTCACGCCCCACATCCCAAAATACGGAATACGAGGGGTAGACAAGGCCAGCCATGCTCCTACGGTCAAGGAAATGTCCTGCCGTAGTCACACTTCGGCTTCTAGTTTATCATGGTAAACAGTAAACGATACGCAGGTAATGAGAAATGCAGTAACTGAAGGAAACAATATAAAGACTGACCTGAAGTGGAACAAATGAATGTAAATCGGGAAGGCAAGTCAAGAAGTCTGTGATGCACGTCTAGATCTGGTCCAAGCTAAATCTTCTCCTCACACTGAGCATGCATACTCAGGTCGTCAGAGCGACACAATAGCAATATAATGTAAATAATCAAGTAACAGTTCTAACAGTGGTGAAGGATATGAATAACAGTAAATCAATAACAACATGAATATAAATGAGTGGGGATAAATGCAGCGGAGCAGTAAAGCAGTATACGATATGTCATGTATGTCAACACAGTATATAAGGAATGTAAATGACAGTAACCCTATCAGTCTCTAAGTCTCACTGCACAGGTCAATAAGCCTATCGTCAGTCCAAGTGTGAGAGTCAACCTCTCGCGAGTGTCCTCCACCCAAGGGTAGAACCCAAGGGCAAGGGACCACGGGCCCAACATGTAACGAATGTATCACGGTGTCTATAGCACATACCCTGTAAATCTCCATATAACTCCCTAAATATATAAGCCGGCATGGGACTCCCGAGATTCTGTTGAATTCACACTTGAACTACCCCCCCACATCCCAAAATACGGAATACGAGGGGTAGACAAGGCCAGCCATGCTCCTACGGTCAAGGAAATGTCCTGCCGTAGTCACACTTCGGCTTCTAGTTTATCATGGTAAACAGTAAACGATACGCAGGTAATGAGAAATGCAGTAACTGAAGGAAACAATATAAAGACTGACCTGAAGTGGAACAAATGAATGTAAATCGGGAAGGCAAGTCAAGAAGTCTGTGATGCACGTCTAGATCTGGTCCAAGCTAAATCTTCTCCTCACACTGAGCATGCATACTCAGGTCGTCAGAGCGACACAATAGCAATATAATGTAAATAATCAAGTAACAGTTCTAACAGTGGTGAAGGATATGAATAACAGTAAATCAATAACAGCATGAATATAAATGAGTGGGGATAAATGCAGCGGAGCAGTAAAGCAGTATACGATATGTCATGTATGTCAACACAGTATATAAGGAATGTAAATGACAGTAACCCTATCAGTCTCTAAGTCTCACTGCACAGGTCAATAAGCCTATCGTCAGTCCAAGTGTGAGAGTCAACCACTCGCGAGTGTCCTCCACCCAAGGGTAGAACCCAAGGGCAAGGGACCACGGGCCCAACATGTAACGAATGTATCACGGTGTCTATAGCACATACCCTGTAAATCTCCATATAACTCCCTAAATATATAAGCCGGCATGGGACTCCCGAGATTCTGTTGAATTCACACTTGAACTACCCCACACCCCGAGGTCTACATCAAACGCTAACCATAACCCTGAATACTAATCGATCCGTGACAAGTCTGCGCGAGAACTGGAGGCAGGACCTCCATCAAGCACGTCCCGACTAATACCTAAGATAAATGGCAGTGTCGGATGCCTTATCTGTGACATCCGTGCAAGCGCTTCCATAATTGTCCCATACCACTTATAGTCACACGTACACGCATCCCACAAACGTCGACAATGCAATAGAATAAAAGGGACACTGATTGTGCACAAGTACGTATCACTTTCACTTAATCACGAATACACGAACACTGACGTACTTGCCGCAATCAACACTAAAATCTAACACTGGGTAAATGCACGATGTCACTAGGTTATTACTACAATGATATAGGTACGATATGATGCATGAACAGTATAAGAAGCACAACTAAGGTATTATAAAAACAGCAGTCTATCACTTGCACGATTTATCATGAAACATATGTATATAATTTAGCGAAATGATAAACAGGTAGTATTTAATATGTTCAGCTGTCTATCCTTAGAATTTTGTTTCAGGTCAAACGGGTTTCAGGATTATTAGTTGTAACTGTTTCATTTTAAGCGCACGCGGCTGGAAATCCAATTTCAGAATCAGGAATCCATTTCGCAACGCATTTTAACCCCAGTTGGGATCATAATTTAGCGACGCTACAGTTGAAAGAATTCTGGGGTTTTCAGTAAAGTTTTCAACACAACAAACGGATCTTCCATCGCGTCTATACGTTAGGAGTTATAATCTGTTTAACTCTAATATGCCAGTTCTGATTCTGTCGGGGCTGTTATGCGTCCCGATCTTCTAAATCACAAATTAAATAGTAAATGATAACGAAACAGGATGAAACTAATTGTGTTGTTTAGCTAACAGAGTTACCTACAATAAGCAGCGGAGTTCCGCAACCTACGAGTTAAGGAGAACCTATGATGCCCAATACGGAACAGCAAGCAATGACTGGAGTCGCTCTGGACTGCAGTCCAGAGTCGCACTCCGACACGAATATCATCACGATTTAAATACAGAAATGTCTGGAAACTAATATAGGGTTAAAGTTTGTCGAGTTGACTTCGATTTGAACCCTCGAACGTACCATTCTACTATGTATATGATTTATGGTGAATTTAACGGTTTTCAGGTACACAAGAATTTCAGTTTTACTGTTAACACTTGGGGGTAGTCGTTTTGGTCATAAACGATCAAATTATCCAACGAAACTTGCACCCGTTGTTCATCACAACAAGGGCCCAAGTAATAAATCAAGTTCCGTCAATTTAGAAATGTATTTTCTTTGGGAACACGCGTCGAACAGGTACGGCATATAATTGGTTAAACTCGTAGCTTTAATAATCTATGCATTTAACAATTTTAACTTAAGTAAAATAGCATGTAAGCAAGTAAAAACTTGCCTGGAAGAAGTCTCGGGGTCGCAAGGCAGCAACGTCGTCACGAACGCGTGATATACGCCGTGGAACCGGTTCGCGCGAGCTTGGATCGAGATGTGGATCTCGCGTCGTTTTGTCCGGAGTCGTCTTGTGCTTGCCGGGAGTATAGATTGGTGCTCAGTGGGTCTCCCGGGGTGTGTTGGGGTCGGCGTCGGTTCTCCGGCAATTAACAGCAGCGGGGGTCGAAGCTTTTAGTGATGGGTGTGGGTTATGGAGAGAGAGAGAGAGTGTAGCAGAGGGCTGAAATGAGAGATAGGGAAGATTAGAGGGGAAGACAGAGTGAGAAGGAGAGAGTGACGGTTAGAGAGAGAGAGAGAGAATTGAGAAGAGTAGAGAGTGCTAGAGAGAGAGGGAGAAATGGGAGAGAGACACAGAGGGAGTTAGAGAGAGAGGGACACGAGAGAGAGAGGGAAGAGAGGTTGCAGGGAGAGGGGAGGAGTGACGGAGAGGGTCGGAGACGAGGATGATGATGATGGTGCAATCGACGAGGGGTACAGGGGTTCGCCGGCGAGAGGGTGCTGCGGTGGTTGGAGGGGTGAAGGTGTGGGTTTGAGGAGGAGGTTAGGGTGAGTCGGTGATGGAGGGGTTGTTGGCCTGTGGTGATGGGGAGAGCGGAAGGAGCTTGGGTGGCGATGGTGGTCGGCAGGGCGCTGGGTTTCGGGGCAGTGGGCGCGAGGAAGAGAATGAGTGAAGAAGTGATGGGCGACGAGGTTGGAGAGGGGAAGAACGTGGTGTAACGCTCGCGCGAGCGGGGCGCGTCGTGGGGAAAACGGCACGCGAGCGCGTGGGCGTGGGCGCGAGTCGCGGCGGAGAAGGCGGAGGAAACGCGCGCGGGAAGAGAGCCGTTGGGAAATTGAAGAAGATGCACAGTAGTGGGGGGAAAACGGGCTGGGCCGAGAAATAAAAGGGAAAAATTCATGAATGGGCCGAGGAATAAAAGAATTGAGGAGTGGGCTTGTGGGAATAGGCCTGAGGAAATTTTAAATAAAGAATTTGAAGAGGAGGAGGGCCGGGCCGAGGAATGGGCTTGGGAATAATAAATTGAAGAGATAAAAAAAAAGATGGCCGAGGCTGGGCTCTGGGCGCGGGCCAGAGGATTAAAGGAAGGAAATTTGGAAAAAAGGATTGGGCTGGGCCAGTGAAGGAATTGAAGATTTAATTAGAAAAGAATTGGGGCCGGGCTTGGAATTTAAATGGAAATAATAAGGGATGGGCCAGGAGAAAGCTGAAAAAGAAATAAGTTCATTTATAAAGAAATGGGCTTAAGGGAACAATCAAAACGAAATGGAGTTCTAGACCGGAATCGATCTTTATGAAAATGGGAAAAGAACATAAGGGATTGGAATTAGGATTTGAGAAAAATAGCGGGGGAACGGATTGGAAGTTTAGGGTTTAAAGAAGTTCTAAAATAATTAAAATAATAAATAATTTTAAATAGACTAAATCTATATAAGCTAATGAGAAACACGAATTTCAGTATAAAAGGGCTGGGTGTTACAATAACGGTATATATGTGTTAAACCAATTACAGATTTTCAATGTCCAGAACGCACTAAAAAGAAAGTCACCAGATATAAATCAGGCTTTCTTATAGCATTGTAGAGTAGGTCACATCAATGAGACAAGGTTAACTAAGTTGCATAGAGAAGGATATTTGGATCCGTTCGAATATCAATCTTATGCCACTTGCCAATCATGTCTCAAAAGAAAGATGACAAAGACTCCATTCACTGGACATGAAGTAAGAGCGAGCGAGCTCTTAGGACTCATACACAGCGATGTATGTGGTCCAATGTCTGTTGGATATATGTATGCCCTAATGGCCATTATATGATAGTGGATGTATTTGTACATGTATATAGTGGATGTATTTGTACATGTATATATATATATATTCAGTATGCATTCTTTCTCGACATGATAGTATGCTATCTGGTTCTTCTTTATCTGACATGTTGATTTGATCATGCTTATTATTCACTCATACATGCTGTTAAAGCCCTGAGGATATTGGCTTGACTGCTCTGATTATGATGGAGATCATACTAGTGGGACATCTGTAGTCTATAAGCATATCCTGGAAAGTCCCTAGTCGTAGGTATATCGAGACGGGGCATTGATATACCAGAGTAGACTAGCGTATATGATACTAGACCCATGCGATGGGCGATGGATGTTCCCACATTCATCGATGTTTGACATCAAGATCATATACGGGTGCTCAGTGGTGACTGGGTACATTGGACGGACTCACTGAGAACTCCTATATGGAATTATATCTATCGTCGGATAGCAGTTCTCAGGTGACACTGGTACAGGTTAGTCTGTAGACCCGAGATCGTCATGGAGTCTTGTGTGTTCCCCCACTGTACTTTGATTGCCATCCTACCACGGCTCTACTGAGTCATGCAAACAGGTAGCCGTTGGGTACAGTCCCGAGACACACGAAGGCAATGAGCTATAGGAGGGGTTTCGTCTCTCCCGGTATTGGGAGTTGATGCTGTACTGTACCCGACTAGTTATATCAGTAAGTTCCTGGCCAGGGCTGCTGAGATTTGCTGATAAGTGTTATCAGTAGTTTCTCGATCTGTTATAGACCATTCACCGGCACGACTTATTGAGTTATTAGGGTCGACGTGACCATCCCTAGGCTCAATATGCAGCATATCTGACGAAGAGACCGGACTGTACGGCAGTGTTGCCGGTTGGCTCGACGGGAGTAGTAGCAGGTTCGCTTGTTTTCTTCTGATCGCTCAATACCCGGGTGGCCGTTACGTTTAGCTGACCGCTTGCGGCTTGAGGGTACCTGATATGATCATCACCCTCTGCCGGCGTATTGACGAGTCTTAGAGTCCCACACAGGAGTTACCTAGTCCAGGCGAAACGTTGTGGTGCGCGTATGCGATATGCGCATGGACCCGATTAAAATGCGCGTATATGATACCGTACATTGATCGGGCGGCTTGCTTTTGGTGGGGTCATATGTAATATGGCCGGATTGATAAATCAAGTGTTGATTTATCATTTAACCATTAGTTTTCTCACTTAAAACCTTTTCTTGGATGATGGATGTGTGCATGCATGTATGTTTTTCTTTCTTTCTTTCTTGCTAGTTTCATACACATATGGATGTGCATACACACATACATACATACACCCATCTATCATGGTTGTTTACACATGGAAATGGTGGCAATATGAGACTCACACCATGGATAAACCTTTTGTGTTTTATTTGATTTAAGGTTTAAAACAAAATGGAAAAAGGAAAGGATAATCTTCACTTGCTTCTACACTCTTCCTTAACCTAACCATTCTCACCTACCCTTAACCTTAGATTAACCTTTCCTTACATGGTTTAAACCCTAATTAAATATCAACCAAGAGATTTAACCATGGTTTGAAGTGAGAAGGAATAAAATATAAAAGGATATATTTCATTTCTTTTCTTATGCTTATCATTTTTTTCACCTCTTGTTAAAATATTGCCACCATCTTCTTCCTCCTTCATATTTGCACTCTAGTTTCTTCTAGTAAGTAATACACACATAAAGAGAGGGTTTTGAAGTGAGAATATTAACCACAACTTCATTCTACACAAGTTTAGCCAACTTGTTTAGAGTGTTCTCTTCGGTTTTACGAAGTTGCGAGCTTGGACGGGGAACTCCGGGCGGATCGTCGTGGACGCGAGAGGACTTCAAGAGGACCTCCATTCAACACCCAAGAGACCAAGGAGTCCAGCAAAAGGGAGCTACAAAGGTTATAGTCTCGAAACCCTAACTTTATAAGTCTTAAGTTTCGAAACCCTAATTTTCTAGGATCGATTCCTTTGCATGCTTGTTTAGCACCATCAAAATCCAAACTTTGGGACATGTGATACTTCAAAACTCATTATAGGGTGCTAGGCAATCCTTTCATTGGTATCAGAGCCGACCTAGAACATTAGGCGATGCTTTTACGAAGTAAAAATCCCGATCGGACAAAAATATGACGTTTTTGGACCCTCTCTGGACAAATTTTAAAATCTGATGTTTTTCAGAATTAAAAATACTTAAAAAATACAGCAGGGAAAACTAAGAATTATGGTGAAATACGATGACATGAACAGTTCATATGGCCGCGGAACTGCGGCAATTCCTTGCTTAGGCCGCGGATCCGCGGCCGTATAGTGGTATCATTGCAAGAAAATTGCACTATAATTCTTATTTCTGCTTGTACAGTGTTTTAGGTATGTTTAATCTGAATATAGTATTGCATTTTCTGGAGATGGTTTTGGACGCAAAGATTCGATCGGTATTTTCATTTCGTAGTTTTTCCGGGTAAATTAGAGAGTATTGAAGTGTTTGAACGAGTGTCATTTGCTCACTATTCACGGGGTTTAAATACTTTGGAGATACGTGCAAGTCTTTTTGTGGTGGACCCTCTAGAAGACAACAAACCTTAACTCGATTATGTGACCGTCTTGAACTGCCCTTTGAACCTTAGGGTTTGGGGCAGTACGGCGTGCCACATGTGAGGCGTTGGCTTGACCCTTCTACGGCTGGACCGCTACTACTGTGTCACACTTCGGATTTTTGAACCCTGCTCAAGTGTTGAGCTTTAGTGAATCTTGGGTACTTGATAGTTCGTTCGAAAACTTTAATACTGTCTGTTTATCTGGATTCTGATACAATATGTGGAATTCATACAGTTTAGGCATGAAATACGAAATATGTGATATTTCGCATTTATGATGTCTAAAGAGAATGTGGATTCCAAATATTGTAGTTTTACACTTTCTTTTCTGTGACCGTAAGTGTAGTATGTACGATATCGCCGGTTTCGTTGCTATACATCAACGACAATTGGGGTATGCATACTTACTTACGTTGATGATATGAGATATTATGTGTTGCTGTGATATGATGTGCAGGATTGTCGCGATTGAATAGCCGGGGGTTTTTTATGTGAGATGAGAGTTTTATATTTTTATTCATGTAAATTCAAATGTAATGTAATATTCTTTTTTTTTGGGGCACTTCCGGGTTGAGGTTGTGTCACCAGGGTTGTATATTATTTACTTTTTCGCATTAGGATGGACCGAAGGAGGGGAGCACAGGTGACCGGGTTCTGGGGTTCAGTGGGAGGCCATCTCGAGGAGTCGAGACCGGGTCTCCTAAACTCCAGAATTGGTAGGGTCACTTGCCGCTCTCGTAGGGGTCCAGGGTGTGGTCTTGGCTATTCATCGCGACTGTGGAATCCGTATTTTCTATTCTGGCTAAATACTAAATACGGACGTCCTAGTATATCTCACTTTATATCTATGTTTCTGCTGCCTGTGTTCTGTGATATCTGAGACGAATGACATATTATATATATGATATATAGTAGACGTTGCTTATGTTTTACACCCGCGCTAGTCCCGTCCCGGTATGCCGTTAGTTAAGTAACCTAACGGTGCATAACGGAACATTGTGGCGAATGCGGATAGCATAAGCGTACGTGTTATTTTCGTTTCTTTTCTGTGATTGGCTTAAGGACTTAAATGATGGGATTACATTAATGTGATTAATGTAAAGAAAATAAACCTAAAAAGATGTTGTAGAATCGGATTTAAAAACCACTCGGCTATTTATGAAAAAGCTATATTTCAAAACAGCGGAGCTTAAGCCACTCCTTTTGAAAACCATTTGATTCTACAACGATATCAAGTTCAAAGCGTTAAAGATTTTCTTAAAAATCATCCGCAACCCTCCGTCCTTTTAGGAAGTAGAGTACTTAGTATTCGTGCTACGTTTGTTGACCATAGTTAAGGCGTAGTGTACGGTAGCTAAGTGTTGTCTTCCTACATTGCATATGATGCAGATTAATTAGGACATTCTTATGACTTTGTTGACCATAGTTAAGGGTTATATGAGTGGGTCTAATTAATCAAGAAATGACGGGTAGAACTTGACTGGTACTTATGATTTGTTGACCTTAGTTAAGGTCATAAGTACTAGGGGTAAAAACAACATCGGGAATTTCAATAGTTGAAATTTGCAATGAGATTGCATACCTTCCATATGATGGTTGGATCCCGATCCCACTGTGAGCAATAGTTGCTCCTAGGAGAGTTTTACAGTTTATAATTAGCTAACTCATTAGGTGTCTAGAAAGGTGTTAACGGGGCTCCGCCTCTGGGAAAATGAGGTTTACTCTAATTAGGTCCGCGCGAAAGCACGGGGAACCTCCCTCAAGTACCAACACTGGCCTGGCTAAAAGGTTAGCGAAGTTGTAGACTGTAATTAATCCTGGCTAGTTTTTCTTTTTAAGGTTTGAAAGGAAAACTCGATAAAAGCAGTGGGAAACATCGATTAGACAAGATAATAATAACCAATCTGATCTATGCAAGAGCTTTCGCTGAGTGTATTCTTTTCTCTCTCTTAATGGCAGATGCCCATGACAGGACTCAAGCTTTTACTAGATAAAAACAAACTGAATGGGACCAACTATAAAGACTGGCTGAGGAATCTGAAAATCGCCTTGACTTATGATAAAGTATCATATGTCCTCACGGCTTCAGCCCCGCCCGTCCCAGGTCCAAAATCTTCTGTTGCGGACATTGAAGTCCGCAAGACATGGGACGCTGACTGTGCCACGGCCAAATGCCTCGCGCTTGCATCGATGGACAACACACATCAAAAGCAGCACGAGGACATGGACATTCACGGTATATTGCTTCATACAAAGGAGTTGTATGGAGAGCAATCCCGCGTATTACGATACGAAGCATCAAAGAAATTGTTTCAGATGCGAATGGCCCATGGCACACCAGTAGGAGACCATGTTCTGAAGATGATAGCTCTTATAGAAGAGCTTGAGGACCTTGGATGGACGATGGACAATGAACAATATATAGATATTATTCTGCAGTCCCTTCCCTCCACCTTTGCTCAGTTCATAGTGAACTTCAACATGCATGGCATGGAGAAGGAACTCCCTGAACTCCTTAATATGTTAAGGAGTGCAGAGAGCACTATGAAGTCAGCAAGAACTCCCGTTATGACTATTGGACAATCTTCTTCTTCTCGCCCGAAAGCTAAGGCCAAGGGAAAGAAAAAGAAGAAGCCCACCAATCCTAAAGGTGGAGTTAAAAAGGTGAAGGGAAAGGGAAAGTCCAAGACTGGAGACTCGGGAAAGGGCGAATGTTTTCATTGCCACAAGACAGGACATTGGAAGCGCAACTGCACGGAGTACTTAAGTCTTAAGAAGAAGCATGGTGATGTTTCTGCTTCAGGTGCGTTTGTGACAGAAAACTGTTTTTCAATAAACTCTGCTTCCTGGGTATTGGATACCGGTTCAGGTTCTCATATTTGCAATTCTATGTAGGGGCTGAGAAATAGCAAGGTTTTGAAGACAGGTGACCATACTCTCCGCGTTGGAAATGGTTCCAATGTACATACAGTCGTAGTGGGAGAGTATCACTTGGGGTTGCCATCTGGATGTATTTTGGTTTTGAATCCATGTTATTTTGTACCAAGTATGCTATGTAATATAATATCCGTTTCTTTGTTGGACAATGAAGGATATAATTTTGTATTGCAGAACAATGTTATGAACATTCACCTGAATCAAATGTTGGTTGGGTCTGGTACGCTTAATAATGGAATATATGTCCTAAATCAACACACAGTTTTCAGTATACTACACACTAATAAAAGAAAACTTTCAGAATTAAATGAAGCTTTTCTTTGGCACTGTAGACTTGGTCATATTAACGAAACAAGACTGAACAAGTTACACAAAGATGGATATTTAAACTCTTTTGAATATAAATCTTATGCGACTTGCCAGTCTTGTATCAAGGGTAAAATGACCAAAACTCCGTTTACCGGACACGGAGAAAGAGCTACTCAGCTCCTAGGCCTCATACATAGTGATGTATGTGGGCCAATGTCTACACAGGCTAGAGGCGGTTTTTCATACTTCATTACATTCACTGACGATTTCTCAAGACTCGGTCATGTATTTTTATTAAAGCACAAGTCCGAAGCTTTCGAGAAATTCATTGAATATAAACAAGAAGTAGAAAAACAAACCGGCTTGAGTATCAAAATGCTTCGATCAGATCGAGGTGGTGAGTATCTCAGTACAGAATTTGCAAACTTCCTAAAAGAGAATGGGATTCTCTCTCAGCTCACTCCTCCTTACACACCACAGCACAACGGTGTGTCAGAACGACGGAATAGGACCCTATTAGATATGGTCCGGTCCATGATGAGTGACGCTGAGTTACCAGTCTCGTTTTGGGGGCATGCATTGGAAACTGCAGCATTTCTGCTGAACCGGGTTCCAACCAAAGCCGTGTCTACCACGCCATATGAGATATGGCATGGGAAGAGACCATCTCTTAAGTGAATTAAGATTTGGGGTTGCCCGGCCTATGTTAAAAAGAAAAATCCGGACAAACTCGAGACACGGTCAGTCATGTGTAACTTTGTGGGATATCCAAAGAATTCTTATGGATATCTATTCTACCACAAAGAGGAACAAAAGGTGTTTGTTTCTCAATATGCCACATTCTTGGAAAAAGAGTTTTTCACAGATAAAGATGATGGCAAGGTGGTGAATCTAGAAGAGGTTCTAGAGACACAAACTACAAATGACGATTTGGTTGAACCGGCTGTTGCAACTGAAACTGAAGAACCTCGGCCACTCCGTAGGTCTGGTAGGACTTCCCGCCTACCGGAGAGGTACTACGGTTTCCTCACTGATGGTGACAGAGAAGACTGTATCATGGATGATGATGATCCTACCAGTTTTCAGCAAGCTATCACGAGTAGAGACTCTGTGAAGTGGCTGGATGCCATGAGATCCGAAATGGAGTCTATGTACACCAACAAAGTATGGACTTTGGACGTTGTACCCCCTGGGGTAAAACCTGTGGGGTGCAAATGGATCTTTAAAAGAAAGATTGGTGTAGATGGGCAGGTAGAGACCTATAAGGCAAGACTTGTGGCGAAAGGTTTTCGTCAAAGACCAGGTTTGGACTATGACGAAACTTTGTCGCCCGTAGCCATGCTTAAATCCATTCGGATCCTACTTGCTATTGCTGCTCACTACGACTATGAAATCTGGCAGATGGACGTTAAAACAGCATTTCTAAATGGAGATTTAGAAGAATGCGTTTATATGGATCAGCCAGAGGGTTTCATTGATAGTGGGAGCAGCGGGAAAGCATGTAGATTGCTTAAATCCATATATGGGTTGAAACAGGCATCTCGGAGTTGGAACATCTGTTTCGATGATGTTATCAAAGAGTTTGATTTCATCAAAAATCCAGATGAACCTTGTGTTTATAAGAAGGCTGTAGGAAGAACTGTCACACTCCTCATATTGTACGTGGATGACATTCTTCTGATAGGAAATGATATTCCTATGCTACAATCGATCAAATCTTTCTTATCACTAAGGTTCTCCATGAAGGACCTGGGTGATGCCACATACATCCTGGGCATAAGGATCTATAGGGATAGATCCAAAAAGTTATTGGGATTGTCCCAAACCAGGTACATTGACACCATCCTAAAAAGGTTTAGTATGGAAGACTCCAAGCGGGGTGTCTTACCCGCTTGCCATGGGGTCACTCTCTCCAAGGATTCTTGTCCGAAGAACGATGAAGAGAGAGCTCACATGAGCGTTATACCCTATGCTTCGGCAGTAGGATCTATAATGTATGCGATGTTATGTACACGCCCAGATGTAGCTTATGCACTTAGTGTTGTAAGCAGGTATCAATCTAACCCAGGGGAGAACCACTGGACAGCTGTGAAGAACATTCTTAAGTACTTGCGAAGGACTAAAGAATTGTTCTTGGTGTATGGTAATGAAGATCTCCAAATGGAGGCCTTTACCGATTCGAGCTTCCAGAGCGATAAGGACGACAACAAATCTATCTCTGGGTTTGTATTTACCCTCAATGGAGGGGCGGTGAGTTGGAAGAGTTCCAAACAAGATACCGTTGCAGACTCTACGATGGAAGCTGAGTACATTGCTGCAAATGATGCTGCCAAGGAAGCCGTCTGGATGAAGAAGTTCGTCTCGGAGCTAAGAGTGGTTCCAACCATTATTAATCCAATACCTTTGTATTGTGATAATAATGGGGCTATGGCGTTAGCAAAAGAGCCCAGATCCCATCAGCGGTCCAGACACATCCTGAGGCGTTTTCATTTGATCCGGGAGATTGTAGATCGCCGTGAGATCGAGATTAGGAGAGTAGACACAAAGAATAACGCCGCGGATCCATTCACCAAGGCCTTCCCTCAGCCGCAGCATGAGCGACTTTTTGAGATGTTGGGTATGAGATACGCCAATAACTGGCCTTAGTGCAAGTGGGAGATTGTTGGATATATGTATGCCCTAGAGGCCATTATATGATAGTGGATGTATTTGTACATGTATATATATATTCAGTATGCATTCTTGCTCGACATGATAGTATGCTATCTGGTTCTTCTTTATCTGACATGTTGATTTGATCATGCTTATTATTCACTCATACATGCTGATAAAGCCCTGAGGATATTGGCTTGACTGCTCTGATTATGATGGAGATCATACTAGTGGGACATCTGTAGTCTATAAGCATATCCTGGAAAGTCCCTAGTCGTAGGTATATCGAGATGGGGCATTGATATACCAGAGTAGACTAGCGTATATGATACTAAACCCATGCGATGGGCGATGGATGTTCCCACATTCATCGATGTTTGACATCAAGATCATATATGGGTGCTCAGTGGTGACTGGGTACACTGGACGGACTCACTGAGAACTCCTATATGGAATTATATCTATCGTCGGATAGCAGTTCTCCGGTGACACTGGTACAGGTTAGTCTGTAGACCCGAGATCGTCATGGAGTCTTGTGTGTTCTCCCACTGTACTTTGATTGCCACCCTACCACGGCTCTACTGAGTCGTGCAAACAGGTGGCCGTTGGGTACAGTCCCGAGACACACGAAGGCAATGAGCGATAGGAGGGGTTTCGTCTCTCCCGGTATTGGGAGTTGATGCTGTGCTGTGCCCGACTAGTTATATCAGTAAGTCCCTGGCCAGGGCTGCTGAGATTTGTTGATAAGTGTTATCAGTAGTTTCTCGATCTGTTATAGACCATTCACCGGCACGACTTATTGAGTTATTAGGGTCGACGTGACCATCCCTAGGCTCAATATGCAGCATATCCGACGAAGAGACCGGACTGTATGGCAGTGTTGCCGGTTGGCTCGACGGGAGTTGTAGCAGGTTCGCTTGTTTTCTTCTGATCGCTCAATACCCGGGTGGCCGTTACGTTTAGTTGACCGCTTACGGCTTGAGGGTACCTGATATGATCATCACCCTCTGCCGGCGTATTGACGAGTCTTAGAGTCCCACACAGGAGTTACTTAGTCCAGGCGAAACGTTGTGGTGCGCGTATGCGATATGCGCATGGACCCGATTAAAATGCGCGTATATGATACCGTACTTTGATCGGGCGGCTTGCTTTTGGTGGGGTCATATGTAATATGGCCGGATTGATAAATCAAGTGTTGATTTATCATTTAACCATTAGTTTTCTCACTTAAAACCTTTTCTTGGATGATGGATGTGTGCATGCATGTATGTTTTTCTTTCTTTCTTTCTTGCTAGTTTCATACACATATGGATGTGCATACACACATACATACATACACCCATCTATCATGGTTGTTTACACATGGAAATGGTGGCAATATGAGACTCACACCATGGATAAATCTTTTGTGTTTTATTTGATTTAAGGTTTAAAACAAAATGGAAAAAGGAAAGGATAATCTTCACTTGCTTCTACACTCTTCCTTAACCTAACCATTCTCACCTACCCTTAACCTTAGATTAACCTTTCCTTACATGGTTTAAACCCTAATTAAATACCAACCAAGAGATTTAACCATGGTTTGAAGTGAGAAGGAATAAAATATAAAAGGATATATTTCATTTCTTTTCTTATGCTTATCATTTTTTTCACCTCTTGTTAAAATATTGCCACCATCTTCTTCCTCCTTCATATTTGCTCTATAGTTTCTTCTAGTGAGTAATACACACATAAAGAGAGGGTTTTGAAGTGAGATTCTTAACCACAACTTCATTTTACACAAGTTTAGCCAACTTGTTTAGAGTGTTCTCTTCGGTTTTACGAAGTTGCGAGCTTGGACGGGGAACTCCGGGCGGATCGTCGTGGACGCGAGAGGACTTCAAGAGGACCTCCATTCAACACCCAAGAGACCAAGGAGTCCAGCAAAAGGGAGCTACAAAGGTTGTAGTCTCAAAACCCTAACTTTATAAGTCTTAAGTTTCGAAACCCTAATTTTCTAGGATCGATTCCTTTGCATGCTTGTTTAGCACCATCAAAATCCAAACTTTGGGACATGTGATGCTTCAAAACTCATTATAGGGTGCTAGGCAATCCTTTCAATGTCTACACATGCAAGAGGTGGTTTTTCATATTTCATTACTTTTACGGATGATTTCTCTAGGTATGGATTCATTTTCTTAATGAAACATAAATCCGAGGCCTTTGAGAAATTCCAAGAATATAAGAATGAAGTAGAAAACCAAACCGTCAAAAGTATCAAGACACTGAGATCTGATCGAGGTGGTGAATACTTAAGTGCCGAGTTTCTAGGTTACCTAAAAAAGAAAGGAATTCTCTCTCAGCTTACTCCTCTATACACTCCACAGCATAATGGTGTATCGGAAAGACGGAACCGTACCCTATTAGATACGATACGTTCCATGATGAGTAATGCTGAGTTACTGCGATCTTTCTGGGGTTATGCACTAGAATCAGCTGCATATCTTTTGAACAGGGCTCCTACCAAGACTGTGCCTACCACGCCATATCAGATGGGGAGTGGGAAGAAACCCTATCTTCAGTATTTGAAGATATGGGGATGTCCAGTTTTTGTTAAAAAGCAGCATGCGGACAAACTCGAGGCACGATCAGTATAGTGTAAGTTTGTGGGATATTCAAAGAACTCCAAGGGGTATTTCTTCTATTACGCAGAGGAACAAAAGGTTTTTGTTTCTCGTAATGCCCATTTTCTAGAACAGCGGTTTTTAGAAAAGGAAACAAGTGGGAGCGCAATAGAACTGGAAGAAATTCCAGAACCACAAACTACTACTGAAAGTTTGGTAGAACCAGTAGTTCCAGAAGAATAGGACATTCCTGCACCACTCCGCAGGAGTAGTAGGCCGTCTCATCCGCCTTAGAGATACTACGGTTTTCTTATAGACGGGGATAGAGAGGATTGCGTCATTGATAATGATGAACCTACTAGCTTCCAGCAGGCCATCCAGAGCGGCGACTCAGTAAGATGGCTGGATGCAATGCGGACCGAGATGGAGTCCATGTACACCAACAAATTATGGACTTTGGACTTTTCTCCAGATGGGGTAAAACCCATAGGATGCAAGTGGATCTTCAAGAAAAAGATTGGTGTAGATGGACAGATGGAAACCTATAAGGCTAGACTTGTTGCAAAGGGTTTTCGTCAAAGACCTGGTTTAGACTATGACGAAACTTTTTCTCCAGTGGGTATGCTCAAATCTATTCGTGTCCTTCTTGCTATTGCCGCCTTCTATGATTATGAGATCTGGCAGATGGACGTAAAGACGGCTTTTCTAAATGGTAATTTAGAAGAGTGTGTCTATATGGATCAGCCAAAAGGTTTCAATCAGAGTGGGAGCAGCGGGAAAGTATGCAAGTTGCTTAGGTCCATTTATGGACTAAAGCAGGCATCGCGGAGTTGGAACATCTGTTTTGTTGAAAAGGTCAAAGAATATTACTTTATCAAAAATCCAGATGAACCATGTATATATAGTAAAATTGTAGCACGAACTGTCGTATTCCTCGTCTTGTACGTGGATGACATTCTCTTGATAGGAAATGACATTCCTATGCTACAATCTGTCAAAGGATTCTTGTCACACAGGTTCTCCATGAAAGACCTGGGTGATGCCTCTTACAATCTGGGGATGCGGATCTATCATGATAGATCCAAGAGGATGTTGGGACTTTAGCAGTCCAGGTATATCAACACTATACTGAAAAGATTCAGTATGGAAGATTCTAAGCGCGTTAGTTTACTGGCTTGTCACGGAATCACCCTCTCCAAAGAGATGTCTCCCAAGACTGATTTGGAAAGGGATCGCATGTCTATTATACCCTACGCTTCTGCGGTAGGCTCTATAATGTATGCGATGTTGTGCACCAGACCAGATGTAGCTTACGCACTGAGCGTGGTAAGCCGGTATCAGTCAGACCCAGGGGAGAAGCACTGGATAGCAGTAAAGAGCATTCTAAAGTACCTGAGAAGGACTAAGGATATGTTCTTGGTTTACGGTGGAAACGACCTCAAGATCGAGGCTTTTGCTGATTCCAGCTTCCAGAGTGATAAGGATGACTCTAAGTCCATGTCAGGTTATGTCTTTACCCTCAATGGAGGGGCGGTGTGCTGGAAGAGTTCTAAGCAGGACACCGTTGCTGACTCGACGATGGAAGCGGAGTATATCGCTGCTTGCGATGCCACAAAAGAAGCGGTCTGGATGAAGAAGTTCCTCACAGAACTTCAAGTGGTTCCATCCATTGTTGATCCAATACCTCTGTATTGTGACAACAACACGGCTATAGCTTTAGCAAAGGAACCCAGGTCCAATCAGAAGTCCAGACACATCTTAAGGCGGTATCACCTAATCAGGGTGATCATAGATCGCCAGGAGATCGAGGTACGGAGAGTTTCTACAGAGGAAAACACTGCAGATCCATTCACAAAGGCTTTACCTCAGACGCAGTTCGAAAGACTATCAGAGATGATAGGTCTTCGATACACCAGTACATGGCCCTAGTGCAAGTGGGAGATTGTTAGTGTATATGCCCTAGGGGCCATTATTGTATCATACTAGCTTGTATATTACTTAATGAAAGCTTGGGATATTCACAGTTATATTAACAGTCTTGCTAAACGTGGTAGTATGCTACTTGGTTTATGTCTATCTTAATATGTGTATATGTTAGCATATCGCGAATCCATATTGATAGAGCCCTTAGGATCTTGCTTGACAATCAGCGTTGTGATGGCAGTCCTACTAGTGGGGGCTGGGTAGTCTACAAGCACATCCTTTTTCAGGTCCCAAGTCGTAGGATTATCGAGACAGGGTATTGATACTCCGGAGTAGACTAGTGTGTACGCTTCTCATCCCAGTTGGGGAAATGGTCTGTCCCACAGCCATTAGTACGTTGTACTGGAGATAGTATACAGGTGCTCGTTGGGTTACGGGTACACCGGACAGGACTCGCAGGGAACTGTTGGTTGGTATTATACCCGTCGTCAGTTAACAGTTCCCAGGTGACATGAGTACAGCATAGTTCGCAGACTTGACACTACTGCTTTGTCTCGAGTGTGTTCCCACTGTTCTTAAATTGCTACCTTACCACGGCTCAAAGGAGTCGTGCAAACAGGTAGCAGTTGGGTGCAGTCCCGAAGCACTTGGAGGCAGTGGCGGTTAGACAGGATTCGTCTCTCCCGGTATTGGGAATTGATATCGCGCTGTGTCTGGAGAGCCATTACGCAAAGTCCCTGGCTAGGGGAAACGTGATTTACTGGTAAGATTTCCAGTAGCTTCTCAAGGTGTAATAGGCTTCGCTCCGACACGACTTATACCTCCTTTTAGGGGACTGACGCTTGTCGCCCCCTAGGCCCGATATGCGATAGTCCTAGACGAACAGACCGGACTGTACAGAGATTGTCATATCAGGCTCAGTAGAAGTTCGGATGGGCTTCCTCATCGGCCTTCTTATCGACATCTACCTAGGGACCATTACGTACAGCTAGTACCGCTTGCGGCCTGTAGTTAAACCCACTGCCAGCGTAGTAGTCGAGTCTTTAGAGTCCCACACAGAGAGTTTCCCTGCTTCAGGGAAAATGATATAGAGGTCGTATTGTTTTACGACAGGGGTTCGGACACATACGTGTTTTTACGCGCGTACGATGTTCGGACAGTTTATACTAGCAGGCTTTAGTTTAAGCCAGATTCTAGTATTGGATTATTGGATTATACAGTCTCAGTATTTCCGTGTTTTCATGGATGGGAGGGGCATTCTCGTAATTTGTCGAGAAGCTTCTAGAAGATTGATGAGGTGGAGAGCTTAGGTGTTATATGCATTAAATGGATTAGTAACTCATGAGATGAATCATCCAAATGAGTTAATGAAGCATTTATTGCTTAATGACTCATAAGATGATTCATTGTAGTATTAATTGAAGCATGGTTGTTAATATCAAACGATGTATTATTTGATATTCTTTATGCTTCATCATATATCACAAATGAGACATAATTCATTTCATTATTACTTTCACATTCTCTCTTCTCAAGCTCTCTCTCTTCAAATAACTAACCCTAACCTCTCATGTGTTGAGATCCAAGGGTTAGTAAGACTAATAGATACCTAATCCTCTAGGTTACTTTGATTAGCACTCATAGCAACCTAGTTACCTCAAGAGAGAGGTTAAAGCTTGGAGAAGAAGCTCTCGGGTGGATCTTTTATCACTTCGAGGAGGCCGACGCGGAGGTGATCAAAGAGAACAAGAAGGACTTGATTCATTAGGTATAATCATCTTTCATAGTAGCTAATCACTTCTATGTTGTTGTTAGTTAGGGTTTGGCAAAGATCCGTAAAGTTAGTCGATGTTAGTTCAAACAAAATGATTGTTTTACCTATTCCGCCTCCCCGCATCATGTGGGGTGTCTAACGTCGACTTACAGGAATATCTTGCACCTCTTTCCATGGGGACAGAGCCGAGATCCCTTCACCGAGAGTGACCTATTTAGCAGAGGTTTTCACCACTATACATTTGTAAAAAGTTATCCGGTTCCTTCAACGATATCATGTTCATTACGTTAAAGGTTTTTCGCCAAAAACCAGCCGTAGCCCTCCGTCATTTCAGATTAGTATTGCTCAGTATTTGTGCTACGTATGTCGTGCTCAACCGAGGCGTAGTGTGCGGTAGATCTTTAATGCTTTTCTGTCACATGGATATGTGATTGATTAGGACAGTCGTATGGTCATTTTGGTTCAGTCAAGGACTCGTACGGGTGGGTCTAATGCAATCAAGATTATGACGGGTTGAACTTGGCTAGGATCCTTTGATATGTTGGCTCAGCCAAGGTCACTAGGTCCTAGGGGTAAAAATCCACATCGGGAGTTTCTAAAGAAACTGAAACTTGTCAGGCATGCGCATACCTTCTGGAGTGTGGTGACTTGAGTGGATTCCATCAAGTTATCATGCGATGATAGTTGGATTCCGATTCCCACTGATGAGTTGGTTTACTCCTCGGGTGATCCCGACTAATTATTCTTTCAGGTTTGGAAGAGAATTTGAGGATACAGTGGGAGATATCCTGATTAGATAAAGTGATTAACCATTCTGATCTAGGTTAGAGTGCACACAGAGTGTTTCTTTTCTCTCTCTCTTTGACAGCGACCATGGCCCGACCCTGGACTATAACTTAGTAACCAAGTTGACCGAACATTCTTAAAACACTGGCTTTTGGATTTCTGAGTTGCATACATCTTTACCACTCCTTCTTTTACCCTTTGCATTTCTCCAGAACACCCCGTATTTTTACGAACATCCACTTCCATTGGATAAATCCATCGTATAATTACATACGAACTCGAAGGAACTTTTTCGAGGATGGATTCTGGTTCTAGAGAGAAATTGAAAAGGACTATTCAGTTGACTTTTCCTTTTACCTTCTCTCAGGTTGTGAGGGCTCCTAAGATTATGAGAGGGTACACCTATTACGCTTATTGGATAGTCTTCTTCCAAACCATAAGCAGGTGCCGAAAGGTAGGGAAAGGAGAAAATCGATTAGCCTAACTTAGGTGTACAAAAGTTAATAAGTAAAGACAAAATAAAGGGATTAGAAAGAGGACAAAGTAAATTGCGGCTACTATCATTCACGACCAAACCGCGTATTTCAACGCCACTCCTATTTCACCTTTGCATTTCTCCGGTTCAGGAGAAATTGAATAGGATTATTCAGGTTGTCTTTTATCCATACCTTCTCTCAGGTTGCGTGGGCTCCTGGGATTAGGAGGGTACACCTATTACGCTTATTGGATGGTCTTCTTCCAAACCATAGGCTGGTTCTGAACGGTAGGGAAGGAAGAAAACCATTTAGCCTAACGATAGTGTTAGTTATATGTATGCCCTAGAGGCCATTACTGTACATTGGATGTATATTGTAGTGGATGCTTGGACATATAAAGGGAGGACTTTCTTGCTCGACATGATAGTATGCTATCTGGTTGCTCTTTACCTTAACGTGTACACTGATTGTCTCTCTGTTATATGTTGGTGAAGCCCTTAGGATGTGTACTTGACTACCTGGACTATGATGCGGATCATACTAGAGTAGACTAGCGTATACCTTCTCAGTGGATGTATACGGGTGTATCGACACGGGGCATCGATATACCAGAGTAGACTAGCATATATCTTCTCGACCCATACAGATGGGCGATGGATGATCCCATATCCATTGGTGTTTGACATCGGAGATGATATACGGGTGCTCAGTGGAGACTGGGTATACTGGACGGACTCGCCGAGAACTCTCAGATGGAATTATACCTCACGTCAGATGGCAGTTCTCTGGTGACACTGGTACAGAGTAGTCTGTTGACCCGAGATCGTCATAGAGTCTTGTGTGATTCCCACTGTGCTTTGATTTCCACCTTACCACGTCCAAGAGGGCGTGCAAAACGGTGGTTTTTGGGTACAGTCCCGAATCACATGGAGGCAATGAGCGATAGGAGGGGATTCGTCTCTCCCGGTATAGGGAGTTGATGTTACGCTGTGTTCGATTGGCTATAACCGGAAATCCCTGGCCAGGGTTGCTGAGATTTACTGGTAAGTGTTACTAGTAGTTTCTCGAACTGTTATAGACCTCATATCGACACGACTTATCGAGTTATTGGGGTCTGACGTTTACCACCCCTAGGCAAGATATGCGACATATCAGACGACGAGACCGGACTGTATGGTAAGTGTTACTGGTTGGATTCATAGGAGTGTCAGCGGGCTTCCTCGTTGATCTTCTGATCGCTCAATACCCGGGTGGCCGTTATGTTTAGCAGACCGCTTGCGGCTTGTGGGTGTTTGATATGATCATCACCTACTGCCGGCGTATTGACGAGTCTTCAGAGTCCTACATAGAGGTTTCCTAGCTCAAGAGAAACGAAATAGGAGCGCATATGAGATATGTGCGGGACCGAGAATAATACCAATATGTGATACTGTATTCTATTCTCGCGATCTGTATCATTGGACGGTTATATGAGATATAGCCGGGTTGCTGAATCAAGTGTTGATTCGATACATTGATACACTTGATATTAGTCGGTTATATGCAGTATGACCGGATCATTAAGACAAGTGTTGATTTAATGATTTAATGTATAATTATATATTTGATATATTACTTTACATTAACTAGTATTTGTTCACTTAAGATTGATTTTCTCACTTGATTGTGCACATTGTATATATGTTTGTGCACTAGTTTGTATCATGTTTGATGATACATGCAAACTTGGGTGTGCATGCTTTAAACCATAGTTTAGGTTAATGGTTAAGGTATTATTTATTTATTTATTTATTTAATTTGGCAAGAAATAAAATGGTGGCTTGTTTTGTTTTATTTTTGAAGCTTCATGAAGCTTTGAAAGTCTTAACCATTTTGTTTCTTTCCTTAACCTAACCATTTACCTAAACCCTAGTTTACTCTCTACACAAGTTAACTCACCCATGGTTGTTAAATGATAAGCATCACTTGATTTTCTATTTTGGGGATTATTCATTTTATTCTTTTCTTTCTTCTTCTTCTTCTTCAAGAAGAAAGAAAACCTTTGCTAGAAAATTTCAAGTGTTGAAACCAAGTGAGAAATCCAAATCAAAAGTGAACCCACTTCCTATTTCTTCATCCTCTAACACTTGCCATGTTGTATTGGGTGTTTTCTTCACAAGGTTGATGACCAAGTGAAGATGGAGCTTGAGTTAGAGTTGCCTCGACGTAGATCATCTTCGGCATCGAAGTCAACGACCTAGCCCGCTCATTTCTCCGACGAAACCATCGCTAGAGTCCGGGATCCCGGTGATCGCAGCGAAGGGACGTCATCACGGAGCTAAAGTAGTGGAGGACCGGATCTACAAAGGTTGTAATCCCTTTCACTTATTAGCAAAGTTGTTTTCTTGCTTGTAGTTTCGCCTATCCTCTAGTTAACGATCTATATTAGGGTTTCTTGGCACCTAAATTTTTGAATTTGGCATGGTTGATGCCTTGTGGAACCTCTTGAGTGTGCCTAGTAACCCTACAGATAGTGTACAGAAGGTAATGAATAATGACAAATAAAGGGATTTGGAGAGATGGAAAGGAAATATACGGTTACAGTCATGAATCTGGATAGTGGAAGAGGCATTACTAGGAATACCCGGATACCCCTTCGAAACATCTTCATGTTTCAGTTTCACTGTCCGTTGTTAATGAAAAATGATTTCCCAATTAGGTCCTTACTCCAGGGTATGTATTTACCAGGTTTGATTCTCACATCTGTATGGTTTTACAGATGGTGAGTGGGAGTAAGTTACTGGAAATTAGGTGATCATCCTCATTATATCAGAATTCGTTGTAATTGGTGATATTTGAGGAAATCGCCTGGGTTTTTGCTGGACGGCAAATATTTGGTTTTGAATATCCGTTGTTATGCACCAATTTCAAACTGATATATCTGTACATTTATTTTATAAAGTGAGATATAACTTTTTGAAATTATGTCCATGACATTTACCTAAATCAGTTGAAGGTTAGGTAAGGAGCATTGAACAGCGGTGTAATTCTTCTTAACCATAGTACAATTTTCAACCTACGATGTACAGGGTTTGAGTTATTCAACTCAGGGGACTTATACAAAGTATTGTATGTTGTTCAGTTTCTATTACGACAAAGGGGTTGGTCCTCATACTATATTCTGTTTACTTGTGACTTCTCAAGTTTTAGACAAGTGTTTCGTAGAAATACAAGGTCCAAGTTTTAAGAAGTTATAGGTACAAGAATAAAGTAGAGAACCACGTGATGCAAGTATCGGGATTCTTCAAGGTGACTGAATATATAGATACTTGTGCTTGGTATTCAGTTGATAGTAATGGTTTTGAGAACTTGCTTCTTTTTCAGGTTACTCATAATTGGATGCACTGCTAAGTTGAGTAATGCTGATCGGTCTCTCTCCATTTAGTTGACATGCACTGGAAACAGCTACATGATTTGAATCTGGTTCCAATTAAATCAGTGCCTCTGTTTCTGTATTCTATATAGAATGGATCATATCTTAACGATGTTAAGGTATATGGAGTTGTCCGGCTTATGCTTAAAACCAGACTTTGGATAACTCAAGGCACGTTTCTGTGATGGCTGTTTGTGGGTTAACCCAGGCTATGATGAGGGTTAAATTTCTACCATTTGGAAGATCAATAGTGATATTGTTCTTGACTCGCCACAGTTTTAGCAAAATGGATTTTTTCAGAAAACAGTAGTGGGATTATGGTAGAACTGGAAGTCATTCCAGAACCACAAACGATTACAGAAAATTTAATAGAACATAAAGATTTAATCAGTTTTGACATTCCATTATCCTCTCCGCAGATATGGTGGGTAACCTCAGGCACCCAAGAGGTACTCCGGTATCCTCAAGGACGGTGGCAGGGAGGTTCTTGTTTACCCGACTTTCCATTACTGCTGTTCTATACTATGAGACCAGGCAGGAGGATGGGTATAGCATCATTCTAAACTAGTTTTAGAAGTGCACGTGTATATGACTTTGCCAAGGGGTTGTTGTGGTCAGTAGGAGCAGCGAAAGCACAGTGGACAAGTAGCTTATGTCTATTTGTAGACTAAAGCAGATATAGCGGAGATAGATCATCTAATTTTGATATGACAGTTATGGGCTTTGAATTCATCAGAATAGGAGATGGATCTGTTAAGAAGGTAGTAGTGTGTGATGTCATGGTATTTGGATGACATGCACGTTGTAGGAAGTTAAATTCCTATACTACGATCGGTTATACATTGGTTGTCATACAGTGGTTTCTCCACATATGATATGGATATAATATCAAACATTCTGGTTACTAGATCTATGGCTTTAGATCTAGATTTGGGTAGTGTCCCAATCTGGGTACTTAGACGGTATTCTAAAGGTATTTTAGAATGGATGACACCTGACATGGTGGTATACCTGCATGTGATGGAGTCACCCTCTCTAAATGTGTCTTACAGACTAAAGGGGAGAGGGATGTGCATGATTGGCATATCACTTGCTTAGGCAATTGAGTCAATCATGAGATGTCAAGTACCACATCAGATATTGTTTTTGCACTAGATGCAATAAGTTGAGATATTAATCCAATCCTAGAGAAACGTTCGGAAGCAGTTTTAGAACATAAGTGAATGTTTTAGGGATATGATAACGATAGCCTCCTTCGAGAGACAGTTATCATTCCAGGCTTCCAAGGTGACCTGGATGACAGAGTGACTGTCAGAGTAATAGTTTTCCCTCTGAAGAGGGGCAGTAGTTTGGACAGGTGGTCCAAACGGATACTGAGGGATGCATGGCGCAGGATACTGATTAAATTCAGTTGACGATACAGTCTAAGAAGTTTGCTGGATTTGGAGTTCATTGATGAACTGGGTCCCATCAGATATCCAGACATATTCTAAGACAGGTATGATCATTTCGTAAGATAGCTTTCTCCGCGAACTTGAGATACAGAGAGACATAGAAAGAAACATCAGAGCGGATCCACTCACTGAGGCTATTTCTCAAACGCAATAGTGTCACAAACGAGCTTTGTGAAACTGATTAGTAGGGGAGTTGGGTGTTCGGTATCACATGGACTGTAAGTATGCGGCTGTTCATATCAGATTTTTGCATTTTCATACCGCCCAATTTTTGTCACATTGCATATCGGTAGATACTCTTGAGCCGTGTTTGCTAGTCAATTGCAGGTTACAGGTTCTCGGTTCTAAAACGGTGAAATTCATGGAAAACACGACAAAATCCGGGTTCCTGCCAACCACTGATAAAACACGGTCTCCGCTCTTCATCCGTATGTTGCCAGATACCAGTTTAGGAAGACAAAGTGTCAAATCAATGTCATTCTCATGCACAAGGCTCAATGGTAGCACAAGATCCAAGAGATCTACGCGGAGCTCGAGGCAATCATGCCAAATCTTGACAAAAAGTCCACCTTTCCCTCAACAGAAATTCTGGAAAATTCGTGAAGAAATTATGAAAAAATACAGATACCAGAATAAAGGGCACAGAGGACCAGGGAACCACAGCTAATTGGGGGGCCCAACTCAACTAAACGGCCGCGGATCCGCGGCCAAAGGGGGGTCTAGGCCGCGGATCCGCGGCCGTTTAGGCGCCAAGTCTGCAGAGCTTTTGGGGGCAGTTTGGTATTTTCATCATGGTTCTGGTGGTTGCCCTAGGTTTTCATTTTTTGGCCTATAAATAGCCCAGAACTTTGCGAAGGAAAGGGTCCATTCTTGTATTTTCTTTTTGCTAGGTTTTAGTTTACATGTTCTTCTTCTTCTCATCTCTTCTCCATTAAACTTGTAGTGAGCTTTGTGAGTGAGGAATGTTGAATAAAGAAGATCATTTTATTATCATGCTTGTCTTACTTTTGCTATAATTGTTGTAACTTTAAATTCGTTAAGTAGTTGTTGTTATTTCCTTGTTGTTTCTTTCTTCTCTTTTTTCTTTATCCTTATATACGACAATGATGCTTACGCTTGATCCTCGCCAAGGTGAGGTCGCAAATAGTTAGTCGTATTCTTCTAATCTCCTTCTTTCTATCTTCCTCTTTTGTTTTGTTTTGTTTTTCCTTATCATGATGTGTGAGTAGTTAATACTTGTTAGGGTAGGATAAGGGAAGTTTGAGAGAAGGAAATCTCTCTCACTCTTTCCTTGCCCAACAGCTTAAATCGACTCCCGTTAATTGAACCACAATCCGCTCCTTAAGGCACCCTATCCTACATGATAGCGGTGATTCCGTAGTGAGACCGGTTGTGGTTGAATTAACCGGAGGTTATGGCTAAGAGCCAAGAACGGACGGACAAGCACCAAAAGGAAGACTTATGCGTTGGAAAGCCTAGCTTATACTCGCAAAGTCCTTCCTAGTCGTGCTAATCCCCGTTGTTGCCGATTACCGTAACACCGATATTAAGAGGGGCAACGAAAGATGTGGAGACTCCTAACTCAAACTAACATAATCCTAACCCTAACAAGCTCTCTTTAAATATCAACTCAACACTTAGATAATCCAACAAAATCTGAAAACAGGACTTAACTCGTTAAAACACTTTGAAAAAGACTCCCATCTCCCTGCGGACGACCCGTACTCAACCGGCTAGCTACAAGCGAAACCGTCTTGATTGTGGTATTTAAACTAGAACTTGAACACGCACATACTCTATCAATCAAATGGCGCCGTTGCCGGGGAGACGGTAGTTTATTTCCTTGTGTAATTTCGGGTTAATTTGTAAGTATAAATATAACAAAAAAAAAGAAAAAAAATATACTTTGTAAAAAAAAAATCATCTTGTTATTTTTGATTAGCTTTTGTGCAAGTGTGCAAGAAAATACAAGGTTCGAGTTCCGTGGCCAAGACGTTGAAAATACGGAGTTCAAGTACAGTGCCAAAGACGTGGGAAGATAGACCCACATTTCTCGGCTACACCGCGACGGACAAAACGAAGCATCCGGTCTACTGTCAAAATCTGGAGCAGATACAGTGAGCACATCAGAATTCCACACATCCAGACAAGCAGAGGAGACCCAGAACAGCACCTGAACCAAAATTGATGGCCCAAGTCACTGTTCCTGCCACGGATCCGCGGCAATAGAGGGCTTAGGCCGCGGATCCGCGGCCACTTGGTGCCCTTGGGCTGCCATCTTTTCTCTGTAAGTCTCTCTGCTCCTCTCACTCCTCTGGACTCCACTGAATTGTGTTTTCTGCAGCCTTCTTTGCGCAAACTCTTCTCCCCCTTCTAATAAACTGTTCTTGTGCAGGATTCTTTGCGCCGCAAATAAAAATTGTTTGCAGTTGATTTGTTACTGCTTTGCATTTCTTTAATACGGACTTAAGGGGCTTGAGACCAATCCAGATTGGGTGGGGATTTCATCACCCTTCCCAGGACCCCAAAAATCACTAAAGCATATGCATTGTCCATTGTAAATTAAAAAATACTAGACTTCAGCCCTAAGGACTTCGCGCTCATTAAGAGAAGATAAACCGTGTTTAGAACCTCGTTTAACCGTATATTGTTTACGGGGTGTCTAGGAAAGTGTTAAAGGCGCAACCGCCGAAAGAGAAAGGGTTATTTAATTAAGGAACTTCGCGAAAGCGTTGGACAACCTCCCCTTATCTCTGCACTTACCTGGCCTCGTGATCAGTGTATTTTTAAGCCCGTTTCTCGACACTGTTTAACTTCGACAATCAAGTTCAGGAGCAGGTCTAGTAGACCTAGGTTACCCTAGATCTAGGTGTGATTGTGCATATCTTGTTTGTGATTGCTTAAGCCGTATTTCCGTACATATTTCTGTAAAAATCTTTCTAAAAAAAAAGAAAAAAATCAAAAACTTTTATAAAAACTTGCCCTTTGTCGCCAAATCCATTTTTTACCCACCACCTATCACCTTTCTCCATTGACGTTTTCTTACCCTCACCTTCTTCGCTTTGACTATACTAAACTCGTTTAGTGTATGTCCGCTTGGACTCGGGACACTAGCGCCCGTCTAGTCCGCGTTACGTTAGTCGTGACCGACTACGCGATCGACTCCGAAGTCGATACTCCGTCCACTCCTCTTTCACCCCATCCTTTGCCGGCCAACTCCGACGTTGACCGGAATTCTGTTCATACATCTTCACCTTCACCTTCACCTTCACCAACCTCTTCTTCCGCGATGTCGGGATTTAATCCGAACATCTCTTTGACCACCGCTGGATTGGCTCCACCTCCTACGGAGACCAATATCCCACCACCTCCGCCTGTTGTAGCGCCACAGCAAATTGCGCTCTAGGATCGTTTCTACCCCACCCGTTCTGCACTTCCCACCTGCCTTTCTCTTCCTCCGGCCAGTGGGGACAACTTTGAAATTAAGCCCCATTTCATCAACATGCTTCCACGTTTTCATGGGCTCGAATCTGAAGATGCCTATATCTTCATCAATAAATTTCAAAATGTCTGTGCAATGATGAAAACCACCCAGCTGTCGGACGATGCTATACGTCTACGGGTCATTCCGTTCACTTTATGCGATCTCGCTGAAAAATGGCTGTATAGCACCGCTTCCCACTCAATCACCAGCTGGGACGAGTTTGTTAAAGCGTTTCTGAAAAAATTCTATCCAAATCATAAGACCGCAAGGATTCGAAATGAAATCAACCAATTCTCCCAGCTTCCTTCTGAACCCTTCTGGAAGTGCTTTGACCGATACAAAGACCTTCTTGTTCAGTGTCCTCACCACGGTATAGAGAAATGGCAGCTCTGCCAAACCTTATACGAGGGACTGAACCCAGCAACGAAGCAGTTGTTGGAAACCATCTGTCAGGGCCACTTCCTATCGAAATCTGACGAGGAAGCGTGGCAGTTCTTTGACGACCTTGCGGAGCAAACGCTACAGTGGGAGAGCACCAGATCGACTTCTTCTTCTTCTACCTCCACTTCTACCGGTCAGTCTAGGATAGGAATCCACCAACTTGATGTCTCTATTGCGATGAAAGCTGAAATGGCTGCAATAACACGAAAACTTGAAGCGATAGAGAGCAAATTTTCTGCTCCTGCTCCTGCCCCTGTTCTCCCCCTTCGTACCATCTGCGCTTGTTGTTCCGATCCTTCCCACTTGACCGAAGAGTGTCCTTACAATCCACCCTCGCAAGGACAGGATCAGGTTAATGCTGCCTTCCAGCAAAGACCGAGGAATGATCCATACTCTTCCACCTACAATCCCGGTTGGAGGAACCACCCTAATTTCGCCTGGAATCAGAATCAGAATCAATTCCAGGGCAACAATTTCCAAAGGGCCCCTCCGCCGCAACAACAAGCGCAACAACAAACTCAGCATCAATATCAGCAGCCCTTCCAACCCCAACCTTTCCAAAACCAGACGAACAACTTTGCACCCAACAATTCTTTTCCACCAAACAACTTTGTTCCGTCAAACAATGATAAGGTTTCCTCGCTCGAGCGAAGTCTGGAGGCGTTTGTTAAACAATCGACTCAATCCACCGTCAACATCCAGTCTTCCATTCAATCCTTAGTACAACACACTGCCGCACACGGGCAAAGCATCAAGACCATCGAGGCCCAGATTGCACAGCTGAACGCGGCCTTAAGCGAGCGAGAGAAGGGGAAGCTCCCGTCCCAGCCACTTCCAAATCCCGGTCACCCACATAATGCACATGTTGCTCTTGAACAACAAAACCATAATGTGAGTGCCGTGACCACACTGAGATCGGGAAGGATGCTGCAAAACAACATTGGCAAACGACTCAACGATGACGCCCCGGCCGCCGCTTCTTCTTCTTCTTCTTCTTCTTCGTCTTCTGAGCCTATTCTCCGTTCTTCACAAGGCTCCCCTCCCTCTTCTTCTGCTCTGAACGGACCCACTTCTCACTCCATGAAGACACCTATTCTGGGATCCGTTCCAACTCCACAATCTCCTCCTCCAGCTTTAGACTCAACCAATTTTCAAAATGTTCCATTTCCAAACCGGTTGAGGTCTAACAAACAAAATCCACAAATGGAGAAGATTCTGGAGTTATTTAAGCAAGTTAACATTAATATTCCTCTTTTAGATGCTGTCCAACCAATCCCGTCTTACGCGAAAATCTTAAAGGACTTGTGCACGAAAAAGAGGAAGTCTCAGGTACCCAAGAAAGTTTTCTTGGCTAGTGCTGTGAGTGATGCCCTTACCCAATCTTTACCACAAAAACGGAAGGACCCTGGCTGTCCTACGATTTCTATTACTATTGGGGATAAGAACATCAACCGCGCACTATTAGATCTTGGTGCCAGTGTTAACCTGCTTCCGTATTCAGTATACGAGCAATTAGGCGTCGGAGAGTTGAAACCCACGCACTGCACTCTCCAAATGGCCGACCGATCGATCACCCATCCTAGGGGTGAGCTAGAGGATGTGTTAATCAAAGTCGGGGACTTCATATTCCCCGTTGACTTCATTGTCTTAGATACACAGCCTGTAGCTAACCCCCGGAATCAAATTCCGGTGATACACGGTCGCCCATTTCTCGCAACCTCAAATGCTGTGATCAATTCTCGCAATGGTTCGATGAACCTCTCTTTTGGAAATATGACAATTGAACTCAACATTTTTAGGTTGGGGAATCAGCCCGCCGAACCTAATGCTCATATACTGGACGTCTGCTCGATCCAGGAGATCACCCCAGAAGAGTGTGACTTCGAGGAGTTTCTGTTTGATCACGATAATCTCGACGCCACTAGTGCGTTTCTCTTCGAACCTGCTGCTGTTTCTGCACCCGACAACGACTACGAGTGTTTCACGTTCACGAACGATCTTAGCCGCGCACAACCCGAGTTTGAATCCTTCGACTTTCCGGATGAGTTACCTGAACCATCCAACTCGGTTGCCTACACTCGCTTTGAACCTTTACTGGAGTCCTTTGAGTTTGAGACCTTTGCACCAATCTTGCCTTCCATCGTTTCACCTCCAACGCTCGAACTCAAGCCTTTGCCGTCTCACCTTAAGTACGCTTACTTAGGTGAGAACGAGACCCTCCCTGTCATCATCTCGGCTTCTCTAGCTCCCGAGCAAGAGAAAGCCCTTCTCACGGTCTTGCACGGCAACAGGCAAGCTTTTGGCTGGTCCATGGCGGACATCAAGGGGATTAGTCCCCTGATCGTTGAGCATCACATTCATCTGATGGATGATGCCAAACCAGCCCGGGATCCACAAAGACGTCTTAATCCAGTCATGAAAAAGGCTGTGAAGAAGGAGATCGTCAAATGTCTAGATAGTGGTATCATTTACCCTATCTCTGATAGCCAGTGGGTTAGCCCCATTCACGTTGTCCCCAAGAAGTCGGGCATCACGGTCATAACCAACGAGGCGAATGAGTTAATCCCTACTCGCACCCAAACTGGGTGGCGAGTATGCATCGATTACAGAAAACTCAACGCCGCAACGCGGAAAGACCACTTTCCGCTACCTTTCATTGACCAGATGCTTGAACGATTGGCCGGACACGAGTACTACTGCTTTCTTGATGGCTACTCCGGCTATAATCAAATTCCTATCGCCGAAAAAGACCAGGACAAGACCACTTTCACTTGCCCTTTCGGCACGTTTGCATATCGTCGCATGCCCTTTGGGTTATGCAATGCGCCCGCTACCTTCCAGCGGTGTATGATGGGAATTTTCTCAGACATGGTGGAAAAATTTCTGGAGATTTTCATGGATGACTTCTCCATCTTCGGCGATTCCTTCAACGAGTGTTTGCTGCATCTTGACGCTGTCCTTACCCGATGTAAGGACAAGAATCTTGTTGGAGATAGTGTCCTCAGAGTCAATTATTGGATCACAGGTACGTGATTGTAATGATTGATGGAGGACCTATCCCGGTGGGACAGTCTTACTCGAGATGATAGTATGCTATCTGGTTTACCTTTATCATCGTGTACTGTTTTAGGTGACCTGACAAGTTGCTATTACACGTTGATAGAGCCCCTAGGATTCTTGCTTGACCACCAGCAGTATGAGGGCGATCATATAAGTGGGAGCTGGGGTCTATTAGCATATCCTTAAATGGTCCCTGGTCGTGTGAGTTTCGAGACAGGGCATCGATACTCCAGAGTAGACTAGTGTATACAGTCGAGACCCCGACGAGGGGCGGTGGCCGGTCTCACAAGCCACTGGTGTCAGTTGGATCACCTAAGATGTATACAGGTGCTCATTGGGTTATGAGTACACCGGACAGGACTCGCCGGGAACATGCTAGTTGGTCATATACCAGACGTCAGATGGCAGTTCCCTGGTGACATGTGTGCAGGTTAGTTCATCGACCTGGGGATCGTCATTTGTCTCGTGTGAGTTCCCACTGTACTTTGATTACTACCCTACCACGGCTCAAAGGAGTCGTGCAAACAGGTTTTATTTGGGTACAGTCCTGAGCCACATGGAGGCAGTGAGCGTATCTTCAGGGGTTCGTCTCTCCCGGTATTGGGGGTGAGGTCGTGCTGTGTCTAGGAGAGCCATTACACGAAGCCCTCGGCCGAGGCAAGAAGATTTACTGGTAGGTATTCCAGTAGTATCTCAGTGTTCTGGGCTACACTCCGACACGACTTGTACCGCTTTTGGGGGTCTGACTTTTACCAACCCCCTAGGCCCGCCATGCGATGCTCATAGACGAACGGACCGGACTGTACGGATATTGTCACTGACAGGCTCAGTAGGGAGTCAGGCTGAGTTCGCTCACAGACGTCCCTTTTGGTCAATACCTGGTAGCCCGTTATGTATTGGCTTATACCTCTAACGTGCTAGTGGTTAAATCCACAACCAAGGTGTTGATGAGTCTTTAGAGTCCCCCACATTCAGTTACTCAGCTTTCGGGCGAAAGGTTGTAGAGGCCGTATGGAGATATGGCAAGGTGCGTTCAGATACGTGCGGTATTGCACGGATCAGGATCGGACAGTTTGTACTATAGGCCGTATGTATATATGGCAGA
This sequence comes from Agapanthus africanus, assembly GCA_030015575.1. Classification (NCBI taxonomy): domain Eukaryota; kingdom Viridiplantae; phylum Streptophyta; class Magnoliopsida; order Asparagales; family Amaryllidaceae; genus Agapanthus; species Agapanthus africanus. The sequence goes on from JASDDO010000019.1 coordinate 613,826,501, forward strand.
GTTCGATCAGATACGTGCGGTATTGCACGGATCAGGATCGAACGGATATTATTGGCCGGCTTTGGTTTAAGCCGGATCCTAGTATAGTACAGTGTAGATTTTGTCTCATTGCATTTGTATTTCGGTCGAAATACAGATGCGGGTGTGTATGCACAGTATCGGGGTTTTCCTGTAATTTATTACGGGACCAGTTTTCTGGAGTTGCCAGTTTGCTTTCCGTTTCGGCCAATTTCCTTTGTTCCGTTCATTGGCCGAAGTTTGGTGGAGGAGGGCTTATTTGCATTGTTGCAAATAGGCATTTGTGGAGGGGGTCTTTGCATATTGTTCTATCATGACAAACTCTTCTTTGACCTTTTGACTTCATGATGGTTCATGATGGGTGGACCATACCTTGACTTTGTTGAGTTGATGTTGTTGATGGAGTGTGGATTTCCTTGTGATCATTTGACTTTTCATCATCACTCACTTTCTACCCACCCCCTTGTCTTTGTTCACTCTCTCTCCAATCACACCAAAGGGGGGGGGGGCGGCCATTCCTAGATAGAGGATGGGATTCATTTCATTGGGTGGGGGGATTTTTGTATCTTGAGTTTTTGAGAAATCCCTACAACTCCCTCTCCAAAAAGTTCACTTCAATTCCTTCACCAAAAATGGCACCTCCACTACCCCAAAATTGAGACACAAGTTCTACACCATATTCTACAGCAAACCTTGGGCACGTCGACTAGCCAGCTTCGTGCCCGAGTTGCCTCGGCATTGAGGTGGGAGCCCGTAAACGATGTAGGCGATATGATGCACTTCCGGCGACGAGGAGGAGACGGGACATTCCGCAGGAGATCGGGACGATGACGAGAAGACCGGAGGACTTGGATCGTCGGTATATCTCTATTCCCTTTCTTGTAGATAGCTAGGACTAATTAATGGTTCGATCCGGGTATTAGTGCGCGGCGGTTTGCCAGTTCATGTAAAATTAAAGTTTATCACCGCTTCCGCATTTGGCCGTCGGATTGACGGCCGGGGCGCCGCCGTGCACTTACAGTGGTATCAGAGCCTCGCCATTAACTTAGTCTAGCTTTGTGTAATGTGTTTGCATTTTCGATCGATCAAAAATCCCAAAATCGCATTTTTGCCCGCATCAGTTTTCTGTTGAAAATTTTTGTTGTCGAAAAATTTTTCAGGTTGCATAAAACTAGTGTGCTGGAAGATCTAAGAGTGCTGGAAAAATTCGAGACACTAATCTCTTCAGGGGAGCGCGGAACCGCGGCAAAACCCTACTTGTTGCCACGGTTCCGCCGCAGTATGGAGGATTCAGTGGGTCGGGTTTTTACGGTGGGCTTCTGGGGTTAAAATTGGGGTTTTGGAATAATGACATTGGGCCCAGAATTTCTTGACCTGCTACAGTATTGCTTGGGGGCCCACTTGTTAAAGTTTGATCGATCGGATATTTTAAACACATTTTTCACAGTATTTACATTATATCTGCGACCGTGAATGTCACTCGATCGGTAAATCCGGTCTAACTGCTATAGCCCGGTTAGACGGATTTGCGAACGTGACTTTCACGTTGATGTTCTGTTTTTGCTGTGATGTTGAGGATCGGTCGTGGGGGATAGCCTGGATGCAATGCTAGTACAGTTGTGGTTGTATTATGTACATTTGATATTGCGGGGCGAGCGTCCAACAAGTGGACTGCCATCACTGCCTGATTGTATTATTCTTTTGGGGCACGGCCAGGTTGCGGTCAATGTACCCGTTGTATGTATATTTTACTTTCTGTACTAGGCTTACCCCGCGGAGGGGTGCACGGATAGCCGGGTTCTAGAGGGCAACAAGCCCGCATCTCATGGCATTAAGACGGAGGGGGCTTCACTCTAGGATTGACGGGCTATTCGCCGCACTCGTAGGGGGTACAGGTTGACCCAGGAGGGGTGCCCAAGTTACCGGATTCCGTGAAGTGCTGGGTGGTCCATTCACGGCGCTGAAGGGGGCTGCCTCGCTTCAGGTTTTGGCGGGTGACTTGCCGCGCCCGTAGGGGTCTAAGTTTTCATTGCACAGGCTATCCACACGACCAGGGGAACGTCGGGTTTTAGCGGCTCTGTGAAACCCGGGGATCCCAGATATCTGTATTGTTTCTGTGATGCTGTACATATCTGTGATGTTGCTTTTTATTCACGCCTTGAGCGAAATATAATATATTGGTATATATATTAGTAGATGTTGTATATGTTTTACATCCGCGCTAGTCCAGTCCCCGCTCTGTCGTTAGTTAGCTAACCTAACGGGTAATGACAGGACCCAGTGGCGAATGCGGATGGCATATACGTACATCAGTATATTTTCATTCTTTGTGGTGTGATCAATTGATGGGACTGCGTTGATTCGGATCAATGCAAGTTAAAAACAAACCTAATCTGATGTTGTTGGAACACTTTTCAAAAAGCTGTTATTGCAAGGACGTTCACTTTTGTTTTGCATCGTGGTATTCAGATGGAATATCCTGCTCCTCAGTCGACGAGGCAAGGGCCGAGATCCCTTCACCGGGAGTGACCCCTTGGACAAAAGTTTGCGTCAGGGCATTAACTTCACTATAGCCGATTACTTTTGCTTTGCATCGCGGTATTCATTTGGAATATCCTGCACCCCATTCTACGGGGAAAGAGCCGAGATCCCTTCACCGGGAGTGACCTCTTTAGCAACGGTTTTCGTCACTATATTTTAAAAAAAAAAAAGCTATCCGTTCCTTCAACGATATCAAGTTCATTAAGTTAAAGGTTTTCGCCAGAAACCATTCGTAGCCCTCCGTCGTTTCATATGGGTAGTCAATAGTATTCAAGCTGTGTTTGTTGGCCAAAGTCAAGGCACAGTGTTTGGTAGCTGTTGGTTATTCATATGCAGCATAGATAGATGCGTTGGGTTGGAACAGTCGTATAGCCTTGTTGGCCAAAGTCAAGGGCTTGTGCGGGTGGATTCGAATCAACCTGGAGAATGACGGGTAGAACTTGACATGTGACTTATGATTTGTTGGCCAAAGTCAAGGTCATAAGAGCATGGGGCAGAAATCACATCGGGAGTTTCAAAAGAACTGAAACTTGCCAGATATGCGCATACCTTCTGGAGTGTGATGATGTGAGCGGATTCCGTCACGTTATCATGCGATGAGAGTTGGATCCCGATTCCCACTGATGAGTTAGTATACTCCTCGGGTGATCCCGACTAATTCTTCTTTCAGGTTTGGAGGAGAATTTGAGGTACAGTGGGAGGTTTCCAGATTAGATAAATTGGTAACCATTCTGATCTAGGTTAGAGTGCACGCTGAGGGTTTCTTTTCTCTCTCTCTTTGGCAGCGACCATTGACCAGACCCTAAGACTATGACTCAGTGACCAAGTTGACCGAACCTTCTTAACACTGGCTTTTGGATTGTCAGAGTTGCAAACCTCATTGCCACTCCTACTTTTACCCTTTTCTCCAGGACACCCCGTGTTGCTACGAACGTCCACTTCCATTGGACAAAACCATCGTATGGTTAGATACGAACTCGAAAGAATTTATTCGAGGATGGTTTCAGGTTCTGGAGGAAACGGATAGGACTATTCAGTTGTCTTTTCCTTTTTACCTTCTCTCAAGTTGCGAGCACTCCTTGGTTTAGGAGATAGTACACCTATTACGCAAATTGGATAGTCTTCTTCCAAACCATAGGCAGGTGCCGACCGGTAGGGAATGAAGAAAACCAATTAGCATAACGATGGTGTGCAGAAGGTATTAGGTTAAGACAAAGCAAGGGATTAGTAAGAGGGCAAAGTAAATTGCAACAGATATTCACGACCAAGCCAAGTATTCCTTCGTCAATCCTAAATCACCTTTGTATTTCTCCAGGACACTCCATATCACTACGAAGATCCACAGTTTATTTGGATACTCCATCGTATGGTTATATACGAACTCGAAAGGAACTTGTTCCAGTTCGGGGATGGATTCTGGTCCAGGAGAAATAGGAATAAGGTTTATTCGGTTGTCTTTTATCTTCACCCTCTCTCATTGCGAGTGTTCCTAGGATTGGGACAGTACACCCATTATGCTTATTGGATAGTCTTCTTCCAAACCATAGGCTGGTGCCGAACGGTAGGGAAGGAAGAAAACCATTTGGCCTAAAGGGGTGTACAGAAGGTAAAGACTAAAGACATAAGAAGGGATTTGGAGAGGTGGCAAAGAATTATACGGTTACAGTCGTGAACCTGGAAGAGGCATTACTAGGAATACCAGGATACCCCAACGAAACATTTCAATGTTTCAGTTTCACTGTGTAATGTTAAAGGAAAACTGATTTCCCGATTAGGCACTTGCTCCAGGGTATGTATTTACCAGGTATGATTCTCACATCTGTATGGTTTTACAGATGATGAGTGGGAGTAAGTTATTGGGAATTAAGTGATCATCCTCATTATATCGCGATTCGTTGTAATCGGTGATATTTGAGGAAGTCACCTGGGTTGTTTGCCGGTCGGCAAATATTTGGTTTTGAATATCCGCAGTTATGCACCAATTTCAAATTGATATATCTGTACGTCAATTTTCATAGAGTGAGATATACCTTTCTGAAATTATGTCTACGACATTTACCTATATCAGTGGATGGTTAGGTAAGGAGCATTAAACAGCGGTGTAATTCTTCTTAACCATAAGTACAGTTTTCAACCTACGACACACAGTGAATGAGTTATCAGACTCAAGGGACTTATACAGAGTATTGTATGTTGTCCAGGGTCCATCAGGACAGAGGGGATGGTCCTCGTACTATACTCGGTTTACTTATGACTTCTCTAGTTTTTAGACAGGTGTTTCGTGGAAACACAGGGTCCGAATTTGGAGAAGTTATAGGTATTTGAATAGAGTAGAGAACCAAGTGTAGCAAGTATCGGGATTCTTCAAAGTGATCGAAGATGTAGATACTTGTATATGGTATTCAGTTGATAGTAGTGATTAAGAGAAATTGCTTCTCTTTCAGGTTACTCATAATTGGAAGCATTCCTAAGTTGAGTAACGCTGATCGGCCTCCTTCCATTTAGTTGACAAGCACTGGAGACAGCTGCATGATTTGAATCTGGTTCAATTAAATCAGTGCCTCTGGTTCTATATTGGATATAGAACAGTTCATATCTTAACGATGTTAAGGTACGGGGAGTTGTCCGGCTTATGATTAAAACCAGACACTGGACAACTCAAGGCACGTTTCTGTAATGGCTGTTTGTGGGTTGACCCAGGCTATGACGAGGGTTGACTTTCTACCATCTGGATGAACAATAGCGATATTGTTCTAGACTCGCCACAGTTTTATTAAAAATGGATTTTTACAGAAAACAGTAGTGGGAGTATGGTAGAACTGGAAGTGATTCCAGAACCACAAACGATTACTGAAGATTTGATAAGGAACCTAAAGATTCAATCTGGATTGACATTCCATTGGCCACTCCGCAGATAAGGTGGGTAACTTCAGGCACCCGAGAGGTACTACGGTAGCCTCAAGGACGGTGACAGGGAAGTTCTTGTTTACCCACAATTACCATTGCTGTTGTTCCAGGCTGCGAGACCCGGCGGGAGGATGAGTATAGCGTCGTTCTAAACTAGTTTTAGAAGTGGACGTCTATATGACTCTGCCAGAGGGTTGTCGTAGTCAGTGGGAGCAACGGAAGCATTGGTGGACAGGTAGCTTATGTCTATTTATAGACTAAAGCAGATATAGCGGAGATAGATCATCTATTTCTGACGTGACAGTCATAGGTTTGACTTCATCAGAATAGGGGATGGATCTGTTGAGAAGGTAGTAGGGTGTGATGTCTTGATATTTGGATGACATACACAGAATAGGAAAAGAAACTCCTATACTACGATCGGTTATACTTTGGTCGTCACACAGTGGTTTCTCCACAAAGGAAATGGATTTTGTATCAGACATACTGGTTACTAGATCTATGGTTTTAGATCTAGATTTGGGTGGTTTCCCAATCTGGGTACTTAGACAGCATTCTAAGAGTATTTAGAATGGACGACTCCTGGCACGGTAGTGTACCTGCAGGTAATGGAGTCACCCTCTCTAAAGGTGTCTTATAGACTAAAGCGGAGAGGGATGCGCATGATTGACAGATCACTTGCTCAGGCAATTGAGTCAATCGTGAGATGTCAAGTACCACACCAGATGTTGTTCTTGCACTAGATGCAATAAGTTGATATTGATCCTATCCTGGAGAAACAGTCGGAAGCAGTTTTAGAACATAAGTGGATGTTCTAGGGATATGATAACGACAGCCTCATTCGGGAGACAGTTATCATACCAGGCTTCCAAGGTGACATGGACGACAAGGAGGTTGTCAGAGTTATAGTTTTCATTCTGACGAGGGGCAGTATTTTGGACAGGTGGTCCAAGGCAATACTGAGGGTGGCATGGCGCAGGATACTGATTAAGTTCAGTTGACGATACAGTCTAAGAAGTTTGGATTTGGAGTTCATTTATGAGCTAGGTCCCATCAGACATCCAGACATTCTAAGACAGGTATTACTCTTTTCGGGAGATGGTTTTCTCCGCGAACTTGAGATATAGAGAGACATAGAAAGATACAACAAAGCGGATCCACTCACTGAGGCTATTCCTCGAACGCAATAGTTTCGCAAACGAGCTTTGTGAGACTGACCAGTAGAGGAGTTGGGTGTTCGGTATCACACGGGCTGTGAGTATGCGACATCGCAATAATTAGCCTTGAGTGCAAGTGGGAGATTGTTGGAGATAGTGCCCTCAGAGTCAATTATTGGATCACAGGTACGTGATTGTAATGATTGATGGAGGACCTATCCCGGTGGGACAGTCTTACTCGAGATGATAGTATGCTATCTGGTTTACCTTTATCATCGTGTACTGTTTTAGGTGACCTGACAAGTTGCTATTACACGTTGATAGAGCCCCTAGGATTCTTGCTTGACCACCAGCAGTATGAGGGCGATCTTATAAGTGGGAGCTGGGGTCTATTAGCATATCCTTAAATGGTCCCTGGTCGTGTGAGTTTCGAGACAGGGCATCGTTACTCCAGAGTAGACTAGTGTATACAGTCGAGACCCCGACGAGGGGCGGTGGCCGGTCTCACAAGCCACTGGTGTCAGTTGGATCACCTAAGATGTATACAGGTGCTCATTGGGTTATGAGTACACCGGACAGGACTCGCCGGGAACATGCTAGTTGGTCATATACCAGACGTCAGATGGCAGTTCCCTGGTGACATGTGTGCAGGTTAGTTCATCGACCTGGGGATCGTCATTTGTCTCGTATGAGTTCCCACTGTACTTTGATTACTACCCTACCATGGCTCAAAGGAGTCGTGCAAACAGGTTTTAGTTGGGTACAGTCCCGAGCCACATGGAGGCAGTGAGCGTATCTTCAGGGGTTCGTCTCTCCCGGTATTGGGTGTGAGGTCGTGCTGTGTCTAGGAGAGCCATTACACGAAGCCCTCGGCCGAGGCAAGGAGATTTACTGGTAGGTATTCCAGTAGTATCTCAGGGTGTTCTGGGCTACACTCCGACACGACTTGTACCGCTTTTGGGGGTCTGACTTTTACCAACCCCCTAGGCCCGCCATGCGATGCTCATAGACGAACGGACCGGACTGTACGGATATTGTCACTGACAGGCTCAGTAGGGAGTCAGGCTGAGTTCGCCCACAGACGTCCCTTTTGGTCAATACCTGGTAGCCCGTTATGTATTGGCTTACTGTAAGTGCACGGCGGCGCCCCGGCCGTCAATCCGACGGCCAAAAGCGGAAGCGGTGATAAACTTTAAATTTTGCGAACTTAGCAAACCGGCACCACCGCGCACTATAACCCGGATCGAACCATTAATTAGTCCTAGCTACCAACAAGAAAGGGAAGAGAGATATACCGACGATCCAAGTCCTCCGGTCTTCTCATCATCGTCCCGATCTCCTGCGGAATGTCCCGTCTCCTCCTCGTCGCCGGAAGTGCACCACATCGCCTACTTCTTTTACGGGCTCCCACCTCAATGCCGAGACAACTCGGGCACGAAGCCGGCTACTCGACGTGCCCAAGATTTGCTGTAGAATATGTGAAGAACCATGTCTCACTTTTTGGGGATTGTGGAATTGCCATTGGTGGAAGAAAAGAGAACAACTTTTGGAAATGAGCTAGAGGACTTTTCTAGCAAACATGAGAAGCAAAAATACCACAACTCAAAAATGAGCCCCATTCCATTCCCTTCCATAGGAATGGCCGGCCCCCCCTTCTCAAGTGTGATTGGAGAGAGAAAGAGAAAAGTCAAAGGGGTGGGTGGAAGCAATGATGAAAAGAGATGATGAGAGAACAAAACCCAACACTCCAAAAGCCAATCATAACCTGCAATGGTCAAGCCATCATCATAAAGCTAGAAGTCAAAAGATGGGCTCCATCATGAAACCATCATGATATAAATATTGCAAAGAACCCCCTCCACTAATGCCTATTTGCAACAATGCAAATAAACCCTCCTCCACCACACTTCGGCCAATGAACGGAACAAAGGAAATTGGCCGAAACGGAAAGCAAACTGGCAACTCCAGAAAACTGATCCCGTAATAAATTACAGGAAAACCCCGATACTGTGCATACACACCCGCATCTGTATTTCGACTGAAATACAAATGCAATGAGACAAAATCTATACTGTACTATACTAGGATCCGGCTTAAACCAAAGCCGGCTAGTAATATCTGTTCGATCCTGATCCGTGCAATACCGCACGTATCTGATCGAACCCTGCCATATAACCATACGGCCTATAGTACAAACTGTCCGATCCTGATCCGTGCATACCGCACGTATCTGATCGGACCTTGCCATATCTCCATACGGCCTCTACAACCTTTCGCCCGAAAGCTGAGTAACTGAATGTGGGGGACTCTAAAGACTCGTCAACACCTCGGTTGTGGATTTAACCACTAGCACGTCAGAGGTATAAGCCAATACGTAACGGGCTACCAAGTATTGACTAAAAGGGACGTCTGTGAGTGAACTCAGCCTGACAACCCTACTGAGCCTGTCAGTGACAATATCCGTACAGTCCGGTCCGTTCGTCTATGAGTATCGCATGGCGGGCCTAGGGGGTTGGTAAAAGTCAGACCCCCAAAAGCGGTACAAGTCGTGTCGGAGTGTAGCCCAGAACACCCTGAGATACTACTGGAATACCTACCAGTAAATCTCCTTGCCTTGGCCAAGGACTTTGTGTAATGGCTCTCCTAGACACAGCACGACCTCACCCCCAATACCGGGAGAGTCGAACCCCTGAAGATACGCTCACTGCCTCCATGTGGCTCGGGACTGTACCCAACTAAAACCTGTTTGCATGACTCCTTTGAGCCGTGGTAGGGTAGTAATCAAAGTACAGTGGGAACTCACACGAGACAAATGACGATCCCCAGGTCGATGAACTAACCTGCACACATGTCACCAGGGAACTGCCATCTGACGTCTGGTATATGACCAACTAGCATGTTCCCGGCGAGTCCTGTCCGGTGTACTCATAACCCAATGAGCACCTGTATACATCTTAGGTGATCCAACTGACACCAGTGGCTTGTGAGACCGGCCACCGCCCCTCGTCGGGGTCTCGACTGTATACACTAGTCTACTAATGGAGTATCGATGCCCAGTCTCGAAACTCCCACGACTAGGGACCTTTTAAGGATAAGCTTATAGACCCCAGCTCCCACTTATATGATCGCCCTCATACTGCTGGTGGTCAAGCAAGAATCCTAGGGGCTCTATCAACGTGTAATAGCGACGTGTCAGGTCACCTAAAGCAGTACACGATGATAAAGGTAAACCAGATAGCATACTATCATCTCGAGTAAGACTGTCCTACCGGGATAGGTCCTCCCTCAATCATTACAATCACGTACCTGTGACCTAATAATTGACTCTGAGGGCACTATCTCCAACAATCTCCCACTTGCACTCAAGGCTAATTATTGCGATGTCGCATACTCACAGCCCGTGTGATACCGAACATCCAACTCATCTACTAGTCAGTCTCACAAAGCTCGTTTGTGGAACTATTGCGTTCGAGGAATAGCCTCAGTGAGTGGATCCGCTTAGTTGTTTCTTTCTATGTTTCTCTATATCTCAAGTCCGCGGAGAAAGCCATCTCCCGAAAAGAGCAATACCTGTCTCAGAATATGTCTGGATGTCTGATGGGACCTAGCTCATAAATGAACTCCAAATCCAAACTTCTTAGACTGTATCGCCAACTGAACATAATCAGTATCATGCGCGCCATGCCTCCCTCAGTATTGCCTTGGACCACCTGTCCAAAATACTGCCCCTCATCAGAAGGAAAACTATAACTCTGACAACCTCTTTGTCGTCCATGTCACCTTGGAAGCCTGGAATGATAACTGTCTCCTGAATGAGGCTGTCGTTATCATCTTCCTAGAACATCCACTTATGTTCTAAAACTGCTTCCGACTGTTTCTCCAGGATTGGATTAATGTCAACTTATTGCATCTAGTGCAAGAACAACATCTAGTGTGGTACTTGACATCTCACGATTGACTCAATTGCCTGAGCAAGTGATCTGCCAATCATGCCCGTCCCTCTCCCCTTTAGTCTGTAAGACACCTTTGGAGAGGGTGACTCCATTACCTGCAGGTACACTACCGTGCCAGGAGTCGTCCATCCTAAATACTCTTAGAATGCTGTCAAGTACCCTGATTGGGAAACCACCCAAATCTAGATCTAAGACCATAGATCTAGTAACCAGTATGTCTGATATAAAATCCATTTCCTTTGTGGAGAAACAACTGTGTGACGACCAAAGTATAACCGATCGTAGTGTAGGAGTTTCTTTTCCTACTCTGTGTATATCATCCAAATACCAGGATATCACACCCTACTACCTTCTCAACAGATCCATCCCCTATTCTGATGAAGTCAAACCCTTGACTGTCACGTCAGAAATAGATGATCTATCTCCGCTACATCTGCTCTAGTCTATAAATAGACATAAGCAACCTGTCCACCAATGCTTCCGCTGCTCCCACTGACTACGACAACCCTCTGGCAGAGTCATATAGACGTACACTTCTAAAACTGGTTTAGAACGACGCTATACTCATCCTCCCGCCGGGTCTCGTAACCTGGAACAACAGCAATGGCAATTGTGGGTAAACAAGAACTTCCCTGTCACCGTCCTTGAGGCTACCGTAGTGCCTCTCGGGTGCCTGAAGTTACCCACCTTATCTGCGGAGTGGCCAATGGAATGTCAATCCAGATTGAATCTTTAGGTTCCTTATCAAATCTTCAGTAATCGTTTGTGGTTCTGGAATCACTTCCAGTTCTACCATACTCCCACTACTGTTTTCTGAAAAAATCCATCTTTAATAAAACTGTGGCGAGTCTAGAACAATATCGCTATTGTTCATCCAGATGGTAGAAAGTCAACCCTCGTCATAGCCTGGGTCAACCCACAAACAGCCATTACAGAAACGTGCCTTGAGTTGTCCAGTGTCTGGTTTTAATCATAAACCGGACAACTCCCCGTACCTTAACATCGTTAAGATATGAACTGTTCTATATCCAATATAGAAACAGAGGCACTGATTTAATTGAACCAGATTCAAATCATGCAGCTGTCCCCAGCGCATGTCAACTAAATGGAAGGAGGCCGATCAGCGTTACTCAACTTAGGAATACTTCCAATTATGAGTAACCTGAAAGAGAAGCAAGATCTCTTTATCATTACTATCAACTGAATACCATACACAAGTATCTACATCTTCGATCTCTTTGAAGAATCCCGATACTTGCTATACCTGGTTCTCTACTCTATTCAAATACCTATAACTTCTAAAAATTTGGACCCTGTGTTTCCGCGAAACACCTGTCTAAAAACTAGAGAAGTCATAAGTAAACCGAATATAGTACGAGGACCAAGCCCTCTGTCCTGATGGACCCTGGACAACATACAATCCTTTGTATAAGTCCCTTGAGTCTGATAACTCATTCACTGTGTGTCGTAGGTTGAAAACTGTACTTATGGTTAAGAAGAATTACACCGCTGTTTAATGCTCCTTACCTGACCATCCACTGATATAGGTAAATGTCGTAGACATAATTTCAGAAAGGTATATCTCACTCTATGAAAATAGACGTAAAGATATATCAATTTGAAATTGGTACATAACAGCGGATATTCAAAACCAAATATTTGCCGACCGGCAAACAGCCCAGGTGATTTCCTCAAATATCACCGATTACAACGAATCCCGATATAATGAGGATAATCACCCAATTCCCAATAACTTACTCCCACTCATCATCTGTAAAACCATACAGATGTGAGAATCGTACCTGGTAAATACATACCCTGGAGTAAGTATCTAATCGGGAAATCAGTTTTCCTTTAACATTACACAGTGAAACTGAAACATTGAAATGTTCCGATGGGGTATTTTGGTATTCCTAGTAATGCCTCTTCCAGATTCATGACTGTAACCGTATAGTTCTTTGCCACCTCTCCAAATCCCTTCATATGTCTTTAGTCTTTACCTTATGCACACCCTTTTAGGCCAAATGGTTTTCTTCCTTCCCTACCGTTCGGCACCAGCCTATGGTTTGGAAGAAGACTATCCAATAAGCAAAATGGGTGTACTGTCCCAATCCTAGGAACACTCGCAATGAGAGAGGGTGAAGATAAAAGACAACCGAATAAACCTTATTCCTATTTCTCCTGAACCAGAATCCATCCCCGAACTAGAACCAGTTCCATTCGAGTTCGTATATAACCATACGATGGAGTATCCAAATAAACTGTGGATCTTCGTAGTGATACGGAGTGTCCTGGAGAAATACAAAGGTGATGTTGGAGTGGTAACGAAATATTTGGTTTGGTCGTGAATATCTGTTGCAATTTACTTTGCCCTCTTACTAATCCCTTGCTTTGTCTGAACTTAATACCTTCTGCACACCATCGTTATGCTAATTGGTTTTCTTCATTCCCTACCGGTCGGCACCAGCCTAAGGTTTGGAAGAAGACAATCCAATTTGCGTAATAGGTGTACTACCCCTAAACCAAGGAGTACTCGTAACCTGAGAGAGGGTAAAAGGAAAAGACAACTGAATAATCCTATCCGTTTTCTCCAGAACCGGAAACCATCCTCGAATAAATTCTTTCGAGTTCGTATCTAACCATACGATGGTTTTGTCCAATGGAAGTGGACGTTCGTAGTAAAACGGGGTGTCCTGGAGAAAAGGGTAAAAGTAGGAGTGGCAATGAGGTTTGCAACTCTGACAATCCAAAAGCCGGTGTTTAAGAAGGTTCGGTCAACTTGGTCACTGAGTCAAAGTCTTAGGGTCGGGTCAATGGTCGCTGCCAAAGAGAAAGAGAAAAGAAACACTCAGCGTGCACTCTAACCTAGATCAGAATGGTTACCAATTTATCTAATCTGGAAACCTCCCACTGTACCTCAAATTCTCCTCCAAACCTGAAAGAAGAATTAGTCGGTGTCACCCGAGGAGTAAACTAACTCATCAGTGGGAATCGGAATCCAACTATCATCGCATGATAACGTGACGTTATCCGCTCACATCATCATACTCCAGAAGGTATGCGCATATCTGGCAAGTTTCAGTTCTTTTGAAACTCCCGATGTGATTTTTACCCCATGCTCTTATGACCTTGACTTTGGCCAACATATCATAAGTCACATGTCAAGTTCTACCCGTCATTCTCCAGGTTAATTTGAATCCACCCGTACCTACCCTTGACTTTGGCCAAAATGGCAGTACGACTGTCCCAAACCAACGCATCTATCTATGCTGCATATGAATACCCAATAGCTACCAATCACTGTGCCTTGACTTTGGCCAACATACACAGCTTGAATACTATTGACCACCCATATGAAACGACGGAGGGCTACGAATGGTTTCTGGCGAAAACCTTTAACGTAATGAACTTGATATCGTTGAAGGAACGGATAGCTTTTAAAAATATAGTGACGAAAACCGTTGCTAAAGAGGTCACTCCCGGTGAAGGGATCTCGGCTCTTTCCCCGTAGAATGGGGTGCAGGATATTCTAACTGAATACCACGGTGCAAAGCAAAAGTAATCGGCTATAGTGAAGTCATTTCCCTGACGCAAACTTTTTGTCCAAGGGGTCACTCCCGGTGAAGGGATCTCGGCCCTTGCCTCGTCGACTGAGGAGCAGGATATTCCAACTGAATACCACGATGCAAAACAAAAGTGAACGTCCTTGCAATAACAGCCTTTTGAAAAGTGTTCCAACGATTAGGTTTGTTTTAACTTGCATTGATCCGAATCAATGCAGTCCCATCAATTGATCACACCAAAAAGAACGAAAATATACTGATGTACGTATATGCCATCCGCATTCGCCACTGGGTCCCGTCATTACCCGTTAGGTTAGCTAACTAACGACAGAGCGGGGACTGGACTAGCGCGGATGCAAAACATATACAACATCTACTAATATATATACCAATATATTATATTCGCTCAAGGCGTGAATAAAATGCAACATCACAGAAATAATACAGATATCTGGGATCCCCGGGTTTCACAGAGCCGCTGAAACCCGACGTTCCCCTGGTCGTGTGGATAGCCTGTGCAATGAAATCCTAGACCCCTACGGGCGCGGCAAGTTACCCGCCAAAACCTGAAGCGAGGCAGCCCCCTTCAGCAACGTGAATGGACCACCCAGCACTTCACGGAATCCGGTAACTTGGGCACCCCTCCTGGGTCAACCTGTACCCCCTACGAGTGCGGCGAATAGCCCGCCAATCCTAGAGTGAAGCCCCCTCCGTCTCAAAGCCATGAGATGCGGGCTTGTTGCCCTCCAGAACCCGGCTATCCGTGCATACCTCCGCAGGGCAATCCTAGTACAGAAAGTAAAATATACATACAACGGGTACATCGACCGCAACCAGGTCGTGCCCCAAAATAATAATACAAACAGGCAGTGACGGCAGTCCACATGTCGGACGCTCGCCCCGCAATATCAAATGTACATAATACAACAAAACTGTACTAGCATTGCATCCAGGCTATCCCCCACGACCGATCCGCAACATCACAGCAAAAACAAAACATCAACGTGAAAGTCACGTTCGCAAATCCGTCTAACCGGGCTATAGCAGTTAGACCGGATTTACCGATCAAGTGACATTCACGGTCACAGATATAATGTAAATACTGTGAAAAATGTGTTTAAAATATCCGATCGATCAAAAATTAACAAGTGGGCCCCCAATCAAAACTGTAGCACTCACAGAAAACCTGGGCCCAATTTCAATATTCCAAAACCCATATTTTAAGCCCAGAAAGCTTCTGAAAAAAATTGGTGAAGTGATCTCCACAGTGTGCGGCGGAAGAGCGGCGGAATGGGGGTATATGCGGCGGTTCCGCGCTCCCACTGTGGATTCACTTCATCGAAATTTTACAGAGTTCTTAGATTTTCCAGTACATCAATATTTTACAACCTGAAAAAATTTTCGACACCAAAAATTTCCAACAGAAAACTGATGCTAACAAAAATGTAGTTTTGGAACATTCGATCGATCGAAACAGAAAAACACACTACACCAAGCTAGACTAAGTTAATGGGGAGGCTCTGATACCACTGTAAGTGCACGGCGACGCCCCGGCCGTCAATCCGACGGCCAAAAGCGGAAGCGGTGATAAACTTTAAATTTTGCGAACTTAGCAAACCGGCACCACCGCGCACTATAACCCGGATCGAACCATTAATTAGTCCTAGCTACCAACAAGAAAGGGAAGAGAGATATACCGACGATCCAAGTCCTCCGGTCTTCTCATCATCGTCCCGATCTCCTGCGGAATGTCCCGTCTCCTCCTCATCGCCGGAAGTGCACCACATCGCCTACTTCTTTTACGGGCTCCCACCTCAATGCCGAGGCAACTCGGGCACGAAGCCGGCTACTCGACGTGCCCAAGATTTTCTGTAGAATGTGTGAAGAACCATGTCTCACTTTTTGGGGATTGTGGAATTGCCATTGGTGGATGAAAAGAGAACAACTTTTGGAAATGAGTTAGAGGACTTTCCTAGCAAACATGAGAAGCAAAAATACCACACCTAAAAAATGAGCCCCATTCCATTCCCTTCCATAGGAATGGCCGGCCCCCCCTTCTCAAGTGTGATTGGAGAGAGAAAGAGAAAAGTCAAGGGGGTGGGTGGAAGCAATGATGAAAAGAGATGATGAGAGAACAAAACCCAACACTCCAAAAGCCAATCATAACCTACAATGGTCAAGCCATCATCATAAAGCTAGAAGTCAAAAGATGGGCTCCATCATGAAACCATCATGATATAAATATTGCAAAGAACCCCCTCCACTAATGCCTATTTGTAACAATGCAAATAAACCCTCCTCCACCACACTTCGGCCAATGAACGGAACAAAGGAAATTGGCCGAAACGGAAAGCAAACTGGCAACTCCAGAAAACTGATCCCGTAATAAATTACAGGAAAACCCCGATACTGTGCATACACACCCGCATCTGTATTTCGACCGAAATACAAATGCAATGAGACAAAATCTACACTGTACTATACTAGGATCCGGCTTAAACCAAAGCCGGGTAGTAATATCTGTTCGATCCTGATCCGTGCAATACCGCACGTATCTGATCGAACCCTGCCATATAACCATACGGCCTATAGTACAAACTGTCCGATCCTGATCCGTGCAATACCGCACGTATCTGATCGGACCTTGCCATATCTCCATACGGCCTCTACAACCTTTCGCCCGAAAGCTGAGTAACTGAATGTGGGGGACTCTAAAGACTCGTCAACACCTCGGTTGTGGATTTAACCACTAGCACGTCAGAGGTATAAGCTAATACGTAACGGGCTACCAAGTATTGACTAAAAGGGACGTCTGTGAGTGAACTCAGCCTGACAACCCTACTGAGCCTGTCAGTGACAATATCCGTACAGTCCGGTCCGTTCGTCTATGAGTATCGCATGGCGGGCCTAGGGGGTTGGTAAAAGTCAGACCCCCAAAAGCGGTACAAGTCGTGTCGGAGTGTAGCCCAGAACACCCTGAGATACTACTGGAATACCTACCAGTAAATCTCCTTGCCTTGGCCAAGGACTTTGTGTAATGTCTCTCCTAGACACAGCACGACCTCACCCCCAATACCGGGAGAGACGAACCCCTGAAGATACGCTCACTGCCTCCATGTGGCTCGGGACTGTACCCAACTAAAACCTGTTTGTACGACTCCTTTGAGCCGTGGTAGGGTAGTAATCAAAGTACAGTTGGAACTCACACGAGACAAATGACGATCCCCAGGTCGATGAACTAACCTGCACACATGTCACCAGGGAACTGCCATCTGACGTCTGGTATATGACCAACTAGCATGTTCCCGGCGAGTCCTGTCCGGTGTACTCATAACCCAATGAGCACCTGTATACATCTTAGGTGATCCAACTGACACCAGTGGCTTGTGAGACCGGCCACCGCCCCTCGTCGGGGTCTCGACTGTATACACTAGTCTACTAATGGAGTATCGATGCCCAGTCTCGAAACTCCCACGACTAGGGACCTTTTAAGGATAAGCTTATAGACCCCAGCTCCCACTTATATGATCGCCCTCATACTGCTGGTAGTCAAGCAAGAATCCTAGGGGCTCTATCAACGTGTAATAGCGACGTGTCAGGTCACCTAAAGCAGTACACGATGATAAAGGTAAACCAGATAGCATACTATCATCTCGAGTAAGACTGTCCTACCGGGATAGGTCCTCCCTCAATCATTACAATCACGTACCTGTGACCTAATAATTGACTCTGAGGGCACTATCTCCAACACTTATACCTCTAACGTGCTAGTGGTTAAATCCACAACCAAGGTGTTGATGAGTCTTTAGAGTCCCCCACATTCAGTTACTCAGCTTTCGGGCGAAAGGTTGTAGAGGCCGTATGGAGATATGGCAAGGTCCGTTCAGATACGTGCGGTATTGCACGGATCAGGATCAGACAGTTTGTACTATAGGCCGTATGGATATATGGCAGAGTTCGATCAGATACGTGCGGTATTGCACGGATCAGGATCGAACGGATATTACTGGCCGGCTTTGGTTTAAGCCGGATCCTAGTATAGTACAGTGTAGATTTTGTCTCATTGCATTTGTATTTCGGTCGAAATACAGATGCGGGTGTGTATGCACAGTATCGGGGTTTTCCTGTAATTTATTACTGGACCAGTTTTCTGGAGTTGCCAGTTTGCTTTCCGTTTCGGCCAATTTCCTTTGTTCCGTTCATTGGCCGAAGTTTGGTGGAGGAGGGCTTATTTGCATTGTTGCAAATAGGCATTTGTGGAGGGGGTCTTTGCATATTGTACTATCATGACAAACTCTTCTTTGACCTTTTGACTTCATGATGGTTCATGATGGGTGGACCATACCTTGACTTTGTTGAGTTGATGTTGTTGATGGAGTGTGGATTTCCTTGTGATCATTTGACTTTTCATCATCACTCACTTTCTACCCACCCCCTTGTCTTTGTTCACTCTCTCTCCAATCACACCAAGAGGGGGGGCCCGGCCATTCCTAGATAGAGGATGGGATTCATTTCATTGGGTGGGGGGATTTTTGTATCTTGAGTTTTTGAGAAATCCCTACAACTCCCTCTCCAAAAAGTTCACTTCAATTCCTTCACCAAAAATGGCACCTCCACTACCCCAAAATTGAGACACAAGTTCTACACCATATTCTACAGCAAACCTTGGGCACGTCGACTAGCCAGCTTCGTGCCCGAGTTGCCTCGGCATTGAGGTGGGAGCCCGTAAACGATGTAGGCGATGTGGTGCACTTCCGGCGACGAGGAGGAGACGGGACATTCCGCAGGAGATCGGGACGATGACGAGAAGACCGGAGGACTTGGATCGTCGGTATATCTCTATTCCCTTTCTTGTAGATAGCTAGGACTAATTAATGGTTCGATCCGGGTATTAGTGCGCGGCGGTTTGCCAGTTCATGTAAAATTAAAGTTTATCACCGCTTCCGCATTTGGCCGTCGGATTGACGGCCGGGGCGCCGCCGTGCACTTACAAATCTCACTTTGAACTGGGAGAAATGCCACTTCATGGTGCGCGAAGGTATTGTCTTAGGACATATCATCTCGCAAAATGGCATAGAGGTTGACAAAGCAAAGATTGAGGTCATTTCCAATCTGCCTCCTCCCCGATGCGTCAGAGATATCCGAGCCTTCCTTCGCCATGCCGGTTTCTATAGATGGTTTATCAAGGACTTTAGCAAGATTGCTAGGCCCTTGACTCTTTTGCTGGCCAAGGACACGCCTTTCGACTTCAACTCGAGCTGTGTGACTGCATTCGAGTCACTGAAACGCTCACTCACTTCTGCTCCCGTTCTTTCTTCACCTGACTGGACGCACCCATTCGAGATTATGTGCGATGCATCCGACTTTGCCATCGGTGCTGTCCTTGGACAGCACATCAACAAGATGCCGCACGTAATCTATTACGCGAGCCGAACCCTGAACGACGCCCAACTCAATTATACAACAACTGAGAAGGAATTCTTGGCTGTTGTATTTGCTTTAGAAAAGTTCAGGCCCTACCTCATCGGCTCTCCAGTCATTGTCTACACAGACCATTCAGCTCTGCGCCATCTTTTTGCGAAGAAAGATGCGAAATCTCGGTTAATACGTTGGATCCTCTTGCTTCAAGAGTTTGACCTTGTCATTAAGGACAAACGAGGATGTGAAAACGTAGTTGCCGACCATCTCTCACGACTTCCTTCTTCGCCTTCGCTTCCAATCCCGATCAACGACGTTTTCCCGGATGAACAACTCTTGACAGTATCGTGCGAACCCTGGTTCGCAGATATTGTGAACTATTTGGCCACGGGATTACTACCGACTGAATGGTCGAGTCAGGACAGACTTCGCTTCTTATCCCAAGTAAAACACTTTTACTGGGACGAACCCTACTTGTTCAAGTACTGTCCCGACCAGATTATTCGTCGGTGTGTCCCTAATGAGGAATTCAAGAGTGTGCTGTCATTTTGCCACGATCAAGCGTGTGGCGGGCATTTTGGGCCCAGAAAGACAGCTGAGAAGATCTTGCAATGTGGTTTCTACTGGCCACAACTTTTCAAAGACGCTCATGACTATTGCAAGACTTGCTCCCGGTGCCAACACATGGGCCGGATATCCCGGAGGAACGAGATGCCGCTCCAACCGATCTTGGTTGTGGAGATTTTCGATGTTTGGGGGATAGATTTCATGGGGCCGTTTCCCAGCTCTTTCGGGAACTTGTACATCCTTCTAGCTGTTGATTACATCTCTAAATGGGTCGAGGCTGTGCCCAGCCGAACTAACGACAACAAGGTTGTCGTTAGGTTCCTTAAAGAAAACATTTTTTCCCGGTTTGGGCACCCCCGAGCGATCATTAGCGACAATGGAAGTCATTTCTGCAATAAAACTTTCGAAGCCTTGATGCGGAAATACTCCATTAATCATAAGCTTTCTACGCCCTACCACCCCCAAACTTGCGGGCAGGCCGAAGTTTCAAATCGGCAAATCAAGCAGATTCTGGAGAAGACGGTTTCCAAGAACCGTAAGGATTGGTCTCTGAAACTCACTGATGCCCTTTGGGCATTTCGAACCGCTTATAAGACCGACCTTGGCATGTCTCCCTATCGGCTTGTGTACGGAAAAGCCTGCCACCTTCCTATCGAAATAGAGCATCACGCATTTTGGGCGATAAAGGAGCTGAATCTGTCTCTTGAGGATGCGGGCAGCCATCGGAAGCTGCAGTTGAACGAACTGAACGAGCTTAGGGATGAGGCTTACGATAACACGGTTGTCCTTAAGAATCAAACGAAGGTGTTTCACGATAAACACCTTTTGCGCAAAACCTTCGTACCTGGTCAGCAGGTACTGCTTTACGACACCCGACTTCATTTCCATCCTGGAAAGCTCAGATCTCGCTGGAAAGGACCGTATTTTGTGCGGAATGTGTATCCGCAGGGCGCTGTGGATTTGGAAAATCCTAAGGACGGTTCCCTTTTCAAAGTAAATGGACACCGATGCAAACCGTACCTTAGCGCCGAACCAACAGAGGAGCTCCTGTTCCTACAGGAGCCGGTTTACCCTGAATGATCTTCCTCTGCCTACCTCCAAACTTCGGTTATCCAGCCAAGAACAGTGGACACTGTTCCAAATAAGTTTGGGGGTATGTACAAACCATTTTGTATATATTTGTGTATATTCTTTTTCTTTTCTTTAAAAACAAAAACAAATAAAAATTTGTGTATCGCTAACCGACAATTTTGACCCTTCAAATGATCTCTTCATGCAACGACAGTGAGGACACTGTCCAGTTTAAGTTTGGGGGTACGCTCGGTACGTATTTCTTACCTTCGCATTCATATGTATATTTTGCATCTGCATATTAATATCCATAAAATCCATAAAAATTTTAAAATTTTCTAAAAAATATAAAAACTTTTTTGTCAAGTTAGCTTGTGGAAGAACTCTGATTCAACATTCGATGGTTTTTGTTTGAAAAAATAGGAATAACTAAATCTTATGTTTGGATTTTGAAAACCTGAAAGATAACTCTCCTTTGAAGTTAACTATAGCTGATATACGTCTTTACATCACACTACACGTGTCGTAAGATTTTGGGAATTAGATGACAAGTCTTTCATGTTTAAACTTTTAAACAGATAAATGATTTTCTGAGGATCAAATAGGTTTGTTCTGAAATAAGTAATGTCAAGAATAGTTTATGAAGTAAAGCGAATATGAAGGAATGTTATTGATGCCGTAATTGGAGCTAAGTCTGAAAAATAACCCATCTGAAACTTGATTGGAATGATTACACACCAAACCCACTAAACACGTCTTTTATCCAAAAAAATAATTGAACTGCCGGTTATATCTTCGTTCGTATTAAATCATCTGATTTTCACGCCAAACTGTCTTTTGTTTTTGGACCTAGGTAACTTGAGTAATTAAGTCCGCTGGGGTGTTTCTACACCTAATGCCCTAAAACCAACTGGTTTGGGTGCATTGGCCCAAAGCTCGCTAAGAAGCCTAGAAAGTCCAGTTTTAAAACAAAGTCAAGCAAGTGTTCTCTCCGAGTTAAAATTCCTAACGGTTCTTTGTGTGAGAATAATCTTGATAAAAGACAGGCTTTTATAAAAATTTTAGCGGAGATATGAAGGTTTTATTCTATGATAAAGACTATTGCACGTTCACAGAGGTGTGTATGAAATGAAAACAAGAAAAAGGTGGAGTGAAAAATACGACTTAGTTTCCTGTTATGGAAGATAGAAATTCTGAAGTTGAAACCTTACTGGAAAACGAAACTTGAAAAATGCTTAACTCTTTATAAAACTTATGTGATCCTTTTTAAATTGTTATCTGGGCTTTATTGTGCGACATGATGACTTTATTCGACCTTTCGGGAACTTAACGACACTATTTGCACTGCACGTAAAGACATGTAAAATCTGTAGTTAAATAAGAAGCGAGGTGTGAAAAATAAAGGTTCGATGGTCTAGACTTAGGATTATAGAATTGTTATTTTCTAAAACAAAACTTTAGGGTTTGAAGCTTAGTTATTTTACAAAACCAACTTGACCGGATTTTATGGGTAGTATCCGCTGAAAACCCTCAGGAGACAGCACTCCTCCTACTAGGGACACCAAGAGGTTTAACGGCTTGTTGCACATGCTCAGTGGAATCGCGTTCCCTGCGAAAGTGAGGTTAGGAAATTTTTTGTGAATAAATGGGCTTTGCTCGGGACGAGCAAATGATAAGTTTGGGGGTATTTGTTCATATCAGATTTTTGCATTTTCATACCGCCCAATTTTTGTCACATTGCATATCGGTAGATACTCTTGAGCCGTGTTTGCTAGTCAATTGCAGGTTACAGGTTCTCGGTTCTAAAACGGTGAAATTCATGGAAAACACGACAAAATCCGGGTTCCTGCCAACCACAGATAAAACACGGTCTCCGCTCTTCATCCGTATGTTGCCAGATACCAGTTTAGGAAGACAAAGTGTCAAATCAATGTCATTCTCATGCATAAGGCTCAATGGTAGCACAAGATCCAAGAGATGTACGCGGAGCTCGAGGCAATCATGCCAAATCTTGACAAAAAGTCCACCTTTCCCTCAACAGAAATTCTGGAAAATTCGTGAAGAAATTATGAAAAAATACAGATACCAGAATAAAGGGCACAGAGGACCAGGGAACCACAGCAAATTGGGGGGCCCAACTCAACTAAACGGCCGCGGATCCGCGGCCAAAGGGGGGTCTAGGCCGCGGATCCGCGGCCGTTTAGGCGCCAAGTCTGCAGAGCTTTTGGGGGCAGTTTGGTATTTTCATCATGGTTCTGGTGGTTGCCCTAGGTTTTCATTTTTTGGCCTATAAATAGCCCAGAACTTTGCGAAGGAAAGGGTCCATTCTTGTATTTTCTTTTTGCTAGGTTTTAGTTTACATGTTCTTCTTCTTCTCATCTCTTCTCCATTAAACTTGTAGTGAGCTTTGTGAGTGAGGAATGGTGAATA
This sequence comes from Agapanthus africanus, assembly GCA_030015575.1. Taxonomy (NCBI): domain Eukaryota; kingdom Viridiplantae; phylum Streptophyta; class Magnoliopsida; order Asparagales; family Amaryllidaceae; genus Agapanthus; species Agapanthus africanus. The sequence continues at coordinate 613,850,126 of JASDDO010000019.1, forward strand.
AAGAAGATCATTTTATTATCATGCTTGTCTTACTTTTTCTATAATTGTTGTAACTTTAAATTCGTTAAGTAGTTGTTGTTATTTACTTTTTGTTTCTTTCTTCTCTTTTTTCTTTATCCTTACATACGACAATGATGCTTACGCTTGATCCTCGCCAAGGTGAGGTCGCAAATAGTTAGTCGTATTCTTCTAATCCCCTTCTTTCTATCTTCCTCTTTTGTTTTGTTTTGTTTTTCCTTATCATGATGTGTGAGTAGTTAATACTTGTTAGGGTCGGATAAGGGAAGTTTGAGAGAAGGAAATCTCTCTCACTCTTTCCTTGCCCAACAGCTTAAATCGACTCCCGTTAATTGAACCACAATCCGCTCCTTACGGCACCCTATCCTACATGATAGCGGTGATTCCGTAGTGAGACCGGTTGTGGTTGAATTAACCGGAGGTTATGGCTAAGAGCCAAGAACGGACGGACAAGCACCAAAAGGAAGACTTATGCGTTGGAAAGCCTAGCTTATACTCGCAAAGTCCTTCCTAGTCGTGCTAATCCCCTTTGTTGCCAATTACCGTAACACCGATATTAAGAGGGGCAACGAAAGATGTGGAGACTCCTAACTCAAACTAACCTAATCCTAACCCTAACAAGCTCTCTTTAAATATCAACTCAACACTTAAATAATCCAACAAAATCTGAAAACAGGACTTAACTCGTTAAAACACTTTGAAAAAGATTCCCATCTCCCTGCGGACGACCCGTACTCAACCGGCTAGCTACAAGCGAAACCTTCTTGATTGCGGTATTTAAACTAGAACTTGAACACGCACATACTCTATCAATCAGCGGCATCGCAATAATTAGCCTTAAGTGTAAATGGGAGATTTATGGTTATAGTGCCCTCAAGTCAATTATTGGATCACAGGCACTTGATTGCAATGATTGAGGGAGGACCTATACCGGTAGAACAGTCTTACTCGAGATGATAGTATGATATCTGGTTTGTCTTTATCATCGTGTACATGCTTCAGGTGACATTACAGATCACTATTACACGTTGATAGAGCCCATAGGATTCTTGCTTGACTACCAGCAGTATGATGGCGATCATATACGTGAGAGTTGGGTAGTCTATAAGCACATCCTTAAAATGTCCCTAGTCGTGGGAGTTTCGAGACTGGGCATCGATACTCCATGAGTAGACTGGTGTATATGGATCGAGACCCCGACGAGGGGCGGTGGCTGGTCTCACAAGCCATTGGTGTCAGTTGGTTCACCTAAGATAGTATACAGGTGCTGATTGGGTTATGAGTACACCGGACGGACTCGCAGGGGCACTGCTGATTGGTACTATACCTATCGTCAGGAGCAGTTCCCAGGTGACATGAGTACAGCTTAGTCTGTTGACATGACACTGCTACATTGCCTCAAGTGTGTTCCCACTATTCTTTGATCGCTACCCTACCACGGCTCAATGGAGTCGTGCAAACAGGTAGTACTTGGGTGCAGTCCTGAAGCACTTGGAGGCAGTGGGGGTTAGACAAGATTCATCTCTCTCGGTATTGGGGGTTGATATCGCGCTGTGTCTGGAGAGCCATTACACAAAGTCCTTGGCTAAGGCAAGTGAGATTTACTGGTAGGTATTCCAGTAGTTTCTCAAGGTGTTCTGGGTTACACTCCGATGCGACTTATACCGCTATTAAGGGTCTGATGTTTACCATCCCCCTAGGCACGATATGCGATACTCATAGACGAACAGAATGGACTGTACGGAGATTGTCACAGATAGGCTCAGTAGGGTTTCAGGATGAGTTCGCTCGTCAGCTTTCCTTTCACTCAATACATGGGCAATTGTTACGTACAGCTAGTGCCACTGACATGCTTGTGGTTAAACCCACTGCCAGCGTATTGATGAGTCTTTAGAGTCCACCACAGAAAGTTTCCCAAGTTCGGGCGAAACGTTGTAGAGGCCGTTTGGTTTTATGGCAGGGTTCGATCATAGACGTGCACTTGTGAACGGATCATGATCGGACGGATCATACTAGTGGGCTTTGGTTTAAGCCGGATCCTAGTATTAGATTTGTTGGATTACTTTCGTGTCATTGCATTCATATTCAGTCGGAATGCGGATGCAGGTATGTATATACAGACGAGGGGTATTCTTGTGATCCGTCACAAGTTTACTTTAGAAGATCCCATTCTATTTATTGTTCTAAACATTTGGGTTCATGTTTATTAGGTGGAAATTGTGAGTGCAAATCATGGTCAAGAGCATTAAATGTGGCATGTGCTTTGATGATGACTCATGGTGTTATTTTTTGTGCCATGTCGAATCTCTTGATTATTTATTGTGTGGGATTGATATGTGAAGAGAAAGAGGGCAGCCAAGGAGGGGCTTGGCTTTTGATTTATTTCTTGAGCTCTCACATTTGATCTCACACAATAAGCAAGCTCCTCTTCTTCACTAGCTTTCTTCTTGAGCTCACAACTTCCATCAATGGCTTCTTCTTCAACCTCCACTCTATCTCTCTCATGTGTTGAGAATCCTAGAGTGTATTGAGACAAAATAATCACACACTATCTCTACTACACCTTAGACATGTCGGCTAGAAAACTTCATGTCCGAGTTGCTTCGGTTTTAAGCGGGAGCCCGTATAAAGATTCCTCGACATGGTGCTACTTCGACAAGCGAGAGCGGAGAGCGAATTTCGTCGGGGCAGCCGTGACAAGCATGGGACGGAGATTGAAGACCGAAGGACATGTATCGATCGGTATAATCTTTGAAACCCCTTTACAGTTTTGTTAGTTAACGTTTAATGGTTCGATCTGGGTATTTGGTTGGGGTAGCGCCAAGTTTGAAAAGTTTTTGTTCCGCATTTGGCTTCTGATTGACGGTCGGGGCGCTGCCGTATCCTAAAAAAATAAACCCTACATTATCATGAGCATGGTGTGAGTCTCATACACCCATATAGCATGTGGCATCAAGCATGACACAATAAGAAATACAATTAATATATATCACATATTGTTAGTTGTATGTATGCCTTAGAGGCCAGTATTGTACAGATGATGTATATTATATTGGATGCTTGGACATATATAGAGAGGACTTTCTTGCTCGATATGATAGTATGCTATCTGGTTGCTCTTTATCTTAACATGTATACTTGTCTCTTGATACTGTCTTATAGTTACATGTTGGTAAAGCCCTTAGGATGTGTACTTGACTATCTGGACTATGATGCAGATCATACTAGTGGGGACAGAGTAGTCTATAAGTACATCCTTTAATGTTCCTAGTCGTAGGTGTATCGAGACAGGGCATCGATATACCAGAGTAGACTAGCGTATACGCTTCTCGACCCATGAGATGGGCGATGGATGATCCCATATCCATTGGTGTTTGACATCAGAGATGGTATACGGGTGCTCAGTAGAGACTGGGTAGACTGGACGGACTCGCCGAGAACTCCCAGATGGTATTATACCTCACGTCAGATGGCAGTTCTCTGGTGACACTTGTGCAGGTTAGTCTGTAGACCGGAGAACGTCATAGAGTCTTGTGTGATTCCCACTGTGCTTTGATTTCCACTTTACCACGTCCAAGAGGGCGTGCAAAACGGTGGTTTTTGGGAACAGTCCCGAGTCACATGGAGGTGATGAGCGATAGGAGAGGTTTCGTCTCTCCCGGTAGTGGGGGTTGATGTTGCGCCGTGCTCGATTGGCAATAACAGGGAAGTCCCTAGCCAGGGCCGATTTAGAGATTTGCTGGTAAGTGTTACCAGTAGTTTCTCGACCCGTTATGAGCCTCACATCAGCACGACTTATCGGTTATTAGGGTCTGACGATTACCACCCCTAGACTTGATATGCGATATATCAGACGATGAGACCGGACTGTACGAGAAGTGTTACCGGCAGGTTTTTGCAGGAGTTGGAGCGGGCTTGCTTGTTGATCTTCTGATCGCTCAATACCCGGGTAGCCGTTACGTCCAGCTAGTACCGCTGACGGATTGTGGGTGCTTGATGTGATCATCACTTACTGCCGGCGTATTGACGAGTCTTTAGAGTCCTACATAGAGGTTTTACTGGCTCGGGAAAAACGAAATAGGAGCACGTATGTGATATGTGCGGGACCGAGAATAATGCGTGTATGTGATACCGTATTCTATTCTCGTGACTTTTTGTATGGGTCGGTTATATGTGATATAGCCGGGTTATCGAATCAAGTGTTGATTCGATAAGTCGATACATTGGATGTTAGTCGGTTATATGAGATATAACCGGATTATTAAGTCAAGTGTTGATTTAATAATTTAGTGTATAATTGTATATATGATATACTAATTTACATTAACTAACATTTGTTTACTTAAGGATTTTTCTCACATGTGCACAACTTCAATATATATGTGATATATATTAAAATGTGTTTTCTTTTTGTATCATGGTTGTTGATACAACATTCATGGGTGTATGAGACTTACACCATGCTATTTGTTATGTTGGGTTTAATGTATTTAAAGTAATTACAAAATTAGTGGTAAATTAGAAAATGGGATGCATTGACTAAAGTCCACTAAGTTTGTTTTTACTTTGGATTTTTGTTAACGTAACCATCAGACTTAGCCATGATTAAGTCTCTACATGAGTTAGTATATGATACTCACTCTCCATGGTTAGCTCACTCACTTGATCATTATCTTTCTTATTTCATTTCTTCATCTTCTTCCTTGAGCTAAAAAGCTCTCTAGGGTTTGATCCAAAGTGAGAAAATAAATTCTAAAGTGAACCCACTTCCTATTTCTCCAACCTCTACTAGACTAGCACTTTAGTTTAGGGTGTTTACTTCACTAATTCTCTAGTTAGTGAAGTAGTAGCTTGAGTTGGTATTCCCTCGACGTAGATCATCTTCGGCCTGGAAGACTTCAAGCAAGGACGCTTCTTTCGCCTCGTGAAGCCATGCAAGAGCCCGGGAGAGCAATGATCGCAGCGAAGGGACTACAACAAGGAGGTTTAGAAGTGAAGGACCGATCTACAAAGGTAGTGTTTCGTATTCACTTAGTAGTAAAAATTGTTTACTTGCATGTGATAGCCTAATAGTCTAGCCAAGATCTTGTTTAGGGTTGTTAGGCACGGCTAAAATTTTAATCGGGCATGGTTGATGCCTTGTAGAACCTTATTAGAGTGCCTAGTAACCCTACAGTGGTATCAGAGCCTAGCTAGAGTATTAGGCGACGTGTATACGAAGTTAAAACTCCGAACGAACCCCGAAACGCCAAAATGAACCCCTCTCTGGACAATTTTTAAAAACTGTGATTTTTCAGAATTAAAAATACCTAAAAAATCCAGCAGGAAATTTTATGCATTACTGTGAAAAACGAGCCAGCAAACCGTACATTCCGCCGCGGAAACGCGGCAGTATTTAGCTTGGGCCGCGGATCCGCGGCGGTTCTGTAGAATTGGGCTTTTGTTCTTCAACAGTAATATCCACATCTGTATGTTATATTTTCTCGGTATTTTTAATCTGACTCATGTGTTGAGTGCTCAAGGGTTTATTTTGTATTCGTTGATTCGATCGGAAAATTTAATTTCGTTATATTTTCCGGATAATTTAGAAAGTATTAAAATGTTCGAACGGATATCATTAGCTCATTTTTTCCGGCACGAAAAACTTTCAAGTGTTGAATTTTTCTTGAGTTTAAATCTTTCGGAAAAACGTGCATGTAACGCGATGGAACCTCTAGAAGACAACAAACCATAACTCAATTATGTGACCGTCTTGAACTGCCTTTTGAACCTTAGGGTTTGAGGGAGTACGGCTTTGCCACATGTGAGGCATTGGCTTGACCTTTCTACGGCTGGACCGTTGGTACTGTGACGTATTCTGGAATTTTTGAACTCCGCTCAAGTGTTAAGCTATTTAGGAAATCCTGGGCATTTGATTATTCGATCGGAAAGTTTAATACTGTCTATTTATCTGGAATGTGATACAATATGTGGAATTCATATAGTTAGGCATGAAATGCGAAGTATGTGATATTTCGGATTTACGATGTCTAAAGAGATTGTGGATTCTAAATGTTGTAGTTTTATACTTTATTTTCTGCAACCGTAAGTGTAATATATGTTATCGCCGGTTTCGTTGCTATATGACAACGACAATTGGGATGCGCATATTTACTTACGTTGATGACATGTGATGTTATGTGTTGCTGGATATGTTATATTGGATCGTCGCGTTTTTGAATAGCCGAGGGTTTTATGTGAGATGAAGGTTTTTATTTTCATTCATGTAAAATTAAATGTATGTAATATTCTTTTATTGGGGCACTTCCGGGATGAGGTTGATGTCACCATTTGTATATTATTTACTTTTCCGCACTAGGATAGACCCAAGGAGGAGAGCACAAGTAACCGGGTTGTAGAGTCCAGTGGGAGACCAACTCGAGGAGTCGAGTCCGGGTCTCCTAACTCTAGAATTGATTGGGTTACTTACCGCTCTCGTAGGGGTCTAGGGGTGTGGGTTTGGCTATTCATCGCGACCGTGGAATCCGTGTTTTATAGAGGCTCAAAATAAAACACGGACGTCTTAGTATATCCAATGTTTCATATGTTTCTTCTGTTGCGATATCTGTGATGTGATCATTTGATATGTTGTCATAAATACTGTATATAGTATATATGATATATTATATAGACGTTACTTATGTTTTACACCCGCGCTAGCCCTGCCCCGCTCTGCCGTTAGTTACCAAACCTAACGGTGCACGAGGGGACATCGAGGCGAATGCGGATGGCATAAGTGTACGTCGTATTTATCTATGAAATTTAGGTGACTTAGATGGTGGGAGCGAGGATTGCATCATGGTAGATGATGACCCAACTAGCTTCGAGCAGGCCATCACGAGTGGGGACTCAGTGAAATGGCTGGATGCAATGCGGTCCGAGATGGAATCCATGTACACCAATAAAGTATGGACTTTGGAAGATGCTTCTGAAGGGGTAAAACCCATTGGGAGCAAGTGGATCTTCAAGAAAAAACTTGGTGTAGATGGGAAAGTGGAGACTTTCAAAGCTAGACTTGTTGCAAAGGGTTTTCGTCAAAGACCAGGAGTGGACTATGACGAAACCTTTTCTCCAGTGGCTATGCTTAAATCCATCTGGATCATGCTTTCCATTGATGCATATCATGACTACGAAATATGGCAAATGGATGTTAAGACCGCCTTTCTAAACGGTGATTTAGAAGAGAGCGTGTACATGACTCAGCCAGAGGGCTTCGTACATAGTGGGAGCAGCAGGAAGGTGTGCAAGCTGCTTAAATCCATTTATAGATTAAAGCAAGTATCGCGGAGTTGGAACATCTGCTTTGACGTGTTGGAGATAGTGCCCTCAGAGTCAATTATTGGATCACGGGCACGTGATTGCAATGATTGAGGGAGGACCTGTCCCAGTAGGACAGTCTTACTCGAGATGATAGTATGCTATCTGGTTTATCTTTATCATCGTGTACTGCTTTAGGTGACCTGACATGTCTCTATTACACGTTGATGGAGCCCCTAGGATTCTTGCTTGACCACCAGCAGTATGAGGGCGATCATATAAGTGGGAGCTGGTAGTCTATAAGCACATTCTTAAAAGGTCCCTAGTCGTGGGAGTTTCGAGACAGGGCATCGATTCTCCAGAGTAGACTAGTGTATACAGTCGAGACCCCGACAAGGGGCGGTGGCCGGTCTCACAAGCCACTGGTGTAAGTTGGATCACCTAAGATGTATACAGGTGCTCATTGGGTTATGAGTACACCGGACAGGACTCGCCGGGAACAAGCTAGTTGGTCTTATACCTGACGTCAGATAGCAGTTCCCTGGTGACATGTGTACAGGTTAGTTCATCGACCTGAGGATCGTCATTTGTCTCGTGTGAGTTCCCACTGTACTTTGATTACTACCCTACTACGCTCAAAGGAGACGTGCAAACAGGTTTTAGTTGGGTACAGTCCCGAGCCACATGGAGGCAGTGAGCCGATCTTCGGGGGTTCGTCTCTCCCGGTATTGGGGGTGAGGTCGCGCTATGTCTAGGAGAGCCATTACACAAAGCCCTCGGCCGAGGCAGGAGATTTACTGGTAGGTATTCCAGTAGTATCTCAGGGTGTTCTGGGCTACACTCCGACACGACTTGTACCGCTTTTGGGGGTCTGAATTTTACCAACCCCCTGGGCCCGCCATGCGATGCTCATAGACGAACGGACCGGACCGGACGGATATTGTCACTGACAGACTCAGTAGGGTGTCAGGATGAGTTCGCTCATCGACGTCCCTTTTGGTCAATACCTGGTAGCCCGTTACGTATTGGCTTATACCTCTGACGTGCTAGTGGTTAAATCCACAACCAAGGTGTTGACGAGTCTTTAGAGTCCCCCACATTCAGTTGCTCAAGTTTTCGGGCGAAACGCTGTAGAGACCGTATGGAGATATGGCATGGTCCGATCAGATACGTGCGGTATTGCACGGATCAGGATCGGACAGTTTGTACTAGAGGCCGTATGGAGATATGGCAGGGTTCGATCAGATACGTGCGGTATTGCACGGATCAGGATCGAACGGATATTACTGGCCGGCTTTGGTATAAGCCGGATCCTAGTATAGTACAGTGTAGATTTTGTCTCATTGCATTTGTATTTCGGTCGGAATACAAATGCGGGTGTGTATACACAGTATCGGGGTTTTCCTGTAATTTATTACGGGACCAGTTTTCTGGAGTTGCCAGTTTGCTTTCCATTTCGGCCATATTTCTTTGTATCGTTCATTGGCCGAAGATTGGTGGAGGAGGGCTTATTCGCATTTGTGCAAATAAGCATTTGTGGAGGGTGTTCTTTGCATTTTGTTGCATCATGATGGTGCACCATCCATTGACTTGACTTTTTGCTTCTTGATAGTTTTCATGATTGCTTGACTTTGGACATCATGATTGTTGTGGTGGAGTGTTGGGTTTTGTTGTGATCATTGGATTCTCTCATCATCACTTGCTTCCATCATTGCATTCCACCCACCCCTTGACCTTGCTCTCTCTCTCCACTCACACATGAAGAGGGGCCGGCCACTTTTGTAGGAGGAGGGGATTCATTTTTTATGTGTGGCATTTTGGCTTTCTAATGGTGCTAAGAAAAAGCTCTCTAGTTCATCTCAAAAATCGATTCCTCCACCATCTCAAAAGGCAACCTCCATGAACCCCAAAATCAGACATGGTTCTACACACATTCTACAGCAAACCTTGGGCACGTCGGCTCGCCAACTTCGTGCCCGAGTTGCCTCGGTATAGAGGCGGGAGCCCGTAAAAGAAGCCGGCGACGTGGTGCCCTTCCGGCGACGAGGTGGAGACCGGAGATTCCGCGGGAGATCGGGACGACGACGAGAAGACCGGAGGACACGGATCAGTCAGTATATCTCTCTTCCCCATCTTGTAGTTAGCTAGGACTAGTTAATGGTTCAATCCGGGTTCTAGTGCGCGGTGGTGCCGATTCAAGAAAAATTAAAGTTAACCATCGCTTCCGTATTTGGCCTCGGGATGGAGGCCGGGGCGCCGCTGTGCACTTACAGTGGTATCAGAGCCTCGTCATTAACATAGTCTAGCTTTGTCTAATGTGTTTTACATTTCCGATCGAGCAAAAATTCCAAAATCAGCATTTTCAATAGCAACAGTATTCTGTCGAAATTTTTTTGTCTCGAAATTTTTTTCAGGTTGTATAAAACTGGTGTACTGGAAGTCCTAAGAGTTCTGAGGAAATTCGAGACATTGATCTTTCAGGGAGAGCGCGGAACCGCGGCCAAACCCCACTTGGCTCCGCGGTTCCGCCGCAGAATGGAGGGATCAATGCTTCAAATTTTTCCAGTGGGCTTCTGGGGTGAAAATAGGGTTTCTGGAATATTTTTTTTGGGCCCAGATTTTCTTGATGTGCTACAGTAGTACTTGGGGGCCCACTTGTTAAAATTTAATCGATCGGATATTTTAAACACATTAGTTCACAGTATTTACATTATATCTGTGACCGTGAATGTCACTTGATCGGTAAATCCTGTCTAACTGCTATAGCCCGGTTAGACGGATTTGCGAACGTGACTTTCACGTTGATGTTCTGTGTATTGTTGTGATGTTGCGGATTGGTCATGGGGGATAGCCTGGATGCAATGCTAGTACAGTTTTTGTTGTATTATGTACATTTGATATTGCGGGGCGAGCGTCCGACATGTGGACTGCCGTCACTGCCTGTTTGTATTATTATTTTGGGGCACGGCCAGGTTGCGGTCGATGTACCCGTTGTATGTATATTTTACTTTCTGTACTAGGATTGCCCCATGGAGGGGTGCACGGATAGCCGGGTTCTAGAGGGCAACAAGCCCGCATCTCATGGCATTGAGACGGAGGGGGCTTTACTCTAGAATTGGCGGGCTATTCGCCGCACTCGTAGGGGGTACAGGTTGACCCTGGAGGGGTGCCCAAGTTACCGGATTCCGTGAAGTGCTGGGTGGTCCATTCACGTTGCTGAAGGGGGCTGCCTCACTTCAGGTTTTGGCGGGTAACTTGCCGCGCCCGTAGGGGTCTAGGATTTCATTGCACAGGCTATCCACACGACCAGGGGAACGTCGGGTTTCAGTAGTGGCTCTGTGAAACCCGGGGATCCTACATATCTGTATTGTTCTATGATGTTGTACATTTCTGTGATGTTGCATTTTATCACGCCTTGAGCGAATATAATATATTGGTATATATATTAGTAGATGTTGTATATGTTTTGCATCCGCGCTAGTCCAGTCCCCGCTCTGTCGTTAGTTAGCTAACCTAACGGGTAATGACGGGACCCAGTGGCGAATGCGGATGGCATATACGTACGTCATATTATTTTCGTTCTTTGTGGTATGATCAATTGATGGGACTGCGTTGATTCGGATCAATGCAAGTTAAAAACAAACCTATTCTGATGTTGTTGGAACACTTTTCAAAAAGCTGTTATTGCAAGGACGTTCACTTTTGTTTTGCATCGTGGTATTCAGTTGGAATATCCTGCTCCTCAGTCGACGAGGTAAGGGCCGAGATCCCTTCACCGGGAGTGACCCCTTGGATAGAAGTTTGCGTCAGGGCAATAACTTCACTATAGCCGATTACTTTTGCTTTGCATCGTGGTATTCAGTTGGAATATCCTGCACCTCATTCTACGGGGAAAGAGCCGAGATCCCTTCACCGGGAGTGACCTCTTTAGCGAAGGTTTTCATCACTATATTTTTAAAAGCTATCCGGTTCCTTCAACGATATCAAGTTCATTACGTTAAAGGTTTTCGCCAGAAACCATTCGTAGCCCTCCATCATTTCAGTTAAATATTCGGTAGTATTCAAGCTATGTATTTTGACCTCACGCCAAGGCACAGTGTTTGGTAGCTGCCGGGTATTTATCTGTTGCATAGATAGATGCGTTGGTTTGGGACAGTCGTACTACTATTTTGGCCTACGTCAAGGGTATGTACGGGTGGGTTCAAATTAACCTGGACAATGATGGGTAGAACTTGACATGTGACTTATGATATTTTGACCTCACGCCAAGGTCATAAGAGCATGGGGCAAAAAATCACATCGGGAGTTTCAAAAGAACTGAAACTTGCCAGATATGCGCATACCTTCTGGAGTGTGATGACGTGAGCGGATTCCGTCACGTTATCATGCGGTGATAGTTGGATCCCGATTCCCACTGATGAGTTAGTTTACTCCTCGGGTGACCCCGACTAATTCTTCTTTCAGGTTTGGAGGAGAATTTGAGGTACAGTGGGAGGTTTCCAGATTAGATAAATTGGTAACCATTCTGATCTAGGTTAGAGTGCACGCTGAGTGTTTCTTTTCTCTCTGTCTTCGGCAGCGACCATTGACCCGACCCTAAGACTATGACTCAGTAACCAAAATTAACCGAACCTTCTTAAAACACTGGCTTTTGGATTGTCAGAGTTGCAAACCTCATTGCCACTCCTACTTTTACCCTTTTCTCCAGGACACCCCGTATTACTACGAACGTCCACTTCCATTGGACAAAACCATCGTATGGTTATATACGAACTCGAAGGGATTTATTCGAGGATGGTTTCAGGTTCTGGAGAAAACGGATAGGATTATTCAGTTGTCTTTTCCTTTTACCTTCTCTCGAGTTGTGAGTACTCCTTGGTTTAGGAGATAGTACACCAATTATGCAAATTGGATAGTCTTATTCCAAACCATAGGCAGGTGCCGACCGGTAGGGAATGAAGAAAACCAATTAGCCTAACGATGGTGTACAGAAGGTATTAAGTTAAGACAAAGCAAGGGATTAGTAAGAGGGCAAAGTAAATTGCAACTGATATTCACGACCAAACCAGGTATTTCATTACCACTCCCCAATCACCTTTGTATTTCTCCAGGACACTCCGTATCACTACGAAGATCCACAGTTTATTGGATACTCCATCGTATGGTTATATACGAACTCGAAAGGAACTTGTTCCAGTTCGGGGATGGATTCTGGTTCAGGAGAAATAGGAATAAGGTTTATTAAGTTGTCTTTTATCTTCACCTTCTCTCGCATTGCGAGTGCTCCTAGGATTAGGGCAGTACACCCATTATGCTTCTTGGATAGTCTTCTTCCAAACCATAGGCTGGTGCCGAAAGGTAGGAAAGGAAGAAAACCATTTGGCCTAAAGGGGTGTGCAGAAGGTGATGACTAAAGACATAAAAAGGGATTTGGAAAGGTGGCAAAGAATTACACGGTTACAGTTGTGAATCTGGAAGAGGTATTACTAGGAGTACCGGGATACCCCATCGAAACATTTCAATGTTTCAGTTTCACTGTGTACTGTTAAAGGAAAACTGATTTCCCAATTAGACACTTGCTCCAGGGTATGTATTTACCAGGTCTGATTCTCACATCTGTATGGTTTTACAGATGATGAGTGGGAGTAAGTTATTGGGAATTGGGTGATCATCCTCATTATATCGGGATTCGTTGTAATCAGTGATATTTGAGGAAGTCACCTGGGTTGTTTGCCGGACGACAAATATTTGGTTTTGAATATCCGCTGTTATGCACCAATTTCAAATTGATATATCTGTACGTCTATTTTTTATAGAGTGAGATGTACCTTTTTGAAATTATGTCTATGACATTTACCTATATCAGTTGATGATTAGGTAAGGAGCATTAAATATCGGTGTAATTCTTCTTAACCAAAGGTACAGTTTTCAACCTACGACACACAGTGGATGAGTTATCAGACTCAAGGGACTTATACAGAGTATTGTATGTTGTCCAGGGTCCATCAGGACAGAGGGGTTGGTCCTCGTACTATATTCGGTTTACTTTTGACTTCTCTAGTTTTTAGACAGGTGTTTCGTGGAAACACAGGGTCCGAATTTTGAGAAGTTATAGGTATTTGAATAAAGTAGAGAACCAGGTATTGCAAGTATCGGGATTCTTCAAAGTGATCGAAGATGTAGATACTTGTGTATGGTATTCAGCTGATAGTAATGGTTAAGAGAACTTGCTTCTCTTTCAGGTTACTCATAATTGGAAGCATTCCTAAGTTGAGAACGCTGATCGGCCTCCTTCCATTTAGTTGACATGCACTGGAGACAGCTGCATGATTTGAATCTGGTTTAATTAAATCAGTGCCTCTGGTTCTATATTGGATATATAACAGTTCATATCTTAACGTTGTTAAGATACGGGGAGTTGTCTTGCTTATGATTAAAACCAGACTCTGGATAACTCAAGGCACGTTCCTGTAATGGCTGTTTGTGGGTTGACCCAGGCTATGACGAGGGTTGACTTTCTACCATCTGGAAGATCAATAGTGATATTGTTCTAGACTCGCCACAGTTTTAATAAAAATGGATTTTTTTTTCAGAAAACAGAAGTGGGAGTATGGTAGAACTGGAAGTGATTCCAGAACCATAAACGATTACTGAAGATTTCACAGGAACCTAAAGATTCAATCTGGTTTGACATTCCATTGGCCACTCCGCAGATAAGGTGGGTAACTTCAGGCACCCGAGAGGTACTCCGGTAGCCTCAAGGACGGTGACAGGGAAGTTCTTGTTTACCCACAATTGCCATTGCTGTTGTTCCAGACTGTGAGACCCGGCAGGAGGATGAGTAAAGCGTCGTTCTAAACTTGCTTTGGAAGTGTACGTGTATATGACTCTGCCAGAGGGTTGTCGTGATCAGTGGGAGCAGCGGAAGCATTGGTGGACAGGTAGCTTATGTCTATTTATAGACTAAAGCAGATGTAGCGGAGATAGATCATCAATTCCTGTTGTGACAGTCATAGGTTTGACTTCATTAGAATAGGGGATGGATCTGTTAAGAAGGTAGTAGGGTGTGATGTCCTGGTATTTGGATGACATACACAGAGTAGGAAGTGATATTCCTATACTACAATCGGTTATACTTTGGTCGTCACACAGTGGTTTCTCCACATGGGACTTGGACATTATATCAGACATACTGGTTACTAGATCTATGGTTTTAGATCTAGATTAGGGTGGTTTCCCAATCAGGGTACTTAGACAGCATTCTAAGAGTATTTAGAATGGACGACTCCTGCCACGGTAGTGTACCTGCAGGTAATGGAGTCACCCTCTCTAAAGGTGTCTTACAGACTAAAGGGGAGAGGGATGTGCATGATTGGCAGATCACTTGCTTAGGCAATTGAGTGAATCATGAGATGTCAAGTACCACACCAGATGTTGTTCTTGCACTAGATGCAATAAGTTGATATTAATCCAATCCTGGAGAAACAGTCGGAAACAGTTTTAGAACATAAGTGGATGTTCTAGGGATGTGATAACGAAAGTCTCATTCGGGAGACAGTTATCATTCCAGGCTTCTAAGGTGACATGGACGACAAGGAGGTTGTCAGAGTTATAGTTTTTCCTTCTGACGAGGGGCAGTATTTTGGACAGGTGGTCCAAGGCTATACTGAGGGAGGCATGGCGCAGGATACTGATTAAGTTCAATTGACGATACAGTCTAAGAAGTTTGGATTTGGAGTTCATTTATGAGCTAGGTCCCATCAAACATCCAGACACATTCTAAGACAGGTATTGCTCATTTCGGGAGATGGCTTTCTCCGCGAACTTGAGATATAGAGAGACATAGAAAGAAACATCAAAGCGGATCCACTCACTGAGGCTATTCCTCGAACGCAATAGCTTCGCAAACAAGTTTTGTGAGACTGACAAGTAGAGGAGTTGGGTGTTCGGTATCACTCGGGCTGTGAGTATGCGACATCGCAATAATTAGCCTTGAGTGCAAGTGGGAGATTGTTGGAGATAGTGCCCTCAGAGTCAATTATTGGATCACAGGCACGTGATTGCAATGATTGAGGGAGGACCTGTCCCAGTAGGACAGTCTTACTCGAGATGATAGTATGCTATCTGGTTTATCTTTATCATCGTGTACTGCTTTAGGTGACCTGACATGTCGCTATTACACGTTGATAGAGCCCCTAAGATTCTTGCTTGACCACCAGCAGTATGAGGGCGATCATATAAGTGGGAGCTGGTAGTCTATAAGCACATCCTTAAAAGGTCCCTAGTCGTGGGAGTTTCGAGACAGGGCATCGATTCTCCAGAGTAGACTAGTGTATATAGTCGAGACCCCGACGAGGGGCGGTGGCCGGTCTCACAAGCCACTGGTGTAAGTTGGATCACCTAAGATGTATACAGGTGCTCATTAGGTTATGAGTACACCGGACAGGACTCGCCGGGAACATGCTAGTTGGTCTTATACCTGACGTCAGATAGCAGTTCCCTGGTGACATGTGTACAGGTTAGTTCATCGACCTGAGGATCGTCATTTGTCTCGTGTGAGTTCCCACTGTACTTTGATTACTACCCTACCACGCTCAAAGGAGACGTGCAAACAGGTTTTAGTTGGGTACAGTCCCGAGCCACATGGAGGCAGTGAGCGGATCTTCGGGGGTTCGTCTCTCCCGGTACTGGGGGTGAGGTCGCGCTGTGTCTAGGAGAGCCATTACACAAAGCCCTCGGCCGAGGCAGGAGATTTACTGGTAGGTATTCCAGTAGTATCTCAGGGTGTTCTGGGCTACACTCCGACACGACTTGTACCGCTTTTGGGGGTCTGACTTTTACCAACCCCCTAAGCCCGCCATGCGATGCTCATAGACGAACGGACCGGACCGTACGGATATTGTCACTGACAGGCTCAGTAGGGTGTCAGGATGAGTTCGCTCATCGACGTCCCTTTTGGTCAATACCTGGTAGCCCGTTACGTATTGGCTTATACCTCTGACGTGCTAGTGGTTAAATCCACAACCAAGGTGTTGACGAGTCTTTAGAGTCCCCCACATTCAGTTGCTCAAGTTTTCGGGCGAAACGATGTAGAGGCCGTATGGAGATATGGCAAGGTCCGATCAGATACGTGCGGTATTGCACGGATCAGGATCGGACAGTTTGTACTAGAGGCCGTATGGAGATATGGCAGGGTTCGATCAGATACGTGCGGTATTGCACGGATCAGGATCGAACGGATATTACTGGCCGGCTTTGGTATAAGCCGGATCCTAGTATTGTACAGTGTAGATTTTGTCTCATTGCATTTGTATTTCGGTCGGAATACAAATGCGGGTGTGTATACACAGTATCGGGGTTTTCCTGTAATTTATTACGGGACCAGTTTTCTGGAGTTGCCAGTTTGCTTTCCATTTCGGCCATATTTCTTTGTATCGTTCATTGGCCGAAGATTGGTGGAGGAGGGCTTATTTGCATTTGTGCAAATAAGCATTTGTGGAGGGTGTTCTTTGCATTTTGTTGCATCATGATGGTGCACCATCCATTGACTTGACTTTTTGCTTCATGATAGTTTTCATGATTGCTTGACTTTGGACATCATGATGGTTGTGGTGGAGTGTTGGGTTTTGTTGTGATCATTGGATTCTCTCATCATCACTTGCTTCCATCATTGCATTCCACCCACCCCTTGACCTTGCTCTCTCTCTCCACTCACACATGAAGAGGGGGCGGCCACTTTTGTAGGAGGAGGGGATTCATTTTTCATGTGTGGCATTTTGGCTTTCTAATGGTGCTAAGAAAAAGCTCTCTAGTTCATCTCAAAAATTGATTCCTCCACCATCTCAAAAGGCAACCTCTATGAACCCCAAAATGAGACATGGTTCTACACACATTCTACAGCAAACCTTGGGCACGTCGGCTCGCCAACTTCGTGCCCGAGTTGCCTCGGTATAGAGGAGGGAGCCCGTAAAAGAAGCCGGCGACGTGGTGCCCTTCCGGTGACGAGGTAGAGACCGGAGATTCCGCGGGAGATCGGGACGACGACGAGAAGACCGGAGGACACGGATCAGTCGGTATATCTCTCTTCCCCATCTTGTAGTTAGCTAGGACTAGTTAATGGTTCGATCCGGGTTCTAGTGCGCGGTGGTGCCGGTTCAAGAAAAATTAAAGTTAACCATCGCTTCTGCATTTGGCCTCGGGATGCAGGCCGGGGCGCCGCAGTGCACTTACATGACGTCGTTATCAAAGAGTTTGATTTCGTCAAAAACGTAGATGAACCTTGTATCTACAAGAAGGTGGCAGAGAGTAAGGTTGTCTTCCTAGTATTGTACGTGGACGACATACTCTTGATAGGAAATGACACTCCTATGCTGCAATTGGTCAAGCTCTTCTTATCACAAAGATTCTCAATGAAAGATCTAGGTGATGCCTCCTGCATACTGGGAATTATGATCTATAGAGATAGATCTAAAAGGATATTGGGATTGTCCCAATCCAGGTACATCGACACCATACTAAAGAGGTTTAGTATGGAAGAGTCCAAACGTGGGTTTTTACCCACGATCTCAGGGCTCACTCTCTCCAAAAAGATGTCTCCCAAGACTGATTTGGATAGAGCTCGCATGCAAGGGATACCCTTTGCTTCGGCTGTAGGCTCTATCATGTACGCGATGCTATGTACAAGACCCGATGTAGCATACTCACTTAGTATAGTGAGTAGGTATCAAGCAGATCCTGGAGAGAGTCACTGAACAGCTGTGAAGAGCATTCTCAAGTACTTGCGAAGGACTAAAGAGATGCTCTTGGTGTATGGTAACGGAGAACTCCAAGTGGAGTCCTTTACCGATTCGAACTTCCAGAGTGATAAGGACGACTCTAAGTCGCACTCGGGATTTGTCTTTACCCTTTACGGAGGGGCGGTTAGCTGGAAGAGTTACAAGCAGGAAACCGTGGCAGACTCGACGATGGAGGATGAAAACATCGTTGCCAACGATGCTGCCAAAGAGGCTGTCTGGATCAAGAAGTTCATTACTGAATTTGGAGTGGTTCCATCCATTGAGCATCCAATACCATTGTATTGCGATAACAACGGAGCGGTGGCTTTGGCTAAGGAACCCAGGTCCCATCATGTAACATTTCAAAATAATAAAATACTATTTTTGGGAATTTTTATAATTTAATATTATTTTATTGATTATTTTAATATTAAATTTATAATTAAATATCGATAAATAGGAAAAATTTTGAAAAAATTATGGAAAATTCAAAAATAATGTATTCTATGGAATTTTGTCATTTTTAAGTTTTTATGAGCATTTATATACTAACTTAGTGCTAATCGCGATTAAAAATGGCTAATCGGATTTTTAGCATTTTGTGCAAAACATGCACATATCATTTTTGTTTTACACTTGTGCATTTCTACCATGTTACTTTGGGTTTACTATTGATGAGAGAAGGAAAATGGAATTTGAAAAGAAAAAGAAAAGGTTTTGGATTAGAATATTAGGTATGGTGAAGAGAGAGAAAGGTGAGGGTTTTGTTGACTTGGTCTTGAGCCATCCCTCTCCAATTATTTGCACATCTCTCTTCTCTTCCTCCTCCATTGCTGCTGCTGCTGTTGCCCCTCTCTCCCTCATCATAAAATCCCCCAAAACACCTCAATAAACATCTCAAAACCCCACTCCCATTTCACAAAAATTGTACACAAGCTCACAAGAATGCCTTTGGACCAAGAAAGTAGTCATTTTGGCGCTGTTGAGAATTCATGAGGGTATTATAAGGTAATTTCTTCACAATTAGAGTGTTATTGCTTGTGCTTAACCTTCAATTCAAGTTTCATATCGATATCGTGTAATTTGGTGTATTTTGGACCAACTTAAAAAGGGTTAGGGTAAAGTTGAGATGTGGCTTTGTAATTGGACTTAAATGGTGACCTTAGACCCCATATTGACCAAAACCCTGGCCTAGCACAACCTGAAACCCAAAAATACGGAATTACGGAACTTTTCATGTCGGTTTATGTGATCTGTGAAGGTGTTCTGGAATCTGGAGCAACCCGGGGGCACCAAAAATAAAATTGAGCTGACAGTGAGTCGTGCAGGCACCTAGGAAGCTACCACCAAGACCCGAGCCCCTAACTCAAAACTACGGCCGCAAATTTAATCATTCTAGCCGCAATTTGCGGCCAGAGTAGGAGAGAATCGGTTAATTTTTGTTCCAGGGCTCATTTTGCACTAAATTAGACCCCTCCTATATGCAGTTTTGGCTAATTGTCATCTGGGGAAAATCTGGGATCATTTTGGTGTGTTTTAGGCGATGTTTTCCATATTTTTAAATGCACTTTCTTGATATTTGGATTTGTATTTGGTTGTCGGGTGTTCGTACATCGACAACAGGGCTTGTTTGTTGGATTTGCATGTTTGGGCTATAGGTTCCAACCTATGAGCACACTGTGCGCTGTATCGGTTTTCTGCCTTGATTTTCATACGCATTGCTATGGTTAATCATTGTAGGTACCTTCACGTGGATTCCGAAGCGACGGAGCATGGCGTTATCGTCACCGACACGCAGGATACAGGTGAGTAGATTTATATCTACGGGGAGAAGTCGGGTGGATGGAGTATAGCACCCCCCGCAGTTCGTGGTGATGTATACGAATACGTATACACACAGATATTGATTTTATGTTGTTGAGATTATTGATGATAAAGATGGATATTTGGTATTTTTGGATTGGTTTAATGTAGTTACGAAACCCTAGAGTAGTGGTCACACTCACACACGCACGCACACACATACTTGCATACATTCGTTCTTTCATATGTGCGTATATGGGAATATATATATTTATGTGTTCACATAGGTATGGGACTATGTGTTCATATACTGAATTTGAGAATAGTATTGGAATTTAAGATGAGTCGATGAGATTGGGCTTGAGGCCGGGAGATCGGCGATGTGATTTGGTTCGTATTGATATATGACATGATGTTTTAGCGGGCCTTTTGGCGTAGTGATTCTTACACCTGCATGCATACTTAGGCGGTATCAGTATTGTACTAGACGTAGATCAGTACCCCGATCATGATATTTGATAAAGAGGATACCAGATGAATAGTATGATGAATGTGATATTGACCCGTACCCAGATTTGGGATGTCGTACGACGGATTTACGTACGAGCTATATATTGATGATTGATCCGCACTCTTGACTTGGGATGTCTGATTATAGATATGGTATCGGATATGATATTATTGAGGCGGGATCACCGACTAATATATATACAGGTATGTATATATATCGACTCAGATGTTAGGCGGTTTCTTACCTGTAGTCCAGCTGGTTAGCTTAGCCCTTTAGTTTAGTTTAGTTGTTAGATTAGATTCGATTCTTACCTATTTCAAAAACTAACGAATCGTGGGTATTTTAAAAGACAGCCCAAGGGATCCTACGGAGATTTCAAAAGACGTATCTTTTCATAAAAACACCGTAGCCCCTATTTTCAAAACCCCATGATTCGTGTTATTTCAAAAGGCACCATTTGTAGGACTTATATTAGATTAATGCAGATTAGTTATAGTTGCGTCTAGTATTCAGCTTCCGCTCATTATTGTGGTTCGCTTCGCATCGCATGCTTATATTATGTTTCGTACTACATTATTGATATCATGCTGTTAGGACACCAGCACCATTACCGATGATGCGTATGTACCACGTACACTTACTTGCCGGCTCACACACATCTTCAACGGTAATTGCCATGCCACGTACACTTTAGAAATACTATTGCATTGACATAGGTTGTTAGCTAATAATTTAGACATGATATTAGTGTACTCGCCTTATATGCTAGATTAGACATTGTAGATATTACTTGTCGCTTCATGCATACTGTTATTCATTACTATGCCGTGTTCATGGATTCTCATGCTTATATTCATGGTTTTACATCCTATTGATGATTCGGATTTCCATGATATTTTCTGGATTTGGAGGAAAACCGCAAAACATATATAAACTGCTTTCTCTCTTTTAAATAAAAATGCGGTTTTCCCATGATGTATGAGTCGTCCACCATGAGTTTGCTGATGGATTTCGAGACCCGATTCGAGGAGGCGGATGAACCGTTTCGGGTATATGGTGGACCCGGTAAGGTATCCCGGGGCAAGAAGCGCGTGATGATGACGATGTGAGCCTGGCAGGGGAGCACTACCTACCGGTGATTTTACCCGACGCGTCGGATATCCGGAGGATACCGTCGTGGTCTTGAGATGGATGGTAGGGGTCGGTCTGGACTGACGGCGCCCTAGATATTGTGATAGAGACATTGAGATTTCGAGATATTGAGGTACAGATACTGTGATACAGAGATATCGAGATATTGGGATTACGTTTTGTGCCGATGCTAGGCACTGTTTTATGCTGATTTCATTATGATACCTCATTTTAAAAATACAAAGGAAATCTCACTAAATTATGAAAGTAGTTCTTCATTTACATGTATTCTGTTTTCATGCATTCATACCTCATTCATATGATATATTTCTACCTGAGGCACTGGCACGGGCACATAAGATTACTCTCGGGTTAGATATTTACCCTAGCCTTGTTATAGGCTGTTTGTTATTTATAATTGAGGATATATTATGATCATTGACCTAGGATTGCGTTATTTATGCGATTTCTATTCGTAGATGTTTTTCTATTCACGAGTTGGCAACTCACCCCCGTTGTGCCCCAGTTTCTTGCAGGTTTTGCCGTACAGGTTTCTTTACGGCTTTGCGGGCATAGTTCATTCGGGTGACTTACTAGTAGGTGGGTTTATTTGTATCGTACCCATCATTATACATTGTATATTATTATTCAGTTGTATCTAGAAGTTCCATCAACCAAACATGTATTTATTTCAGAGATAGAGACCAGTGATGTTTATTCTTTCGACCTTAGAGTCGCGCGTTGTATTTCTATGGATTTCTTGCTGTTTTGAGTTTCCTTTTGAGTTTTGACCTCACCCTTGGCGTTGTATATTATATTGCTTGTGTGGTTGTGACCGTCGATTGACGAAGAGCTAGCTCCCGCTTGGGGATGCCTTTTTTATTGATTCCGTATGCTATTCATGCTGTATCCCGTTTGGGGGCCTGTATTTACAAAGTGACTCTGCCGAAATTTTCAGGAAATATTTGATGTTTTAAAAACGCATAATTCGGCTTATGCTATTAAAACTACTTGATTTAAATTGGTTTTCCTTCACTCTACTGTTTTTCTTGGTTTGGATTTCTGGGTTTTCGGCTTACTTAGATTACGAACGCCTCGAGGCGTTTCGTAGTTTAAGTGCTGGTCATGTTCCGTACTTTTCGGGTCGTGACACATCAGCGATCCAGGCATATTCTGAGGCGGTATCACCTGATCCTGTAGATAGTTGATCGCCGGGAGATCGAGGTCATGAGGGTTGACACGAAGAACAACACTGCGGATCCACTCACGAAGGCCATTCCCCAGATACAGTTTGAGAGACTCTTCGGGATGCTAGGTATGCGATACTACAGCAGCTGGCCCTAGTGCAAGTGGGAGATTGTTAGTTGTATGTATGCCCTAGAGGCCAGTATTGTACAAATGATGTATATTATATTGGATGCTTGGACATATATAGAGAGGACTTTCTTGCTCGATATGAAAGTATGCTATCTGGTTGCTCTTTATCTTAACATGTATACTTTTCTCTTGATACTGTCTTATAGTTACATGTTGGTAAAGCCCTTAGGATGTGTACTTGACTATCTGGACTATGATGCAGATCATACTAGTGGGGACAGAGTAGTCCATAAGTACATCCTTTAATGTTCCTAGTCGTAGGTGTATCGAGACAGGGCATCGATATACCAGAGTAGACTAGCGTATACGCTTCTCGACCCATGAGATGGGCGATGGATGATCCCATATCCATTGGTGTTTGACATCAGAGATGGTATAAGGGTGCTCAGTGGAGACTGGGTACACTGGACGGACTCGCCGAGAACTCCGAGATGGTATTATACCTCACGTCAGATGGCAGTTCTCTGGTGACACTTATGCAGGTTTGTCTGTAGACCAGAGATCGTTATAGAGTCTTGTGTGATTCCCACTGTGCTTTGATTTCCACCTTACCACATCCAAGAGGGCGTGCAAAACGGTGGTTTTTAGGAAAAGTCCCGAGTCACATGGAGGCGATGAGCGATAGTAGGGGTTTCGTCTCTCCCGGTATTGGGGGTTGATGTTGTGCTGTGCTCGATTGGCCATAACAGGGAAGTCCCTAGCCAGGGCTGATTTAGAGATTTGCTGGTAAGTGTTACCAGTAGTTTCTCGACCCGTTATGAGCCTCACATCGGCACGACTTATCGGTTATTGGGGTCTGACGATTACCACCCCTAGACTTGATATACGACATATCGGACGATGAGACCGGACTGTACGGGAAGTGTTACCGGCAGGCTTTTGCAGGAGTTGGAGCAGGCTTGCTTGCTGATCTTCTGATCGCTCAATACCCGGGTAGCCGTTACGTCCAGCTAGTACTGCTGACGGCTTGTGGGTGCTTGATGTGATCATCACCTACTGCCGGCGTATTGATGAGTCTTTAGAGTCCAACATAGAGGTTTTACTGGCTCGGGAAAAACGAAATAGGAGCACGTATGTGATATGTGCGGGACCGAGAATAATGCGTGTATGTGATACCGTATTCTATTCTCGCGACTTTTTGTATGGGTCGGTTATATGTGATATAGCCGGGTTATCGAATCAAGTTTTGATTCGATAAGTCGATACATTGGATGTTAGTCGGTTATATGAGATATAACCGGATTATTAAGTCAAGTGTTGATTTAATAATTTAGTGTATAATTGTATATATGATATACTAATTTACATTAACTGTCATTTGTTCACTTAAGGATTTTTCTCACATGTGCACAACTTTAATATATATGTGATATATATTAAAATGTGTTTTCTTTTTGTATCATGGTTGTTGATACAACATTCATGGGTGTATGAGACTTACACCATGCTATTTGTTATGTTGGGTTTAATGTATTTAAAGTAATTACAAAATTAGTGGAAAATTAGAAAATGCATGAATCTTGTGGAAGCTTGTGGATGCATTGACTAAAGTCCACTAAGTTTGTTTTTACTTTGGATTTTTGTTAACCTAACCATCAGACTTAGCCATGATTAAGTCTCTACATGAGTTAGTATATGATACTCACTCACCATGGTTAGCTCACTCACTTGATCATTATCTTTCTTATTTCATTTCTTCATCTTCTTCCTTGAGCTAAAAAGCTCTCTAGGGTTTGATCCAAAGTGAGAAGCATTGTGAGAAAATAAATTCTAAAGTGAACCCACTTCCTATTTCTCCATCCTCTACTAGACTAGCACTTTAGTTTAGGGTGTTTACTTCATTAATTCTCTAGTTAGTGAAGTAGTAGCTTGAGTTGGTATTCCCTCGATGTAGATCATCTTCGGCCTCGAAGACTTCAAGCAAGGACACTTCTTTCGCCTCGTGAAGCCATGCAAGAGCCCGGGAGAGCAATGATCGCAGCGAAGGGACTACAACAAGGAGCTTTAGAAGTGAAGGACCGATCTACAAAGGTTGTATTTCGTATTCACTTAGTAGTAAAAGTTGTTTACTTGCATGTGATAGCCTAATAGTCTAGCCAAGATCTTGTTTAGGGTTGTTAGGCACGGCTAAAATTTTAATCGGGCATGGTTGATGCCTTGTAGAACCTTATTAGAGTACCTAGTAACCCTACACATATATATTAAATGCATAAGTGAGAAAAAGATAAACTTAAGTGATCTAATATTAGTTAATGTAAATTAATATATCAAATATATAATTTTACATTAAATCATTAAATCAACACTTGATTCAATAATCCGGCTATATCTCATATGACCGACTAATATTATTTTTATCAACTTATCGAATCAACACTTGATTCGATAACCCGACTATATCTCATATAACCGACCGATATCATAAATCGCGAGAATAGAATACGGTATCACATACTCGTATTAATCTCGGTCCTGCACATATCACATATGTGCTCATACTTCGTTTTTCCTAAGCCAGAAAAACTTTGTGTAGGACTCTAAAGACTCTTCAATACGCCGGTAGTAGGTGATGATCATATCGGGCACCCATAAGCCGTCAGCGATATTAGCTGGACGAAACGGCTACCCGGGTATTGAGCGATCAGAAGATCAACAAGCAAGCCTGCTCTTACTCCTGTAAAGCCTGTCAGTAACACTACCGTACATTCCGGTCTTTTCGTCTGATATGTCGCATATTTAGTCTAGGGGTGGTAAACGTCAGACCCCAGTAACCGATAATTCGTGCCGATGTGAGGCTCATTACGGGTCGAGAAACTACTGATAACACTTACCAGTAGATCTCTGTATCAGCCTTGGCCAGGGACTTCCTCTTATAGCCAATCGAGCACAGCGCAACATCAACCCCCAATACCGGGAAAGACTAATACCCTCCTATCGCTCATTGCTTCCATGTGATTCGGGACTATACCCAAAAGCCACCATTTTGTATGTTCTCTTGAACGTGGTAAGGTGAAAATCAAAGCATTGTGGGAATCATACAAGACTCTATGACGATCTTGGGTCTACAGACTAACCTGTACCAGTGTCACCAGAGAACTACATCTGATGATAGGTATAATACCAACTAGGAGTTCTCGGCGAGTCCGTTCAGTATACCCAGTCTCCACTGAGCACCAGTATAAAATCTTTGATGTCAAAAACCAATGGATGTGGGATCATCCATCGCCCATCATATAGGTCAAGAAGTGTATACGCTAGTCTACTCTGGAATAACAATACCCTATCAAGATACACCAACGACTAGGAACAATTATACTATGTGCTTGTGGACTACCCTTGGCCCTACTAGTATGATCTCCATCATAGTTCTTGTAGTCAAGTACACATCTTAAGGGCTTTATCAACATGTGAGAGCAAGACAGTATCACAATACAAGTCAACATGTTAAGACAAAGGGGAACCAGATAGCATACTATCATGTCGAGCAAGAAAGTCCTCTCTATATATATCCAAGCATCCACTTGTAGGGTTCCTAGGCACACCCATGAGGTTCTACAACTGATCAACCATGCCAAAATCAAAAATTTCCATGTGCCAAAGAACCCTATACAAGATCGTTAACTAGAGATAAAGCGAAATATGCAAGAAAACTACTTTGCTACTAAGTGAAAGAGACTATAACCTTTGTAGATCCGGTCCTCCACTTCTCTAGCTCCGTGATGACGTCCTTTCGCTGCGATCACCGGATTCCGGACTCTAGCGATGGTTTCGTCGGAGAAATGATCGGGCTAGGTCGTTGACTTCGATGCCGAAGATGATCTACGTCGAGGCAACTCAAACTCAAGCTCCATCTTCACTAAGTCATGAAACTTGTGAAGAAAACACCCTATACAACATGGCAAGTGGTAGAGGACGAAGAAATAGGAAGTGGGTTCACTTTAGAATTGGATTTCTCACTTGGAATTTTCAAGAGAGCTTTATTCTCTTCATGAAGAAGAAGAAGAAGAAGAAAAGAAAATGAATAATGAATTATATCAAAAAGAAAATCAAGTGATGGTTATCATTTAGCAACCATGGGTGAGTGTAACTAATGCAGAGAATAAACTAGGGTTTAGTTAAATGGTTAGGTTAAGAATAAAACAAAATGGCTTAGACTTTGTCAAAGATGCTATGAAGCTTCATGAAGCTTCAAGCCAAAGTGAGAAAAGCCACCACCATTTTGTTTTTGTTTCTTGCCAAAATAAATAAATAAATGAAATAAATAAATAAGGAAAATGAAACCCTAACCATTAACTAAACATGGTGTATAGCATACACAAACCCAAGTTTGCATGTATCATCAAACATGATACAATCAAGTGCACAAAAATATATCACATATACTACTTGTGCACATCAAGTGAGAAAATCAATCTTAAGTGAACAAATACTAGTTAATGTAAAGTAATATATCAAATATATAATTATACATTAAATCATTAAATCAACACTTGATTTAATGATCCGGTCATACCGCATATAACCGACTAATATCAAGTGTATCAATATATCGAATCAACATTTGATTCGGTAACCTGGCTATATCTTAAATAACCGTCTGATGATACAAATCGCGAGAATAGAATCCAGTATCACATACTGGTATTATTCTCGGTCCCGCACATATCTCATATGCGCTCCTATTTCGTTTTGCCTAAGCCAGGAAAGCTCTGTGTAAGACTCTAAAGACTCGTCAATACGCCGGCGGCAGGTGATGATCATATCAAACACCCACAAGCCGCAAGCGGTCTGCTAAACGTAACGACCAACCGGGTATTGAGCGATCAGAAGATCAACGAGCAAGCCCGCTCACACTCCTGTGAATCCAACCAGCAACACTTACCGCACATTCCGGTCTGTTCGTCTGATATGTCGCATATCTCGCCTAGGGGTGGTAAACGTCAAACCCCAGTAGCTTGATAAGTCATGCCGACGTAAGGTCCATAACAAGTGTGAAACAACTGATAACTCTTACCAGTATATCACAGCAACCCTGGCCAGGGATTTCCAGTTATGGCCAGTCGAGCATAGCGCAACATCAACCCCAAAACCGGGAGAGACGAATCCCTTCCTATCGCTCATTGCCTCCATGTGAATCGGGACTGTACCGAAAAACCATATGTTTGCACGACTCAGTAGAGCCGTGGTAGGGTGGAAATCAAAGCACAGTGGGAGACACACAAGACTCTATAACGATCTCGGGTCAACAGACTAAGCTGTACCAATGTCACCAGAGAACTGCCATCTGACGTGAGGTATAATACCATCTGGGAGTTCTCGGCGAGTCCGTTCAGTGTACCCAGTCACCACTGAGCACCCGCATACCATCTCTGATGTCAAACACCAATGGATATGGGATCATCCATCGCCCATCACATGGGTCGAGAAGATATACGCTAGTCTACTCTAGAATATCGATGCCCCGTCTCGATATCCCCACGACTAGGAACATTGACGGATGTACTCATGGACTACCCAGGCCCCATTAGTATGATCTACATCATAGTCCTGCAAGTCGAGTATACATCCTAAGGGCTTTATCAACATGTAACAGAGAGATAGAAAGTATACATGTTAAGATAAAGAGCAACCAGATAGCGTACTATCATGTCGAGCAAGAAAGTCTTACCTATATATGTCCCAGCATCCATTACAATATACATCCTATGTACAGTAATGGTCTCTAGGGCATATATATAACTAACAATCTCCCACTTACACTAGGGCCATCTGTAGCAGTGGTTGCAGTATCTAATACTCAACCATCCCATAAAAGTCTCTCTCTGGGAAAAACCCTTTGTGAGTGGATCCGCCGTGTTATCCTCTGAGTCTACTCTCCTAACTTCGATCACCCTGGAGATCAACTATCTCCATGATCAGGTGATGCTGCCTCAGAATATGTCTGGGTCATTGATGGGATCGGGGTTCCTGTGCCAAAGCCACACTTCCATTGTCACACAATGGTAGGAACCTAGTTCATCTCATGAACCAATATACACCCAAACTGCCTCTTTGGTAGTATCTATAATAGCGATGTTACCAGCCTTTATCGTATAGTTTGCCACGGTATCTAGCTTGGAACTCTTCCAACATACCGTCCCTCCACTGAGGGTAAAGACAATGCCTGCGACTGACATTCAGTCGACCTTATCACTATGGAACCTTTCCAGTGATTCTCCCCAGGATCAACTGATACCATCTCACTACAACTAGTGAGAATCCTAACATCCATTTAGATCTATCTCATAGATCCAAAACCCAGGATTTAGGGGCTATCATTTTGATCCTATATGGAGAATCCATGTGATAAGTGGAGATTGACCGAGCGTAGCATAGGAAACTCTTTTCCTATCAAGAGTATGTTGTCCACGTACTCTACGAGGATCACCACCTTACTCTCTACTACCGTTTTGTATATACAAGGTTCATCTACCATTTTGATGAAGTCAAACACTTTGACTACCACATCAAAACAGCCGTTCCAACTCTGCGATGCCTGCTTTATCTTGTAAAGCAACTTGCACATGTTTCCGCTGCTCCCACTGTTTACGAAGCCCTCTGGCTATGTACTTATAGACGTTCTCTTCTAAATCAATATTTAGAAAAGTAGTCATGGAACCCAACCACCAGATATCGTAATCATGGTATGTAGCCGTGGCAAGTAGGATCCGGATAGACTTAAGCATAGCCACTAGAAAAGGTTTCATCGTTTTCCACGTCTGGTCGATGACGAAAACCATTAACAAGCCTAGCTTTGAAAGTCTCAACTTTTCCATCTACACCAAGTAATCATCTCAAGATATACTTGCTCCTGATGGGGATTTAACTCTTCAGATATAGCAACCAAAATCCATAATTTGTTGGTGTACATGGATTCCATCTCAGATCGCTAAGCATCCAGCCAGTCTTACAGAGTCCCTATTCTCGATGGCCAGCGCGAAACTAGTTAGGTCATCATCTCATGATGCAATCCTCGCTCCCACTGTCATCGAGAAACCGAAGTGTCTCTCAGGCGGATGAGGAACCCTTACCAGATCGGCGGAGAGGCTGAGGTTCGTCGGGGACTATTGAATCCTTTGGTTATGTCAAATCATCAGCTGCAATTTTGTATAGCTGGAACCTTTCCAGTTCTACAGAACTGACCCTGCCTCGAGCTTGTCCGGATTTTGCTTTTAGACATAGGCTGGACAATCCCAAATCTTAACTTATTTAAGAGATAGGCTCTTCCCATACCATATCTCATATGGAGTGGTAGGCACTGATTTGATTCGAATCCAATTCAATAGGTATGCAACTTCTCAATTGCACAAACCCAAAAGGAAATAGGTAACTCAGTAGTAATCATCATAGAGCACACCATATCTAATATGGTACGATTGCTCCGCCCCGATACACCGTTTTGCTGTGGTGTATTCAGAGGAGTAACACCAAGAGAGAATCTCATTCTCCTTTAGAATAGACCAAGAATTCCATGCACAAGTATTCTCCTCCCTGATCTTATCATAGGACATAATACTTATACCCGGTTTTTGGTTCTCTACTTCTAACTTATATTCTGTGAATATCTCAAAAACTTCGGACTTATGTTTCAACAGGAACATATGGCTGAATCTTGAGAGATCATCAGAGAATGTAATGAAGTACAAAGAACCGGTCGTGGCATGTATAGACAGAGGACCTTGCATACATCACTATGTATCAGTCCCAAGAGTTTACTAACTCTTTCTCTGTTTCCAATAAACAGAGCTATGGTCATCTAATCTTTGTGACATGACTGGCAAGTTTCACAAGATGTAAATTCAAACTGATTTAAATATGCATCTAGAATGTAACTTAAGCTAGTCGGGTCGTATTGATATGACCTAGTCTACAATACCTTAAGAAGGAATCGTTCATATCTGAACTCTTCCTCTTGTGTGTGTTCTGTATACTAGGAACTGTAGTTTGATTTAGAACATCAATGCTTTTAGATAACGTGCCTGAACCGATCAACTTTTGAAATGTTCAAAACAATATTCAACAATACAAAATTATATCCTTTCTTTAATAAATAAAGAGATTGATATGATTTTGTATATCAGGTTCGGTATCTAATAGCATTTGTTCAGAATCAATGTATTGGTAATACAGGGTGACAGTGACCAAAAGACTTGGCTGCAACACTTGCCCCGTTTTCTGTCTCATAAAACTTATCACCCGGTCTCAGTTCTTTACATTTCTGTAGCCCATGTAACAGATTATATTTGCGGGATCCTGATCTGGTATCTACTACCTGGGACGTAGAGGATACTGAGAAACAGTTCTTTATAATGAACACACCCGAAGAAGATGCATCTCATTCACTTTCTTTGTTTGGGCGGCATGGGAATCCTGGTATTCCCCTATTTCCTGCTCTGTCTTATAAAAATTATAAGTTGGAGTGGGACCAACGTTCCCCAGCTCAGTATAACAAACGAGTTCGGTCAATACATCCATATTATTATCTTGATTAAGGCGTAATGTGGTCGCTACCTGGAGAGAGAGAAAAGAAAACACTCTGCGTGCGCTCTTGCAAGATTAGATTGGTTATTTATTTTATCTAATCAGGATGGCTCCCACTGTTTTTATCAAATCATCCTTCAAACCTTAAAAGGAAAGACTAGCCGGGATTAATTACACTCTACAAGTTCGCCAATCTTTCAGCCAGGCCAGTGTCGGTACTTTGAGGGAGGTTCCCCGTGCTTTCGGACGGACCTAATTAAAGTAAACCTCGTTTTCCCAGAGGCGTAACCCCGTTGACACCTTTCTAGACACCTGCTTGATCGGCTAATTGTAAAGTGTAAAACTCTCCCAGGAGTAACAATTACTCACAGTGGGTATCGGGATCCAACTATCATATAGAAGGTATGCAATCTCATTGCAAATTTCAACACTTGAAACTCCCGATAAAGGTTTTTACCCCTAGCACTTATGACCTTAACTATGGTCAACAAATCATAAGTACTAGTCAAGTTCTACCCGTCATTTCGTGATTAATTAGACCCACTCACATGACCCTTAACTAAGGTCAATAAAGTCACGCGACTGTCCTAACTAATCGCATCATATGCGGTGTAGGAAGACATCACTTAGCTACCGTACACTGTGCCTTGACTATGGTCAACAAACACAGCACGAATACTAAGTACTCTACTTCCTAAAATGACGGAGGGTTGCGGATGGTTTTTAAGAAAACCTTTAACGCTTTGAACTTGATCTCATTGCCGAATCAAATGGTTTTTAAATGGAGTGTTTTTGAGGCTTTTCTAGTTTTGCTTAAGGGGTCACTCCCGGTGAAGGGATCGTTGGCCCTTTCCTTATCGAATAAGGTGCAGGATATATCATATATACCGCTGTGCAAAGCAAAAACTATAGAAGCAATCAAAAAACAAACCGAGGGTTGTAGTATCTGCCAGTTATTGCTAAAGGGGTCACTCCCGGTGAAGGGATCTCGGTCCTTTCCTTATCGAATAAGGTGCAGGATGTTCTACAAGGAACACCGCGATGCAAAGCAAGAACTGTAGCTACCTGTTTTTATTTTTGAAATTCAATTCTACAACATCTTTTAGGTTTATTTTCTTTCATTAATCACATTAATGAATATCCCATCATTTAAGTCCACCTAAACATCACAGATAAATATAACGTACGCTTATGCCATCCGCATTCGCCTCGATATCCCGTCTGCACCGTTAGGTTAGGTAACTAACGCCAGAGCAAGGCAGGGCTAGCGCGGGTGTAAAACATAAGCAACGTCTATATAATATATCATATATACTATATATAATATCTATCTGAACAAATCACATGATCACATCACAGATAACGCAGCAGAAAATATCATATGAAATATTGGATATACTAGGACGTCCGTGTTTTTAATAAGAGCCAGTATAAAATACGGATTCCACGGTCGCGATGAATAGCCAATCCCACACCCCTAGACCCCTACGAGAGCGGAAAGCAACCCTACCAATTCTAGGGTTAGGAGACCCGGACTCGATTTCTCGAGATGGTCTCCCACTGGACCCTAGAACCAACCCGGTTACTTGTGCTCCCCTCATTGGGTCTATCCTAATGCGGAAAAGTAAATAATATACAAATGGTGACATCATCCGCAACCTGGAAGTGCCCCAATAAAAGAATGTTACATACAAGTTTTTACATGAATGAAAATGAAAAACACTCATCTCACATAAAAAAACCGGCTATTCAAACACGACGATCCAATATAACATATCCAGCAACACATAACATCACATGTCATCAACGTAAGTAAATATGCCCATCCCAATTGTCGTTGACATATAGCAACGAAACCGACGATATCATATATTACACTTACGGTCGCAGAAAAGAAAGTGTAAAACTACAACAGTTGGAATCCGCAACCTACATAGACATCGCATGCCTAACCTAATGAATTCCTTAGACATCGCATGCCTAACAATTATAAACCCCGCATTTTAGTCTCATTATCGAAAACTCTTTTCAATATCAAGTCGGGCAATTCAACAAGATTCCCGACATTTTGATCGAATGCTCGTCGCAAACTTTAGTAGGCGGCCGCACCCCCGATGCCGTCGACAAAGTGCACCAAGGCGGAACACCGCTGCCGCGAGCACCCGAACGGATGCTTTCGGCGACGGGGTTCTCCTACAGTATCTTAGTCGGGGCTATGGGTTGTAGCTGTCTATTATGTTTACCCGGCGAGTATCCGCTTACGCAACGTGATAGCGAAGGACTTTTGATCACATCAAAATTCCGTGGCAACCGATCAAGTGAGACTAAAGTGCTATGTTTATAACATTCATTCAGTTATCTCATAATTACATGTGGATTCCAAATATTGTATCACATTCCAGATAAATAGAAAATGTCAAACTTTCCGATCGAACAATCAAACACCCAAGTTTTCCCGAAACAACTCAACACATGAAATAAGTTAAAAAACATTCACTTCATGCCACACTACCAACAGTCCAACCGTAGAAGGGTCAAGGCAACGCCTCACATGTGGCACGCCGTATTGCCCCAAACCCTAAGATTCAAAGGGCAGTTCAAGACGGTCACATAATCGAGTTAAGGTTTGTTGTCTTCTAGAGGGTCCATCGCGTTACTAGCACTACTCAGAACGTTCTTAAACTACGGAAAAATCCAACACTTGGAAATTTTCCGGCAGGGGAAAAATTGGGTATTTATATCCGGTCGAACTTTTTAACATATTCTAAATTATCCGGAAAAAACATATAGACAAAATTAGACAATCCGATCGAATCTACGAACTCCCAATACAACCCAGAAAACTCAACTCTTGAGTAAACTTTAAAAATTCCCAGAAAACACAGGCATTTGCAGATGGGTATTACTGTGCAAAGCACGTGACAAGATGCTCCTATATGGCCGCGGAACCGCCGCACATGTCATGCTCGTGCCGCGGTTCCGCGGCCACTTGGTCGAGTTACGCACGTGCTTCACAGTAATTCTTAAAAAGGCCTACTGTATTTTCTGGATATTTTTAATTCACAAAAATCACAGTTTTGAAAAATTCTATAGAGAAAGGTTTTGAATTAGGGTTTCGGGTTCAATCGGACTTCTAACATCGCCTACACTTCGCCTAAAGCTCTAGCTAGGCTCTGATACCACTGTAGGTCAGGCAGCCACCCCATCCAATGGGGTCACCGTGGCACCAACGGGTCCCTCAGCAGCTACTTTTTACGCATGGCCCCTCACGAGGACTACAACCCGCCGGAACACCTTCCGGTCTCGGGACACCATGGGGGTAAGAGCCTATGCTTTGCCACACTGTCACACAGTGAGAACCCCCCATAGGTCGACATCTAATGCCTAGTAGCTCTGATACCACTGTAGGGTTCCTAGGCACACACATGAGGTTCTACAACTGATCAACCATGCCAAAATCAAAAATTTCCATGTGCCAAAGAACCCTATACAAGATCGTTAACTAGAGGTAAAGCGAAATATGCAAGCAAACTACTTTGCTACTAAGTGAAAGAGGCTACAACCTTTGTAGAACCGGTCCTCCACTTCTCTCGCTCCGTGATGACGTCCCTTCGCTGCGATCACCGGATCCCGGACTCTGGCGATGGTTTCGTCGGAGAAATGATCGGGCTAGGTCGTTGACTTCGATGCCGAAGATGATCTACGTCGAGGCAACTCAAACTCAAGCTCCATCTTCACAGAGTCATGAAACTTGTGAAGAAAACACCCTATACAACATGGCAAGTGGTAGAGGATGAAGAAATAGAAAGTGGGTTCACTTTAGAATTGGATTTCTCATTTGGATTCATCACTTGGAATTTTCAAGAGAGCTTTCTTCTTTTCATGAAGAAGAAGAAGAAGAAAAGAAAATGAATATTGAATTATATCAAAAAGAAAATCAAGTGATGGTTATCATTTAGCAACCATGGGTGAGTGTAACTAATGTAGAGAATAAACTAGGGTTTAGTTAAATGGTTAGGTTAAGAATAAAATAAAATGGCTTAAACTTTGTCAAAGATGCTATGAAGCTTCATGAAGCTTCAAGCCAAAGTGAGAAAAGCCACCACCATTTTGTTTTTGTTTCTTGCCAAAATAAATAAATAAATGAAATAAATAAATAAGGCAAATGAAACCCTAACCATTAACTAAACATGGTGTATAGCATACACACACCCAAGTTTGCATGTATCATCAAACATGATACAATCAAGTGCACAAAAATATATCACATATACTACTTGTGCACATCAAGTGAGAAAATCAATCTTAAGTGAACAAATACTAGTTAATGTAAAGTAATATATCAAATATATAATTATACATTAAATCATTAAATCAACACTTGATTTAATGATCCGGTCATACCGCATATAACCGACTAATATCAAGTGTATCAATATATCGAATCAACATTTGATTCGGTAACCTGGCTATATCTTATATAACCGTCCAATGATACAAATCGCGAGAATAGAATCCAGTATCACATACTGGTATTATTCTCGGTCCCGGACATATCTCATATGCGCTCCTATTTCGTTTTGCTTGAGCCAGGAAACCTCTGTATAGTACTCTAAAGACTCGTCAATACGCCGGCAGCAGGTGATGATCATATCAAACACCCAAAAGCCGCAAGCGGTCTGCTAAACGTAACGGCCACCTGAGTATTGAGCGATCAGAAGATCAACGAGCAAGCCCGCTCACACTCATGTGAATCCAACTAGCAACACTTACTGCACAGTCCGGTCTGTTCGTTCGATAGGTCGCAAATCTCGCCTAGGGGTGGTAAACGTCAGACCCCAGTAGCTTGATAAGTCATGCCGACGTAAGGTCCATAACAAGTGTGAAACTACTGATAACTCTTACCAGTATATCACAGCAACCCTGGCAGGGATTTCCAGTTATGGCCAGTCGAGCATAGCGCAACATCAACCCCAATACCGGGAGAGACGAATCCCCTCCTATCGCTCATTGCCTCCATGTGAATCGGGACTGTACCAAAAAACCACCTGTTTGCACGACTCAGTAGAGCCGTGGTAGGGTGGAAATCAAAGCACAGTGGGAGACACACAAGACTCTATGACGATCTCGGGTCAACAGACTAAGCTGTACCAGTGTCACCAGAGAACTGCCATCTGACGTGAGGTATAATACCATCTGGGAGTTCTCGGCGAGTCCGTTCAGTGTACCCAGTCACCACTGAGCACCCGCATACCATCTCTGATGTCAAACACCAATGGATATGGGATCATCCATCGCCTATCACATGGGTCGAGAAGATATACGCTAGTCTACTCTGGAATATCAATGCCCCTTCTCGATATCCCCACGACTAGGAACATTGAAGGATGTACTCATGGACTACCCAGGCCCCACTAGTATGATTTACATCATAGTCCTGCAAGTCGAGTACACATCATAAGGGCTTTATCAACATGTAACAGAGAGACAGAAAGTATACATGTTAAGATAAAGAGCAACCAGATAGCGTACTATCATGTCGAGCAAGAAAGTCTTACTTATATATGTCCCAGCCTCCACTACAATATACATCATATGTACAGTAATGGTCTCTAGGGCATATATTTAACTAACACCACTATATTATACATTACATGTACAATAATGGCCTCTAGGGCATACATATATCTAACAATCTCCCACTTGCACTAAGGCCAATTGTTGTAGTATCTCATACCCAACATCCCGAAGAGTCTCTCAAATTTTATCCGGGGTATGGCCTTCGTGAGTGGATCTGCTTTGTTGTCCTTCGTGACAACTCTCCTGACCTCGATCTCACGGCGATCAACTATCTCCCGGATCAGGTGATACCGCCTCAGAATATGCCTGGATCGCTGATGGGACCTGGGTTCCTTGGCCAAGGCCACTGCTCCATTGTTATCGCAATACAAAGGTATTTGATGCTCAATGGACAAAACCACACCAAGTTCAGTTATGAACTTCTTCATCCAGACAGCCTCTTTGGCAGCATCGTTGGCAGCGATGTATTCAGCCTCCATCGTCGAGTCTGCCATGGTTTTTTGTTTAGAACTCTTCCAACAAACCGCCCTTCCGTTGAGGGTAAAGACAAATCCCGAGACTGACTTAGATTCGTCCTTATCACTCTGGAAGCTCGAATCGATAAAGGACTCCACTTGGAGTTCACCGTTACCATACACCAATAACATCTCTTTAGTCCTTCTCAAGTACTTGAGAATGTTCTTCACAGCTGTCGAGTGTCTCTCTCCTAGATCTGCTTGATACCTACTCACTACACTTAGTGAGTATACTACATCGGGTCTGGTACATAACATCGCGTACATGATAGAGCCTACTGCCGAAGTATAGGATATCCCTTACATGCGAGCTCTCTCCAAATCAGTCTTGGGAGACATCTTTTTAGAGAGAGTGAGTCCTGTGATCGTGGGTAAATTCCCACGCTTGGAATCTTCCATACTACACCTCTTTAGTATGGTGTCTATGTACCTGGATTGGGACAATCGCAGTATCCGTTTAGATCTATCTCTATAGATCTTAATCCGCAAGATGCAGGAGGCATCACCTGGATCTTTCATTGAGAATCTTTGTGATAAGAAGTGCTTGACCAAGTGCAGCACATGAACATCATTTCCTATCAAGAGTATGTCAATCCACGTACAATACGAGGAAGACAACTTTACTCTCTGCCACATTCTTGTATATACAAGGTTCATCTACGTTTTTGATGAAGTCAAACTCTTTGACTACCACATCAAAACAGACGTTCCAACTCTGCGATTCCTTCTTTAACCTGTAGATGGATTTAAGCAGCTTGCACACCTTTCCGCTGCTCCCACTGTCCATGAAGCCCTCTGGCTAAGTCATGTACACGCTCTCTTCTAATCACCATTTAGAAAAGCGGTCTTAACATCCATCTGCCAGATTTCGTAGTCATGGTATGCAGTGATGGCATGTAGGATCCGGATGGACTTACGCATAGCCACTGGAGAAAAAGCTTCATCATAATCCATACCTGGTCGTTGACGAAAACCTTTTGCAACAAGTCTAGCTTTGAAAGTCTCAACTTTTCCATCTGCACCAAGTTTTTTTCTTGAAGATCCACTTGCTCCCGAAGGGTTTTACCCTTTCAGGAGCATCTTCTAAAGTCCATACTTTGTTGATGTATATCGCATTGCATCCAGCCATTTCACAGAGTCCCCACTTATGATGGCATGCTCGAAGCTAGTTGGGTCATCATCTTCCATGATGCAATCCTCGCTCCCACCATCAATAAGAAAACCGTAGTATCTCTCAGGTGGATGAGGAACCCTACTAGATCGGCGGAGAGGCTGAGGTTCCTTGGGAACTATCGAATCCTCTGGTTCCACTAAATCTTCAGTTGTAGTTTGTGCTGCTGGAACTTCTTCCAGCTCTACCTCTTCGCCACTAATTTCTTTTGCAAGAAATTCCTTTTCTAAAATGGGTGGCATGTCGAGAAACAAACACCTTTTGTTCCTCGCTGTGGTAGAAAAGATATCCATGTGAATGTTTAGGATATCCCACAAACTCACAAAGAACTGATCGTGCCTCAAGTTTGTCCGGATTTTGCCTTTTGACATAGGCCGGACAACCCCATATCTTAACTCATTTAAGACATGGTCTCTTCCCACTCTATATCTCATATGGTGTGGTAGGTATAGATTTAGATGGAACTTGATTCAATGGGTATGCAGCTGTCTCCAGCGCATAACTCCAAAAGGAAATAGGTAACTCAGCGGTGCTCATCATAGAGCGCACCATATCTAATAAGGTGTGATTCCTCCATTCCGATACACCGTTGTGTTGTAGTGTATACGGAGGACTAAGCTGAGAGAGAATCCCATTCTCTTATAGATACTCCAGGAACTCATTGCTAAAGTATTATCCTCCTCGATCAGATCAAAGGACTTTAATACTTTTACCCGTCTGGTTCTCAACTTCATTCTTATATTCTTTGAATTTCCCAAAAGCTTCAGACTTATGTTTCAAAAGGAACACATCTCTGTATCTTGAGAGATCGTCAGTGAATGTAATGAAGTATGAGGAACCATTCCTGGTATGTGTAGACATGGGACCACATACATCACTATGTATCAGTCCCAAGAGTTCCGTAACTCTTACTTCGTGTCCACTAAACGGGGTTTTGGTCATCTTTCCTTCGAGACATGAATGCCAAGTTTCATATGATGATAATTCGAACAGATTCAAATATCCATCCTTATGTAACTTAGCTAGTTGTGTCGCATTGATATGACCTAGTCTACAATGCCACAAGAAGGATTCGTTCATTTCTAAACTCTTCCTCTTGTGTGAGTTTTGTATGTTAAGAACTGTGGTTTGATTTAGATTGTATATGACATTACTTAGCGAGCCTGATCCAATCACATTTTGATCCAGGAAGATGTTCATAACATTATCCTGTAATAAAAAATTATATCCTTCTTAACTTAATAAAGAAACTGATACAATATTGCATATCAGGTTCGGTATGTAATAGCATTCGTTCAGAATCAATGTATTACCATTTGGTAATACAAGGTGATATTCGCCAACAGCTTTAGCTGCAACATTTGCACCATTCCCTACTTTTACAGAATGATCACCTATTCCCAGTTCTCTACCTTTCCTCAGACCATGTAACATATTACATATGTGGGATCCTAATCAGGTATCTAATGCCCAGGACCTAGAGTGTACTGAGAAACAGTTCTCGATAACTTACACACCCGAAGAAGATGCATCAACATACTTATTCTTCGTTTGGGTGGCGTAGAAATTCGGATATTTTCCTATTTCCTCCACGGACTTATAACAATTATAAGTTGGAGCGGAACCAACGTTTCCCAGCTCAGTATAACAAGCGGGTTCGGTCAATACATCCATATTATTATCTTGATTAAGGCCTGACATGGCAGCTACGTGGAGAGAGAGAGAGAAGAAAACACTTAGCGTATGCTCTTGCAAGATTAGATTGGTTATTATCTTATCTAATCAGGATGGCTCCGACCATTTTTATCAAATCTTCCATCAAATCCTAAAAGGTAAGACTAGCCGGGATTAATTACACCTTACAAGTTCACCAATCTTTCAGCCAGGTCAGTGTCGGTACTTTGAGGGAGGTTTCCTGTGCTTTCGCACGGACCTAATTAAAGTAAGACTCATTTTCCCAGGGGCGTAACCCCGTTAACACCTTTCTAGACACCTACTTGATCGACTAATTGTGATGTGTAAAACTCTCCCAGGAGTAACTCTTACTCGCAGTGGGTATCAGGATCCAACTATCTCATAGAAGGTATGCATTCTCATTGCAAATTTCAACACATGAAATTCCCGATAATACTTTTTCCCCTAACTTCCTATGACCTTGACAAAGGCCAACAAACCATAGGATGCTAGTCAAGTTCAACCTGTCATTTCCTTATTGAATTAAACCCACCCGTACGACCCTTGACAAAGGCCAACAAGGTCGTACGACTACCCTAATATTTGTACATTAATATATATCACATATATACTATATGCACACTAGTGAGAAAAAGAAATGTTTAAGGGAGCTAATATTAGTTAATGTAAATTAATATATCACATATATA
Organism: Agapanthus africanus; assembly: GCA_030015575.1. Taxonomy (NCBI): domain Eukaryota; kingdom Viridiplantae; phylum Streptophyta; class Magnoliopsida; order Asparagales; family Amaryllidaceae; genus Agapanthus; species Agapanthus africanus. The sequence goes on from JASDDO010000019.1 coordinate 613,891,207, forward strand.
ATTATATATTAAATCATTAAATCAACACTTTATTTAATAATCCAGCTATATCACATACAACCGACTAATATCAAATGTAATAACTTATTGAATCAACACTTGATCCGATAACCTGGCTATATCACATATAACCGACCGATATCACATATCGCGAGAATAGAATGCGGTATCACATACGCGCATTAATCTCGGTCCCGCACATATCACATATGTGCACCTACTTCGTTTCGCATGAACCAGGAAACCTCTGTGTAGAACTCTAAAGACTCGTCAATACGCCGGCAGTAGGTGATGATCATATCAAACACCCACAAGCCGCAAGCGGTCTGCTAAACATAACGGCCACCCGTGTATTGAGTGATCAGAAGATCAACAAGCAATCCTGCGAATCCAATCAGTAACACTACCGTACAGTCCGGTCTCTTCGTCTGATGTGTCGCATATTTCGCCTGGGGGTGGTAAACGTCGGACCCCAATAGCTTGATAAGTCATGCCGATGTGAGGCTCATAACGGGTCGAGAAACTACTGATAACGCTTGCCAGTAAATCTCAGAAATAACCTTAGCCAAGGACTTCCTGTTATAGCCAATCGAGTACAGCACGACATCAACCGCCAATACCGGGAGAGACGAAATCCCCTCCTATCGCTCATTGCCTCCATGTGACTCGGGGCTGTACCCAAAAACCACCGTTTTGCACGTTCTCTTGAATGTGATAAGTTGGAAATCAAAGCACAGTGGGAATCACACAAGACTCTATGACGATCTCGGATCGATAGAATAACCTGTACCAGTGTCACCAGAGAACTGCCATCTGACGTGAGGTATAATACCATCTAGGAGTCCTCGGCGAGTCTGTTCAGTGTCCCCAGTCTCCACTGAGCACCCGTATATCATCTCTGATGTCAAACACCAATGGATATGGGATCATCCATCGCCCATCTACATGGGTCGAGAAGGTATCCGCTAATCTACTCTGGTATATCGATGCCTCGTCTCGATACACCCATGACTAGGGACTTTAAAGGATGTACTCACGGACTACCTTTGTCCAACTAGTATGATCCGCATCATAATCCAGGTAGTCAAGTAAACATCCTAAGGGCTTTATAAACATGTAACAGAGAGACAATCAGTGTACATGTTAAGATAAAGAGTAACCAGATAGCATATTATCATGTCGAGCAAGAAAGTCCTCCCTATGTATGTCCAAGCATCCACTATAATATACATCATATGTACAATAATGGCCTCTAGGGCATACATATAACTAACAATATCCCACTTGCACTAGGGCTATATGTTGTAGTATATACCCAACAATCAACAGTGGTTGTAGTATCTAAGACTCAACCATCCCATAAAAGTCTCTCTTGGGAAAATGCCTTTGTGAGTGGATCCGCCGTGTTGTCCTCTGAGTCTACTCTCCTAACCTCGATCTCCCTGGAGATCAACCATCTCCATGATTAGGTGATACTGCCTTAGAAAATGTCTGGGTCACTGATGGGATGGGGGTTCCTAGGCATAAGCCACAACTCCACTGTCACACAATGGTAGGAACGAAGTTCAACTCTTGAACTAATATACACCCAGACTGCCTCTTTGGTAGCATCTTTGGTAGCGATGTATCCAGCCTTTATCGTCTAGTTTGCCACGGTATCTAGCTTGGAACTCTTCCAACATACCATCCCTCCACTGAGGGTAAAGACAATGCATGTGACTGACATTCAGTCGACCTTACCATCCTGGAAGTTGTCCAGTGATTCTCCCCAGAATCGATCGATACCATCTCACTACACCTAGTGAGAATCCTAACATCCACTTAGATCTATCTCATAGATCCAAAACCTAGGATTTAGGATGTATCACCTTGATCCTTTATGGAGAATCCTTGTGATAAGAGGAGATTGGCCGAGTGTAGCATAGGAAACACCTTCCCTATCAAGAGTATGTCATCTACGTACAATACGAGGAAGGCCACCTTACTCTCTACTACCTTTTTGTATATACAAGGTTCATCTACCATTTTGATGAAGTCAAACGCTTTGACTACCACATCAAAACAGATGTTCCAACTCCGTGATGCCTGATTTAACCCGTAAAGCAACTTGCACATGTTTCCGCTGCTCCCACTGTCTACGAAGCCCTCTGGCTGTGTACTTATAGACGCTCTCTTCTAAATCACTATTTAGAAAAGCAGTCATGACACCCAACCGCCAGATATCGTAGTCATGGTATGTAGAAATGGCAAATAGGATCTGGATGGACTTAAGCATAGCCACTGGAGAAAAGGTTTCATCATAATCCACACATGGTCGATGACGAAAACCTTTTACAATAAGTCTAGCTTTGACACTCAACTAAGTAATCTTCTCAAGATATACTTTCTCCTGATGGGGTTTTAACCCTTCAGATATAGCAACCAATGTCCATAATTTGTTGGTGTATATAGATTCCATCTCAGATCGCTTAGCATCCAGCCATTCTTGATGTCCTGCTCGAAACTTAGTTGGGTCATCATCTCATGATGCAATCAACGCTCCCACTGTCATTGAGAAAACCGAAGTATCTCTCAGGCGGATGAGGAACCCTACCAGATCGGCGGAGAGGCTAAGGTTCGTCGGGAGTTATTGAATCCTCCGGTTCTACCAAATCATCAGCTGTAGTTTGTATAGCTGGAACTTATTCCAGTTCTACCACATGACCACTAATTTCTTCCATAAAAAATTCCTTTTCTAAAAAGGTGGCATGTCGAGAAAGAAAACACCTTTTGTTTCTCGGTGCAGTAGGAGATATTCCCTTGTGAATGCTTCGGATATCCAACAAACTTCCACAGAACTGACCTTGCCTCAAGCTTGTCCGGATTTTGATTTTAGACATAGGCCGGACAAACCCAAATCTTAACTTACTTAAGATATGGGCTCTTCCCATACCATATCTCATATGGAGTGGTAGGCATCTGATTTGGTTGGAACACTATTCAATAGGTATGCAACTTCTCAAGTATATAATTCCCAAAAAGAAAATAGCCAACTCAGTAGTACTCATCATAGAGCGCACCATATCTTATAGGATGCGATTGCTCCGTCCCGATACACCATTGTGCTGTGGTGTATACGAAGGAGTAAGCTGAGAGAGAATCCTATTCTATATATAGAAAATCCAGGAACTCCATGCCCAAGTATTCGCCTCCTCGATCACATCGAAGGACTTTAATACTTCAACCCATCTGGTTCTTAACTTCAAGCTTATATTCCTTGAATTTCTCAAAAGTTTCAGACTCGTGTTTCAACAGGAACACATGTCTGAATCTTGAAAGATCGTCGATGAATATAATGAAGTACAAAGAACCAAACCTGACATTTGTAGACATAGGACCGAATACATCATCATGTATCCGTCCCAAGAGTTCACTAGCTCTTTCTCTGTTTCCAGTAAACGGAGTATTGGTCATTTTACCTTTGAGACAAGACTGGAAAGTATCATAAGATGAAAATTCGAACAGATTCTAATATTCATCCTTATGTAACTTAGCTAGTCGTGTCGCATTGATATGACCTAGTCTACAATGCCACAAGAAGGATCCGTTCATTTCTGAACTACTCCTCTTGTGTGTGTTCTACATACTTTGAACCGTGGTTTGATTTAGAACGTATATGCTATCATATAACGTGCCTGATCCAATAAACTCTTGATTCAGGAAAATGTTCACAACAGTATCCTCCAATACATAATTATATCCTTCTTTAACTCATTAAAGATAACGATGTAATGTTGTATATCAGGTTCGGTATGTAATAACATTCGTTCAGAATCAATGTATTAATACAAGGTGATATTTGCTAACTGACTTGGCTGCAACAATTGCACCATTCTCTAACACTTAGAGACATATCACGCATTCTCAGTTCTCTACCTTTATTTAGCCTATGTAACATATTACATATGCGGGATCCTAATCCGGTATCACATACCCAGGACGTAGAGGATACTGAGAAACAGTTCTCAGTAATGAACACACCCGAAGAAGATGCATCAGCATGCACATTCTTCGATTGGGTGGCATGGAAATCCGGATATTCCCATATTTCCTGCTCGGGCTTATAACAATTATAAATGGGAGAAGAACCAACGTTCCCTAGCTCAGTATAATAAGCAGGTTCGGTCAATGCAACCATATTATTATCTTAATTAAGGCGTGACATGGTCGCTACCTGGAGAGAGAGAGAAGAAAACACTTTGCGTGCGCTCTTGGAAGATTTGATTGGTTATTATTTTATCTAATCGGGATGCCTCCCACTATTTTTATCAAATCATCCTTCAAACCCTAAAAGGTAAGACTGGCCAGGATTAATTACACCTTACAAGTTCGCCAATCTTTCGGCCAGGCCAGTGTCGGTACTTTGAGGGAGGTTCCCCGTGCTTTCGCACGGACCTAATTAAAATAAACCTCATTTTCCCAGTGGCGTAACCCCGTTAACACCTTTCTAGACACCTACTTGATCGACAAATTGTAAATGTGTAAAACTCTCCCAGGAGTAACTCTTACTCGCAGTGGGTATCGGTTTCAAACTATCTCATCGAAGGTATGCAATCTCATTGCAAATTTCAACACTTGAAATTCCCGATAATATTTTACCCCTAGTGACTTATGACCTTAACTATGGTCAACAAATTATAAGGACTGGTCAAGTTCTACCCGTCATTTCCTGATTAATTAGATCCACCCACATGACCCTTAACTATGGCCAACAAAGTCATATGACTGTCCTAATTAATCGCATCATATACTGTGTAGGAAGACATCACTTAGCTACCGCACACTATGCATTAACAATGGTCAACAAACGTAGCACGAGTACTAAGTACTAGACTTCCTAAAATGACGGAAGGTAATGTCAGGTTTTTAAGAAAACCTTTTGTGCAATGAACTTGATATCGTCGTAGAATCGAGTGATTTTGAAAAAGAGTGTTTTTGAGGCGTTTACTAGTTTTGCTAAAGAGCTCACTCCCGGTGAAGGGATCTTGGCTCTTTCCTTATCGAATAAGGTGCAGGATATTTCATAAATACCACTATGCAAAACAAAAACTATAGAAGCAATCAAAAGACAAACCGAGTGGGTTGTAGCATCTGCCAGTTTCGCTAAAGAGGTCACTCCCGGTGAAGGGATCTCGTCTCTTTACTTATCGAATAAGGTGCTGGATATTCTACAAGGAATACCGCTATGCAAAGCAAGAACTAGAGCTCCCAGTTTTTAAAACAAGTTTCTACAACATCTTTAGGTTTCTTTTATTTCATTAATCTCATTAATGAAGTCCCATCAATTATGCTTCACAAGCATCACAGAAGAAACGAAAGTATCAATAGTTATTATATATCATATATATAATATAGGCATTCGTCTCAGAACATATCAAGTGATCACATCACAGAATATCAGCAGCAGAAGAACACATATGAAATATTGGATATATTAGGAATTCCGTGTTTTAATTAAGCCAATAAAAAACGCGGATTCCACAGTCGTGATGAATAGCCAAACCCACATCCCTAGACCCCTAGGAGAGCGGCAAGCAACCCTACCAATTCTAGAGTTAGGAGACCCAGTCTCTGAAGGGTTATGACAGCGCCCCGGCCATAATCCGTGGCCAAATGCAGAATAAAAATTTTACTACGATCAATAACTTAGCGCTATAACAACCCTAAACTGGATTTTAACCATAAACCTAGTTATCAAATGAAAGGTTAGCCTAGCACCACATGAAGGGTTTGGAAGCATCACATGAACCAAAAGTGGAGTTTTTAGGGTCCTAAGTTAACGAACAAAGGATCGTTCCTAGATCAATTAGGGTTTCAAATTTTCACATCATCATATGAAAGAAATGCTAGGGTTTAGAGAGTACAACCTTTGTAGCTCCCTACACTAGACTCCTCGGCTACTTGGGGTTTGAAAAAGCTCCGCTTGAACTCCTCGAGGTCACCGATGATCCACCCGGAGTCCGCTTTGTCCAAGCTTGCAACTTTATCCGATCAAGTGAACGAAATCAAGCTAACACTCTAAACAAGTGGGATAGACTTGTGTAGAATGGTGTTGTGGTTCTCTTTCTCACTTCAAAATCCAATCTTGATGAGTATATTGCTCACTACAAAGAACTAGAGAGCAAAATGAGAGAGGTTGATGAAGACGATGGCTTTTTAGAAGATGATAAGTTCAACTCCATTAGAAAATAGAAAAAATATATCAATATATATTTTCTATCTCTCATCTCAAACCATGGTTGAATCATCATTCTACTTGAGTTAAAAACTAAAAGGAAGAGTAAACCATGGTTAAATGGTGGGTGAGTGAGGTTAGGTCAAGAAGAGTGTAGAAACAATCCAAAACAAACCCATTTCTTTTTCCTTTTGTTTTTAGCTTAAATACAATAATATTCCATATAAAAAACCCATGGTGTGAGTCTTATATTGCCACCATTTCCTTGTATAATCAACCATGAAAGATGTATGTATGTATGTATGTGTATATGTACATCCATATGTGCATGAATAAAAAAGAAGGCATGCATGCATGCATACATCCAACTAACTCAAGAAAGGATTTCAAGTGAGAAGCTAATGGTTAAATAATAAATCAACACTTGATTTATCAATCCGGCCATATCACATATGACCCTAACCAAAAGCAAGCCGCCCGATCAATATACGGTATCCTATATGCGTACTTTAATCGGGTCCATGCGCATATCGCATACGTGCACCACAACGTTTCGCCTGGACTAGGAAACTCCATTGTGGGACTCTGAGACTCGTCAATACGCCGGCAGTGGGTGATGATCATATCAAGCACCCCCAAGGCGCAAGCGGTCAGCTAAACGTAACGGCCACCCGGGTATTGAGCGATCAGAAGAGAACAAGCGAACCTGCTACAACTCCCGTTGAGCCGATCGGCAACACTTCCCGTACAGTCCGGTCTCCTCGTCTGATATGTCGCATATCAAGTCTAGGGGTGGTAAACGTCAGACCCCAATAACCGATAAGTCGTGCCGATGTGAGGCTCATAACGGGTCGAGAAACTACTGGTAACACTTACCAGCAAATCTCTGAAACAGCCCTGGCCAGGGACTTCCTTATTACGGCCAATCGAGCACAGTACAACATCAACCCCTAATACCGGGAGAGACGAAACCCCTCTTATCGCTCATTGCCTCCATGTGACTCGGGACTGTACCCAAAAACCACCGGTTTGCATGCCCTCATGGACGTGGTAAGGTGGAGATCAAAGCACAGTGGGAATCACACAAGACTCTATGACGATTTCGGGTCTACAGACTAACCTGTACAAGTGTCACCTGAGAACTGCCATCTGACGTGAGGTATAATACCAACTGGGAGTTCTCGGCAAGTCCGTCCAGTGTACCCAGTCTCCACTGAGCACCCATATACCATCTCTGATGTCAAACACCAATGGATATGGGATCATCCATCGCCCATCTCATGGGTCGAGAAGCGTATACGCTAGTTTACACTGGTATATCGATGCCCCGTCTCGATACACCTATGACTAAGGACCTTGAAGGATGTACTTATGGACTACCATGTCCCCACTAGTATGATCTACATCATATTCCAGGTAGTCAAGTACACATCCTAAGGGCTTTACCAACATGTAACTATAAGACAGTTTGAAGAGACTAGTATACATGTTAAGATAAAGAGCAACCAGATAGCATACTATCATATCGAGCAAGAAAGTCATCTATAAATATGTCCAAGCATCCAATATAATATACATCATCTGTACAATACTGGTCTCTAGGGCATATATACAACTAACAATCTCCCACTTGCACTAGGGCCAGCTGCTGTAGTATCGCATACCGAGCATCCCGAAGAGTGTCTCAAACTGTATCTGGGGAATAGCCTTCGTGAGTGGATCCGCCGTGTTGCTCTTCGTGTCAACCCTCCTGACCTCAATCTCCCGGCGATCAACTATCTCCCGGATTAGGTGATACCGCCTCAGAATATGCCTGGATCGCTGATGGGACCTGGGCTCCTTGGCCAAAGCCACCACTCCATTTTTATCGCAATACAAAGGTATTGGATGCTCAATGGATGGAACCACTACAAGTTCATTAATGAACTTCTTGATCCAGACAGCCTCTTTGGCAGCATCGTTGGCAGCGATGTATTCAGCCTCCATCGTCGAATCTGCTACGGTTTCCTGCTTGGAACTCTTCCAGCTAACCTCCCCTCCGTAAAGGGTAAAGAAAAATCCCGACTGCGACTTAGAGTCGTCCTTATCACTCTGGAAGCTCGAATCGGTAAAGGACTCCACTTGGAGTTCTCCATTACCATACACCAAGAGCATCTCTTTAGTCCTTCGTAAGTACTTGAGAATGCTCTTCACAGCTGTCCAGTGACTCTCTCCAGGATCAGCTTGATACCTACTCACTACACTTTGTGAGTATGCTACATCAGGTCTGGTACATAGCATCGCGTACATGATAGAGCCTACAGCCGAAGCATAGGGTATCCCTTGAATGCGAGCTCTCTCCAAATCAGTCTTGGGAGACATCTCTTTGGAGAGAGTGACTCCAGAGATCGTGGGCAAGTTCCCACGCTTGGATTCTTCCATACTAAACCACTTTAGTATGGTGTCAATATACCTGGATTGGGACAATCCCAATATCCGTTTGGATCTATCTCTATAGATCCTAATTCCCAATATGCAGGAGGCATCACCAAGATCTTTCATTGAGAATCTTTGTGATAAGAAGAGCTTGACCGATTGCAGCATAGGAATGTCATTTCCAATCAAGAGTATGTCATCCACGTACAATACGAGGAAGACAACCTTACTCTCTGCCACCTTCTTGTAGATACAAGGTTCATCTGGGTTTTTGACGAAATCAAACTCTTTGATAACGACGTCAAAGCAGATGTTCCAACTCTGCGATGCTTGCTTTAATCCATAAATGGATTTAAGCAGCTTGCACACCTTCCCACTGCTCCCACTATCTACGAAGCCCTCTGGCTGAGTCATGTACACGCACTCTTCTAAATCACCGTTTAGAAAGGCGGTCTTAACATCCATTTGCCAGATTTCATAATCATGATATGCAGCGATGGCAAGCATGATCCGGATGGATTTAAGCATAGCCACTGGAGAAAAGGTTTCGTCATAGTCCACACCTGGTCTTTGACGAAAACCCTTTGCAACAAGTCTAGCTTTGAAAGTCTCCACTTTCCCATCTATACCAAGCTTTTTCTTGAAGATCCACTTGCTCCCAATGGGTTTTACCCCTTCAGGAGCAACTTCCAAAGTCCATACTTTGTTGGTGTACATGGATTCCATCTCGGACCGCATAGCATCCAGCCATTTCACTGAGTCCCTACTCGTGATGGCCTGCTCGAAGCTAGTTGGGTCATCATCCTCCATGATGCAATCCTCGCTCCCACCATCCATAAGAAAACCGTAGTATCTCTCAGGTTGGCGAGGAACCCTACTAGATCGGCGGAGAGGCTGAGGTTCGTTGGGAGCTACTGAATCCTCTGGTTCCACCAAATCTTCTGTTGTGTTTTATTCAGCTGGAACCTCTTCCAGTTCTACCTCAGAGCCACTAATCTCTTTTGCAAGAAATTCCTTTTCTAAAAAGGTGGCATGTTGAGCAACAAATACTCTTTGTTCCTCACTGTGGTAGAAGATATACCCTCGCGAATGCTTGGGATATCCAACAAATTTACACAAAACAGACCTTGCCTCGAGTTTGTCCAGACATAGGCCGGGCAACCCCATATCTTTATAAAATTAAGATATGGTCTCTTCCCCTCCCATATCTCATATGGTGTGGTAGGCATAGATTTGGTAGGAACCCTATTCAGTAGGTATGCTGCTGTTTCCAGTGCATATCCCCAGAAGGAAATAGGTAACTCAGCTACACTCATCATAGAGCGCACCATATCTAATAAGGTGCGGTTCCTCCGTTCTGATACACCGTTGTGCTGTGGTGTATATGGAGGAGTTAGCTGAGAGAGAATCCCATTCTCTTTTAGGAAGTCCAGGAATTCAATGCTCAAGTATTCACCTCCTCGATCAGATCGTAAGATTATAATACTTTTTCCGGTTTGGTTCTCAACTTCTTGTTTATATTCTCTAAATTTCTCAAAAGCCACTGATTTGTGTTTCATCACGAACACATACCCGAACCTAGAGAGATCGTCAGTGAATGTAATGAAGTATGAAGAACCATCCCTGGCATGTGTAGACATAAGACCGCATACATCACTATGTATCAGTCCCAAGAGTTTAGTAACTCTTTCTCCGTGTCCCGTAAATGGAGTTTTGGTCATCTTGCCTTTGAGACATGACTGGCAAGTGTCATAAGATGAAAATTCAAACGGATTCAAATATCCATCCTTATGCAACTTAGCCAGTCGTGTAGCATTGATGTGACCCAGTCTACAATGCCATAAGAAGGATTCATTCAGTTCTGAACTCTTCCTCTTGTGTGTGTTTGTTATGCTCAGAACTGTTGATTGATTTAGAACATAAATGCCATTGCACAACGTGCCTGATCCAACCAACTTTTGGTTGTGGAAAATGTTCATAACATTATCCTGTAATAAAAAATTATATCCCTCTTTACTCAACAAAGAAACCGATATAATGTTGCATATCAGGTTCGGCATGTAATAGCATTCGTTCAGAACCAATGTATTACCAGTTGGTAATGCAAGGTGATATTCCCCGACAGTCTTAGCTGCAACAATTGCACAATTTCCAACTCTAATGTCTTTATCACCTTCTCCAAGTTCTCTACCTTTCTTGAGCCCATGTAACTGATTACATATATGGGATCCTGACCCGGTATCTAATACCCAGGACGTAGGGCAGATGGAGAAACAGTTCTCTGTAATGAACACACCCGAAGAAAATGCATCAACATGTACTTTCTTCATTCGGGTGGCTTGGGAATCCTGGTATTCCCTATGTCCTGTTCATTCCTATAACTCTTATAAGAAAGAACGGAACCAACGTTCCCCAGCACAGTATAACATGCGGGTTCAGTCAATACAACCATATTATTATCTTTATTAGGGTATGACATGGTCGCTACCTGGAGAGAGAGAGAAGAAAACACTTTAGCGTATGCTCTTGCAAGATCAGATTGGTTATTATCTTATCTAATCAAGATGGCTCCGACTGGTTTTTATCAAATCTTCCTTCAAACCCTAAAAGGAAAGACTAGCCGGGATTAATTACACCCTACAACTTCGCCAATCTTTCAGCCAGGCCAGTGTCGGTACTTTGAGGGAGGTTCCCCGTGCTTTCACACGGACCTAATTAAAGTAAACCTCGTTTTCCCAGAGGCGTAACCCCGTTGACATCTTTCTAGACACCTACTTGATCGACTAATTGTAATGTGTAAAACTCTTCCAGGAGTAACTATTACTCGCGGTGGGTATCGGGATCCAACTATCTCATAGAAAGTATGCAATCTCATTGCAAATTTCAACACTTGAAATTCCCGATAATATTTTTCCCCAAGCATCCTATGACCTTGACGGAGGTCAACAAACTACAGGGTGCAAGTCAAGTTCATCCCGTCATTTCTTGATTGAATCAAATCCATCTGCACGACCCTTGATGGAGGTCAACAAGGTCGTACAACTACCCTAATCCAATCTGCATCACATGCATAAGCAGATAAATACTAGTTAGCTACCGCACACTACGCCTTGACGGAGGTCAACAAACGTAGCACGAATACTAAGTAGGATTTATCTGAAATGATGGAGGGCTACGTCAGGTTTTTCTGAAAACCTATTGCGTAATGAACATGATATCGTTGTAGAATCAAGTGAAGTTTTGAAATGGAGTGATTTTTAGGCTTTTCTAGTTTTGCTAAAGGGGTCACTCCCGGTGAAGGGATCGTCGGCCCTTTCCTCGTCGAATGAGGTGCGGGATATATCATATATATCACTGTGCAAAGCAGAAACTATAGAAGCAATCAAAAGTCAAACCGAGTGTGTAGTATCTGCCAGTTATTGCTAAAGGGGTCACTCCCGGTGAAGGGATCTCGGCCCTTTCCTCATCGAATAAGGTGCAGGGTATATCATATATACCGCTATGCAAAGCAAAACTGTAGCTACCCTTTTATTTTAAAAATTTGATTCTACAACATCTATTAGGTTTCTTTTCTTTCATTGATCACATTAATGAAGTCCCATCATTTAAGTCACCTAAACATCACAGATAAATACGACATACACTTATGCCATCCGCATTCGCCTCGATGTCCCCTCGTGTACCGTTAGGTTAGGTAACTAACGACAGAGCAGGGCAGGGCTAGTGCGGGTGCAAAACATAAGTAACGTCTATATAATATATCATATATACTATATATTGTATCCATCAGAACATATCAAATGATCACATCACAGATATCGCAGCAGAAACATAGATATAATGTGGGATATACTAGGACGTCCGTATTTAGTATCTAGCCAACAATAGAAAATACGGATTCCACAGTCGCGATGAATAGCCAAGCCCACACCCTGGACCCCTACGAGAGCGGCAATCGACCCTACCAATTCTGGAGTTTAGGAGACCCGGTCTCGACTCCTCAAGATGGCCTCCCACTGAACCCCAGAACCCGGTCCCCTGTGCTCCCCTCCTTGGGTCCATCCTAATGCGGAAAATTAAATAATATACAACACAGGTGGCATCGACCTCAACCTGGAAATGCCCCAAATAAAAGAATATTACATTACATTTGAATTTACATGAATGAAAATATAAAACTCCCATCTCACATAAAAAAAACCCGGCTATTCAATCGCAACAATCCTGCACATCATATCTCAGCAACACATAATATCACATATCATCAACGTAAGTAACTATGCGTACCCCAATTGTCGTTGATGTATAGCAACGGAACCGGCGATATCGACATACTACACTTACGGTCACAGAAAAGAAAGTGTAAAACTGCAATATTTGGAATCCACATCCTCTTTAGACATCGTAAATGCGAAATATCACATACTTCGTATTTCATGTCCAACTATATGAATTCCAGATATTGCATCACATTCCAGATAAATAGACGGTATTAAAGTTTTCGAACGAACGATCAAATACCCAAGATTCGCTAAAGCTCAACACTTGAGCGGAGTTCAAAAAACCCAGAGTGTGACACAGTGGTAGCGGTCCAGCCGTAGAAGGGTCAAGCCAACGCCTCACATGTGGCACGCCGTACTGCCCCAAACCCTAAGGTTCAAAGGGTTGTTCAAGACGGTCACATAATCGAGTTAAGGTTTGTTGTCTTCTAGAGGGTCCACCACAAACAAAGTTGCACGTATTTCCGAAAGATTTTAAACCCCGTGAAAAGTGAGCAAATGATACTCGTTCAAACACTTCAATACATTCTAATTTATCCGGAAAAGTCACGAAATCAAAATCCCGATCGAATCGACGAGTCCAAAACCATCTCCAGAATTTTTCAGAACTATATACAGATTAAAAATACCCTAAAAAATATACTAGCAGAAATAATCATTACAGCAAAAAAATTATACAGTGATGGAGGAGTACGGCCGCGGAACCGCGGCCTAAGCAAGCTTAGGCCGCGTTTCCGCGGCAGAAAAGACTGTTCATGGAAAAAAATTTGCACCGTAATTCTTATTTTTACCTGCTAAATTTTTTACATATTTTTAATTCTGAAAATAACCGGATTTTGAAATAAGTCCAGAGAGCACCCAAAAAGCCGTATTTTCGGTTCGATCGGAGTTTTAACTTCGTAAAAGTGTCGCCTAATGTTCTAGGTCGGCTCTGATACCAGTGAAAGGTTATCCTAGCACCACATGAAGGGTTTGGAAGCATCACATGAACCAAAAGTGGAGTCTTTAGGGTGCTAAGTTAACAAACAAAGGATCGTTCCTAGAATCAATTAGGGTTTCAAATTTTCACATCATCATATGAAAGAAATGCAAGGGTTTAGAGAGTACAACCTTTGTAGCTCCTTACGCTAGACTCCTCGGCTACTTGGGGTTTGAAAAAGCTCCGCTTGAACTCCTCGAGGTCACCGATGATCCACCAGGAGTCCGCTTTGTCCAAGCTTGCAACTTTATCCGATCAAGTGAACGAAATCAAGCTAACACTCTAAACAAGTAGGCTAGACTTGTGTAGAATGGTGTTGTGGTTCTCTTTCTCACTTCAAAATCCAATCTTGATGAGTATATTGCTCACTACAAAGAACTAGAGAGCAAAATGAGAGAGGTTGATGAAGATGATGGCTTTTTAGAAGATGATAAGTTCAACTCCATTAGAAAATAGAAAAAAATATATCAATATATATTTTCTATCTCTCATCTCAAACCATGGTTGAATCATTATTGTACTTGAGTTAAAAACTAAAAGGAATAGTAAACCATGGTTAAATGGTGGGTGAGTGAGGTTAGGTCAAGAAGAGTGTAGAAACAATCCAAAACAAACCCATTTCTTTTTCCTTTTGTTTTTAGCTTAAATACAATAATATTCCATATAAAAAACCCATGGTGTGAATCTTATATTGCCACCATTTCCTTGTATAATCAACCATGAAAGATGTATGTATGTATGTATGTATGTGTATATGTACATCCATATGTGCATGAATAAAAAAGAAGGCATACATGCATGCATACATCCAACTAACTCAAGAAAGGATTTCTAGTGAGAAGCTAATGGTTAAATGATAAATCAACACTTGATTTATCAATCCGGCCATATCATATATGACCCTAACCAAAAGCAAGCCGCCCGATCAATATACGTTATCCTATACGCGTACTTTAATCGGGTCCATGCGCATATCGCATACGCGCACCACAACGTTTCGCCTGGACTAGGAAACTCCATTATGGGACTCTGAGACTCGTCAATACGCCGGCAGTGGGTGATGATCATATCAAGCACCCCCAAGCCACAAGCGGTCAGCTAAACCTAACGGCCACCCGGATATTGAGCGATCAGAAGAGAACAAGCGAACCTGCTACAACTCCCGTCGAGCCGATCGGCAACACTTCCCGTACAGTCCGGTCTCCTCGTCTGATATGTCGCATATCAAGTCTAGGGGTGGTAAACGTCAGACCCCAATAACCGATAAGTCGTGCCGATGTGAGGATCATAACGGGTCGAGAAACTACTGGTAACACTTACCAGCAAATCTCTGAAACAGCCCTGGCCAGGGACTTCCCTGTTACGGCCAATTGAGCACAGTACAACATCAACCCCCAATACCGGGAGAGACGAAACCCCTCCTATCGCTCATTGCCTCCATGTGACTCGGGACTGTTCCCAAAAACCACCATTTTGCACGCCCTCATGGACGTGGTAAGGTGGAGATCAAAGCACAGTGGGAATCACACAAGACTCTATGACGATTTCGGGTCTACAGACTAACCTGTACAAGTGTCACCTGAGAATTGCCATCTGACGTGAGGTATAATACCAACTGGGATTTCTCGGCGAGTCCGTCCAGTGTACCCAGTCTCCACTGAGCACCCATATACCATCTCTGATGTCAAACACCAATGGATATGGGATCATCCATTGCCCATCTCATGGGTCGAGAAGCGTATACGCTAGTCTACACTGGTATATCGATGCCCCGTCTCGATACACCTACGACTAGGGACCTTGAAGGATGTACTTATGGACTACCATGTCCCCACTAGTATGATCTACATCATATTCCAGGTAGTCAAGTACACAGCTTAAGGGCTTTACCAACATGTAACTATAAGACAGTTTAAAGAGACTAGTATACATGTTAAGATAAAGAGCAACCAGATAGCATACTATCATATCGAGTAAGAAAGTCATCTCTATATATGTCCAAGCATCCAATATAATATATATCATCTGTACAATACTGGCCTCTAGGGCATACATACAACTAACAGCAAATAGGGTTCTATCTACTATGATAGAATGTATACCTAAAGAAAACAAATCCTTCGTGTCTTCGATCCTCTTCTTAAGCTCCTCGATGGAAGTATGGATCGTGCTTGAATTTCGGCCTCCTTATGTCAACGATGATCCACCCGAGAGCTCCAACCTTGTGCTAAACCTCTAACTTGAGGCAACTAGAATACTTAGCTTGCTAATCTAAGTAGACTATAGTCAGTAGAGTGTGATTTTAGTGGCTTAGTCTCGCAAGCCCTTGATTCTCAACATATGAGACATTAGGGTTTGAGAGAGGAAGAAGGAAAGAACCATGAAAGAGAATGAGAATGAAAAAATCAAGAGAGTTCTCATATGAGGAAAAAGACTAATAAGTTTTATTAGGATAATTGTGATGGTTCATTTGATTTGGCCATTATCATGTCACAATTAATGCTAAGAAAAATATCTTGTGCTCAACAAAAATATCTCAGTCAACAATGGTCAACAAGTCAAATGGTCAAACCAATTAACCATGACACAATTATCTCTAATAAAGATTAGTAAACAATTTCCTCCATCTCATTATGGTTTTAATCAAGTCGATGGTCAAAACCCTAATGAGGTGCCTCCTTCTCTATCCCTCTCAGCCGTATATACATACCCGCATCCATGTTCCGAGAAACATGAATACAATGAGACTAAACCAACCCAAAATCTAATACTAGGATCCGGATTAAACCAAAGCCCACTAGTATCAACCGCCCGAACACCATACGCGCACAAGTACACGTATGTGAACGAACCCTGTCGTAAAACCATACGATCTCTACATCGTTTCGCCCGAAGCTGGGAAACCCTCTGTATGGGACTCTAAAGACTCGACAGTACTCTGGCAGTGGGTATAACCACAAGAACGTCAGCGACACTTGCTGTGCGTAACGGCTACCCAGGTATCTGTCGATAAGAAGGTCGACGAGCAAGCTCATCCAAACTCCTACTGAGCCTATCCGTGACAATCTCCGTACAGTCCGGTCTGTTCGTCTAAGAGTATCGCATATCGGGCCTAGGGGTGGTAAACATCAGTCCCATAATAGCGGTATAAGTCGTGTCGGAGTGTAGCCCAGAACACACTGAGAAACTACTGGAAAACCCTACCAGTAAATCTCACTTGCCCTGGCGAGGGACTTTATGTAATGGCTCTCCTAAATACAGCGCGATATCAACACCCAATACCGGGAGAAACGAATCCTGTCTAACCGCCACTGCCTCCAAGTGCTTCGGGACTGCACCTAACTACTACCTGTTTGCACGACTCAATAGAGCCATTGTAGGGTAGCAATCAAAGAATAGTGGGAACACACTTGAGGCGAAGTAGCAGTGTCAAGTCAACGGACTAAGCTGTACTCATGTCACGTGGGAACTGCTACCTGACGATAGGTATAATACCAACCAACAGTTCCCGACGAGTCCTGTCCAGTGTACTCGTAACCTAACGAGCACCTGCATACTTTCTCCAGTACGACATACTGATGGTTGTAGGACAGACCATCTCCTCTGCTGGGATGAGAAGCGTATGCACTAGTCTACTCTGGAATATCGATGTCTTGTCTCGATAATCCTACAACTAGGGACCTGTATAAGGATGTGCTTATAGACTACCCAGCCCCCACTAGTGTAATCGCCATCACAACACCGGTAGTCAAGCAAAGATCCTAAGGGCTCCATCAATATGTATTAGCGATATGTTAAAAGAAACATATACACATATTAAGATAGATACAAACCAAGTAGTATACTACAATATCGAGCAAGACTGTCGTCAATCCATGTATATATCCCAAGCTTCCAAAATGTAATATACAATAATAGCCTCTAGGTCATACATATCCAACAATCTCCCACTTGCACTAAAGGCCAATAATTAGTGTACCGCATACCCAACGTCTGCACTAAGGCTAGCTGCTGGCGTACCGCATACCCAATAGCTCAAAAAGTCGCTCGAACCGTATTAGAGGGAGGGCCTTTGTAAATGGATCCGCCGTGTTGTCTTTAGTGTCCACTCTCTGTACCTCGATCTCCTACCGATCAATGATCTCCCTGATCAGGTGATACCGCCTTAGATGTATCTGGATTTCTGATGGGACCGTGGTTCCTTCGCTAAAGCTATAGCCCTATTGTTATCGCAATACAAAGGTATTGGGTCAACAATGGACGGAACTACCTGAAGTTCACTAATGAACTTCTTCATCAAGACCGCTTCTTTTGCGGCATCGCTTGCAGCAATGTATTCAGCCTCCAACGTCGAGTCTGTGACGGTATCCTGTTTGGAACTCCTCCAACACACCGCCCCTCCGTTGAGGGTAAACACAAAACCTGAGATAGACTTGTTGTCATCCTTGTCACTCTGGAAGCTTGAATCGGTAAAGGACTCGACCCTGAGATCTCCGTTACCATAAACCAGGAACATCTCCTTAGTCCTTCTCAGGTACTTGAGAATGTTCTTCACTGCTGTCCAGTGGTTCTTGTTAGTGTATATGCCCTAGGGGCCATTATTGTATCATACTTGTATGTATATTACTTAATATAAGCTTGGGATATTCACAGTTGTATATACAGTCTTGCTAAAAATGGTAGTATGCTACTTGGTTTGTGTCTACTTTAATATGAGCATATGTTTCTTGTAATGTATCACTTATATATATTAGTAGAGCCCATAGGATCTTTTCTTGATTACCAGCGTTGTGATGGCAGTCACACTAGTGGGGGCTGGGTAGTCTATAAGCAACATCCTTTACTTGTCCCTAGTCATAGGATTATCGAGACAGGGCATCGATACTCCAGAGTAGACTAGTGTGTACGCTTCTCATCCCAGTTGGGGAGATGGTCTGTCCCACAGCCGTCAATACGTCATACTGGAGATAGTATACAGGTGCTCGTTAGGTTACGGGTACACCGGACAGGACTCGCAGGGGAACTGATTGGTTGGTATTATACCCGTCATCAGTTAACAGTTCCCAGGTGACATGAGTACAGCATAGTCCGCAGACTTGACACTGCTACTTCGCCTCGAGTGTGTCCTACTGTTCTTAGATTGCTACCCTACCACGGCTCAAAGGAGTCGTGCAAACAGGTAGCAGTTGGGTGCAGTCCTGAGCACTTGGAGGCAGTGGCGGTTAGAAAGGATTCGTCTCTCCCGGTATTGGGAGATGATATCGCACTGTGTCAGAGAGCCATTAAGCAAAGTCCCTGGCCAGGGCAAGCGAGATTTACTGGTAGGTTCCAGTAGTTTCTCAGGGTGTAATGGGCTACGCTCCGACACGACTTATACCGCTATTAGGGGGACTGACGCTTGCCGCCCCCTAGGCTCGATATGCGATAGTCATAAATGAACAGACCGGACTGTACGGAGATTGTCATATTAGGCTCAGTAGGAGTTCGGATGGGTTTCCTCATCGGCCTTCTTATCGACATCTACCTGGGGACCGTTACGTAGAGCTAGTGCCGCTTGCGGTCTGTGGTTAAACCAACTGGCAGCGTAGTGTCGAGTCTTTAGAGTCCCACACAGAGGGTTTCCCTGCTCCAGGCGAAACGATATAGAGGTCGTATGGTTTTACGACAAGGGTTCGGACGCATACGTGTTTAAACACACGTACGGCGTTCGGACAGTTTTTTCTAGCCGGCTTTGGTTTAAGTCAGATTCTAGTATCAGGTTATTAGATTTATACAGTCTAAAGTTTTTCCGTGTTTTCACGGATTGGAGGGGCGTTCTCGTAATTTGTCGGGAAGCTTCTAGATGGATGATGACATGGAGGGTAAGGTGGCATTAGCACTTAATGAATTTGTGACTCATTTAGATGAATCATTCAAGTGAGTTAATGAAGCATTTATTGCTTAATGACTCACTTGATGATTCATTGCATATATTTAATGAAGCATGATGATAATGCATTTTGATTTATTCTTTTTGATTTTCTTATGCTTCATAATATATTAGAAGTGAGAAGCTTTTTCATTCATTCTCATGCTCACCTTCTCTCTCCTCAAGCTCTCTCTTGAAACCCTAATCCTCCACTCTCATGTGTTGAGATCAAGGATTAGATAGACTAATACATCCATAACCTCACTCTATATCCCCTAGGTAGCTTAGATTAGCACTTTGAGCTGCCTAGTTATCTCAAATTAGAGATCAAGCTTGGCGTAGGAGCTCTCGGGTGGATCGTCTTTGACTCGAGGAGGCCGTTGAGGTGTCGATGTTCCAAGGAGCCAACGAGGAGTGGAGGACAGCGATGAAGACTCGAAGGACAAGTAACGTGAGGTATAACTTCGAATCCGAGTAGTTAAACCTCTCCTAGTTGCTTGTAACGGTTTAGATACGATTCATGTGCTCAAGTCCGTGTTACGAAGCTTTGATAATCGTTTTTCATATATTCCGCCTCCCCGTAAGTTCATGGGGTGCGTGACATTGACTTACAGTTCTCACCTGGGTCTGACTGATACCGGCTCACCACGCTTAACGTGTAAGCTACATCTGGTCTTGTACATAACATCGCATACATTATAGATCCTACCGCCGAAGCGTAGGGTATAGTGCTCATGAGAACCCTCTCCTCGTCGATCTTTGGAGACATCTTCTTGGAGAGGGTGATTCCGTGCAATGCGGGTATATTACCGCGCTTGGAATCTTCCATACTAAATCTCTTTAGTACGGTCTCTATGTACCTGGACAGCGAAAATCCCAGTAGTCTCTTGGATCTATCTCTGTAGATCTTGATCCCCAGAATGCACGAGGCATCACCCAGGTCCTTCATAGAGAACCGTTGTGATAAGAATAGCTTGACCTATTGTAGCATAGGAATGTCATTTCCTATCAAAAGACTGTCGTCCACGTACAAGACTAGGAATACGACAGTTCGTCCTACCATCTTCTTATAAATACAAGGCTCATCCTCGTTCTTGATGAAGTCAAATTCCTTGACCGTCTCATCAAAATAGATGTTCCAGCTCCGCGATGCCTGCTTTAATCCATAAATGGATTTAAGCAACTTACACACATTCCCGCTGCTCCCACTGTCTACAAAACCTTCTGGCTGATCCATATAAACACACTTTTCTAAACTACCATTTAGAAAAGCCGTTTTTATGTCCATCTGCCAGATTTCATAGTCATGGAAGGCAGCAATGGCAAGTAGGATCCGAATGGATTTGAGCATAGCCACTGGAGAAAATGTTTCGTCATAGTCCACACCTGGTCTTTGACGAAAACCTTTTGCAACGAGTCTAGCCATATAGGTTTCCACCTGCCCATCTACACCAAGTTTCCTTTTGTAGATCCATTTGCATCCAACGGGTTTTACCCCAGGTGGAGCAATATCCAAGGTCCACACTTTATTGGTGTACGTGGACTCCATTTCGGATCGCATAGCATCTAGCCACTTATCAGAGTCCCTACTGATAACGGGCTGCCTGAAACTAGTAGGATCATCTTCTTTCAAGATGCAATCCTCTCGATCCCTGTCTATGAGAAAACCGTAGTATCTCTCGGGCGGATGAGAAATCCTTCCAGATCTGCGGAGTGGCTGAGCTTATTCTGGGACTATTAAATCTTCTGGTTCCTCCAAACCTTCAGTTATAATTTGTTCCCGTGGAATTTCTTCCAGTTCTACCGTGCTCCCACTAATTTCTTTTGCAAGAAATTCCTTCTCTAAAAAGACTGCATGGCGAGCAACAAACACCTTCTGTTCCACAGTGTGGTAGAACAGGTATCCATGCGAGTGCATTGGATATCCAACAAACTTACATAAGACTGACCGTGCCTCTAGTTTGTCCGGTTTCGGTGTTTTCATATAGGCCGAACAACCCCATATCTTAATACCTTTAAGACATGGTACTTTTCCTTTCCATATTTCATACGAAGTTTTAGGCACAGATTTGGAAGGAACCTGATTCAAAAGATATGCTGCTGTTTGAAGCGCATGTCCCCAAAATGAAAGAGGCAACTCAGTGTCACTTATCATGGAGCGAACCATATCCAATAAGGTACGATTCCTCCACTCTGGTGCACCGTTGTGCTGTGGTGTGTAAGGAGGAGTAAGCTGAGAGAGAATTCCATTCTCTTTTAAGTAATCTAGGAATTCCGTGCTTAAGTACTCCCCTCCCCTATCAAACCGGAGGATCTTGATACTTTTGCCAGTCTGGTTCTCTACTTTGTTTCTGAATACTTTGAATTTCTCAAAAGCTTCAGATTTGTGTTTCATAAGATACACATATCTGAATCTAGAGAGCTCGTCAGTGAATGTGATGAAGTACGAGAACCCACCCCTTGCATGTGTAGACATCGGACCACACACATCACTGTGTATAAGTCCCAAGAGCTCTGCTGCTCTTTCTCCATGTCCGGTGAACAGATATTTGGTCATCTTTCCTTTGAAACAAGACTGACAAGTTTCATAAGATGAAAATTCGAACGTATTCAAGATTCCATCTTTATGTAACTTACTTAGTCTTTTCTCTCCGATATTACCAAGTCTACAATGCCACAAGTAGGATTCGTTCGTGTAGGGTTACTAGACACTCTAACAAGGTTCTGCAAGGCATCAACCATGCCCGATTAAAATTTTAGCCTTGCCGAACAACCCTAAACAAGATCTTTGCTAGATAATTAGGGTTACACATGCAAGTAAATAACATTTATCACTAAGTGAATACGAAATACAACCTTTGTAGATCGGTCCTTCACTTCTAAAGCTCCTTGTTGTAGTCCCTTCACTGCGATCATGGTTCTCCCGGGCTCTTGCATGGCTTCATGAGGCGAAAGAAGCATCCTTGCTTGAAGTCTTCGAGGCCGAAAATGATCTACGTCAAGGGAATACCAACTCAAGCTACTACTTCACTAACTAGAGAATTAGTGAAGCAAACACCCTAAACTAAAGTGCTAGTCTAGTAGACGATGGAGAAATAGAAAGTGGGTTCACTTTAGAATTTATTTTCTCACAATATTTCTCACTTTGGATCAAACCCTAGAGAGCTTTTTAGCTCAAGGAAGAAGATGAAGAAAAATAAAATGAGAAAGATAATGATCAAGTGAGTGAGCTAACCATGGGTGAGTGAGTATCATATACTAACTCATGTAGAGACATAATCATGGCTAAGTATGATGGTTAGGTTAACAAATATCCAAAGTAAAAACAAACTTAGTGGACTTAGTCAACGCATCCACAAGCTTCATGCATTTTTCTAATCTTCCACTAATTTTGTAATTACTTTAAATACTAAACCCAACAAAACAAATAGCATGGTGTAAGTCTTATACACCCATGCATGTTGTATCAGCAATCGTAATACAAAAAGAAAACACATTTTAATATATATCACATATATATTAAAGTTGTGCACATGTGAGAAAAATCCTTAAGTGAACAATTGTTAGTTAATGTAAATTAGTATATCATATATACAATTATACACTAAATTATTAAATCAACACTTGACTTAATAATCCGGTTATATCTCATATAACCGACTAACATCCAATGTATCGACTTATCGAATCAACACTTGATTCGATGACCCGGCTATATCACATATAACCGACCGATACAAAAAGTCGCGAGAATAGAATACGGTATCACATGTACGCATTATTCTCGGTCCCGCACATATCACATTGTAGGGTTGCTAGGCACGCGCACAAGGGTCTACGAGGCATCAACCATGACCGATTAAAATTTTAGCCGTGCCGAACAACCCGAAGCCGGATCTTTAAACTATGGTTTAGATGAAAACATGCATGTTAAACTCTTTAACGCTAAGTGAGAGGGATTACAACCTTTGTATATCCGGTCCTTCACTTCTAAAGCTCCGTGTTGAGGTCCCTTCGCTGCGATCATCGTGTTCCGGACTCTCGAGAGGTTCCACGAAGAGAAAGATGCAGTCTTACTTCCGATCTTCGATACAAAGATGATCTACCTTGAAGTTTCGTTAACACAAGCTAACACTCATAATATGAAGTGAACACTCTCATCTAAAGGGCAAGGATAGATGAGAATGATGAAGTGGGATTTTTGCTCTCTTTTATTATCTTTTTCTCACATATTTTCATCACAAAATATCAAAGCAAGAAAGCTTTGCAAAAGGAGGAAGAAGAAGAAGAAGAATTATCATTTTGTGTTGAATAATAAAAATTTATCAAAATCATTTTTGCAACCATGGTTGTAGTAACCAATGTAGAGAGTTTACTAGGGTTAGGGTTTGGGTTGGGTTAAAAGGTGAGTCACAAAGAAATATCTATCATAATATCTTAGTAAATGACAAAGTAAAACCATCTAGAAACATCTAGAATACATTAACACAAATCAAACCCTAATCTTGTTTAAACTCCTCTAAACATGTTGTTTTAATAATTATAACATGTTACAACATTATATATCACATATACAATATTTATTGTAACAAAATAAAATAATACATTTAACATATATCGCATATATATCAATGTATTACCCGTGTGAGAAAAATAATCTTTTAGTGAGCAAATATTAGTTAATGTAATTTAATATATCATATATATTATTATACATTAAATTATCGAATCAACACTTGATCCGACAATCCGGCTCTATCGCATATAACCGACTAATGTTTATCCGTACCGATTCATCGAATCAACACTTGATCCGATGACGCGGCTGATATCAAATATCGCGAGAATAAAATACGGTATCTCATATCGCATTATCCTCAGTCCGGCACATATCACATATGTGCCCTTACTCCGTTTTGCCTGAGCCAAGAAACCTCTGTGTAGGACTCTAAAGAATCGTCAATACGCCGGAAGTAGATGATGATCATATCAAACACCTACAAGCTGCAAGCGATCAGCTAAACGTAACAGCCACCTAGGTATTGAGTGCTCAGAAGATCAACAAGCAAGCCTATACATTCTCCTGTGAATCCAAACAGTAACACTCCCGTACAGTCCGGTCTCGTCGTCTGATATGTCGCATATCTCGCCTAGGGGTGGTAAACGTCAGACCCCAGTAGCTCGATAAGTCGTGTCGATATGAGGTCTATAACAGTTCGAGAAACTACTGATAACACTTACCAGTAAATTTCAACAACCTTGGCCAGGGATTTCCGGTTATAGCCAATCGAACACAGCACAACATCAACTCCCTATACCGGGAGAGACGAATCCCCCTCCTATCGCTCATTGCCTCCATGTGATTCGGGACTGTACCCAAAAGCCGCCTTTTTGCACGCCCTCTTGGACGTGGTATGATGGAAATCAAAGCACAGTGGAAATCACACAAGACTCTATGACGATTTCGGGTCAACAGACTACTCTGTACCAGTGTCACCGGAGAACTGCCATCTGACGTGAGGTATAATACCATCTGGGAGTTCTCGGCGCGTCCGTCTAGTGTACCCAGTCTCCACTGAGCACCCGTACACCATCCTTGATGTCAAACACCGATGGATATGGGATCATCCATCGCCCGTCATATGGGTCAAGAT
Source organism: Agapanthus africanus (assembly GCA_030015575.1). Taxonomy (NCBI): domain Eukaryota; kingdom Viridiplantae; phylum Streptophyta; class Magnoliopsida; order Asparagales; family Amaryllidaceae; genus Agapanthus; species Agapanthus africanus. The sequence goes on from JASDDO010000019.1 coordinate 613,916,657, forward strand.
ATGTATACGCTAGTCTACTCTGGTGTATCGATGCCCTGTCTCGATACACCCTCGACTATGAACAGTTATAGGATGTACCCGTTGACTACCGTGGCCCCAATAGTATGATCTCATCATAGTCCCAGTAGTCGAGTACATATCCTAAGGGCTTTATCAACATGTAACATAGAGACAATCAGAGTACATGTTAAGATAAAGTACGACCAGATAGCATACTATCATGTCGAGCAAGAAAGTCCTCCCTATATATGTCCAAGCATCCATTTCAATATACATCGTATGTACAGTAATGGACTCTAGGGCATACATATAACTAACAATCTCCCACTTGCACTAGGGCCATCTGTTGTGGTATCATATACCCAACAATTAGCTGTGGTCGAAGTATCTCATACTCAACCATCCCATAAAAGTCTCTACTGGGAAAACGGCCTTTGTGAGTGGATCCGTGCTGTCGTCCTCTATGTCTACTCTCCTAACCTCGATCTCCCTGGAGATCAACCATCTCCATGATCAGGTATTACTGCCTAAGAATTATATCTGGATTTCTGATGGGACGGGGGGTTCCTTGGCAAAAGCCACAACTCCATTGTCACACAATGGTAGGAACGAAGTTCATCTCATGAACTTATATTTATCCAGACTGCCTCTTTGGAAGCATCCTTGGTAATGATGTATCTTGCCATTAATCGTCTAGTATGTCACGGTATCTAGCTTGGAACTCTTCCAACATACCGTCCCTCCACTGGGGGTAAAGATAATGCCTGCGACTGACATTCAGTCGTCCTTATCACCCTGGAACCTTTCCAGTGATTCTCCCCAGGATCGATTGATACCATCTCACTACAACTAGTGAGTATCCTAACATCCAATTAGATCTATCTCATCGATCAAAAATCCAGGATTTAGGAGGTATCACTTTGATCCTATATGGAGAATCCTTGTGATAAGCGGATATTGACCGAGCGTAGCCTAGGAAACTCCTTCCCTATCAAGAGTATGTCATCCACGTACTCTACGAGGATCACCTCCATACTCTCTACTACCTTTTTGTATATACAAGGTTCATCTACCATTTTGATGAAGTCAAACTCTTTGACTACCACATCAAAACAGATGTTCCAACTCCGCGATGCCTGTTTTATCACATAAAACATCTTGCATACATTTCCGCTGCTCCCACTGTCTACGAAGCCCTCTGGCTATGTACTTATAGACGCTCTTTTCTAAAACATCATTTAGAAAAGCAGTCTTGACACCTAACCACCAGATATCGTAGTCATGGTATGCAGCCATGGCAAGTAGGATCTGGATGGACTTAAGCATAGCTTTGAAAGTCTCAACTTTTCCATGTACATCAAGTAATCTTCTCAAGATATACTCGCTTCTGATGGGGATTTAACCCTTCAGATAAAGCAACCAAAGTCCATACTTTGTTGGTGTATAAGGATTCCGTCTCAGATCGATAAGCATCCAGCCATTCTTACAGAGTCCCACTCCTGATGGCCAGCCCGAAACTAGTTGGGTCATCATCTCATGATGCAATCCTCGCTCCCACTGTCATAGAGAAAACCGAAGTATCTCTCAGGTGGGTGAGGAACCCTACTGGATCGGCGGAGAGGCTGAGGTTCATTGGTTACTGTTGAATCCTTTGGTTCTATCAAATCATCTGCTATAGTTTGTATAGCTGGAACCTTTCCAGTTCTACATAACAGACCTTGCCTCGAGCTTGTCCAGATTTTTCTTTTAGACATAGGCCGGACAACCCCAAATCTTAACAAACTTAAGATACGGGCTCTTCTGTTTCCATATCACATATGAAATGGAAGGCAACTGATTTGATTTGAACCCTATTCAATAGGTATACAGCTTCTCAAGTGCATAACTCTCAAAAGGAAATAGGAAACTCAGTAGTACTCATCATAGAGCACACCATATCACATAGGGTGCTATTGCTCCGCCCCAATACACCATCGTGCTATGGTGTATACGAAGGAGTAATGCTGAGAGAGAATCTCATTCTCCTTTAGAATAGTCCAGGAATCTCCGTGCTTAAGTATTCTCCTCCTTGATCTCATCAAAGGACATAATACTTATACCCGTATTTTGGTTCTCTACTTCTAACTTATATTCTGTGAATATCTCAAAAGCTTCGGACTTGTGTTTCAACAGGAACATATGTCTGAATCTTGAGAGATCATCAGAGAATGTAATGAAGTACAAAGAACCGGTCTTGGCATATGTAGACAGGGGACTTTCATACATCAGCATGTATCAATCCCAAGAGTTCACTAACTCTTTCTCTGTTTCCAATAAGCAGAGCTATGGTCATCTTATCTTTATGACATGACCGGCAAGTTACATAAGATGTAAATTCAAACAAATTTAAATATTGCATCTTAATGTAACTTCAGCTAGTCGGGTCGCATTGATATGACCTAGCCTACAATACCTCAAGAAGGATTCGTTCATTTCTGAACTCTTCCTTTCATGTGTGTTCTGTATACTAAGAACTGTAGTTTGATTTAGAACGTCAATGCTTTTAGATAACGTGCCTGAACCGATCAACTCTTGATATAGGAAATGTTCAAAACATTATCCAACAATACAAAATTATATCCTTTCTTTACTAATAAAGAGACTGATATGATGTTTTATATCAGGTTCAGTATCTAATAACATTCGTTCAGAATCAATGTATTCTGGTAATACAGGGTGATAGTGACCAACAGACTTGGTTGCAACACTTGCACCATTTTCTATCTCATGAAACTTATCATCCGTTCTCAGTTCTCTACCTATCTATAGCCCATGTAACAGATTACATATGCGGGATCCTGATCCAGTATCTCATACCCAGGACGTAAAGCATACTGAGAAACAGTTCTATGTAATTAACACACCCGAATATGATGCATCAGTATGCACTTTCTTCGTTTGGGCGGCACGGGAAATCTGGTATTCCCCAATTTCCTGCTCTGTCTTATAACAATTATAAGTTGGTGCGGGACCAACGTTCCCCAGCTCAGTATAACAAGCGGGTTCGGTCAACATATCCGTATTATTATCTTGATTAAGGCGTGATATGGTCGCTACCTGGAGAGAGAGAGAAGAAAACACTCAGTGTATGCTCTTGCAAGATTAGATTGGTTATCTAATATATCTAATCAGGATGTCTCCCACTGTTTTAGTCAAATCTTCCTTCAAACCCTAAAAGGAAAGACTAGCCAGGATTAATTACATGCTACAAGTTCACCAATCTTTCAGCCAGGCCAGTGTCGGTACTTTGAGGGAGGTCTCCCGTGCTTTCGCACGAACCTAATTAAAGTAAACCTCATTTTCCCAGGGGCGTAACCCCGTTAACACCTACTTGATCGGCTAATTGTGATGTGTAAAACTCTCCCAGGAGTAACTCTTACTCGTAGCGGGTATCGGGATCCAACTATCTCATAGAAGGTATGCAATCTCATTGCAAATTTCAACACTTGAAATTCCCAATAATATTTTACCCCTAGCGTTCTATGACCTTGACGAATGCCAAACAACCCATAGTCCACTAGTCAAGTTCAACCCGTACATTTCTTGATTGAATTAAACCCACCCGCACGACCCTTGACGAATGCCAAACAACGCCGTACGAATACCCTAATCCAATCTGCATCATATGCATAAGCAGATAAATACTAGTTAGCTACCGCACACTACGCCTTGACAAATGCCAAACTACCGCAGCACGAATACTAAGTAGTACTTATTTGAAATGACGGAGGGCTACGACAGGTTTTTAAGAAAACCCTTTGCATAATGAACTTGATATCGTTGTAGAATCGAGTGATTTTAAATGGAATGTTTTTTAGGCTTTTCTAGTTTTTCTAAAGGGGTCACTCCTAGTGAAGGGATCGTCGGCCCTTTCCTCATCGAATATGGTGCAGGATATTTCACAAATACCACTATGCAAAGCAAGAACTATAGAAGCAATCAAAAGACAAACCGAGTTTGTAGCATCTGCTAGTTTCACTAAAGAGGTCACTCCCGGTGAAGGGATCTCGGCTCTTTCCTTATCGAATAAGGTGCTGGATGTTCTACAAGGAACACCGCTATGCAAAGCAAGAACTAGAGCTACCAGTTTTTAAACAAGTTTCTACAACATCTTAGGTTTCTTTTAGTTTCATTAATCTCATTAATGAAGTCCCATTTTATTATGCTTCACAAGCATCTCATTTGAAACGAAATCTGCAATATAACATTTATCTCATATATATAATATAAACATTCGTCACAGGCAGTAATATGATCTCATCACAGAACATTGCAGCAGAAGAACATATATGAAATATTGGATATACTAGGACGTCCGTGTTTTTAATACGAGCCTGTATAAAACACGGATTCCACGGTCGCGATGAATAGCCAAACCCACATCTCTAGACCCCTACGAGAGCGGCAAGCAACACTGCCAATTCTAAGGTTAGGAGACCCGGTCTCGACTCCTCGAGATGGTCTCCCACTGGACCCCAGAACCCGATTACTTATGCTCCCCGCCTTGGGTCTACCTAATGCGGAAAAGTAAATAATATACAACGGTGACATCTTCCGCAACCTGGAAGTGCCCCAATAAAAGAATATTGCATACAAATGAATTTTACATGAATGAAAAAGAAAACTCTCATCTCACATAAACCCCCGGCTATTCAAATGCGACGATCCAATATAACATATCACAGCAACACATAATATCTCATATCATCAACGTAAGCAAGTATGCGTATCCCGATTGTCGTTGATGTATAGCAACGAAGCCGGCAATACACCACATACTACGCTTACGGTCACAGAAAAGAAAGTGTAAAACTACAACAGTTGGAATCCGCAACCTCTTTAGACATCGCATGTCTAACCAAATGAATTCCTTAGACATCGCATGCCTAACAATTATAAACCCCGTATTTTAGTCTCATTATCGAAAACTCTTTTCAATATCAAGTCGGGCAATTCAACAAGATTCCCGACATCCTGATCGAATGCTCGTCGCAAACTTTAGTAGACGGCCGCACCCCCAGATGCCGTCGACGAAGTGCACTAAGGCGGAACACCGCTGCCGCGAGCACCCGAACGGATGCTTTTGGCGACGGGGTTCTCCTACAGTCACTTGGTCGGGGCTATGGGGCGTGGCTGTCTATTAAGTTTACCCGGCGAGTATCCACGTACGCTACGTGATTGCGACGGACTTTTGATCACATCAAAATTCCGTGGCAACCGATCATTTAAGACTGAACTGCTAGATTTATAACATTCAAATTAGTTATCTCATAACTACCTGTAGATTCTAAATATTGTATCACATTCCAGATAAATAGACAATGTTAAACTTTCCGATCGAATAATCATACACCCAAGATTTCCCCAATATATCTCAACACTTGAAATCAGTTTAAAAGCATCCACCACATGCTACAGTACCGATGGTCCAGCCGTAGAAGGGTCAAGCCAACGCCTCACATGTGGCACGCCGTACTGCCCCAAACCCTAAGGTTTAGAAGCAGTTCAAGACGGTCACATAATCGAGTTAAGGTTTGTTGTCTTCTAAAGGGTCCACCGCGTTACTTGCACGACTTAGAAAGTTTCAAACTCGAGAAAAATCGAACTTTTGAAAAATTTTCCGACTGGGGAAAAAGTGAGTTATTGATATCCGTCCGAACTTTTGAACAATTTCGAAAAATTACCCGGACAAACTAAACAAAGTTATAATATCCAATTGAAACATCTAGTCCCCAATACAACCCAGAAAACTGAACACTTGAGTAAATTAGAAATTCCCAGAAGACTGCAAAAGAACCCAGAATTATTACTGTGAAGTTGCGGGCCCCAACGACACTGTTCCGCAGCGGATCCGCGGCCACGTGCTTGGTTTGGACGCGGTTCCGCGGTCACGTGATCAAATCAAGGGTCCGTACTTCACAGTAATTTCTATATTTCCCTGCTTATATTTCTGAGCATTTTTAATTCACAAAAAATCACATTTTGAAAAATTTCCAGAGAAAGGGTTTTATCGGGGTCCTCGGGTTCGATCGGACTTTAAACTTCGTCTAGACTTCGTCTAAAGCTCTAGCTTGGCTCTGATACCACTGTAGGGTTGCTAGGTATGCGCACAAGGGTCTACGAGGCATCAACCATGCCCGATTAAAATTTTAGCCGTGCCGAACAACCCGAAGCTGGATCTTTAAACTAGGGTTTAGGCGAAAACATGCATGTTAAACTCTTTAACGCTAAGTGAGAGGGATTACAAACTTTGTAGATCCGGTCCTTCACTTCTAAAGCTCTGTGTTGAGGTCCCTTCGCTGCGATCATCGTGTTACGGACTCTCGAGAGGTTCCACAAAGAGAAAGATACAGTTTTGCTTCCGATCTTCGATACAAAGATGATCTACCTTGAAGTTTCGTTAACACAAGCTAACACTCATAATATGAAGTGAACACTCTCATCTAAAGGGCAAGGATAGATGAGAATGATGAAGTGGGATTTTTGCTCTCCTTTATTATCTTTTTCTCACATATTTTCATCACAAAATATCAAAGCAAGAAAGCTTTGCAAAAGAAGGAAGAAGAAGAAGATGAATTATCATTTTGTGTTGAAAAATAAAAAGTTATCATAATCATTTATGCAACCATGGTTGTAGTAACCAATGTAGAGAGTTTACTAGGGTTAGGGTTTGGGTTGGGTTAAAAGGTGAGTCACCAAGAAATATCTATCATAATATCTTAGCAAATGACAAAGTAAAACCATCTAGAAACGTCTAGAATAAATTAACCCAAATCAAACCCTAATCTTGTTTAAACTCCTCTAAACATGTTGCATTAATAATTATAACATGTTACAATATTATATATCACATATACAATATTTATTGTAACAAAATAAAATAATACATTTAACATATATCGCATATATATCAATGTATTACCCGAGTGAGAAAAATAATCTTTTAGTGAGAAAATATTAGTTAATGTAATTTAATATATCATATATATTATTATACATTAAATTATCGAATCAACACTTGATCCGACAATCCGGCTATATCGCATATAACCGACCAATGTTTATCCATACCGATTCATCGAATCAACACTTGATCCGATGACGCGGCTGATATCAAATATCGTGAGAATAAAATACGGTATCTCATATCGCATTATCCTCGGTCCCGCACATATCACATATGTGCCCCTACTCCGTTTTGCCTGAGCCAAGAAACCTCTTTGTAGGACTCTAAAGAATCGTCAATACGCCGGCAGTAGATGATGATCATATCAAACACCTACAAGCTGCAAGCGGTCAGCTAAATGTAACAGCCACCCAGGTATTGAGCGCTCAGAAGATCAACAAGCAAGCCTGTACATTCTCCTGTGAATCCAAATAGTAACACTCCCGTACAGTCCGGTCTCGTCGTCTGATATGTCGCATATCTCGCCTAGGGGTGGTAAACGTCAGACCCCAGTAGCTCGATAAGTCGTGTCGATATGAGGTCTATAACAGTTCGAGAAACTACTGATAACACTTACCAGTAAATCTCAACAACCCTGGCCACGGATTTCCGGTTATAACCAATCGAACACAGCACAACATCAACTCCCTATACCGGGAGAGACGAATCCCCCTCCTATCGCTCATTGCCTCCATGTGATTCGGGACTGTACCCAAAAGCCACCTTTTTGCACGCCCTCTTGGACGTGGTATGATTTAAATCAAAGCACAGTGGGAATCACACAAGACTCTATGACGATCTCGGGTCAACAGACTACTCTGTACCAGTGTCACCGGAGAACTGCCATCTGACGTGAGGTATAATACCATCTGGGAGTTCTCGGCGAGTCCGTCCAGTGTACCCAGTCTCCATTGAGCACCCGTACACCATCCTTGATGTCAAACACCGATGGATATGGGATCATCCATCGCCCATCATATGGGTCAAGATGCGTATATGCTAGTCTACTCTGGTTTATCGATGCCCTGTCTCGATACACCCTCGACTAGGAACAGTTATAGGATGTACTCGTCAACTACCGTGGCCCCACTAGTATGATCTCATCATAGTCCCAGTAGTCGAGTACATATCCTAAGGGCTTTATCAACATGTAATATAGAGACAATCAGAGTACATGTTAAGATAAAGTACGACCAGATAGCATACTATCATGTCAAGCAAGAAAGTCCTACCTATATATGTCCAAGCATCCATTACAATATAAATCGTATGTACAGTAATGGCCTCTAGGGCTTACATATAACTAACAATCATATGCGCTCCTATTTCGTTTTGCATGAGCCAGTAAAACCTCTATGTTGGACTCTGAAGACTCGTCAATACGCCGGCAGTAGGTGATGATCACATCAAGCACCCACAAGCCGTCAGCGGTACGAGCTGGACGTAACGGCTACCCGGATATTGAGCGATCAGAAGATCAGCAAGCAAGCCCGCTCCAACTCCTGTAAAAGCCTAATAGTAACACTTCCCGTACAGTCCGGTCTCCTCGTCTGATATGTCGCATAACAAGTCTAGGGGTGGTAAACGTCAGACCCTAATAACCGATAAGTCGTGCCGATCTGAGGCTCATAACGGGTCGAGAAACTACTGGTAGCACTTACCAGTAATTCTCTAAATCAGCACTGGCCAGGGGCTTCCCTGTTATGGCCAATCGAGCACAGCGCAACATCAACCCCTAATACCGAGAGAGACGAAACCCCTCCTATCGCTCATTGCCTCCATGTGATTCGGGACTGTACCCAAAAACCACCGTTTTGCACGCTCTCTTGGACGTGGTAAGGTGGAAATCAAAGCACAGTAGGAATCACACAAGACTCTATGACGATCTCGGGTCTGCAAACTAATCCTGCACAAGTGTCACCAGAGAACTGCCATCTGACGTGAGGTATAATACCATCTGGGAGTTCTCGGCGAGTCCGTCTAGTATACCCAGTCTCCACTGAGTACCCGTATACCATCTCTGATGTCAAAAACCAATGGATATGGGATCATCCATTGCCATCTCATGGGTCGAGAAGCGTATACGCTAGTCTACTCTGGTATATTGATGCCCTGTCTCGATACACCCACGACTGGGAACATTAAAGGATGTACTTATGGACTACCATGGCCCCACCAGTATGATCTACATCATAGTCTTGGTAGTCAAGTACACATCCTAAGGGCTTTACCAACATGTAACTATAAGACAATATCAAGAGAAAAGTATACATGTTAAGATAAAGTGCAACCATATAGCATACTATCATATCGAGCAAGAAAGTCCTCTCTATATATGTCCAAGCATCCAATATAATATACATCATCTGTACAATATTGGCCTCTAGGACATACATACAACTAGCAATCTCCCACTTGCACTAGGGCCAGCTGCTGTAGTATCGCATACCAAGCATCCCGAAGAGTCTCTCAAACTGTATCTGGGGAATGGCCTTCGTGAGTGGATCCGCAGTGTTGTTCTTCGTGTCAACCGTCCTAACCTCGATCTCCCGGCGATCAACTATCTCCCGGATCAGGTGATACCGCCTCAGAATATGCCTGGATCACTGATGGGACCTGGGTTCCTTGGCTAAAGCCACCGCTCCATTGTTATCACAATACAAAGGTATTGGATGCTCAATGGATGAAACCACTCCAAGTTCAGTAATGAGCTTTTTGATCCAGACAGCCTCTTTGGCAGCATCGTTGGCAGCGATGTATTCAGCCTCCATCGTCGAGTCTGCCACGGTTTCCTGCTTGGAACTCTTCCAGCAAACTGCCCCTCCGTAAAGGGTAAAGGCAAATCCCGAGTGCGTCTTAGAGTCGTCCTTATCACTCTGGAAGCTCGAATTGGTAAAGGACTCCACTTGGAGTCCTCCGTTACCATACACTAAGAGCATCTCTTTAGTCCTTCGTAAGTACTTGAGAATGCTCTTCACAGTTGTCCAGTGACTCTCTCCAAGATCAGCTTGATACCTACTCACTACACTTAGTGAGTGTGCTACATCGGGTCTGGTACATAGCATCGCGTACATGATAGAGCCTACAGCCGAAGCATAGGGTATCCCTTGCATGCGAGCTCTCTCCAAATCAGTCTTGGGAGACGTCTCTTTTGAGAGAGTGAGTCCAGAGATCATGGGTAAGTTCCCACGCTTAGATTCTTCCACACTAAATCTCTTTAGTATGGTGTCAATGTACCTGGATTGGGACAATCCCAATATCCTTTTAGATCTATCTCTATAGATCATAATTCCCAGTATGTAGGAGACATCACCTAGATCTTTCATTGAGAATCTTTGTGATAAGAAGAGCTTGACCGATTGCAGCATAGGAATGTCATTTCCAATCAAGAGTATGTCGTCCACGTACAATACGAGGAAGACAACCTTACTCTCTGCCACCTTCTTGTAGATACAAGGTTCATCTACGTTTTTGACGAAATCAAACTCTTTGATTGTTGGCTATAATGCCCTCAAGACAATTATCGTAGTCACAGGCACGTGATTGTGATGATTGAGGAAGGGCATATACCGATAAAACAGTCTTACTCGAGATGATAGTATGCTATCTGGTTTGTCTTTATCATCATATGTTGATAGGGCCCATAGGATTCTTGCTTGACTGCCAGCAGTATGATGGCGATCATATATGTGGGAGCTGGGGTCTATAAGCACATCCTTAAAATGTCCCTGTTCCCCTCCGAATGGCGGTGCGACGCAGGGACGTTTTGCCTGAGATTCGGGGCAGATGCTAATTGGTGCTATCCGTCCACCTCTCCGATGATGCCAAGTTGATTTATGGCACCATGTATCGAAGGTTTAGACGGATGCGTCCGATGTAGCAGACTTCGTCAGATTCCCCCTCGCTTGAGGGGTTTTTGATTGTGTGGACGCTCTTCCCTGCAGGCGCAAGCCCCTGCAGTTAATTACGCTACCGCATCGCGGTAACAACGTTCTCCTTCTCCAGATGGTCACTTCGTGTCGTGGGTGTTTGATTTGTGTTTGGTTGCCCGTGGATTGTATACGGAGACTGAGTTATGTCGTCTCCCGTAGGGCGTGGACTAGTCCAAATCTGTATTATCTTATATTTGGGTTTGGGGGTTGTGTTTAAGGATACGTTAGCCTCGTTTGAGACTAAGATCGACTTAAACATTTGTTAAGGATACGTTAGTCTAGTTTTAGACTAAGATCAACTTAACGGGATCGTTTAGATCCAATAAGAGAGCAATTAGAGAAGCCCTGTTGTTTAGTTTAGTGACTTTGCGGTCAATAGGTAGTTTAAGGACATTGCGGTCCATTACCAGTTTAAGGACATGGTGGTCCATTGTTAGTTTAAAGACATCCCGGTCAAGGTTAAGGACATCATAGTCCGTGGATTTAAGGACTCCACAGTCCAATGTTAGTTTTAAGACACCACGGTCAAGGTTAAGGACGTCGTAGTCCATGGATTTAAGGACTCCACAGTCCGATATTAGTTTTAAGACATCACGGTCGAGGTTAAGGACGTCGTAGTCCATGAGTTTAAGGACCCCACAGTCCGTATCAATGTATGGTCGTCGGGACCCGTCACCTATTTAAAGACGTTGAGGAATTACAACGCCAAGTATCAAAGGAGTGAAGAGATGTACCCTTAAACCGAGGTAGATTAAGTGATCTGTAGTCCAATTCGGAAACTAAGATCAATTATTATATTATGAGCCTATTGGCCCAATTAAGTTTGAATTGAGGACTTATGGCCAGCTTGGGCTAAGTCCAATTGTATCTGGGATATTGGCCCTCTGTTGATTCATTGAAGGAGAGGCTTTGCCTCTGGAAACTTTAGCCAATTGGGCTAAGGCTAGTGTGAAACACTAGAGACCGACAGTGTTGAACACTGGGAAAAGATTGACAAGTTAGTGTTAAACACTAAAAGATAATCAGTGTTGAACACTGGGAAGAGAGTTTTCAGATTAGTGTTAAACACTAAGCAAATCAGCGTTAAACACTGCAAATAGAATTTTCCAAATTAGTGTTAAACACTAAGGAGAATCAGTGTTAAACACTGGATACAGAGGTTTCAATTTAGTGTTAAACACTAAGGCAAGAGGGGTCACGTGGTAACACATGAGAGCGCCCTTCTTCTCTTTATTTTGTTCTACAGATAAGTGTTTAACACTTTTAGTTCAGAAAGCCATCACGTGCGGGAACGTGATGGGGACTCATGCTCTGGTTTATTAGAATACTCATTAGGGGGTCACATGGTGACACGTGAGGGCACCTCAGAGTCTCTGTTTGCTTTGCTGTTTCTTTATATGTTTCGGGGATCACGTGGGGCACGTGAGGCATTGCCTCAAAGTTCTCTTTTATATATCTTCGCAGGAGTCACGTGGCAACACGTGAGGTGCCTACTTCAGAGTTTTGTTCTGTGGGTCTCTGCATGCTTTAAAGTTCTGTTCATAGGGTTAAACCCTAAACTTTAGAGGAATTATATTCTTAATAGGGTTAAACCCTAGTTTCTTTTCTTAAAGGAATTAAATTCCTATGAGTTCGAGAGAATTATATTCTCAGTTAGGGTTAAACCCTAGTTCTGTTCATTTCAAAGGAATTAAATTCCTATGATATAGGGTTAAACCCTAACTTTATCTCAAAGGAATTGAATTCCTAACATTTTGTGAGAATTAAATTCTCTAAACTCAGTTCCTCCTCTGTGTTTTAGATCTGCATGGCAGGATCTCAACCCAATGAGAATTAAATTCTCGATTCATGGGGAGATGTGCACTTTGCGGATCCTCAACCAGAGAAAGAACTAAGTTCTTTTTTTTTATATAAGAGTAAAACTCTTTTGAGAATTAAATTCTCCTTTGAAGCCTCCCTTTTCCCTTCTTACCTAAGGTTTTGCTTTTTGCAGAGAATCAAAGGCTCTCTCTCTCTCTATATATATATATATATCAAAAGAAAAAGATCCAAAGGTATCAAGGTTTCAGAAAAAAATTTTAGAAATAGGTCTTCGAAAAAAGGTCCCCTCTCTTCTTTTCTTGGCTCCTATTTATAGGAGAAGGAAGAGAATCAATCTGCTTAGTAAATCTCTCATTAAGAGATTTGATTTGTATATTGAGAGATTTGATTTATATTTATCATTAATCTGGGCCTTTAGATTGTTAAGTGAATTTTATTCACCGTTGGATTTTAAATCCAGAGATATCCCTTTGTTATCTCGGTTAGATTCAGGGGGGGAAATCTTTCCAAGTCCAAGATTTTTCCATAAATAGGTGATATTTAATCACCTTTAGATTTTTAATCCAACGGTTCCAAATAATCATTCTCTATTTTGGAAAGATTTGAATGATCTCTTCTCAGAATTTAATTCTGTTAAATAATAAGGCTTTTAAAGCTGGTCACGTGTGGCCACGTGACCCCTGGTCACGTGTGGCCACGTGACCCCTGGAATGGGCTTCTCTCCTTCTGCGCTCTGTTCTCTGGCCGCTGCTCAGCCATCACGTGCCAACACGTGACCACTGGTCACGTGTGCGCACGTGATGCCTTTTCTGGGGCTTTTTCTTGTAGGGTTCCTAGGCACTCTAATGAGGTCTCACAAGGCATCAACCATGCCAATTTCAAATTTTACAAGTGCCGAGAAACCCTAATACGGATTCGTTGACTAGAGTTTAGGTGAAAAGTGAAACTAGTTAACAACTTAACTAAGGGAACGAAAATACAACCTTTGTAGATCCGGTCCTCCACCTCCATAGCTCCATGATGAAGTCTCCTTGCTGTCCAAATCGAATCCCGGGCTCTAGCGTCGGCTTCATCGGAGAAATGGGCGGGCTAGGTCGTCGGCTTCAATGCCGAAGATGATCTACGTCGAGGCAACACAAGATCACGCTCCAACTTCACCGAGTCGTGAAACTTGTGAAGAAAACACCCTATACTACTTGGCAGAAGGTAGAGGGTGAAGAAATAGGAGGTGGGTTCACTTTAGAATTGGATTTCTCACTCTTTTTCTCAAGATGCCATTAAAGCTAGTAAGCTTTTCTTCTTGTCAAAGATGAAGAAGATGAAGATAGAATATGATAAGTGTTAGATTAAAAATGAAAATAATATGAATACTTATCATATACTAACCATGGTCAAGTGTAGAGAGTAAACTAGGGTTAGGTGAATGGTTAGGTTAAGAGAAGAAAACAAAAATGGTCAAGGTTTCAACCCTTCATGAAGCTTCATGAAAGAAACAAGAAAAGCCACCATTTCCATTTTCTTTTCCAAAATCAATAATCAAAATAAATAAATGAATAAGTAAACAAAACCCTAACCATTCATATAACCATGGTTTAATCTTTACACAAACTCAAGTTAACATGTATCATCAAACATGATACAATCAAGTGCACACAAAAAATATATCACATATACAATGTGCACATCAAGTGAGAAAATCCTTTAAAAATGAACCAATACTAGTTAATGCAAAGTAATATATCAAATATATAATTATACATTAAATCATTAAATCAACACTTGATTCAATGATCCGGTCATGTCGCACATAACCGACTAGTATTCAATGTATCGACTTATCGAATCAATCTTCGATTCGATAACTAGGTTATATCGCATACAACCAATCGAAACATTCATCGCGAGAATGAAATACGGTATCACATACACGCATTATTCTCGGTCCCGCACATATCTCATATGCGCTCCTATTTCGTTTCGCTTGAGCCAGGAAACCTCTGTGTAGGACTGTAAAGACTCGTAAATACGCCGGTAGCAGATGATGATCATATCAAGCATCCATAAGCCGCAAGCGGTCTGCTAAACGTAACATCCACCCGGGTATTGAGCGGTCAGAAGATCGACGAGCAAGCCCGCTCACACTCCTATGAATCCAACCAGTAACACTTACCGTACAGTCCGGTCTGTTCGTCTGATATGTCGCATATCAAGTCTAGGGGTGGTAAACGTCAGACCCCAATAACCGATAAGTCATGCCGATGTGAGGCTCATAACGGGTCGAGAAACTACTGGTAACACTTACCAGCAAATCTCTGATCAGCCCTGGCCAGGGACTTCCCTGTTACGGCCAATCGAGCACTGCGCAACATCAACCCCCAATACCGGGAGAGATGAAACCCCTCCTATCGCTCATTGCCTCCATGTGACTCGGGACTGTACCCAAAAACCACCGTTTTGCACGCCCTCATGGACGTGGTAAGGTGGAGATCAAAGCACAGTGGGAATCACACAAGACTCTATGACGATCTCGGGTCTACAGACTAACCTTCACAAGTGTCACCTGAGAACTGCCATCTTACGTGAGGTATAATACCATCTGGGAGTTCTCGGCGAGTCCATCCAGTGTACCCAGTCTCCACTGAGCACCCGTATATCATCTCTGATGTCAAACACCAATGGATATGGGATCATCCATCACCCATCTCATGGGTCGAGAAGCATATACGCTAGTCTACACTGGTATATCGATGCCCCGTCTCGATACACCCATGACTAGGGACCTTGAAGGATGTACCTATGGACTACCATGTCCCCACTAGTATCATCTGCATCATAGTCCACGTAGTCAAGTACACATCCTAAGGGCTTTACCAACATGTAACTATAAGACAGTTTAAAGAGACTAGTGTACATGTTAAGATAAAGAGTAACCAGATAGCATACTATCATATCGAGCAAGAAAGTCATCTCTATATATGTCCAAGCGTCCAATATAATATACATCATCTGTACAATACTGGCCTCTAGGGCATACATACAACTAACATTTCTTGAATGAGCTTTGTGCCGCTGCTTTAAACATCACGTGCCATTACGTGATGCCTCTTCTGAGTCCTTTCCTGATTTTTAATCAGGGAACAAATATCCCCACAGCGTTGTTCTTACGTGTTTGCACGTGAGTCCAACGCTGTCACTTTTGTGACCGTTGGATCCATGTAGGGAATCGGGGAGATGAAGCGTCTCCAACACATCCTATAAATATAGGGATCACTTCAGAAGCGTCTCCACTTTTTCATCCTCTTCTTTTCAAACCTTTCTTTTAAGAATTTGATTCTCGCTCTCAGAGCTTAGTTTTCTATTGTGTCTGTGCAGTGCCGCCTTATCTTCCAATCAAAAGCTAGTGCTCACGCGTTGCGCAATGCAGGGCTCTGCTTGATGGGAACGTTTCATTTCCCTGATCTGATTCCAATGCGTCATTGGATTTCATTTCCAACGCTCTCCCATTCTTTCCGGGCTTTGAGAATAGTCCCACCATGTGCAACATTTTTTGTGCATAGCATTAAATGCTCCCCTTTATAACCTGAACCCATGCCTTGCTTCTTTTCCTCACATAGAAACCCATTTATACCTTAAGGTGATACTTTTGCTCGTCCCGAGCAAAACCAATTATTCACAAAATTAAAAACCTAACCGCACTTTCGCAGGGAACGCGATTGCACTGAGCGCGTGCAACAAGCCGTTAAACCTCTAGGTGTCCCTAGTAGGAGGAGTGTTGTCTCCTGAGGGTTTTCAGCGGATACTACCCACAAAATCCGGTCAAGTTGGTTTTGTAAAATAACTAAGATTCAAACCATAAAGTTTTGTTTCAGAAAATAACAATTCTATAATCCTAAGTCTAGACTATCGAACCTTTATTTTTCACACCTCGCTTCTTATTTAACTACAGATTTTATATGTCTTTACGTGCAGTGCAATTAGTGTCGTTAAGTTCCAGAAGGATCGATTAAAGTCATCATGTCGCATAATAAAGCCCAGATAACAATTTTAAAAGGATCACATAAGTTTTATAAAGACTTAAGCATTTTTCAAGTTTCGTTTTCCAGTAAGGTTTCAACTTCAGAATTTCTATCTTCCTTAACAGGAAACTAAGTCGTATTTTTCACTCCACCTTTTTCTTGTTTTCATTTCATACACACCTCTGTGAACGTGCAATAGTCTTTATCATAGAATAAAACCTTCATATCTCCGTTAAATTTTTTTTTTATAAAATCCTGTCTTTTATCAAGATTATTCTCACACAAAGAACCGTTAGGAATTTTAACTCGGAGAGAACACTTGCTTGACTTTGTTTTAAACTGGACTTTCTAGGCTTCTTAGCGAGCTTTGGGCCAATGCACCCAAACCAGTTGGTTTTAGGGCATTAGGTGTAGAAACACCCCAGCGGACTTAATTACTCAAGTTATCTAGGTCCAAAAACAAAAGACAGTTTGACGTGAAAATCAGATGATTTAATACGAACGGAGATATAACCGGCAGTTCAATTATTTTTTTTGGATAAAAGACGTGTTTAGTGGGTTTGGTGTGTAA
The DNA here is from genome assembly GCA_030015575.1 of Agapanthus africanus. Classification (NCBI taxonomy): domain Eukaryota; kingdom Viridiplantae; phylum Streptophyta; class Magnoliopsida; order Asparagales; family Amaryllidaceae; genus Agapanthus; species Agapanthus africanus. The sequence continues at coordinate 613,933,982 of JASDDO010000019.1, forward strand.
TCATTCCAATCAAGTTTCCGATGGGTTATTTTTCAGACTTAGCTCCAATTACGGCATCAATAACATTCCTTCATATTCGCTTTACTTCATAAACTATTATTGACATTACTTATTTCAGAACAAACCTATTTGATCCTCAGAAAATCATTTATCTGTTTAAAAGTTTAAACATGAAAGACTTGTCATCTAATTCCCAAAATTCACGACACGTGTAGTGTGATGTAAAGACGTATATCAGCTATAGTTAACTTCAAAGGAGAGTTATCTTTCAGGTTTTCAAAATCTAAACATAAGATTTAGTTATTCCTATTTTTCAAACAAAAACCGTCGAATGTTGAATCAGAGTTCTTCCACAATCTAAGTTGACAAAATTTTTTTTATATTTTTAGAAAATTTTCAGATTTTTATGGATTTTATGGATTTAATATGCAGATGCAAAATATACATATGAATGCGAAGGAAGAAAGCTTACCGAGCACACCCCCAAACTTAAACTTGACAGTGCCCTCACTGTCAGGCTATACCAAGAGGGTCAAAATTGTCGGCGCTCCCTAGAAACAAATTATATACAAAACGAAAAAGGAAAACCAAAAATATATACAAAAAAGATGTCCCCCCCCCAAACTTAAGTAAAACAGTGTTTCCACTGTTAAGCGTTGAAGTTCAGGTTTAGGGGGGAAAGAACAGTATCAATCTATACAAGGCCTTACACAGGCCAAAAGTTAACACCAACCATTCAAAAATCTTATCTCTGTAAAGCAGTGGCTGGTGAAAGAAGGCGTAGGGAAAAGAGATGGGAAATACGCGAGACCGTATGGAGATAGAAGTGGTATACGGTCTAGGTATATAAGAGGAAGAAGAATGGCGGAAGGGAGAAAGAAGTGAAATACGAACTTGAGGGTGCAAATGGAGTAAATAGATTAGCACAATTTGTGATGACCGATGTGTGAAAAGCAATTGTGCTAATATATTTACCCGTCGAGAAATGGGGTCAAATCCCTCAAGATTCGTGAGAAACCATGGGTATGCCGAACTTGGTAAACCAGACATATGAAATGTAAGTGATACGGGTTCTTGCAAGGTCGGAACGATGGAAAGGATGGAGGGAAGTGGTTGAGGAAGGGTATCGGTTAAGGTTTCGGGAGGGTGTACACAGTCAATGATAGGAACAGGATGAATTGGAAAATCCGACTCATCAATTAAAACTGGTTCATCCTCAACACTATCCTCAATATTCTCCTCAAAATTTATCTCATCCATGCCTTTATCATCAATATCAAGACGCATATGAAGTTCGGGAAAAACAGTTAAAGACTCGGGATGATGATTTGAAGAGACAAACTCAGCCAAATCTACGGGTTCATCATCCAAAATGTTCCCAGCGTCAATATCCTCGATCAAGTGAAAATCTATATTCTCAGACACCTCAACAAAAGCATGGATATCAATCAATTCAGGTTCTAGAGTGGAGGTGTAGAGGTCAAGAGGATTGGGTATGGTTTCACTCAAAAGGGACCCTTCACAATCGGGCAAATCAAACACTACAAAGTCGCACAACTCATTAAACATTCTATCTTCAACTGATAATTCATTTGGGACATTTGATAGACTTTCAACACAGGAGTTGTAGGATTCAATTTGAGACGGGTAGGTTTGATTTGGAAGGGGGTATATCTCACTCTCTCCACTCAAATTCACTGCCTGTCCTGCCGCCTCATCATACATTGAAAAAGTTGGAGCTAGTTGAAAACTAGCTACCGGGTCACTAGGTTGCATGAGGGCGGCCATGGACGCATTCAAATCCATCATTTGTTGGCTTGACGCTACCCTAAAGTCTTCCAACGACTGTTCCAGACTAGACATGGGTTGTGATGGGGTTTCAGTAAAAGATTCAAAGTTATTTGGATATTGAAAACTCCCAAACGGCTGTTCTGAAGTAATGTCTAAGGAAGGTGCAAAAGTAGGGTAGGATTGGTAGGAATTGGATGGCTGGACAGGAGTGGGATCAACATTGGGATAAGAAGGTGAATGGAATTGTTGATCCCAAGAATTTGTAGTGGTGAAAGGAGTGAAAGATCGGCAACGGGATTGTTCAATTCGTTCAGCAAGAGACATTGGTCTCGGGGTTACAACCGGACTTTCAAAAGGGGTATCAACGCAAGAAGGGGCGAATGTTTGAAACGGTTGATACGAAGTGGATCGCGGAGTCAAATTGTTTGTCCTAGACGCGTCTATCCGATCTCTCAGTGAAATTTTTGGCATGGATGGATCGTTCGAAGTTCGGCCAAAGCAAGAACCGTAAGAAGTAATGTCTGGTTGGGGGTACCAAAGTTCGGCAAGAGTTTTTCGAGGTGGGGTACCCATGATATGAAAAGAGAGAAAGAAAGGTAGAGAAAAGGAGGGGAAAATGAATGTGATATTTTTTTTTATAGTTTAAATATTAACAGAAGAATGAAATATACACACAAAAAGAATATGGACAAAAAAAATCACGACACAAAAATACCACACACCTAATCGTTCTAGGGTTCACTAGGTCAACTAGACCTGCTCCAGAACTTGATTGTCGAAGTAAAACTGTGTCGAGAAACGGGCTCAAGATACACTGATCACGAGGCCAGGTAAGTGCAGAGATAAGGGGAGGTTTTCCAACGCTTTTGTGAAGTTCCTTAATTAAATAACCCTTTCTCTTTTGGCGGTTGCGCCGTTAACACTTTCCTAGACACCCCGTAAACAATATACCGTTAAGCGAGGTTCTAAACACAGTTAACTTCTCCTAGTGAGCGCGAAGTCCTTAAGGCTTAAAGTCTAGTTTCTTTTAAATTTTATGCGGGTAAACGTTATGCTCAAGTTCGTGATTTGTGGGCCACGGAAATGGTGATGAAATCCTTTACCGTATATTGTGGGGTTCGCTTGCCCTTAAGTCCGTATTATTTGATGCAATGCGCAATTCAATAAAAATTCTATAAAGAATCAAAAAATCGTTTTTTTTTGTTCAAGCGCGGCACTGCAATAAATACGGGTTAGTCAATTTTTTTAGCGTTTGCTAGCGAACTGCAAAGAATCCTGCAAAGAATAGTATATTGGATGCGTCGGATTTGAGAAGAAGGTGTTAGTAAAGTACGTACCGTTAAGTTTTTGGGTTAGGAAACCCCCGTTGAATCAAATCCGGTAAGCTTGAAAAGGTTCGCTTGCGCGGGTCAAACTACCCGGATCTTTGGCACTGTACTTTGCAATCACCTTAGCCTTGAATGTACACTTTGCTCCCCACAATTGCAGTTTGCAAATCTGCAAAAATCTGCACTCTTGCCCACAAAAATGATAAAAAAAAAACAAAAAGAAATATATTTTTTTTATATACAAAAAGAATATTAACCCGAATAACAAGAAAGAAAATACGCTACCGTCTCCCCGGCAACGGCGCCATTTGATCGCACGCTTTTGGCGTGTCGGAAGTTCAAAGTTCTAAAGTTTACCGCGATCAAGACGGTGTCGCTATGCAGCTAGCCGGTTGAGCACGGGTCGATCCACAGGGAGATGGTTGTATGTCCTTTCTTGTCTTAGACGAGTCAATAAAGAATCAGTATGAGTTTGTTCAGTCTATCCTAAGTGTATTATTTGCAAGTATAAAGTTGTTAAGAAAAAGATACGAGATTATAAGCTAAAGAAATCCGTACTCAAAACCTTTGAGCCGAATCTTGACCAATTGAAGCTAGAGCAATCGGCAACAACGTGGATTAGGGGATTTAAGCGCGGTATTCGTGGAATACGACTTATTTACCCTTGTCCTTCCGTTCTTGTCTCTTGCTTTCGCCTCCGGCCAAACCGAACGCAACCGGTCGCGGTTAGGAATCACCGTTACCTTGTCAGGGTACGGTGCCTAACGGAGCGCTTGCGTATGGTTTGGGCGGAGTTCAATGGAAAATACGGGAAAAGGAAATGGGCAAAGAAACGTTAACTTATAATACCGTATTTTTTTCTTAACAATAATAATTACATTCATTCACAAGAAAGAACCAAAAAGAGAGAACAAAAAGAAAAGAACAAAGAAAAGAAAAGATTACAAGTAATTAAGTGCATGAATAAAATTGCAATTAATAAAAGACAAGAATGAAAAAAGCAAGAAAGAATAAAAAGCAAGTAATAAATAAGCAAGAAAGAAATTACAAGAACAAGAAACTAGGACTCAAGACAAGCATGTGATCAATAGCCAACCCTTAAACTTGCAAGCTCAATCAAGAGGTTGCAAGATCAAGGGAAGGGTAGAGAACGCATGTGAAATGAAGTGCTAATTCCATGAAAGAATACGACCCTTGAGATCAATAACTAACCCTTAACCATTCAAGCTCAATGAAGAGGTTGAATGATCAAGAGAAAGCAAGAATCTCAAGGGGAAGAAGAAACAAGAGAGAATGATACAAAAGGCCCTCATCTTCATTGATCTCCCACTCAAAAAGCTCTCACTACAATTTTCATGGAAAAAGAATGAAGAAGAAGAAGAAGAACTATACAAAAAACTACAAAAGAGTGGACACAAAATTGGACCCTTGGCTTGGCTCAGTTCTGCTGTATTTATAGGCTGGAGAATGGAAATCTAGGGCAACCACCAGAGCACATGGGAAGTTACAAAAAAGCCCCTAAAAGATGACACTCTGAATCCACAGTACGGCCGCGTTTCCGTGGCCAATACACCATATTGGCCGCGGATCCGCGGCCGTCTTGATGATTTGGGTCTTCGTCCTTTGGGTGCTTCCCTGGTTTGGCTTATTCTTCAGTGTGGTATGGTTCTTTTCACAGAAACTCATCACAATATTTCCAGAATTCTAGCACAACAAAAAGGTGATGTGATGTGGATCTTTTGCCATGATTTTCTCGAGCTCCGTGTAGATTTCTTGGATTTGGTGTTGCCATTGTGCTTTGTGCATGACATGACAATTGATTTGCCATCTTGTCTTCTTAAACCGGTATGTGGCAACACACGGATAGAGAGCGGAGGCCATGTTTTATCAGTTGTTGGCAGTAATCCAGAATTTGTCGTACTTTTCATGGATTTCACTGTTCAGAGCCAAGAATCTGTATTCTGCAAATATGTAGCAAACACTGATCAACAACACCTACCTATAAACACACGAGCGTAAGAATGGACGGTATAAAATGCAGTATTTTGTTATGAACAGTGATCATCTTTGAGAACCCGATCAATCGCCATGGCTTGCAATCGTCCCCATGCTCGTCGGCAACCATGGGAGGTGCCCATTGAGGAGATAATCCCTCGCTTCGCTGCGCGGCTGGCAGATCCCATTCTTACCGACGCTCAATGTGACACGGTGATGTACGAGCTATTGACTCGTCGAGGTTCTCCTCTTCCCATGGGCTCCATTTGGCTCCGGATGATCCTCCTGTCTGTGCTTGCCGATATACCCCCTCATCCAGCGTAGATGACTTCGGCGATCCTTAACGTGGCGGAGGACAAGCTTGAGCACTTTCATGAGGCTTGTCTAATCACTCAAGCTCTGAACGATCACTCAGTTCATATATTGAATTAGATAAGAGCCCGTCGGGCCGTCATGTCTGCTTTCGCTGATGAGCACTGCTCCAACCGATAGGGAGCGACTCCTCACGAAAACCGTCATTTTGATGTGCTAGAGAAGGCGGAAAGGGAGCTAGAGAATTTGTGTTTTGCTTTGTTAACCCTTGTATTTCTGATCCCTTGTTTGGTGATCTTTTCCCACTAGTGTAGTATGTTTGAATCAATGTACTCCTTTAATCATTGGTGGTTTGCATGGTTTCTGTTGAATTTTCATGTTTGTCAGATAGTCGTACGTGTGTCTTGCTTGCGTAAATGAGCTGCCTGTTTTTCTCATGGGAATTTTCTTTAATTGCGAGCACCATCGTTACATTGCATGCACATCAGTGCCTCGGGCAACATTTCCTTTTAAACATTCGTACAGTTGCAAATGCGCGCCTGATAGGATACAGATCAGAAACTTTCCTTGTTATCTCCTCTATCGGGTGGTTTGTGTTGGCTTTAGATCGAGTATTGTTGTCGAAGGGAGGTTTATGAATGAAGACATATTTTTCTTTTCAATGGTGTGTCCTCTTTTTATTGAATGTGTTCTGCGGACAATTTATCTTGATCTCTTTGCAGGGCAGTGATGGCTTAGGATTCAGGGTTAAGATCTTCCTCCTAGGACTTCTGAGCCTTATGAGCCGTGAGGGTATCATAAAGAGTTTTTCTCCCTACAGGTCGAGAGGATCCCGTAGGTGTAAGTTCTTATTAAGAGTCGTGAGGATTCTTAAGCGTGTTATCCCTTAGGAGTCGTAAGGATCTCACAAGAGAGTTTTCTTCCTTGCAGGACGTGAGGACCCACAAGTGCTGAGTGCGGTCGCTCTTATCCGTATATCATGGGGTCAGGGGTTGCTTTGAGATGTTCTCCAGGGTACAGTAGTTTAAAGACATCGCGGTCAAGGTTAAGGACCTCATAGTCCGTGGGTTTAAGGACTCCACAGTCCAACGTTACTTTTAAGACATCACGGTCAAGGTTAAGGACCTCATAGTCCGTGGCTTTAAGGACCCCACAGTCCGATGTTAGTTTTAAGACATCACGGTCATGGTTAAGGACCTCATAGTCCGTGGATTTAAGGACTCCACAGTCCAATGTTAGTTTTAATACATCACGGTCAAGGTTAAGAACCTCATAGTCCGTGGATTTAAGGACTCCACAGTCCAATGTTAGTTTTAAGACATCATGGTCAAGGTTAAGGATCTCATAGTCCGTGGATTTAAGGACTCCACAGTCCAATATTAGTTTTAAGACATCTCGGTCAAGGTTAAGGAAGTCATAGTCCGTGGATTTAAGGACCCCACAGTCCGATGTTAGTTTTAAGACATCACGGTCAAGGTTAAGGACGTCATAGTCCGTGGATTTAAGGACTCCACAGTCCGATGTTAGTTTTAAGACATCTCGGTCAAGGTTAAGGACCTCATAGTCCGTGGATTTAAGGACCCCACAGTCCAATGTTAGTTTTAAGACATCACGGTTAAGGTTAAGGACCTCATAGTCCGTGGATTTAAGGACTCCACGGTCCGATGTTAGTTTTAAGACATCACGGTCAAGGTTAAGGACCTCATAGTCTGTGGATTTAAGGACTCCACAGTCTGATGTTAGTTATCGGGACCCGTCACCTCTTTGAAGACGTTGATGAATTACAACGCCAAATCTCAAAGGAGTGAAGAGATGTACCCTTTAACCTAGGTAAAATCAGTGTAGAATCAACATGGTTGGTCGTTAGTTTTAAAATATTACGGTCGAGGTTAAAGACAACATAGTCGGTGGATTTTAAGGACTCCACAGTCCGGTGTTTGCTCTGGATGCTTCATACGGGTTCACGACCGTGCTTGGCGAGGACCAGGCTCCGCTCTGGGCGTTTTCCGCGGGGTCAAAGAGCGACGTTATCCGCGTTCCACGTAACCAGGAATTTTGCACTAGATGCTTCACACGGGTTCACTGCCGTGCTCGGCGAGGACTAGGCTCCGCTCTGGATGCTTCACACGGGTTCACTGCCGTGCTCTGCGAGGACCAGGATCCGCTCTGGATGTTTTCCACGCGGTCAAAGAGTGACGTTATCCGCGTTCCACATGACCAGGAATTTTGCACTAGATGCTTCATACGGGTTCACTGCCGTGCTCGGCGAGGACTAGGCTCCGCTCTGGATGCTTCACATAGGTTCACTGCCGTGCTCTGCGAGGACCAGGATCCGCTCTGGACGTTTTCCACGGGGACAAAGAGTGACGTTATCCGCGTTCCACGTAACCAGGAATTTTGCACTAGATGCTTCACACGGGTTCACTGCCGTGCTCGGCGAGGACTAGGCTCCACTCTGGATGCTTCACACGGGTTCACTGCCGTGCTCTGCGAGGACCAGAATCCGATCTGGATGTTTTCCACGGGGTCAACGAGTAACGTTATCCGCGTTCCACATGACCAGGAATTTGTTGATTGTATCCGCATTTCACGGGGTGGGGATTTGACTCTTGGTGATATGTATATCGCCGAGCCATGGAACTGGGAGTTGCCGCTGTTCCGCTTCGCATGAAGTTGTGTCCGTCGTTACAAGACGAGTGTTGAGACAATCTCTAGGTTATTTACGGCTCGTCGAGATTTGGCTTCTTCTTATGATGAAACCTGGGGGAGGAGTATAATCCCTTCTTTGTTTGCGCCCTTGGATTGTATAAGGGATAGATGTAACATCACCTGTAGGGCGAAAATTTCATTTTTATTTTATTTCTTTTTCCGCGATGCTCTATCATTTCAGCTTTATATCGCGAAGGTCGCGATTGGCCAATAATTTCGGCTATTTTTTGCGGTGCCCAATCATTTCGGCTATTTATTTTATTTTACTCGCTGCTTTTTATTGCGAGTTGCCCAATCATTTCGGCTATTTATTTTATTTTTACTCGCTGCTTCTTTATTGCGAGTTGCCCAATCATTTCGGCTATTTTTTTTTATGTATAGATTTTTACTTTCTACTTTTTATTGCAAGTTGCCCCATCATTTCGACTATCTCGTATGCATGTGTGGCTCGCTAGCCTTTTCGCTGCAAGCTTGGATTTTAGACACCGATTTCGGCATTAGCACCGCTACAACTGGGATGTTGCAAGGAGCGAATCATCATTTGCCTCTGTCGATGTTGAACTAAGGTGGCTTAGTAAACAGGGTTAAGGATCCCGTCGACTAAGGCTTTTGACTTCATGAGCCGTAAGGGTCTCATAAAGGTATTTCTCCCTACAAGTCGTGAGGATTTCGTAGGTGTGTTTTCTCCTTGGGAATCGTGAGGATTCCTAAGTGCGTGTTCCCCTGTAAGTCGTAAGGATCTTACAAAAAGGTTTTCTCCTTATAAGTCGAGAGGACTCACAATGGCTGTTCACCGTGCGATCATATCCCCAGCCACGGGTGGGAATTTTGTTAGGGAAATGTTTATTCGCGCCCGTGGATTGTATACAAGGGTCAGTATTGAGCCGCTTGTAGGGCATAAATTGAAGGTTGTGGGGGTTGCTTAAGCACAGGTTTAGGTCTCTATGACTTAGGACATCCAAATCCTATGAGTTGTGAGGGTCCCATAAGAGAGTTCTCCTTACGAGTCGTGAGGATCTCACAAGTGTAATTTCTCCCTAGGAATTGTGAGGACTCCTAAGTGTGTTGGTCCCTTGTGAGTCGTAAGGATCTCACGCGGGTGATTTCTCCTTACAAGGTCGTGAGGACCCTGCAAGTGCCCTTTAACGAGGTTGCGCGCTTTCGGGTTTTCACAAACACTCGCCGGTAGCCCTGCTGTTTTTACTCACGGAACCCTTTCGGGTTTTCATCCGTGCCCATTTTGCTTATGGACATACCGTTTATATATATATATATATATATTTTTTATTTTTTTTTATTTTTTTATATCGGCTTTGAGATACTGTAATCCACCGTAGTTTATTGACATCTCGGACAACAGCCAGTTTTAGGACATAGTGGTCCATTGTTAGTTTAAGGACGTTTCGGTCCGTTGTTAGTTTAAGGACATTTCGGTCCGTTATTAGTTTAAGGACATTTCGGTCCGCCGTTAGTTTAAGGATGTTTCGGTCCGCCGTTAGTTTAAGGACGTTTCGGTCCGCCGTTAGTTTAAGGACGTTTCGGTCCGCTGTTAGTTTAAGGACATTTCGGTCCGTTGTTTGAAGATGGCCGGTTACTAGTCAGAGTTCGGTCTTAGGAAGATAGCGAGCGGACATAGTCGTCGTCATCTATCATTGACCTAGGCCTTAACCCGTTAAGCGTAGTATTTCATCAGGAAGCGGCCGTTTATTGGCCTGAAAGGTCTTTCACAGTGCATATCCATAAGTAGGTATGCTCCGCCCTGGTAGACCTTGTCTATGATGTACGGGCCTTCATAGTTTGGCTCAAATTTTCCCCGCTCACAATTAGGGATCATAGGTCTTTTGACCACTAGCACGAGTTCGCCTTGACGGAATGTCCTTGGCCTGGTCAATCTTTCGTACGAGCGCGTCATCTTTGCTTTGTAAGCCTCCAAATTTTGTTGCGCTATGAGCCGGGTTTCGTCAAGGGCGTCAAGCTTCTCAAGCCGAAGGTGAGCATTTTCTTCGTCCGTCAGCTCGTAGTGGACTACCACTCGTAGAGAGGGTAGCTCTATCTCGAGGGGGAGTACTGCTTCCGTACCGAATACCAACACGTATGGCGTTGTGTTCGTGGCCGTCTTGAACGTAGTCCGATACGCCCAAAGAGCTTCTTGCAGTCTCTCGTTCCAGTCCTTTTTGTTTCGGGACACCGTCTTCTTCACGATCTTTGTCAAGGTTTTGTTGAAAGCCTCGGCTAGACCGTTAGCTCGCGGGTTATAAACTGAGGAATATCTCCAGTCTATGTTGTGTTGCTGCGCGAAGCGACTAATCTTGTGGCTTCTGTAGGCTGGCCCATTATCGGAAATGATTCGTCTCGGAGTTCCGAACCGATAAATGACGTGCGTCTTGAAGAAATAGAGAATATTCTCCGTCTTTACTTCCCTTAACGGTACCGCTTCTGCCCATTTGGAGAAGTAATCAGTCGCCGCCAGGATGAAACGATGTCCCCTGGATGATGCTGGTTCAATGGGGCCGATTACGTCAGTCCCCCACATTTCGAACGGCCAGCTAGCCACCGTTGGATATAGTGGGTTTGGGTGCTGGTGGATAAAGTCTCCATGGATTTGGCACGAGTGGCATTGTTTCGCAGACTCGAGGCAGTCCTGGATCATCGTTGGCCAATAATAGCCCATACGTTTAATCTTCAACTTCATCTTCGGGCCTGCTTGGTGAGAACCGCAGAGTCCGTCATAAACTTCCTGGACGACTCTTTTCGCTTCGTCAGGTCCCAGGTGTTAGTGTATATGCCATAGGGGCCATTATTGTATCATACTAGTTTGTATATTACTTAATGGAAGCTTGGGATATTCATATGTATATAACAGTCTTGCTAAACATGGTAGAATGCTACTTGCTTTTTCTATCTTAATATGTGAGTGTACGTATTGATAGAGCTCTTAGGATCTTGCGTGACTACCAGCGTTGTGATGGCAGTCACACTAGTGGGGGCTGGGTAGTCTACAAGAACATCCTTATTCAGGTCCCTAGTCGTAGGATTATCGAGACAGGGCATCGATACTCCAGAGTAGACCAGTGTGTACGCTTCTCATCCCAGTTAGGGAGATGGTCTGTCCCACAGCCGTCAGTACGTCGTACTGGAGATAGTATGCAGGTGCTCGTTAGGTTACGGGTACACCGGACATGACTCACAGGGAACTGTTGGTTGGTTTTATACCAGTCGTTAGTTAACAGTTCCCAGGTGACATGAGTACAGCATAGTCCGCAGACATGACACTGCTACTTCGCCTCGAGTGTGTCCTACTGTTCTTAGATTGCTACCCTACCGCGGCTCAAAGGAGTCGTGCAAACAGGTAGCAGTTGGGTGCAGTCCCGAGCACTTGGAGGCAGTGGCGGTTAGACAGGATTCGTCTCTCCCGGTATTGGGAGTTGATATCGCGCTGTGTCAGAGAGTCATTATGCAAAGTCCCTGGCCAGGGCAAGCGAGATTTGCTGGTAGGTTCCAGTAGTTTCTCAGGGTGTAATAGGCTACGCTCCGACACGACTTATACCGCTATTGGGGGACTGACGCTTGCCCCCCCAGGCCAGATATTCGATAGTCTTAGACGAACAGACCGGACTGTACGGAGATTGTCACATCAGACTCAGTAGGAGTTCGGATGGGTTTCCTCATCGGCCTTCTTATCGACATCTACCTGGGGACCGTTAAGTACAGCTAGTGCCGCTTGCGGTCTGTGGTTAAACCCACTGCCAGCGTAGTAGTCGAGTCTCTAGAGTCCCACACAGAGAGTTTCCCTACTCCAGGCGAAACGATATAGAGGTCGTATGGTTTTACGAAAAGGGTTCGGACGCATACGTGTGTTTACGCACGTACGACATCCGGACAGTTTTTACTAGCCGGCTTTGGTTTAAGCCAGTTTCTAGTATCCGGTTATTGGATTTATACAGTCTAAAGTTTTTCCGTGTTTTCACGAATAGGAAGGGCGTTCTTGTAATTTCGCGAGAAGCTTCTAGAAGGTTGGTGACTTGGGGGTTTAGGTGGCATAAGTATTAAATGGGGTTAGTGACTCATTTGTGTGATTCATCCTTGTCATTAATGCATCATAAATGCTTAATGACTCATGGAGATGAATCACTCATTTATATTTATGAAGCATGGTTGTTAAATCATTTTTTTGATTTATCTTGATAATGATAATGCTTCATATATATCATGAGAGATCATTATCTCATTCCATTCTCTTGCTCACTTTCTCTCTCCTCAAGCTCTCTCTCTTCAAACCCTAATCCTCCCCTCTCATGTGTTGAGACCAAGGATTAGATTAGACTACTTAATCCATAACCCTTCTCTATATCACCTAGGTTACTTAGATTAGCACTTTAAGAAACCTAGTTACCTCAAGTTAGAGGTGAAGCTTGAAGTAAAGCTCTCGGGTGGATCATCTACTACATAGAGAAGGCCGGAGAGGACTTGGAGAACGAAAAGACGAAGGACACGGTTCATCAGGTATAATCACTTTTCATAGTAGTTGTTAACTTCTATGATTCTTGTTAGTTATAGTTTAGCAAAGATTCTCGGTTAGTCGATGTTTACGCAAAGAACAAGATCGTTTTTCATCATTCCGCCTCCCCGCAAGTCGTGGGGTGTTGTACATCGACTTACAGTGGTATCAGAGCCTCGCTAAACAATAATTAACTCATTAGCAAAGTCGTAAGAATTTCGAACGCAAAAAGAACCTGAAAAATCATCGATTTAACACAGTTTCTGTCGAATTTAAAACAGGCCCTAAAAATTTTTCAGGGACCTGCAGAATAACAAGCAGGGAATAATAGGGCTACTGCAGAAATTTGGACTTGTGACTCGGCTAACACACCGCGGAACCGCGGCGGATCCATGCGATCCGCCGCGGATCCGCGGCCGAGTTGGGGCCGAGTCAGTCCAAATTTCTTCAGTAACTCTTATATGTTAACAGTGATATTTCTGGGATATTTTATTTTCTGCTAAGATCTCAGGTGCACAGAGAAGTTTTGGAGTAGAATCTAAAGTGTTTTGGTCGATCAAAATTTTACGATGTTTGCTAATATGATTATATCTGTGATTGTATAATGTGTTCGTAAACCTCCCCTAACTGCTAGTATGTCGGTTGGCAGGGGGTTGCACATTTCTTTAATGGTTTTAACTGTTTATGGTTGTGAACTGTATTGGACTGTTGTGATGATTAGCCGGGGTTTGAGATGGGTTGTTGTATTTGTAAGTCGATGTACAACACCCCACGACTTGCGGGGAGGCGGAAAAATGAAAAACGGTCTTGTTTTAGGCGTAAACATCGACTAACCGAAGAATCGTTTGCTAAACTATAACTAACATCAAACATAGGAGTTCTAAACTACTATGAAAAGTGATTATACCTGTAGAACCGTGTCCTTCGTCATTACGATCTCCACCTCCTCTTCGGCCTTCTCCAAGTAGTAGACGATCCACCCGAGAGCTTTACTCCAAGCTTTGCCTCTAAACTTGAGGCAACTAGGTTTCTTTAGTTGCTAATCAAAGTACCTAGATGATATAGAGTGAGGGTTATGGATTAAGTAGTCTAACTAATCCTTGTACTCAACACATGAGAGGGGAGGATTAGGGTTTGAAGAGAGGAAGCTTGAGGAGAGAGAAGGTGAGAATGATCATTGCGATGAGAAAATGAGTTATCATAATATATATGAAGCATTAAGATTTATCAATAAAAGAAAAGAAAATGATGAATAATCATGCTTCATAAATATCCAATGGTGATTCATCTCCATGAGTCATTAAGCATTTATGATGCATTAATGATATGGATGAATCACTCATATGACTCACTAATCTCATTCAATGTATATGCCACCTTAACCTCCTTAGTCACCATCTTCTAGAAGCTTCTCGCGCAATTACGAGAACGCCCCTCCTATCCGTGAAAATACGGAAAAACTTTAGACTGTATAAATCCAATAACCGGATACTAGAAACTGGCTTAAACCAAAGCCGGCTAGTAAAAACTGTCCGGATGTCGTACGTGCGTAAACACACGTATGCGTCCGAACCCTTGTCGTAAAACTATACGACCTCTATATCGTTTCCCCTGGAGTAGGGAAACTCTCTGTGTGGGACTCTAGAGACTCGACTTCTACGCTGGCAGTGGGTTTAACTACAGACCGCAAGCGGCACTAGCTGTACGTAACGGTCCCCAGGTAGATGTCGATAAGAAGGTCGATGGGGAAACCCATCCGAACTCCTACTGAGTCTGATGTGACAATCTCCATACAGTCCGGTCCGTTCGTCTAAGACTATCGCATATCGGGCCTAGGGGCGGCAAGCGTCAGTCCCCTAATAGCGGTATAAGTCGTGTCGGAGCGTAGCCCATTACACCCTGAGAAACTACTGGAACCTACCAGTAAATCTCGCTTGCCCTGGCCAGGGACTTTGCGTAATGGCTCTCTAACACAGCGCGATACCAACCCCCAATACCGGGAGAGACGAATCCTATCTAAGCGCCACTGCCTCCAAGTGCTCGGGACTGCACCCAACTGCTACCTATTTGCATGACTCCTTTGAGCTGTGGTAGGGTAGCAATCTAAGAACAGTGGGATACACTCGAGGCGAAGTAGCAGTGTCAAGTCTGCGGACTATGTTGTACTCATGTCACCTGGGAACTGTTCACTGACGACTGGTATAAAACCAACCAACAGTTCCCTGTGAGTCCTGTCCGGTGTACCCGTAACCTAACGAGCACCTGCATACTATCTCCAGTACGACGTACTGACGGCTGTAGGACAGACCATCTCCCCAACTGGGATGAGAAGCGTACACACTAGTCTACTCCGGAGTATCGATGCCCTGTCTCGATAATCCAACGACTAGGGACCTGAATAAGGATGTGCTTGTAGACTACCCAGCCCCCACTAGTGTGACTGCCATCACAACGCTGGTAGTCAAGCAAGATCCTAAGAGCTCTATCAATACGTATACTCACATATTAAGATAGAAAAACCAAGTAGCATACTACCATGTTTAGCAAGACTGTTATATACATGTGAATATCCCAAGCTTCCATTAAGTAATATACAAACTAGTATGATACAGTAATGGCCTTCTAGGGCATAAACACTAACAATCTCCCACTTGCACTAGGGCCATGTACTTGCGTATCGAAGACCGATGTTCTCGAGTAGCCTCTCGAACTGAATCTGAGGTAGGGCCTTAGTGAATGGATCAGCAATGTTATCCTCTGTATTTACTCTCTTTACCTTGATCTCCCGGCGATCAACGATCTCCCTGTTCAGGTGATACCGCCTTAAGATGTGTCTGGACTTCTGATGGGACCTGGGTTCCTTCGCTAAAGCTATAGCGCCGTTGTTGTCGCAATACAGAGGTATTGGACCAACACTGGTAGGAACCACCTGAAGTTCTGTGAGGAACTTCTTCATCCAGACAGCTTCTTTTGCAGCATCGCAAGCAGCTATGTACTCCGCTTCCATCGTTGAGTCAGCAACGGTGTCCTGCTTGGAACTCTTCCAACAGACCGCCCCTCCATTGAGGGTAAAGACATAACCCGACATGGACTTGGAGTCATCCTTGTCACTCTGGAAGCCGGAATCAGCATAGGCCTCCATCCTGAGGTCTTTTCCGCCGTAAACCAAGAACATCTCCTTAGTCCTCCTCAGGTACTTGAGAATGTTCTTTACTGCTATCCAGTGATTCTCCCCTTGGTTTGCCTGATACCGGCTTACAACACTCAATGCGTATGCTATATCTGGTCTGGTATATAACATCGCATACATTATAGAGCCTACCGCAGAAGCGTAGGGTATAATCGACATGTGTTCCCTTTCCAAATCAGTCTTGGGAGACATCTCTTTGGAGAGGGTGATTCCGTGACAAGCCGTTAGGTTACCATGCTTAGAATCTTCCATACTGAATCTTTTCAATATGGTGTCTATGTACCTGGACTGTGAATGTCCCAACATCATCTTTGATCTATCACGATAGATCTGGATCCCCAGAATGTAGGTGGCATCACTCAGGTCCTTCATGGAGAATTTCTGTGACAAGAATCTTTTGACTGACTGTAGAATAGGAATATCATTCCTTATTAGGAGAATGTCATCCACGTACAAGACGAGGAATACAACAACTCTCCCTACAATCTTACTGTATATGCATGGTTCATCTGGATTTTTGATAAAGTCGAATTCTTTGACAGTATCATCAAAATAGATGTTCCAACTCCGCGATGCCTGCTTTAGTCCATAAATGGACTTAAGCAGCTTGCATACTTTACCGCTGCTCCCACTCTGAATGAATCCCTCTGGCTGATCCATATAGATGCTCTCTTCTAAATTTCCATTTAGAAAGGCCGTCTTTACGTCCATCTGCCAGATCTCATAATCGTGGAAGGTAGTAATAGCAAGAAGGACCTGAATGGATTGTTGGAGATAGTGCCCTCAGAGTCAATTATTAGGTCACAGGTACGTGATTGTAATGATTGAGGGAGGACCTATCCCAGTAGGACAGTCTTGCTCGAGATGATAGTATGCTATCTGGTTTAACTTTATCATCGTGTACTGCTTTAGGTGACACGACACGTCGCTATTACACGTTGATAGAGCCCCTAGGATTCTTGCTTGACCACCAGCAGTATGAGGGCGATCATATAAGTGGGAGCTGGGGGGTCTATAAGCTTATCCTTAAAAGGTCCCTAGTCGTGGGAGTTTCGAGACTGGGCATCGATACTCCATTAGTAGACTAGTGTATACAGTCGAGACCCCGACGAGGGGCGGTGGCCGGTCTCACAAGCCACTGGTGTCAGTTGGATCACCTAAGATGTATACAGGTGCTCATTGGGTTATGAGTACACCGGACAGGACTCGCCGGGAACATGCTAGTTGGTCATATACCAGACGTCAGATGGCAGTTCCCTGGTGACATGTGTGCAGGTTAGTTCATCGACCTGGGGATCGTCATTTGTCTCGTGTGAGTTCCCACTGTACTTTGATTACTACCCTACCACGGCTCAAAGGAGTCGTGCAAACAGGTTTTAGTTGGGTACAGTCCCGAGCCACATGGAGGCAGTGAGCGTATCTTCAGGGGTTCGTCTCTCCCGGTATTGGGGGTGAGGTCGTGCTGTGTCTAGGAGAGCCATTACACAAAGTCCTTGGCCAAGGCAAGGAGATTTACTGGTAGGTATTCCAGTAGTATCTCAGGGTGTTCTGGGCTACACTCCGACACGACTTGTACCGCTTTTGGGGGTCTGACTTTTACCAACCCCCTAGGCCCGCCATGCGATACTCATAGACGAACGGACCGGACTGCACGGATATTGTCACTGACAGGCTCAGTTGGGTGTCGGGGTGAGCTTCCTCATCGACGTCCCATTTGGTCAGTACCTGGTAGCCCGTCACGTATTGGCTTATACCTCTGACGTGCTAGTGGTTAAATCCAGAACCAAGGTGTTGACGAGTCTTTAGAGTCCCCCACATTCAGTTACTCAGCTTTCGGGCGAAAGGTTGTAGAGGCCGTATGGAGATATGGCAAGGTCCGATCAGATACGTGCGGTATTGCACGGATCAGGATCGGACAGTTTGTACTATAGGCCGTATGGTTATATGGCAGGGTTCGATCAGATACGTGCGGTATTGCACGGATCAGGATCGAACAGATATTACTATCCGGTTTTGGTATAAGCCGGATTCTAGTATAGTACAGTGTAGATTTTGTCTCATTGCATTTGTATTTCGGTCGGAATACAAATGCGGGTGTGTATGCACAGTATCGGGGTTTTCCTGTAATTTATTACGGGACCAGTTTTCTGGAGTTGCCAGTTTGCTTTCCGTTTCGGCCGATTTCCATTGTTCCGTTCATTGGCCGAAGATTGGTGGAGGAGGGCTTATTTGCATTGTTGCAAATAGGCATTTGTGGAAGGGGGTCTTTGCATTTTGTTGTATCATGATAGCACCCTCCTTTGACTTGCTTGACTTCATACTTCATGATGGCTTGACTTTGTTAGCATCATGGTTGTTGATGATGGTTGTGGTTGTGTGTGGTTTTTGCTTGTGATCATATTCTTTCATGATGCCCTCTTGCATCATTGCTTCCACCCACCCCTTGACCTTGCTCTCTCTCTCTCTCTCCAATCATACATGAAGGGGGGGGGGCCGGCCATTCCTTGGAGGGAATGGGATTGATTTTCATTTTTTGATGTGTGGAGAAAAATATGATACATTCCTTCTTGAGTATGCTCCATTTTTCTCACCTCTCTCCAAGCTCTCTTTTCCTTCACCAATGGCAATTCCACAAACCCCAAAAATGAGACTTGCTCACTACATATTCTACAACGAACCTTGGGCACGTCGAGTAGCCGGCTTCGTGCCCGAGTTGCCTCGGCATTGAGGTGGGAGCCCGTAAACGATGTAGGCAACGTGGTGCACTTCCGGCGACGAGGATGAGACGGACGGAGATCCCGCGAGGAGATCGGATTGGAGATGAAGACCGGAGGACTTGGATCGTCGGTATATCTCTATTACCATTCTTGTAGATAGCTTAGACTAGTTAATGGTAACGATCCCGGGTAGTAGTGCGCGGTGGTGCCGGTTTGCAAAGTCCGCAAAATTTAAGTTATTCACCGCTTCCGCATTCCGGCGTCGGATTGACGGCCGGGGCGCCGCCGTGCACTTACAGTGGTATCAGAGCCTCCCCATTAACTTAGTCTAGCTTTGTGTAATGTGTTTTTGAGTTCCGATCGATCGAAATGTCCAAAAACCCGTATTTGCCCACGACAGTTTCTATTGAAATTTTTCAGTCTCCAAAAATTTTTCAGGTGACAGAAAAGTGATCTACCAAAAAATATAAGAGTTCTGTAAAAATTCGACGATGTAAAGCTACAGTGTGAGCGCGGAACCGCCGCGGAAACCCCATACATGCCGCCCTTCCGCGGCGCACTGTGCACGTCACATCACCAAATTTTTACAGATGCCTTCTGGGTTTATTTCAGGGGTTTTGGAACATTAAAATTGGGCCCATATTTTCTGTAACTGCTACAGTATTGTTTTAGGGCCCACTTGTTAAAATTTTGATCGGTCGGATATTTTAAACACATTTTTCACAGTATTTACATTATATCTGCGACCGTGAATGTCACTCGATCGGTAAATCCGGTCTACTGCTATAGCCCGGTTAGACGGATTTGCGAACGTGACTTTCACGTTGATGTTCTATGTATTTGCTGTGATGTTGCGGATCGGTCGTGGGGGATAGCCTGGATGCAATGCTAGTACTGTGCTGTTGTATTATGTACATTTGATATTGCGGGGCGAGCGTCCGACATGTGGACTGCCGTCACTGCCTGTTTGTATTATTCTTTTGGGGCACGACCTGGTTGCGGTCGATGTACCCGTTGTATGTATATTTTACTTTCTGTACTAGGATACCCCGCGGAGGGGTGCACGGATAGCCGGGTTCTAGAGGGCAGCAAGCCCGCATCTCATGGCATTGGGACGGAGGGGGCTTCACTCTAGGATTGGCAGGCTATTCGCCGCACTCGTAGGGGGTACAGGTTTGACCCAGGAGGGGTGCCCAAGTTACCGGATTCCGTGAAGTGCTGGGTGGTCCATTCACGGTGCTGAAGGGGGCTGCCTCGCTTCAGGTTTTGGCGGGTGACTTGCCGCGTCCGTAGGGGTCTAGGATTACATTGCACAGGCTATCCACACGACCAGGGGAACGTCGGGTTTCAGCGGCTCTGTGAAACCCGGGGATCCCAGATATCTGTATTGTTTCTGTGATGCTGTACATTTCTGTGATGTTGCATTTTATTCACGCCTTGAGCGAATATAATATATTGGTATATATATTAGTAGATGTTGTATATGTTTTGCATCCGCGCTAGTCCAGTCCCCGCTCTGTCGTTAGTTAGCTAACCTAACGGGTAATGACGGGACCCAGTGGCGAATGCGGATGGCATATACGTACATCAGTATATTTTCGTTCTTTTTGGTGTGATCGATTGATGGGACTGCATTGATTCGGATCAATGCAAAGTTAAAAACAAACCTAATCTGATGTTGTTGGAACACTTTTTCAAAAAGCTGTTATTGCAAGGACGTTTACTTTTGTTTTGCATCGTGGTATTCATTAGAATATCCTGCTCCTCAGTCGACGAGGCAAGGGCCGAGATCCCTTCACCGGGAGTGACCCCTTGGACAATAAGTTTGCGTCAGGGCATTAACTTCACTATAGCCGATTACTTTTGCTTTGCACCGTGGTATTCATTTGGAATATCCTGCACCCCATTCTACGGGGAAAGAGCCGAGATCCCTTCACCGGGAGTGACCTCTTTAGCAACGGTTTTCGTCACTATATTTTCAAAAAGCTATCCGTTCCTTCAACGATATCAAGGTCATTACGTTAAAGGTTTTCGCCAGAAACCATTCGTAGCCCTCCGTCGTTTCAGATGGGTAGCACGTAGTATTCATGCTATGTTTGTTGACCTTCGTCAAGGCATAGTGTATGGTAGCTGCTTGTTATTTTTCTGCTGCATAGATAGATGCGTTGGTTTGGGACAGTCGTATAGCCTTGTTGACCTTCGTCAAGGGCTTGTACGGGTGGATTCAAATTAACCTGGATAATGACGGGTAGAACTTGACATGTGACTTATGATTTGTTGACCTTCGCCAAGGTCATAAGAGCATGGGGCAGAAATCACATCGGGAGTTTCAAAAGAACTGAAACTTGCCAGATATGCGCATACCTTCTGGAGTGTGTTGACGTGAGCGGATTCCGTCACGTTATCATGCGATGATAGTTGGATCCCGATTCCCACTGATGAGTTAGTTTTACTCCTCGGGTGTTCCCGACTAATTCTTCTTTCAGGTTTGGAGGAGAATTTGAGGTACAGTGGGAGGATTCCAGATTAGATAAATTGGTAACCATTCTGATCTAGGTTAGAGTGCACGCTGAGTGTTTCTTTTCTCTCTCTCTCTGGCAGCGACCATTGACCCGACCCTAAGACTATGACTCAGTGACCAAGTTGACCGAACCTTCTTAAACACTGGCTTTTGGATTGTCAGAATTGCAAAGCTCATTGCCACTCCTACTTTTACCCTTTTCTCCAGGACACCCCGTTTTACTACGAACGTCCACTTCCATTGGACAAAACCATCGTATGGTTAGATACGAACTCGAAAAAATTTATTCGAGGATGGTTTCCGGTTCTGGAGAAAACGGATAGGATTATTCAGTTGTCTTTTCCTTTTACCTTCTCTCAAGTTGTGAGTACTCCTTGGTTTAGGAGATAGTACACCTATTACGCAAATTGGATAGTCTTCTTCCAAACCTTAGGCTGGTGCCGACCGGTAGGGAATGAAGGAAACCAATTAGCATAATGATGGTGTGCAGAAGGTATTAAGTTCAGACAAAGCAAGGGATTAGTAAGAGGGCAAAGTAAATTGCAACAGATATTCACGACCAAACCAGGTATTTCATTACCACTCCCAAATCACCTTTGTATTTCTCCAGAACACTCCGTGTCACTACGAAGATCCACAGTTTATTGGATACTCCATCGTATGGTTATATACGAACTCGAATGGAACTGGTTCCAGTTCGGGGATGGATTCTGGTTCAGGAGAAATAGGAATAAGGTTTATTCGGTTGTCTTTTATCTTCACCCTCTCTCATTGCGAGTGTTTCTAGGATTGGGACAGTACACCCATTATGCTTATTGGATAGTCTTCTTCCAAACCATAGGCTGGTGCCGAACGGTAGGGAAGGAAGAAAACCATTTGGCCTAAAAGGGTGTACAGAAGGTAAAGACTAAAGACATATGAAGGGATTTGGAGAGGTGGCAAAGAATTATACGGTTATAGTTGTGAATCGTGAATCTGGAAGAGGCATTACTAAGAATACCAGGATACCCCATCGAAACATTTCAATGTTTCAGTCTCACTATGTACTGTTAAAGGAAACTGATTTCCCGATTAGACACTTGCTCCAGGGTATGTATTTACCAGGTTTGATTCTCATATCTGTATGGTTTTACAGATGATGAGTGGGAGTAAGTTATTGGGAATTGGGTGATCATCCTCATTATATCGGGATTCGTTGTAATCGGTGATATTTGAGGAGATCACCTGGGTTGTTTGCCGGTCGGCAAATATATGGTTTTGAATATCCGCTGTTGTGCACCAATTTCAAATTGATATATCTGTACGTCTATTTTCATAGAGTGAGATATACCTTTTGATATTATGTCGATGACATTTACCTATATCAGTGGATGGTTAGGTAAGGAGCATTAAACAGCGGTGTAATTCTTCTTAACCATAAGTACAGTTTTCAACCTACGACACACAGTGAATGAGTTATTAGACTCAAGGGACTTATACAGAGTATTGTATGTTGTCCAGGGTCCATCAGGACAGAGGGGTTGGTCCTCGTACTATATTCGGTTTACTTATGACTTCTCTAGTTTTTAGACAGGTGTTTCGTGGAAACACAGGGTCCGAATTTGGAGAAGTTATTGGTATTTGAATAGAGTAGAGAACCAGGTATAGCAAGTATCGGGATTCTTCAAAGAGATCGAAGATGTAGATACTTGTGTATGGTATTCAGTTGATAGTAATGATAAAGAGATCTTGCTTCTCTTTCAGGTTACTCATAATTGGAAGTATTCCTAAGTTGAGTAACGCTGATCGGCCTCCTTCCATTTAGTTGACATGCACTGGGGATAGCTGCATGATTTGAATCTGGTTCAATTAAATCTGTGCCTCTGTTTCTATATTGGATATAGTACAGTTCATATCTTAACATTGTTAAGGTACGGGGAGTTGTCTGGCTTATGCTTAAAACCAGACACTGGACAACTCAAGGCACATTTCTGTAATGGCTGTTTGTGGGTTGACCCAGGCTATGACGCGGGTTGATTTTCTACCATCTGGATGAACAATAGCAATATTGTTCTAGACTCGCCACAGTTTTATTAAAAATGGATTTTTCAGGAAAACAGTAGTGGGAGTATGGTAGAACTGGAAGTGATTCCAGAACCACAAACGATTACTGAAGATTTGATAAGGAACCTAAAGATTCAATCTGGATTGACATTCCATTGGCCACTCCGCAGATAAGGTGGGTAACTTCAGGCACCCGAGAGGCACTACGGTAGCCTCAAGGACGGTGACAGGGAAGTTCTTGTTTACCCACAATTACCATTGCTGTTGTTCCAGGCTGCGAGACCCGGCGGGAGGATGAGTATAGCGTCGTTCTAAAACTGGTTTTAGAAGTGTACGTCTATATGACTCTGCCAGAGGGTTGTCGTAGTCAGTGGGAGCAGCGGAAGCATTGGTGGACAGGTAGCTTATGTCTATTTATAGACTGAAGCACCAGTGGCGGAGATAGATCATCTATTTCTGACGTGACAGTCATGGGTTTGACTTCATCAGAATAGGGGATGGATCTGTTGAGAAGGTAGTAGGGTGTGATGTCCTGGTATTTGGATGACATGCACAAAGAAGGAAAGGAAACTTCTATACTACGATCGGTTATACTTTGGTCGTCACACAGTTGTTTCTCCACAAAGGAAATGGATTCTATATCAGACATACTGGTTACTAGATCTATGGTTTTAGATCTAGATTTGGGTGGTTTCCCAATCAGGGTACTTGACAGCGTTCTAAGAGTATTTAGGATGGACGACTCCTGGCACGGTAGTGTACCTGCAGGTAATGGAGTCACCCTCTCCAAAGGTGTCTTACAGACTAAAGGGGAGAGGGACGGGCATGATTGGCAGATCACTTGCTCAGGCAATTGAGTCAATCGTGAGATGTCAAGTACCACACCAGATGTTGTTCTTGCAATAGATGCAATAAGTTGACATTAATCCAATCCTGGAGAAACAGTCGGAAGCAGTTTTAGAACATAAGTGGATGTTCTAGGGAAATGATAACGACAGCCTCATTCAGGAGACAGTTATCATTCCAGGCTTCCAAGGTGACATGGACGACAAGGAGGTTGTCAGAGTTATAGTTTTCCTTCTGATGAGGGGCAGTATTTTGGACAGGTGGTCCAAGGCAATACTGAGGGAGGCATGGCGCGCAGGATACTGATTAAGTTCAGTTGACGATATAGTCTAAGAAGTTTGGATTTGGAGTTCATTTATGAGCTATGTCCCATCAGACATCCAGACACATTCTAAGACAGGTATTGCTCATTTCGGGAGATAGGTTTCTCCGCGAACTTGAGATATAGAGAGACATAGAAAGAAACAACTAAGCGGATCCACTCACTGAGGCTATTCCTCGAACGCAATAGTTCCGCAAACGAGCTTTGTGAGACTGACTAGTAGAGGAGTTGGGTGTTCGGTATCACACGGGCTGTGTGTATGCGACATCGCAATAATTAGCCTTGAGTGCAAGTGGGAGATTGTTGGAGATAGTGCCCTCAGAGTCAATTATTAGGTCACAGGTACGTGATTGTAATGATTGAGGGAGGACCTATCCCAGTAGGACAGTCTTGCTCGAGATGATAGTATGCTATCTGGTTTACCTTTATCATCGTGTACTGCTTTAGGTGACACGACACGTCGCTATTACACGTTGATAGAGCCCCTAGGATTCTTGCTTGACCACCAGCAGTATGAGGGCGATCATATAAGTGGGAGCTGGGGGTCTATAAGCTTATCCTTAAAAGGTCCCTAGTCGTGGGAGTTTCGAGACTGGGCATCGATACTCCATTAGTAGACTAGTGTATACAGTCGAGACCCCGACGAGGGGCGGTGGCCGGTCTCACAAGCCACTGGTGTCAGTTGGATCACCTAAGATGTATACAGGTGCTCATTGGGTTATGAGTACACCGGACAGGACTCGCCGGGAACATGCTAGTTGGTCATATACCAGACGTCAGATGGCAGTTCCCTGGTGACATGTGTGCAGGTTAGTTCATCGACCTGGGGATCGTCATTTGTCTCGTGTGAGTTCCCACTGTACTTTGATTACTACCCTACCACGGCTCAAAGGAGTCGTGCAAACAGGTTTTAGTTGGGTACAGTCCCGAGCCACATGGAGGCAGTGAGCGTATCTTCAGGGGTTCGTCTCTCCCGGTATTGGGGGTGAGGTCGTGCTGTGTCTAGGAGAGCCATTACACAAAGTCCTTGGCCAAGGCAAGGAGATTTACTGGTAGGTATTCTAGTAGTATCTCAGGGTGTTCTGGGCTACACTCCGACACGACTTGTACCGCTTTCGGGGGTCTGACTTTTACCAACCCCCTAGGCCCGCCATGCGATACTCATAGACGAACGGACCGGACTGCACGGATATTGTCACTGACAGGCTCAGTTGGGTGTCGGGGTGAGCTTCCTCATCGACGTCCCATTTGGTCAGTACCTGGTAGCCCGTCACGTATTGGCTTATACCTCTGACGTGCTAGTGGTTAAATCCACAACCAAGGTGTTGACGAGTCTTTAGAGTCCCCCACATTCAGTTACTCAGCTTTCGGGCGAAAGGTTGTAGAGGCCGTATGGAGATATGGCAAGGTCCGATCAGATACGTGCGGTATTGCACGGATCAGGATCGGACAGTTTGTACTATAGGCCGTATGGTTATATGGCAGGGTTCGATCAGATACGTGCGGTATTGCACGGATCAGGATCGAACAGATATTACTATCCGGTTTTGGTATAAGCCGGATTCTAGTATAGTACAGTGTAGATTTTGTCTCATTGCATTTGTATTTCGGTCGGAATACAAATGCGGGTGTGTATGCACAGTATCGGGGTTTTCCTGTAATTTATTACGGGACCAGTTTTCTGGAGTTGCCAGTTTGCTTTCCGTTTCGGCCGATTTCCATTGTTCCGTTCATTGGCCGAAGATTGGTGGAGGAGGGCTTATTTGCATTGTTGCAAATAGGCATTTGTGGAAGGGGGTCTTTGCATTTTGTTGTATCATGATAGCACCCTCCTTTGACTTGCTTGACTTCATACTTCATGATGGCTTGACTTTGTTAGCATCATGGTTGTTGATGATGGTTGTGGTTGTGTGTGGTTTTTGCTTGTGATCATATTCTTTCATGATGCCCTCTTGCATCATTGCTTCCACCCACCCCTTGACCTTGCTCTCTCTCTCTCTCTCCAATCACACATGAAGGGGGGCCGGCCATTCCTTGGAGGGAATGGGATTGATTTTCATTTTTTGATGTGTGGAGAAAAATATGATACATTCCTTCTTGAGTATGCTCCATTTTTCTCACCTCTCTCCAAGCTCTCTTTTCCTTCACCAATGGCAATTCCACAAACCCCAAAAATGAGACTTGCTCACTACATATTCTACAACGAACCTTGGGCACGTCGAGTAGCCGGCTTCGTGCCCGAGTTGCCTCGGCATTGAGGTGGGAGCCCGTAAACGATGTAGGCAACGTGGTGCACTTCCGGCGACGAGGATGAGACGGACGGAGATCCCGCGAGGAGATCGGATTGGAGATGAAGACCGGAGGACTTGGATCGTCGGTATATCTCTTTCCCATCTTCTAGTTAGCTTAGACTTGTT
Source organism: Agapanthus africanus (assembly GCA_030015575.1). Classification (NCBI taxonomy): domain Eukaryota; kingdom Viridiplantae; phylum Streptophyta; class Magnoliopsida; order Asparagales; family Amaryllidaceae; genus Agapanthus; species Agapanthus africanus. The sequence continues at coordinate 613,960,671 of JASDDO010000019.1, forward strand.
AATGGTTCGATCCGGGTTATAGTGCGCGGTGGTGCCGTTTTGCTAAGTCCGCAAAAATTTAAGTTATTCACCGCTTCCGCATTCCGGCGTCGGATTGACGGCCGGGGCGCCGCCGTGCACTTACATGGATTTCAGCATAGCCACTGGAGAAAAGGTTTCGTCATAGTCCAAACCAGGTCTTTGACGGAAACCCTTTGCAACAAGTCTAGCCTTATAGGTTTCAACCTGTCCATCGATACCAATCTTCTTTCTGAAGATCCACTTGCATCCTACGGGTTTTACCCCATCTGGAGCAGTGTCCAAAGTCCATACTTTGTAAGTGTACATGGACTCCATTTCGGTCCGCATTGCATCCAGCTATTTTACTGAGTCGCCGCTCTGAATGGCTTGCTGGAAGCTAGTAGGGTCGTCATTATCAATGACGCAATCTTCTCGATCCCCGTCTATGAGAAAACCGTAGTATCTCTCGGGCGGATGAGACCGCCTACTACTTCTGCGGATAGGCGCTGGTATGTCCCTTTCTTCTGAAACTTCTTATTCTACCAAACTTTCAGTAACAGCTTGTGGTTCTGGAATTTCTTCCAGTTCTACTGCGCTCCCACTCTTCTGATTTTCTAAAAATTCAGTTTCTAAGAAGCGGGCATGACGAGAAACAAAAACCTTTTGTTCCTCTGCGTAGTAGAAGCAATATCCCATGGAGTTCTGTGGATATCCCACAAACTTACACTCTACTGAGCGTGCCTCGAGCTTGTCCGGATGCTGCTTTTTTACAAAAGCTGGACATCCCCATGTCTTCAGGTACTGAAGATAGGTTTTCTTCCCACTCCACATCTGATATGGTGTGGTAGGCACAATCTTGGTTGGAACCTTGTTCAACATATTCCCAGAATGATCGCGGTAACTCAGCCTTACTCATCATGGAACGAACCATATCCACTAGGGTTTGATTCCTCCTTTCCGATACACCGTTGTGTTGTGGTGTGTATGGAGGAGTAAGCTGAGAGAGAATTCCTTTCTCTTTTAAGTAACCCAGGAACTCGGCACTTAAGTATTCACCACCTCGATCAGATCTCAGTGTCTTAATACTTTTGCTTGTTTGGTTTTCCACTTCATTCTTGTATTCCAGGAATTTCTCAAAGGCCTCGGATTTATGCTTCATCAAGAAGATATGTCCATACCTAGAGAAATCATCCGTAAAAGTAATGAAGTAGGAATAACCACCTCGCGCATGTGTAGACATTGGACTGCACACGTCACTGTGTATGAGTCCTAAGAGGTCGCTCGCTCTTACTCCGTGTCCAGTAAACGGAGTCTTTGTCATCTTTCCCATGAGACAAGATTCACAAGTGGCATAAGATTGATATTCGAACGGATTCAAATATCCTTCTCTATGTAACTTCGTTAATCGTGTTTCATTGATGTGACCTAGTCTACAATGCCATAAGAAAGCCTGATTCATTTCTGGAGACTTTCTTTTAAGTGTGTTCTGGATATTGAAAACCTAATCTTGATTCAATACGTATATACCGTCATCTAATGTACCGGACCCAATCAGAACTTGATTTAGGTGGATGTGAACTACATCTCTTACGAATGTAAAGTCATATCCCTCTCTTGAAAGTTTGGACACCGATATGATATTACAAGTCAAATTAGGTACATACAGACAGTTACGTAGAATCAATATCTGCCCACTTGTCAAACCTAGGCGATATTCTCCCACGGATTCAGCGTCCACGCTCATTCCGTTTGCAACTCTGAGAGACAAATCACCTATCCTTATAACTTTATGGTTTCTCAAAGCATGTAACGAATTACAGATATGAGATCCTGCTCCGGTATCTAGTACCCAGGAAGTATAGTTAAATGACAAACAGTTCTCAATTACAAACACACTTGAGGCTGAAGCCACAACATGCTTCGTATCCTGGCTACTGGCTTCCAAAGCCCTGCAATCCTTCTGCCAATGTCCGTTCCCATAACAATAGGAACATCCCTCCTTGCCTATACCAAGTCCCGAAACTTTTGCTCTTCCCTTTCCTCCTACTTTACTGACACTGTATATCGGCTTTGTAGAGGTCTTCTTCTTTTCATCCTTTGCTTTCGCCCTGGATGTAGAAGAAGAAGGTCACCTATTAAGCAGAGCTTGTGTCTCCCTGGTTTCTTTCAGGGTATAAGTAGAGGGTAGGGACTGTGGAAATAAGTCAGCATATGACCTGTTTCCCAACGTGGTCTCCAGGTCCTTGAGCTCATCAATATAGCTAGTCATCGTAAGGACGTCGTCCCTTACAGATGACCCGTCAGCCGACCTCGCTTGAATTAATTCGTTCGAGGCCTCATATCTTGCGATATGAGATTGCTCTCCATATAAATCTTTGTTATGGAGAAAGATGGAAACAGAGTCCATCTTCTCATGCTGCTTCTGGTATATACCATCAACTGAAGCCAATACGAGGCACTTGGCTTTCGCTTTATCCTTTTGCTTTGTCTGACGGATATCCATATCCGCGACGGTGGAAACTGGACCTGGGACGGTGGGATCTTGAGTACTAATAGGGTGGTCCAGCTTGTCATAGGCAATGGTCATCTGGACAGACCTTTGCCAGTCATATAAGTTAGATTCAGTCAACTTGTTATCTAGATGTAACCTAGTCATGGTCACAAGGTCGCTGCAATGAGAGAGAGAGAAGAAAACACTTTAGCATGATACTCTTGCAAGTTTAGATTGGTTTTTAATTTATCTAAACTGGATAGCTCCCACTGTTTCTCGAATCCTTCCTCAAACCATAAAAGAAGAATTAGCCAGGACTATTCTCACTGTACAATACATGCTTAACCGTTCAGCCAGGCTAGTGTCGGTACTTCGAGGGAGGTTTTCCAACGCTTTCGCGAAGTTCCTTAATTAAATAACCTCTTTTCTCTGGGAGCGTAACCCCGCTGATACCTGAAGATCAAAAAAATAAGAAAAATCTAGATCTAGAAAAAACATTAAAAACAAGAATTGAGATGTGTGATAATTTCCAACCAACAATCAAGATTAGAAGTATGGCTCGTAGGAGTTGATCGGATCTATAGATGTGATGAGATCTAATGATTACTCATTCTTATCCATTAACGAATTGATACTAGATCGATGCAAATTCATCGAGGTTTAAGGATCTTGCGAGGAAATTAGGGATTTCGCAACTCATCCTTTGTCCTTTTGATGGATCGCATTCAAATTCTATCTTCTAGTTAATCAAATGTTTAATAGTTGTTCCCTAGTTTCGAGTGAATACGATCAAGAAAGCATCATCTCGAAACTAGGTTATTAATCATTTGATTCACTAGAATTTCCAAACATTATAGGATTTAAGAATTGTAAAAATATCTAAATCATCATCATCTAAAGATCGTCACAACTCCTAAACGAGCGGAGATTACTCAAACATCATGATCACAAACACAATCACAAATTGAGATCTGATCATTATGTTTGAATTAAAAGATAAGCAAGAATATAGAAAATTCACCTTTATTTATTGACAAATTTCGTTACAACTCTCTTGAATTTACAAAAAGAAGGAACTAGATCGTCGATTTCGGCTTCGCTCGGCTCCTTGAGTCGCGGATCGGCGTGGATCTCTTGCTCCGTTGAAAATCCGGCGTCGCTTCTAAAGGTTGAAGAAATTCTTGCTTGAATTGATCTCGGGATCTTGATCTTGAGGTTGAATTGGAATTTGGCACAAGTTTTGTCACTAAACTTGTGGAGGGAAGAAGATGGTGATTATTGAACAACCATCACCCTAGATCTAGGCTCTCTTATATAGACCTCCAAATTCTAGATCTAGGATTGAAATTTGAATTCCCTCCATAAGTTTGTTAGCCAAAAGATTTAAATTTCCCTCCAAAAGTTAGTTAAGCCTAAAATTTGAATTTCCCTCAAATAGTTTGTTAAGCCGAGCCTTTTAGATGTGCCACGTGGAGCTTCTAGGGTCTTCTGGAAGCTCTGGCCGTTAAAGGTAAGCACATGCCAAAATTTGAAGCCATGATCACATTATATGGCCGCGGATCCGCGGCGCCAAGGGGGTTTGGGCCGCGGATCCGCGGTCCTTTATGGGCTTTGGAAGTTGAATTTTATTCTGTGGGCTTGGGATGTAATATAGGCCTTATTCTGATGTGTTGAATTTTATTTGGCCTTTTGTATTGCTACCAGATCTTGAGCCTTTGAGTTGGTGTTTCTTTTATCAGATCTTTTCCCAATTTTGGGCTTTTGCTTCTGGAATTTCCTGCATTAAACCCCAGACAAGAGTTGCGCAATACAAAGATGATATGATGCCATGAAACACAGTCAATTTCCCTAAAAGTGCCGGTTTTAGTATACAGTACAAGTAATCCAGTATTTTACATGTGTTTTGCAAATATGTGCGATATGAATACCGGATACCTATACATGAATGCAAAATGTAGGGAAATTGCCGTGTTAGAAATGCAGTATTTTCGACTGATCAAATTCCCCCAAACTTATTTTCGATCGTCTCGATCGAACTGTTTTATTAAAAAGAAAAGGAGAAAATAAAGAAAGAGAAAAGCACACTTTCGTAGGCAACACGATTGCACTGAGCACGTGCAACAAGCCTTTAAACCTCTAGGTGTCCCTAGTAGGAGAAGTGTTGTCTCCTGAGGGCTTTCAGCGGATTGCACCCACAAAATCCAATAATAAAAGAAAGATCATGAATATTACATTTAAAGATAAGAATTGTAAAAGAAAAGCCTTGAAAATTAGGGTTTCCAACTAAGCTAGCTTTTCGGTTGTCCTGAGCCCTATCTTAATGGTCATGAAAAGATGTCAGAAATCACGCCCTCTCTCAATAAAACATCGTCTTATTCTTCATTCCTATCTTTCTTCCAAACATCGATCATATCACCCTGCGTGTGTGTAAAGGACATCCCTACATCCGGAGAATTCAATTCAAGCTATCATACTCTTGCCCATCAGCCTCAGTACTTTTTAATTAATGAATATTTAGACGAATTTGCTTACACACTTTCATGCGACCGTTAATATTTCTTGAGGTACTAACCGACCGATTACTCTTGTGTTTGCTTATTTGGTGTATTTTCCTCGTCTTGCACCACCTCAGGCATAGCAGTGACTCCCAGACCAGTTGGCCTTAGGGCACCAGGTGAAAAAGCACCCTCGCTATATATTTTTTTATTGCCCTTAGTGATAACAAAAACCTGTGTCCATTTTTCTCACAACTTTATATTTTCTTCATTTTTTTTATTTCCTTCATACTTTTGGCTTTAAGACAAGAGTATTTCTGTTGGAGATAGTGCCCTCAGAGTCAATTATTGGATCACAGGCACGTGATTGCAATGATTGAGGGAGGACCTATCCCGGTGGGACAGTCTTACTCGAGATGATAGTATGCTATCTGGTTTATCTTTATCATCGTGTACTGCTTTAAGTGACCTGACACGTCGCTATTACACGTTGATAGAGCCCCTAGGATTCTTGCTTGACGACCAGCAGTATGATGGCGATCATATACGTGGGAGCTGGGGTCTATAAGCACATCCTTAAAAGGTCCCTAGTCGTGGGAGTTTCGAGACTGGGCATCGATACTCCATTAGTAGACTAGTGTATACAGTCGAGACCCCGACGAGGGGCGGTGGCCGGTCTCACAAGCCACTGGTGTCAGTTGGTTCACCTAAGATGTATACAGGTGCTCATTGGGTTATGAGTACACCGGACAGGACTCGCCGGGAACCTGCTAGTTGGGATTATACCAGACGTCAGATAGCAGTTCCCAGGTGACATGTGTACAGGTTAGTTCATCGACCTGAGATCGTCATTTGTCTCGTGTGAGTTCCCACTGTACTTTGATTACTACCCTACCACGGCTCAAAGGAGTCATGCAAACAGGTTTTAGTTGGGTACAGTCCCGAGCCACATGGAGGCAGTGAGCGGATCTGCAGGGGTTCGTCTCTCCCGGTATTGGGGGTGAGGTCGCGCTGTGTCTAGGAGAGCCATTACGCAAAGCCCTCGGCCGAGGCAGGAGATTTACTGGTAGGTATTCCAGTAGTATCTCAGGGCGTTCTGGGCTACGCTCCGACACGACTTGTACCGCCTTTGGGGGTCTGACTTTTACCAACCCCCTAGGCCCGCCATGCGATACTCATAGACGAACGGACCGGACTGTACGGATATTGTCACTGACAGGCTCAGTTGGGTGTCGGGGTGAGCTTCCTCATCGACGTCCCTTTTGGTCAATAGCTGGTGGCCCGTCACGTATTGGCTTATACCTCTGACGTGCCAGTGGTTAAATCCACAGCCATAGTATTGACGAGTCTTTAGAGTCCACCACACTTACTGTTACTCAAGCTTTCGGGCGAAACGCTGTAGAGGCCGTATGGAGATATGGCAGGGTCCGATCAGATACGTGCGGTATTGCACGGATCAGGATCGGACAGTTTTGTACTAGTCGCCGTATAGTTATATGGCAGGGTTCGATCAGATACGTGCGGTATTGCACGGATCAGGATCGAACGGATTTTACTAGCCGGCTTTGGCTTAAGCCGGTCCTAGTCTAGTACAGTGTAGATTTTGTCTCATTGCATTTGTATCCGGACGGAATACAGATGCGGGTGTGTATGCACAGTGTCGGGGTTTTCCTGTAATTTATTACGGGACCAGTTTTCTGGAGTTGCCAGTTTGCATTCCGTTCCGGCCGGTTTTCCTTTGTTCTTTCCCGGCAGGACTTTTCTGATGGAAGGGGGTAATTTGCAGTTTTGCAAATTACACTTTGTGGGGGGGGGTTTCTTGCATAAAGTTTGATTATGATAGCTTTCATTTCTTTCATCCATGCTTGCTTTTATGTTGATTAGAAAGGGTATGGGTTTGTAAGGAAAAGCATGGTGTATGTTTTTGATATGGTCACCTCCTTACTTTATCCTACAATTACCTCCCTTCTTAGTTTTGCTCTTGGATTTCCTCCACCATAAAAAAGTCTTGGCCGGCCACTTGATTTGGGAATGATGGATCATTTCATTTTTGGTGAGGGTGTGAAAAATTATTGTTTCATATCATTTTTCATTGCCTCAAAAATCCCCGAGTTCATATCACCTTGATTCCTCCATCATGGCAACAAAAACCCCATTGAGACAAAGCGTATTCTACACTAGACATTCTACAGCAAATCTTGGGCATGTCGAGTTGCCGGCTTCATGCCCGAGTTGCCTCGGTATTGAGGCGGGAGCCCGTAAAAGACGAAGGCGATGTGGTGCCCTTTCCGGCGAGGAGGCGACGATTTGGAGACTACACTTTCCGCGGGAGATCGGGGCGATGATGAGAAGACCGGAGGACTCGGATCTCGTGGTATACTTCTTTTCCCATCTCTTGTTAGCTAGCGTAGGTTAATGGTTAACGATCCGGGTTTTCTTTGTCCGCGGTAGCGCCGGTTTCCGAGTAAGGAAAATTTTTGATTCCGCATTTTGGCCTCGCGTAAGAGACCGGGGCGCTGCCGTGGCGCAACATGGTATCAGAGCCACGCCATTAACCTTACCTAGCTTCGTTTGATGTGTTTACGTTTCCGATCGACCGAAATTTCCAAAAACCGTATTTTATTGCACATCAGTTTCTGTCGAAATTTTTTGGAGTCTAAAAATTTTTCAGGTGGTCTCAGAATGATGTGCAGGGAGTTCTAAGAAATCTGGGAAAATTCGAGACAGTGATCACTCAACAGGAGCGCGGAAGCGCCGCAAAAACCCTATTTGTGCCGCCCTTCCGCCGCAGGTTGGTGGGGTCACTGCTTCGATTTTCTCCAGTGGGCTTCTGGGCTATAATTAGGGGTTTTGGAATATTAAAATTGGGCCAGTTATTTCTGTGAGTGCTACAGTTTTCTTTTGGGGCCCACTTGTTAATTATTTGATCGATCGGATATTTTAAACACATTATTTCACAGTATTTACATTATATCTGCGACCGTGAATGTCACTCGATCGGTAAATCCGGTCTAACTGCTATAGCCCGGTTAGACGGATTTGCGAACGTGACTTTCACGTTGATGTTCTATGTATTTGCTGTGATGTTGCGGATCGGTCGTGGGGATAGCCTGGATGCAATGCTAGTACAGTTTTGTTGTATTATGTACATTTGATATTGCGGGGCGAGCGTCCGACATGTGGACTGCCGTCACTGCCTGTTTGTATTATTCTTTTGGGGCACGACCTGGTTGCGGTCGATGTACCCGGTGTATGTATATTTTACTTTCTGTACTAGGGTTGCCCCGCGGTGGGGTGCACGGATAGCCGGGTTCTGGAGGGCAACGGGCCCGCATCTCACGGCATTGAGACGGAGGGGGCTTCAGTCCAGGATTGGCGGGCTATTCGCCGCACTCGTAGGGGGTACAGGTTGGCCCAGGAAGGGTGCCCAAGTTGCCGGATTCCGTGAAGTGCTGGGTGGTCCATTCACGGTACTGAAGGGGGCTGCCTCGCTTCAGGTTTTGGCGGGTGACTTGCCGCGCCCGTAGGGGTCTAGGATTTCATTGCACAGGCTATCCACACGACCAGGGGAACGTCGGGTTTCAGCAGCGGCTCTGTGAAACCCGGGGCTTCCAGGTATCTGTATTGTTCTGTGATGCTGTACATTTCTGTGATGTTGCATTTTATTCACGCCTTGAGCGAAATACTATATATTGGTATATATATTAGTAGATGTTGTATATGTTTTACATCCGCGCTAGTCCAGTCCCCGCTCTGCCGTTAGTTAGCTAACCTAACGGGTGATGACGGGACCCAGTGGCGAATGCGGATGGCATATACGTACGTCAGTATATTTTCGTTCTTTGTGGTGTGATTAATTGATGGGACTGCATTGATTCGGATCAATGCAAGTTTAAACAAACCTATTCTGATGTTGTTGGAACACTTTTCAAAAAGCTGTTATTGCAAGGACGTTCACTTTTGTTTTGCATCGTGGTATTCATTTGGAATATCCTGCTCCTCAGTCGACGAGGCAAGGGCCGAGATCCCTTCACCGGGAGTGACCCCTTGGACAGAAGTTTACGTCAGGGCATTAACTTCACTATAGCCGATTACTTTTGCTTTGCATCGAGGTATTCAGTTGTAATATCCTGCACCTCATTCTACGGGGAAAGAGCCGAGATCCCTTCACCGGGAGTGACCTCTTTAGTAAAGGTTTTCGTCACTATATTTTCTAAAAGGTTATGCAGTTCCTTCAACGATATCAAGTTCATTACGCTAAAGGTTTTTCGCCAAAAACCAGCCGTAGCCCTCCGTCATTTCTTACAAGTATTACTTAGTATTCGTGCTGCGTTTGTTGACTGTGTCAAGGCGTAATGTGCGGTAGCTAAGTAGTGTTTGTTTGCAGCATATTAATGGGATTGGTTAGGACAGTCGTGCGGCCTTGTTGACTGTGTCAAGGGCTCGTACGGGTGGGTTTAATGCAATCCAGGATAATGACGGGCTGAACTTGACTAGGACTCTTTGATTTGTTGACTGTGTCAAGGTCACTTGGGTCCTAGGGGTAAAAAATCACATCGGGAGTTTCAAAAGAACTGAAACTTGCCAGGCATGCGCATACCTTCTGGAGTGTGGTGACTTGAGTGGATTTCGTCAAGTTATCATGCGATGATAGTTGGATCCCGATTCCCACTGATGAGTTGGTTTACTCCTCGGGTGATCCCGACTAATTCTTCTTTTAGGTTTGGAGGAGAATTTGAGGTACAGTGGGAGGTTTCCAGATTAGATAAAGTGATAACCATTCTGATCTAGGTTAGAGTGCACGCTGAGTGTTTCTTTTCTCTCTCTCTGGCAGCGACTATTGACCCGACCCTAAGACTATGACTCAGTGACCAAGTTGACCGAACCTTCTTAACACAGGCTTTTGGATTGTCAGAGTTGCAGACCTCATTGCCACTCCTACTTTTACCCTTTTCTCCAGGACACCCCGTATTACTGCGAACGTCCACTTCCATTGGACAAAACCATCGTATGGTTAGATACGAACTCGAAGGACTTCGAGGATGGTTTCTGGTTCTGGAGAAAACGAATAGGATTATTCAGTTGTCTTTTCTTTTCACCTTCTCTCATTGCGAGTACTCCTTGGTTTAGGAGATAGTACACCTATTACGCAAATTGGATAGTCTTCTTCCAAACCTTAGGCTGGTGCCGACCGGTAGGGAATGAAGAAAACCAGTTAGCCTAAAACGGTGTACAGAAGGTATTAAGTTCAGACAAAGCAAGGGATTAGTAAGAGGGCAAAGTAAATTGCGACTGATATTCACGACCAAACCAAGTATTTCTTCGCCAATCCTAAATCACCTTTGTATTTCTCCAGGACACTCCGTATCACTACGAAGATCCACAGTTTATTGGATACTCCATCGTATGGTTATATACGAACTCGAAAGGAACTTGTTCCAGTTCGGGGATGGATTCTGGTTCAGGAGAAATAGGAATAAAGTACATTCAGGTGTCTTTTATCTTCACCTTCTCTCGCGTTGCGAGTGCTCCTAGGATTAGGACAGTACACCCTTTATGCTTTTTGGATAGTCTTCTTCCAAACCATAGGCTGGTGCCGAACGGTAGGGAAGGAAGAAAACCATTTGGCTTAAAGGGGTGTACAGAAGGTAATGACTAAAGACATATAAAGGGATTTGGACAGATGGCAAAGAATTATACGGTTATAGTTGTGAATCTGGTTGATGGTGGAGGCATTACTAGGAATACCAGGATACCCCATCGAAACATTACAATGTTTCAGTTTCACTGTGTAATGTTAAAAGAAAAACTGATTTCCCGATTAGACACTTACTCCAGGGTATGTATTTGCCAGGTATGATTCTCACATCTGTATGGTTTTACAGATGACGAGTGGGAGTAAGTTATTGGGAATTGGGTGATCATCCTCATTATATCGGGATTCGTTGTAATCGGTGATATTTGAGGAAGTCACCTGGGTTGTTTGCCGGTCGGCAAATATTTGGTTATGAATATCCGCTGTTGTGCACCAATTTCAAATTGATATATCTGTACGTCTATTTTTATAGAGTGAGATATACCTTTTGATATTATGTCGATGACATTTACCTATATCAGTGGATGGTTAGGTAAGGAGCATTAAACAGCGGTGTAATTCTTCTTAACCATAAGTACAGTTTTCAACCTACGACACACAGTGAAAGAGTTGTTAGACTCAGCGGACTTATACAGAGTATTGTATGTTGTCCAGTGTCCATCAGGACAGAGGGGTTGGTCCTCATACTATATTCGGTTTACTTATGACTTCTCTCGATTTTAGACAGCTGTTTTGTGGAAACACAGGGTCTAAGTTTTGAGGAGTTATAGGTATTTGAATAGAGTAGAGAACCAGCTGTAGCAAGTATCGGGATTCTTCAAAGAGATCGAAGATGTAGATACTTGTGTATGGTATTCAGTTGATAGTAATGAGAACTTGCTTCTCTTTCAGGTTACTCATAATTGGAAGCATTCCTAAGTTGAGTAACGCTGATCGGCCTCCTTCCATTTAGTTGACATGCACTGGAGACAGCTGCATGATTTGAATCTGGTTCAATTAAATCAGTGCCTCTGGTTCTATATTGGATATAGAACAGTTCATATCTTAACGATGTTAAGGTACGGGGAGTTGTCCGGCTTATGCTTAAAACCAGACTCCGGATAACTCAAGGCACGTTTCTGTAATGGCTGTTTGTGGGTTGACCCAGGCTATGACGAGGGTTGACTTTCTACCATCTGGCAGATCAATAGAAATATTGTTCTAGACTCGCCACAGTTTTATTAAAAATGGATTTTTTCAAAAACAGTAGTGGGAGTATGGTAGAACTGGAAGTGATTCCAGAACCGCAAACGATTACTGAAGATTTGATAAGGAACCTAAAGATTCAATCTGATTTGACATTCCATTGCCACTCCGCAGATAAGGTGGGTAACTTCAGGCACCCGAGAGGTACTCCGGTAGCCTCAAGGACGGTGACAGGGAAGTTCTTGTTTACCCACACTTGCCATTGTTGTTGTTCCAGGCTGTGAGACCCGGCAGGAGGATGAGTATAGCGTCGTTCTAAACTAGCTTTAGAAGTGCACGTCTATATGACTCTGGCAGAGGGTTGTCGTAGTCAGTGGGAGCAGCGGAAGCATTGGTGGACTTTATGCTTATGTCTATTTATAGACTAAAGCAGATATAGCGGAGTTAGATCATCTGTTTCTGATGTGACAGTCATGGGTTTGACGTCATCAGAATAGGGGATGGATCTGTTGAGAAGGTAGTAGGAAGTGACATTCCTATACTACGATCGGTTATACTTTGGTCGTCACACAGTGTTTTCTCCACATGGGACTTGGATATTATATCAGACATACTGGTTACTAGATCTATGGTTTTAGATCTAGATTTGGGTGGTTTCCCAATCTGGGTACCTTGACAGCATTCTATGAGTATTTAGAATGGACGACTCCTGGCACGGTAGTACACCTGCAGGTAATGGAGTCACCCTCTCTAAAGGTGTCTTACAGACTAAAGGGGAGAGGGATACGCATGATTGACAGATCACTTGCTTAGGCAATTGAGTCAATCATGAGATGTCAAGTACCACACCAGATGTTGTTCTTGCACTAGATGCAATAAGTAGATATTGATCCAATCCTGGAGGAATAGTCGGAAGCAGTTTTAGAACATAAGTGAATGTTCTAGGGATATGATAACGGCTGCCTCCTTTAGGAGACGGTTATCACTCCAGGTTTCCAAGGTGACATGGACGACAAGGAGGTTGTCAGAGTTATAGTTCTCCCTCTGATGAGGGACTGTATTTTGGACAGGCGGTCCAAGGCAATACTGAGGGAGGCATGGCGCAGGATACTGATTAAGTTCAGTTGTTGATACAGTCTAAGAATTTTGGATTTGGAGTTCATTTATGAGCTAGGTCCCATCAGACATCCAGACATTCTAAGACAGGTATTGCTCATTTCGGGAGATGGCTTTCTCCGCGAACTTGAGATATAGAGAGACATAGAAAGAAACATCACAGCGGATCCACTCACTGAGGCTATTCCTCGAACGCAATAGTTTCGCAAACAGGCTTTGTGCGACTGACTAGTAGAGGAGTTGGGTGTTCGGTATCACACGGGCTGTGAGTATGCGACATCGCAATAATTAGCCTTGAGTGCAAGTGGGAGATTGTTGGAGATAGTGCCCTCAGAGTCAATTATTGGATCACAGGCACGTGATTGCAATGATTGAGGGAGGACCTATCCCGGTGGGACAGTCTTACTCGAGATGATAGTATGCTATCTGGTTTATCTTTATCATCGTGTACTGCTTTAAGTGACCTGACACGTCGCTATTACACGTTGATAGAGCCCCTAGGATTCTTGCTTGACGACCAGCAGTATGATGGCGATCATATACGTGGGAGCTGGGGTCTATAAGCACATCCTTAAAAGGTCCCTAGTCGTGGGAGTTTCGAGACTGGGCATCGATACTCCATTAGTAGACTAGTGTATACAGTCGAGACCCCGACGAGGGGCGGTGGCCGGTCTCACAAGCCACTGATGTCAGTTGGTTCACCTAAGATGTATACAGGTGCTCATTGGGTTATGAGTACACCGGACAGGACTCGCCGGGAACCTGCTAGTTGGGATTATACCAGACGTCAGATAGCAGTTCCCAGGTGACATGTGTACAGGTTAGTTCATCGACCTGAGATCGTCATTTGTCTCGTGTGAGTTCCCACTGTACTTTGATTACTACCCTACCACGGCTCAAAGGAGTCGTGCAAACAGGTTTTAGTTGGGTACAGTCCCGAGCCACATGGAGGCAGTGAGCGGATCTGCAGGGGTTCGTCTCTCCCGGTATTGGGGGTGAGGTCGCGCTGTGTCTAGGAGAGCCATTACGCAAAGCCCTCGGCCGAGGCAGGAGATTTACTGGTAGGTATTCCAGTAGTATCTCAGGGCGTTCTGGGCTACGCTCCGACACGACTTGTACCGCCTTTGGGGGTCTGACTTTTACCAACCCCCTAGGCCCGCCATGCGATACTCATAGACGAACGGACCGGACTGTACGGATATTGTCACTGACAGGCTCAGTTGGGTGTCGGGGTGAGCTTCCTCATCGACGTCCCTTTTGGTCAATAGCTGGTGGCCCGTCACGTATTGGCTTATACCTCTGACGTGCCAGTGGTTAAATCCACAGCCATAGTATTGACGAGTCTTTAGAGTCCACCACACTTACTGTTACTCAAGCTTTCGGGCGAAACGCTGTAGAGGCCGTATGGAGATATGGCAGGGTCCGATCAGATACGTGCGGTATTGCACGGATCAGGATCGGACAGTTTTGTACTAGTCGCCGTATAGTTATATGGCAGGGTTCGATCAGATACGTGCGGTATTGCACGGATCAGGATCGAACGGATTTTACTAGCCGGCTTTGGCTTAAGCCGGTCCTAGTCTAGTACAGTGTAGATTTTGTCTCATTGCATTTGTATCCGGACGGAATACAGATGCGGGTGTGTATGCACAGTGTCGGGGTTTTCCTGTAATTTATTACGGGACCAGTTTTCTGGAGTTGCCAGTTTGCATTCCGTTCCGGCCGGTTTTCCTTTGTTCTTTCCCGGCAGGACTTTTCTGATGGAAGGGGGTAATTTGCAGTTTTGCAAATTACACTTTGTGGGGGGGGGTTTCTTGCATAAAGTTTGATTATGATAGCTTTCATTTCTTTCATCCATGCTTGCTTTTATGTTGATTAGAAAGGGTATGGGTTTGTAAGGAAAAGCATGGTGTATGTTTTTGATATGGTCACCTCCTTACTTTATCCTACAATTACCTCCCTTCTTAGTTTTGCTCTTGGATTTCCTCCACCATAAAAAAGTCTTGGCCGGCCACTTGATTTGGGAATGATGGATCATTTCATTTTTGGTGAGGGTGTGAAAAATTATTGTTTCATATCATTTTTCATTGCCTCAAAAATCCCCGAGTTCATATCACCTTGATTCCTCCATCATGGCAACAAAAACCCCATTGAGACAAAGCGTATTCTACACTAGACATTCTACAGCAAATCTTGGGCATGTCGAGTTGCCGGCTTCATGCCCGAGTTGCCTCGGTATTGAGGCGGGAGCCCGTAAAAGACGAAGGCGATGTGGTGCCCTTTCCGGCGAGGAGGCGACGATTTGGAGACTACACTTTCCGCGGGAGATCGGGGCGATGATGAGAAGACCGGAGGACTCGGATCTCGTGGTATACTTCTTTTCCCATCTCTTGTTAGCTAGCGTAGGTTAATGGTTAACGATCCGGGTTTTCTTTGTCCGCGGTAGCGCCGGTTTCCGAGTAAGGAAAATTTTTGATTCCGCATTTTGGCCTCGAGTAAGAGACCGGGGCGCTGCCGTGGCGCAACAATTTCAAGGTATCCTTTACTATCCCAGGCTTCAAGATGTGTGTAAGTGCGAATAGCAGGGTATCAACGTTCAAAATGTTTGGCTTCCAGAATAGAAACTATTTTTCAGACTTATTTTTATCCTCAGATTAGTGACGTCTTTCATCTTACTAACCCTTGGGACAACGGCTCATAACTACTTATTACTAGTTCGTATAAGAAAACTTCTAATTTTCTTGTTTTTCTTAAATTTTTCTAATCTCATGGATGTAATTGTTCACTATCTAATCTTTTATTATCATAAATATTAAATATTTTTATATTTTGAAAATTTGTAAATTTTTTTTTTTATATTTTGAAATTTTTTGAATTTTTATGGGTTTTTAAAGAAATGTTTTGTGCTTATGCAAATGATATGCACATGATGCAGAACTAAGCACAAACCTCCCCCAAACTTGTTTTCAACAGTGTCCTCACTGTTGCCAACCGCTATATCTACAAAACCTGTAAGCCTGGGAGGAATTTATCAGTGGGGGCAAAATATAAAAGTGAAGACCCTCCCCCAAACTTATTCTTTTCACTCACCTCCATTCAAAAAGATGATGCAGTAATATGGAGGTGAGACGGAGGAATTTTAATCAAAATAAACTGGCTCCTGTAAGAACAGGAGCTCCTCCGTGGGGTCAGTGAAAAAATACGGCTTTAGTCTATGTCCGTTCACTTTGAAAAATGTGCCGTTTTTAACATTTTCTACCTCTACTGCCCCGTGCGGGTATACAGACCGCACAACAAAAGGTCCCTTCCACCGAGATCGAAGCTTACCCGCGTGAAGGTGTAGTCGTGAATCATAAAGAAGGACTTGTTGACCAGGTGAAAATGTTTTTCTCAAAATGTTTTTATCGTGAAAAACCTTGGTCCTATTCTTTATGATTACAGCGTTATCATAAGCTTCATCGTGGAGTTCGCTTAGCTCATTAAGTTGCAGCTTCCGAAAGTTGCAGGCTTGGTCTAGGTCAAAATTTATTTCCTTAATAGCCCACAATGCTTTATGCTCAATCTCGACGGGTAAATGACATGTCTTCCCAAACACTATCCTGTATGGAGACATCCCTAGGTCGGTTTTAAATGCAGTTCGGAATGTCCAAAGAGCATCCGTCAGTTTGGTCGACCAGTCTTTTCTATTTTTAGCAACAGTATTCTCCAGGATTAGTTTGATCTGTCTATTCGAAATCTCAGCCTGCCCGCTCGTTTGGGGATGATAGGGTGTAGAAAGTCGGTGGTTGATTGAGTATTTCCGCATCAGAGTCTCAAAAGACCTGTTGCAGAAATGTGTCCCATTATCGCTAATGATAGCACGTGGGTGTCCAAATCGCGAAAAGATATTTTCTTTCAAGAACTTAATGACAACTTTCCTGTCATTAGTGTAACATGGAATGGCTTCTACTCACTTTGAGACATAATCAACCGCCAGCAGTATGTACAAATTCCCAAAGGAGTTAGGAAAGGGACCCATAAAATCAATGCCCCAAACATCGAAAATTTCAACAACCAAAATGGGTTGCTGAGGCATTTCATTTCTCCTGGAGATTCTACCCGTGTACTGGCATTGTGTACAGGTTTTGCAATAGTCAAATGCGTCCTTGAATAAGGTCGGCCAATAAAATCCACATTGCAAAACCTTCTCCGCTGTCTTTTTAGGACCGAAGTGACCCCCACAGGCCTGATCATGACAAAAAGAAAGAACACTCTTGAACTCTTCTTTCGGGACACACTGGCGAATGATGTGATCAAGACAATACTTAAACAAATATTGATCATCCCAGTAAAAATGTTTTACTTGGGATAGAAAACGGTATTTGTCCTGTTTTGACCAATCGCTGGGTATAAGTCCCGTAACAAGATAGTTCACAATATTCATGAACCATGGTTCATTGGATACGTTCAAGAGTTGTTCGTCGGGAAATGAATCATTGATCGGCAGGGTCACAGGGGAAGAAGAGATGCGTGAAAGATGGTCAGCTACTATGTTTTCACATCCTTTCTTATCTTTGATAACAAGATCAAATTCTTGTAACAGACGGATCCAACGTATTAGCCGACCTTTTGCATCTTTCTTCGCCAGAAGATGTTTCAAGGCGGAAATGTCTGTGTACATAATTATTGGAGAGCCGATTAAGTAAGGCCTGAATTTTTCTAATGCAAATACAAGCGCCAAAAGTTCCTTTTTGGTAGTTGTATAATTGATTTGTGCATCATTCAGGGTCTTACTCGCATAATATATCACGTGTGGCATCTTTTCAATGTGCTGTCCTAAGACTGCACCTACTGCAAAGTCAGATGCATCACACATCCGCTCAAAGGGGTAGTCCCAATTTGGAGACGATAGAACGGAGGCTGAAGTGAGTGAGTGTTTAAGCGAGTCGAAAGCTGTCTCACAGTCCGAGTCAAAGTGGAAGGTCGTATCCTTGGCCAGGAGAAGAGTTAAAGGTCTAGCAATTTTGCTAAAGTCCTTAATGAATCTCCTATAAAAGCCCGCATGGCCAAGGAAAGATCGAATATCTTTGACACTCTTGGGATGAGGGAGGTTTTGAACGACATCTATCTTAGCTCTGTCAACCTCAATGCCTTTCTGTGAAATGACATGTCCAAGAACAATTCCTTCTTGGACCATGAAATGGCATTTTTCCCAGTTCAATGTTAAGTTCTTCTCTTTGCAACGAGTAAGAACTGCGTCAAGATTTGATAGGCAGTCGGAAAAAGAGTCTCCGAAAATCGAGAAATCGTCCATAAAAATCTCCAGAAAATTCTCTACCATATCAGAGAATATCCCCATCATACACCGCTAAAAGGTAGCGGGAGCATTGCATAACCCAAAGGGCATGCGACTGTAAGCAAAGGTACCAAAAGGACAAGTAAAAGTGGTTTTATCTTGATCCTTTTTGGCGATGGGGACCTGATTATAGCCAGAGTATCCGTCCATAAAGCAATAATATGTACGTCCAGCTAAGCGTTCCAGCATCTGATCAATGAATGGTAGAGGAAAGTGGTCTTTCCTCGTGGCGGCATTGAGTTTACGGTAATCAATACATACACGCCACCCAGTTTGGGCGCGTGTCTGAATCAACTCATTTGCCTCATTGGTAACAACAGTGATGCCAGATTTCTTAGGGACGACATGTATAGGACTCACCCATTGGCTATCAGAGATTGGGTATATGATACCACTATCAAGGCATTTGACGATCTCTTTCATCACCGCTTCCTTCATGACGGGGTTCAACCGTCTCTGTGGTTCTCGGGTTGGTCTAGCATCATCCATCAAGTGTATATGATGTTCGACAATCAAGGGACTAATCCCTTTGATGTCCGCCATGGTCCAACCAAACGCCTCCTTATTAGATCTCAATACCGATAAGAGTGCATTCTCTTGCTCTGATGCTAGAGAAGCGGAAATGATAACCGGTAAAGATTCATTCTCACCTAAATATGAATATTTAAGATGAAAAGGTAAAATTTTGAGATCTAATGCTGGCGGAGAAATGATAGAAGGTGGGATCATCGAATGATTTTCGGAGTCACAAAGAAGCTCATAGCCTGTAAAAGATACAGACTCGGATGGTGATGAGTCAGGAGTGGCAGACTCAAGCGTGGAAATGGTGTCCTCACTAAGATCATGTGTCAGGTCAAACAGTGATGTAGCAGTGTCGTCGAGATCTGTAAAGCAAAATTCCTCAACTCCGCAACTTTCGGGAGCAATCTCGTGGACAGAGCACACATCGAGAATATGAGCAGAGGGTTCTGATGGCTGACTTCCAATTTTGTAGATGTTTAGTTCAATGGTCATATTTCCAAATGATAAGTTCATTGAACTATTTCTACAATTAATGACAGCATTGGAAGTGGCAAGGAAAGGTCGACCCAAAATCACCGGAATTTGGCTCCGGGGGTTTGTTACAGGCTGTGTATCGAGATCAATGAAGTCTACAGGGAATACGAATTCCCCGACCTTTATCAACACATCCTCTAGTGCACCCCGAGGTTTGGTGATTGACCGGTCTGCCATTTGGAGAGTGCAGTGAGCAGGTTTCAACTCTCCAATCCTGTCACGACCCGAAATTGGCACGTGACGGCCCTAATACTACACAACGTCTACAGGTGTAACATAGTAAAAGAAAGCCAAAACCTAGAAATCTAAACAATTAAAAGACAAGAAAAGTTAAGAAACATTGTTTAAACCTTTAAAAAAAAATCTCAAATATAAATTCTTTAAGTCCAATTTTCTTTCTTGAAAATTTCGGCAGCACCTCCTTTATAAAAACCAACCCCAAAAATGGGTACAACATAAATATAATGTTAAGCATCCCCAACGGGAGAAAATCCACGCCCAAAGGCGGAAAACAACCACCACAACAAATATACGACGCCGTAGCGAAGAAAAAGAAGACGATAGCAAGAAAACTGTATAAAAGACAACAAATCCACAATTTATACAATATCGTCCTCACCAAGTCTCTAAGTCAACAACATAATAGTAGATGGAGAGTATAAGATACAACGAATATACAATACAAATACAGATAACCACCAAAACCCACCTGAACAAAACAGCACACTGTGAGCCGATGCGGTATCTGTAGCAAAAGATGATAGATGAATAGCCAGCATCGACTACTCTGGGGAACACTCTGTAACACCTGTGGCACAACGGGGGTGAGTTTCCAACTCGTGAATAGTAAATAACATATGCAGGTAATCGCAGGAATGTACGTACAGCATGAATCTAAGATATGCAATTTACAGTAATAACATGTCATATAAATGTAGAATAATGGAAAGTACACTAACAAGTACAACCAATATATATAAAACAATAATGATATAACACAGTATGCAATAATCATGCAATGGAGGTATGAGAATGTAAATGTGCAACACTCAGGTACTCCTAATACATGAAACAGTGCACAAATAGATAAAGGTGAGGTATGGAGTGAAATATGTCATTTCCACGGAATCCTGTGATCGTGGTAGGATCACACTCCATCAAGGCGAATCAAATCCCAATTCCTCAAATCAGCCCCCAAATTGGCTCTCATATCATCTAAATATCGCATTCTCCTCAATTTCACAATATTAAGTATATCTCGTATATCCCGCATGTACAACATCAAGTATATCTCACATATATCGAATGTACAACATCAAGTATATATCACATATATCGAATGTACAACATCAAGTATATATCACATATATCGAATGTACAATATCAAGTGGATCTCACATATCTCGTATGTACCATATCAAGTATATCTCACATATCTCAAATGTACAACAGCAAGTGGATATCACATATCTCGTATGTACCATATCAAGTATATCTCACATATATCTCCAGTATCCAATCTCAAATGAATCTCTTATATCCCGAATCAAATCTCCAGCAAAATTCTAACATCCTAAATATAATGGCATAATAAATATGATGAGGTCAATACACCTATATTAGTGTCCCATTCCCCTAATATTGGTGTAAGGGTATATATAACAGCGGCTCAATCCCCTGTTACATATACAAATGAGTAATTGGAAATATCATTAAACCAATGTGCCAAGTATCGACACAGAAATGCTGATCCATCAGGTGCTGTCTCCATGACTGGCCCCCCTGATGGCTACGTATCATACGCTATCCCGAGAGCTCGAGTGCCTAGCTCTGACCCTCGCCTCTCGACGTATCCATACGCACATGACTCCCGTCGATATCCACTCGATAGCCGATGAGTCATTGGTCCTGTCACCGGATGGTATGGTTCCCCTAAGCCTCATCGCCTAGCACCGCGAAATCGTTCTTGCTTCGGGGTACCCCCGGGCCCCACCATGTACCCACAGACAGTGCCTCCTCACTCCTCAAATCAGGCATATATCAGAACCGACAAATCTCATGGTGGCTGCGGAAATATCAATATCAAGGAAACCGGGTCTTTCAAATAATGCATAATTTCATGAACTACCACGGTCCCCAAATCCAGAAAACATCATGAAAAATCCATATAACAATGCGAAAATCCATGAATATAATATGTGCGCCATATCTGAAATGCAAGCATATAAAGAAAAAACCGCTAATTAACTGCATCAAGTTAATACAAATATCATGCGGTTCCTATTTATCCACTTCTAAATAACATCAAGTGAAGGTAAACATGTAGCGAAAACCAGATGTATGTGAAATCAATAAGGTATAGCAAGATAATGTGTCTACCTATAAGCAATAATATAGTATACCCCCTGGGTATAAGAACAATATGTGCAAGGTATACCTGTAGCTATGACAGGGAGTGTGTATGTACCTATCACTAATGGTACAATACTCTATAGGAATACAGGTATGCTAAATGCCATATATGATAAGCAGTATGAATCAATGTCACAATGTCCCTAACCAAGCAATATAACATCTACAAGTGGTTTGTGTGTGACATGGCAATTATTGACTGTGTGTGTAGCATATAATCAGTGCTCGTGCAACATGAATCGTCAATAATATGTGCAGTGTCCTACTATTACTAGTCCAGGAACAAGTACATCTAAGTAATAGGGTAAAGGCGCAATTCGAACAATAACGTAGAATATGCGACAAGTAATAAAATCTCTAGCCCTGACGCATAACGCCATGCGGGTGATTCCCCTTTAGATATTAAATCTACTCACCAACGCTCCAAGCTAGGTGAAGCCTACCACCTGTTTTCCCGTTGTCGTAGCGTCCGAAGTCCCCGCTTGCGAACCTAAAATTTCACAAACACAACACATAAGCGAATATCCTGCATCGACGAAAAGACAACGAAACGCGAAGAAAACGCCCGGAAAATTACACTGCGCGCTTAGCGCATCTATCGCGCACGATACCGGCCAAAAACCCTAATTGGGGTCGCTAAACAACAAAACACCAAGATTGGACCCCGATCGTCCCGATCGCGCAACACAACACAAGAATTACGAGGAATACAATAGATATAACCTCGTAACGACCAATCGAACCCACGTCGGAAAAATCCCGAAATCTAGTAAGCAACCTATCGCAAAATTCCGTACTAGTTTCAAGCTAATGCATATCTAGCGATAACAAACACCTTAAAATAGCTTAACTAAGCTACCTAAACCATTCCTATATTTTTAACACTCGCTAATTATGTTTTAGCAAAAACCTAGTAAGCTAATTACATAATTAAACAAAGTGATCATTAACAAAAATTAACATTTTCTACTAGGTTAATCTTCTCCAAAACACAAATTAACACTTCAAAAGAACACTAAACACATAAACAAAATTTAACCCTAACATGAATTTCTTAAACCAAAAATAAATGAATTAATCATAATATAAAAACTAAACTAAACACATAATTAGCTAACTAAACTAGCTAGAATAAAATTAAAGCAAATATAAAAGGATTAAGGTAAGAATTATACCTCCCCAAGAACACAAAATGAAACTTAATACAACATCTTAGCTTCAAAAACCAAGATTTAATGAAGATCCATGAAGGATTAGTGAAGGAAATGAAGGAAAAATGATTATATTTGAATTTGTATGAATTAAATTGGATTTTTCATGATTTATTTGATGAAAAATGAGTTGAAAATGGGTCGAAATGATGGAGGGTAGCAAGGAGAAGGGAAGGGCCGGCCAAGGGGAGAATGGGGTGATTTTTGGTGAAGTGTTTGGAATTTTCTAGCAAAAGAAAACAATTAATGCACATTTAATGCAAAAATGCCACCTTTTATTCATTTTTTTTAAAAAAAATAATTCCCTTTGATCAAAAAATATCTAGATATTTAAAAAGAAGGTTCTAAAATAATTTTAGTGATGATTCCCAAAAATTTTCATTTAGAAAAATTTTCCTGATTTACGCGCATATTTTACCGGCTAAAATAATATTTTATTTGGGAAAAATTCTATCTGAACCAAAACCTCCCAATTACTCCTAAAGTTCGCGCACAAGTTTTATTTTAGCTAAACTAGGTTCCAGTAAGATTATACGGACGTTTGATCGAAATCGGGTTAAAACGGGAAAAACCGACAATTTTTCCCTAAAACGGAAAAATTCGCAAAACGATTTTTGAAACGTTACAATCTTCCCCCCTTAAAGAAATTCGGTCCCCGAATTAAAATTCATCTACGCGTACCTTCAAGAAGATGAGTACAAAACTCCCAAATCTCGCTCGCAACGTCCCAAGTGATTACTTCACAAAAAGGCTACGTCCAAGAAAAACCCTCCACAGATAGCAAGACCCTTGACCGAAGTTTCCCCACCTGCCGAACCATTTACACCAATGGCTGCCAGTGAATGAAAAGATCGCGTCAAAACTAAATGGTCTGATGCTGAATCATGTGGGAAGTCATGAAGGTAATTGCAAAAATCAACACAAAGAATACGGGGTGAATAATCAAAATCTGGGCGGAAGTGCCAAATTAAAGGCAACGAACTAACTTGCTTAAAGGATCTCAAAAGGACCTAAAATTCTGGGATAAGCTTCCCAAAACTCAACACGTCATTCATTGGAAAAATCCGTAGGAATACATGATCTCCCCACCGCGAACTCAAGTTTACGACCAACACGGTCGACATAAGACCTCTGTCTGCACTGGGCTACTCATCCTGACCTGAACCAACTGGATCATCTCCGAAGTCTAGAGACTAGCTGAGCTCCCAAAATCCTACTACGTAGAGTCAGAAAACAGATTGGTGATCGACACGACCTAACTAAACCTAAAGGTTGCCAATTGGAGTGTCTCCTGATAACAACTATCGAAGGAGAACCCTAACAATGGATAGTGACGATCCCCAACTATCGACAACAACTAACACAAACACACAACAAAACAAACACCTTGTGTTAGTTATGTATATGCCCTAGAGGCCATTGTTGTACATATGATGTATATTATAATGGATGCTTGGATATATATAGAGATGACTTTCTTGCTCGTCATGATAGTATGCTATTTGGTTTCACTTTATCTTAACATGTTGACTTGTATTGGTTTACTGTTTTACTCTCACATGTTGATAAAGCCCTTAGGATCTGTACTCGACTACTGGGACTATGATGAGATCATACTAGTGGGGCCGCGGTAGTCGATGAGTACATCCTATAACTGTTCCTAGTCGAGGGTATATCGAGACAGGGCATCGATACACCAGAGTAGACTAGCGTATACGCATCTTCACCCATATGATGGGCGATGGATGATCCCATATCCATCGGTGTTAGACATCAGAGATGGTGTACGGGTGCTCAGTGGAGACTGGGTACACTGGACGGACTCGCCGAGAACTCCCAGATGGTGATATACCACACGTCAGATGGCAGTTCTCCGGTGACACTGGTACAGGGTAGTCTGTAGACCCGAGATCGTCATAGAGTCTTGTGTGATTCCCACTGTGCTTTGATTTCCACCTTACCACGTCCAAGAGGGCGTGCAAAACGGTGGCTTTTGGGTACAGTCCCGAATCACATGGAGGCAATGAGCGATAGGAGGGGATTCGTCTCTCCCGGTATAGGGAGTTGATGTTGTGCTGTGTTCGATTGGCTATAACTGGAAGTCCCTGGCCAGGGCTGATATGGAGATTTACTGGTAAGTGTTACTAGTAGTTTCTTGACCCGTTATAAGCCACACATCGACACGACTTATCGGTTACTGGGGTCTGACGTATACCACCCCTAGACTTGATATGCGACATATCAGAAGAACAGACCGGACTGTACGGGAGTGTTGCTGGTTGGATTCACAGGAGAACGCACAGGCTAGCTTGTTGATCTTCTGATCGCTCAATACCTGGGTGGCTGTTACGTTTAGCTGACCGCTTGCAGCTTGTGGGTGTTTGATATGATCATCACCTGCTACCGGCGTATTGACGATTCTTTAGAGTCCTACACAGAGGTTTCTTGGCTCAGGCGAAACGGAGTAGAGGCACATATGTGATATGTGCAGGACCGAGAATGATGCGATATGGGATACCGTATTATATTCTCACGATATTTAGTTATGAACCGGGTCATCGGATCAAGTGTTGATTCGATGAATCGGTACATGATATATTAGTCGGTAATATTCGATATAGCCGGATTGTCGGATCAAGTGTTGATTCGATGATTTAATGTATAATAATATATATGATATATTATTACATTATCTAATATTGGCTCGCTTTATTATTTCATTTTCTCACTGGATGATACATTGATATATATGCGATATATGTTAATTGTATTATTTTCTTTTGTTGCAAATATATAATATATATGTGATATATATTATTGTGACATGATATGATTAATTGTTAAACATGTTTTAAGGATGATTAATTGAGGTTAGGGTTTGATTTGGGTTAGATGCTTCATACATCTTCTAGAAGTTTTTGCTTTTGTCATTCTTAAGATATTATAGATGACACATTCTTTAACTCAACCAAACCCTAACTCTAGTTATTTCTCTACTAAATCCTAGCCACTCATCCTTGACCATGGTTAACAAATCAATCATATAGTCTTCTTTCTATTCATCACAAAAGGATTAATATGATTTTTGATTTTCCATCATCATCTTCTTCTCTCTTGAAAAGCTTGCTAGAAAATCCTTAAGTGATGAATAAATATGAGAAAATGATATAAAAAGAAAGCAAAATTACTACTCTCTCATCCTCATGTCATCTAGCCCATGGGATTAGTGTGTTCATCTCTTTTGAGTGAGAAAGCTTGAGTCTTTGCAACTTCGAGGTAGATCATCGGAGATTTGGAATACTTCGAGCTAGCATGGATCGTTCGAGTCGTGGAGCCTCTCATGAGTCCGGGAGATCGTGGATCGCGGCAAAGGGACTTCTACTCGGAGCTTGTGAAGTGAAGGAGCGGACTACAAAGGTTGTAATCCCTCACACTAAGATAAAAGTTATCATCTTGCATGTTAAACCCTAATAATCTAGCAAAGATCCCGGCTTTGGGTTGTTCGGCATGTCTAAATTTTTATCCGGGCATGTTTGATGCCTTTTGAACCTTCACAAGAGTGCCTAGGAACCCTACAGTGGTATCAGAGCCTAGCTAGAGCATTAGGCGATGTGTTTACGAAGTTAAAACTCCGTTCGAACCCGAAACGACGAAAATAGACCCCTCTCTGGAAATTTTTTAAATTTTGGGATTTTTCTGAATTAAAAATATGTAAAAAAATCAGCAGGGAATTCTAAGAATTACCATAAAACCCGAGCCCCCAATTCGATCAAACGGCGGCGGAACCGCGGCGTAAGCATGCTTACGCGGCGGTTCCGCGGCGGATTGATAGGATTGTGACACGTGGCTTTTATGGTAATGTCCGTAGGTGCTTATTGATGCTTCTGGGTATTTTTAATCTGTTTCAGGTGTTGAAAATTCTGGGGTTTGTTTTGTAATAGTAGACTCGATCGGAAATTTTAAATTCGTATTTCTTTCCGGATATTTAGAAATTGTTAAACTATTTGAACGGATATCATTAACTCACTGTTTCCCGGTACGGTAAACTTTCAAGTGTTGAATTTTTATCGGGTTTAAATCTTTCGAAAAAATTGTACAAGTTAAGCGGTGGACCCTCTAGAAGACAACAAACCTTAACTCGATTATGTGACCGTCTTGAACTGCCTTTTGAACCTTCGGGTTTGGGGCAGTACGGCGTGCCACATGTGAGGCGTTGGCTTGACCCTTCTACGGCTGGATCACCGGTACTGTGACATATTCTGGGATTATTTGAACTCCGCTCAAGTGTTGAGCAGTTTAGGAAATTTTGGGTGTTTGATTATCTGTTCGAAAAGTTTAATACTGTCTATTTATCTGGAATGTGATACAATATGTGGAATTCATAGAGTTAGGCATGAAATGCGAAGTATGTGATATTTCGGATTTACGATGTATAAAGTGATTGTGGATTCCAAATGTTGTAGTTTTACACTTTCTTTTCTGTGACCGTAAGTGTAATATGTGATATCGCCGGTTTCGTTGCTATATGTCAACGACAATCGGGATGCGCATATTTACTTACGTTGATGATATGTGATATTATGTGTTGCTGTGATATGTTATATTGGATCGTCGCGTTCTGAATAGCCGGGGGTTTTATGTGAGATGAGGGTTTTTATTTTCATTCATGTAAAATTCATTTGTAATGTAATATTCTTTTATTTGGGGCACTTCCAGGTTGCGGTTGATGTCACCAGTGTATATTATTTACTTTTCCGCATTAGGTAGAGCCAAGGAGGGGAGCATAAGTAACCGGGTTCTAGGGTCCAGTGGGAGGCCATCTCGAGGAGTCGAGACCGGGTCTCCTAACCCTAGAATTGGCAGTGTTACTTGTCTCTCTCGTAGG
Organism: Agapanthus africanus; assembly: GCA_030015575.1. Taxonomy (NCBI): domain Eukaryota; kingdom Viridiplantae; phylum Streptophyta; class Magnoliopsida; order Asparagales; family Amaryllidaceae; genus Agapanthus; species Agapanthus africanus. Next base: position 613,988,453 of record JASDDO010000019.1, read on the forward strand.
GGTCTTGGGATGTGGGTTTGGCTATTCGTCGCGACCGTGGAATCCGTGTTTTATACAGGCTCGTATTGAAAACACGGACGTCCTAGTATATCCAATATTTCATATATGTTCTTCTGCTGCAATGTTCTGTGATGAGATCATATTACTGCCTGAGACGAATGCTTATACTATATATATATGCTGATATATAAATATTACTGCTTTCGTTTCTTCTGTGATGCTTAGGAAGCATAAGCTGATGGGATTTTTATTAATGAGATTAATAAAAGAAAAGAAACCTAAAGATGTTGTAGAATCAAAAACTTTATAAAAAGGGGTAGCTACAGTTTTGTTTTGCACAGTGATATATATGATATATCCTGCACCTTATTCGATGAGGAAAGGACCGAGATTCCTTCATCGGGAGTGACTCCTTTAGCGAAACTGGCAGATGCTACAACACTCGGTTTTTCTTTTGATTGTTTTTAGAATTTTGCTTTGCACAGCGATATATATGATATATCCTGCACCTTATTCGATGAGGAAAGGGCCGACGATCCCTTCACCGGGAGTGACCCCTTTAGCGAAACTAAGAAAAGCCTCAAAAACACTCCTTTTGAAAAACTTCACTCGATTCTACGACGATATCAAGTTCATTAAGCTCAGGGTTTTCAGAAAAACCTGCATAGCCCTCCGTCATTTCAGATAAGTAATATTTAGTATTCGTGCTACGGTAGTTTGGCATGCGTCAAGGCGTAGTGTACGGTAGCTGATTATTACTTATCTGCAGCATGAGATGCGATTGGATTAGGGTATTCGTACGGCGTTGTTTGGCATGCGTCAAGGGTCGTACGGGTGGGTTTAATTCAATCACGAAATGTACGGGTTGAACTTGACTAGTGGACTATGGGTTGTTTGGCATGCGTCAAGGTCATAGCACACTAGGGGTAAAAGCTTTATCGGGTATTTCAAGCGTTGAAATTTGCAATGAGATTGCATACCTTCTATGAGATAGTTGGATCCCGATACCCACTGCGAGTAAGAGTTACTCCTGGGAGAGTTTTACACAGGACAATTAGTCATTCAAGTAGGTGTCTAGAAAAGTGTTAACGAGGTTACGCCTCTGGGAAAACGAGGTTTACTTTAATTAGGTCCGTGCGATAGCACGGGGAACCTCCCTCAAAGTACCGACACTGATCTGGCTGAAAGATTGACGAAATTGTAGGGTGTAATTAATCCCGGCTAATCTTACCTTTTAGGGTTTTAAGGTAGATTTGATAAAACCAGTGGGAGACATCCTGATTAGATAAGATAATAACCAATCTAATCTTGCAAGAGCATACGCTAAAGTGTTTTCTTCTCTCTCTCTCCAGGTAGCGACCATATCATGCCATAATCAAGATAATAATATGGATGTATTGACTGAACCCAATTATTATACTGTGCTAGGGAATGTTGGACCCGTTCTTTCTTATAAGAGTTATAAGACTGAACAGGAAATAGAAGAATATCTGGATTCTCACGCCGCCCAAAAGAACATGCATGTTGATGCATCTTCTTCGGGTGTGTTAGTTATTGAGAACTGTTTCTCAGTTCACCCTACGTCCTGGGTATTAGATACCGGATCAGGATCCCACATATGTAAGTTGTTACATAGGCTACGAAAAGGTAGAGAACTGGGAAAAGGTGATCATTCCGTTCAAGTAGGGAACGGTGCAAGTATTGTAGCCAAAGCAGTTGGCGAATATCACCTTGTATTGCCAAGTCGTAATACACTGATTCTAAATGAGTGCTATTATATACCGAACATGATGTGCAACATTATATCAGTTTCTTTATTGAGTAAAGAGGGATATAATTTTGTAGTACAGGATAATGTTATGAACATATTCCTAGATCAAAAGTTGATTGCATCAGGCTCGTTACATAATGGCATATTCATTCTAAATCAGAATACAGTCCTGAATATACAAAACACACACAAGAGGAAAAGTTCAGATATGAACGAATCCTACTTGTGGCATTGTAGACTTGGTCATATCAATGCGACACGACTGGCTAAGTTGCATAAAGATGGTTATTTGAATCCGTTCGAATTATCATCTTATGATACTTGCCATTCATGTCTCAAAGGAAAAATGACCAAAGCTCCGTTTAGTGGACACGGAGAAAGAGTTACCGAACTCTTAGGACCGGTACATAGTGATGTATGCGATCCCATGTCTACGCATGCCAGGAACGGTTCTTCCTACTTCATTACATTCACTGACGATCTCTCAAGATTCGGATATGTGTTCCTGATGAAACACAAGTCTGAAGCTTTTGAGAAATTCAGAGAATATAAGCAAGAAGTAGAGAATCAAACGGGCAAAAGTATTAAGATTCTTCGATCTGATCGAGGAGGTGAATACTTAAGCAGTGAGTTCCTAGATTATCTAAAAGAGAATGGGATTCTCTCTCAGCTTACTCCTCCTTATACACCACAGCATAACGGTGTATCTGAGCGAAGAAATCGCACCCTATTAGATATGGTGCGCTCGATGATGAGTACAGCTGAGTTACCTATTTCTTTTTGGGGGTATGCGCTTGAGACAGCCATAGACCTATTGAATAGAGTTCCTACCAAATCTGTGCCTACCACTCCATATGAGATATGGAAAGGGAAGAGACCACATCTTAATTACATTAAGATATGGGGTTGTCCGGCCTATGTCAACAGACAAAATCCGGACAAACTCGAGGCAAGATCTGTCTTATGTAAGTTTGTAGGATATCCCAAAAACTCACAAGGGTATATCTTCTACCACCCCGAGGAACAAAAGGTGTTTGTTTCTCGACATGCCACTTTCTTAGAAAAAGGTTTTCTTATGAAACAGAACAGTAGCATTGAGGTAGAACTGGAAGAGGTTCCAGCAGAACAAACTACAACAGATGATTTAGTGGAACCAGAGGATTCAGTAGTACCCGACGAACCCCAGCCTCTCCGCCGATCTAGTAGGGTTTCTCGTCCACCTGAGAGATACTACGGTTTTCTCATTGATGGTGGAAGCGAGGATTGCATCATGGATGATGATGACCCAACTAGTTTCGAGCAGGCCATCACGAGTGGTGACTCTGTGAAATGGCTGGATGCAATGCGATCTGAGATGGAATCCATGTACACCAATAAAGTATGGATTTTGGAAAATGCTCCTGAAGGGGTAAAACCCATTGGGAGCAAGTGGATTTTTAAAAAGAAATTTGGTGTAGATGGAAAAGTTGAGACTTTCAAAGCTAGACTTGTAGCAAAGGGTTTTCGTCAACGACCAGGTGTGGATTATGACGAAACCTTTTCTCCAGTGGCTATGCTTAAGTCCATCCGGATCTTACTTGCCATTGCTGCATACCATGACTACGAAATCTGGCAAATGGATGTTAAGACCGCCTTTCTAAACGGTGATTTAGAAGAGAGCGTTTACATGACTCAGTCAGAGGGTTTCGTAGATAGTGGGAGCAGCGGAAAGGTGTGCAAGCTAATTAAATCCATTTATGGGTTAAAGCAAGCATCGCGGAGTTGGAACATCTATTTTGATGTTGTAGTCAAAGAGTTTGACTTCATCAAAAATATAGATGAACCTTGTATCTATAAGAAGGTAGCAGAGGGTAAGGTTGTCTTCCTCGTATTGTACGTGGATGACATACTCTTGATAGGAAATGATATTCCTATGCCGCAATCAGTCAAGCTCTTCTTATCACAGAGATTCTCAATGAAAGATCTAGGTGATGCCTCCTGCATATTGGGAATCATGATCTATAGAGATAGATCTAAGAGGATACTGGGATTGTCCCAATCCATGTACATTGACACCATACTAAAGAGGTTTAGTATGGAAGAATCCAAGCGTGGGAACCAACCCACGATCTCTGGACTCACTCTCTCCAAAGAGATGTCTCCCAAGACTGATTTGGAGAGAGCTCGCATGCAAGGGATACCCTATGCTTCGGCAGTAGGCTCTATCATGTATGCGATGCTATGTACCAGACCCGATGTAGCATACTCACTAAGTGTAGTGAGTCGGTATCAAGCAGATCCTGGAGAGAGTCACTGGACAGCTGTGAAGAACATTCTCAAGTACTTACGAAGGACTAAGGAGATGTTCTTGGTGTGTGGTAACGGAGAACTCCAGGTGGAGTCCTTTACCGATTCCAGCTTCCAAAGTGATAAGGACGACTCTAAGTCGCATTCGGATTTTGTCTTTACCCTCAATGGAGGGGCGATATGTTGGAAGAGTTCCAAACAGGATACCGTTGCAGACTCAACGATGGAGGCTGAATACATCGCTGCCAACGATGCTGCCAAAGAGGCTGTCTGGATCAAGAAGTTCATTAGTGAACTTGGTGTTGTTCCATCCATTGAGCATCTAATACCTCTGTATTGCGATAACAATGGAGCTGTGGCTTTGGCCAAGGAACCCAGATCCCATCAAAAGTCCAGACATATTCTGAGGCGGTATCACCTGATCAGGGAGATAGTTGATCGCCGGGAGATCGAGGTCAGGAGAGTAGATATGAAGGACAACACTGCGGATCCATTCACGAAGGCTATTCCCCAGATACAGTTTGAGAGATTATTCGGGATGCTAGGTATGCGATACTACAGCAGCTGGCCTTAGTGCAAGTGGGAGATTGTTAGTTATGTATATGCCCTAGAGGCCATTGTTGTACATATGATGTATATTATAATGGATGCTTGGATATATATAGAGATGACTTTCTTGCTCGTCATGATAGTATGCTATTTGGTTTCACTTTATCTTAACATGTTGACTTGTATTGGTTTACTGTTTTACTCTCACATGTTGATAAAGCCCTTAGGATCTGTACTCGACTACTGGGACTATGATGAGATCATACTAGTGGGGCCGCGGTAGTCGATGAGTACATCCTATAACTGTTCCTAGTCGAGGGTATATCGAGACAGGGCATCGATACACCAGAGTAGACTAGTGTATACGCATCTTGACCCATATGATAGGCGATGGATGATCCCATATCCATCGGTGTTAGACATCAGAGATGGTGTACGGGTGCTCAGTGGAGACTTGGTACACTGGACGGACTCGCCGAGAACTCCCAGATGGTGATATACCACACGTCAGATGGCAGTTCACCGGTGACACTGGTACAAGGTAGTCTGTAGACCCGAGATCGTCATAGAGTCTTGTGTGATTCCCACTGTGCTTTGATTTCCACCATACCACGTCCAAGAGGGCGTGCAAAACGGTGGCTTTTGGGTACAGTCCCGAATCACATGGAGGCAATGAGCGATAGGAGGGGATTCGTCTTTCCCGGTATAGGGAGTTGATGTTGTGCTGTGTTCGATTGGCTATAACTGGAAGTCCCTGGCCAGGGCTGATATGGAGATTTACAGGTAAGTGTTACTAGTAGTTTCTCAACCCGTTATAAGCCACACATCGACACGACTTATCGGTTACTGGGGTCTGACGTATACCACCCCTAGACTTGATATGCGACATATCAGACGAACAGACCGGACTGTACGGGTGTGTTACTGGTTGGATTCACAGGAGAACGCACAGGCTAGCTTGTTGATCTTCTGATCGCTCAATACCTGGGTGGCTGTTACGTTTAGCTGACCGCTTGCAGCTTGTGGGTGTTTGATATGATCATCACCTGCTACCGGCGTATTGACGATTCTTTAGAGTCCTATACAGAGGTTTCTTGGCTCAGGCGAAACGGAGTAGAGGCACATATGTGATATGTGCAGGACCGAGAATGATGCGATATGGGATACCGTATTATATTCTCGCGATATTTAGTTATGAACCGGGTCATCGGATCAAGTGTTGATTCGATGAATCGGTACATGATATATTAGTCGGTAATATTCGATATAGCCGGATCGTCGGATCAAGTGTTGATTCGATAATTTAATGTATAATAATATATATGATATATTATTACATTATCTAATATTGGCTCGCTTTATTATTTCATTTTCTCACTGGATGATACATTGATATATATGCGATATATGTTAATTGTATTATTTTCTTTTGTTGCAAATATATAATATATATGTGATATATATTATTGTGACATGATATGATTAATTGTTAAACATGTTTTAAGGATGATTAATTGAGGTTAGGGTTTGATTTGGGTTAGATGCTTCATGCATCTTCTAGAAGTTTTTGCTTTTGTCATTCTTAAGATATTATGGATGACACATTCTTTAACTCAACCAAACCCTAACTCTAGTTATTTCTCTACTAAATCCTAGCCACTCATCCTTGACCATGGTTAACAAATCAATCATATAGTCTTCTTTCTATTCATCACAAAAGGATTAATATGATTTTTGATTTTCCATCATCATCTTCTTCTCTCTTGAAAAGCTTGCTAGAAAATCCTTAAGTGATGAATAAATATGAGAAAATGATATAAAAAGAAAGCAAAATTACTACTCTCTCATCCTCATCTCATCTAGCCCATGGGATTAGTGTGTTCATCTCTTTTGAGTGAGAAAGCTTGAGTCTTTACAACTTCGAGGTAGATCATCGGAGATTTGGAATACTTCGAGCTAGCATGGATCGTTCAAGTCGTGGAGCCTCTCATGAGTCCGGGAGATCGTGGATCGCGGCAAAGGGACTTCTACTCGGAGCTTGTGAAGTGAAGGAGCGGACTACAAAGGTTGTAATCCCTCACACTTAGATAAAAGTTATCATCTTGCATGTTAAACCCTAATAATCTAGCAAAGATCCCGGCTTTGGGTTGTTCGGCACGTCTAAATTTTTATCCGGGCATGTTTGATGCCTTTTGAACCTTCACAAGAGTGCCTAGGAACCCTACACCTTGAAACGAAACCTGAAATTTCTCTTTACATTCCTGTCCACCCGTAACTATCTCACAAGTCACGTCATTGTTGGCGGAACCTGAATAAACATAGAGAATTGACTGATGTGCTTGCTCTAGGATTCCACGTCCCTACCCGATAAATCAGGTACACAAACGCATTCCTAACTTAGCACACCCTTGTCACAATCAAAGACTCCGAATCATTACCCAGCCGAGTATACTCAAGTATCTCTAACGAACGAGCGTCGGCGAGCAGTGTCACAACCACACAAAATCGAGCCACTCTCATGAAACATTACAGTTAAATCACAAAGTCGCCCGAACCAAAAGCAAGAACTGATGCAGTTGCTAACCAAATCTCTAACTGCTGAAAACTCCGTACACATGCCTCAGTCCAAAGAAAAGAAACCTCCATTCCGGTCATTCCAGTCAACGGTGCAACAATACGCTAATAATACTGCACGAAACGGCGGCAAAAACCTGCTAAGCCCAAATTCAGCGGACCTCCGTCCTGCACACAAGTCTGGGCCTAAGCTGTACGGTCACGACCTCCCTCGGAACCATACGAAACCGTCTCCCGTAACTATAAGACCTAGGAGTCAACACAAACAAGCCTGAAGGAACACTTCGAGAACCTAGCAAACAGCTGGGGCTCTACCAATGTCTGCAAAACAAATCCTCAAGTGATGCTCCTGTTCCTCAAGACACGCTAGAAAAGACCAAAATGTCGTCAATAACACAACAAAACTGGTCGAGGAACGGCCTGAAGAAATCTGGTGCATCATATCCACGAATGCTGGTAGGGCATTGGCGAGTCCAAAGACACCACCAAAACACACAAAGCCATAGCACGCACAAGAGCAGTATTCGGAATGCCATCACTCCGAACCCGCAACGACGATGACCTGATCCCAACAACTTAGAAAAAGTCCCGCACTCTGGAGATGATCGAAGAAATCGTCAATGCGAGGTAAATGATACCAATCCGCACCGTAAGCTGGTTCAATTAATGATCCATCAATCCACAACCGCACTCTGTCGTATTTCTCCTTGACGAACAAAAAAATAGGAACTCCCAAAAGCGAAACACTCGGACACACAAACCTCCCTAACAACAACTCTGCAGTAGATCCTTAAGCTCCCTAAGCTTCGCCAGCTTATTTGGAACGTCGGAAAACTCTTGTACGAAAGGAACCCGGTCCAACAATCCTACTGTAGCTCCGGTATCTCGAATAAACGCCAAGAATCCACGACATTTCCTCCAAAAGCTGACTAGCGAAAAAGGCTGAATTCAAGCTGTGAGAAGCGGCACAACTATCCACCTGCACAACAAGAACTGACTCGCCGGGAAAACAATTTCTGACTGTTTCCTCACGGTAGTCCACAGACGCCAACACGTAGCTAACCAATCCATGCCCAGGAGAACGTCAAATCCAACCTCTCTAGAAGGATCAAGTGACGGTAGAATCTCCTAACCGATTGGCATACGACTGAAATACGTGCCACGCAACAAAAGAATCGCTGACAGATGTTAACACAATAAACGGCTGATCTAGCTAACACGATCCTCGTCCCAACCACGGCACAAAGTGTGAAAACCAACAAATACATCAAACGAACATGTGAATAAAGGATACCTGAAAACTCTGCATTGGACGCCTGAGCGTCCCGATGAGTAGAAGCAAACTCCTGTGTCTGCCTCCTACCCGCAGCTGTCAGAACCCTTCCTATGCCAGACTGACCCCTCAGAGAAAACCTTCCGCGCCCACGACCTCTTAGAACACGACTCTGACGCGGTGCTAAGGAACAGTCCCTGATGAAGTGATGAAGGCTCCCGCATCGAAAACATCCATACGACGGCTGCTGGCCCTCCAAGGGATGAAAGCTGAACGACTGACCACGTCCTAAGCCTCTACCACTCCCACGACGGTCACGAAATCTGTCTCGATGACTAGGCCTCTGTCCCTGGACTGGCACACCGGTACTGGTCCTCCACTGTCCTGGAACTCGCAAAGTCTCTGGAATACGTGTCTCGTCAACTAGGGCTGCATCCACTGGTGCTATGTAACTGATGTAAAGCTGTGTGCTGATCGCAAGAAACAACTAGGTAACAGGGGTGACAACCTCCTGTCGTTGCGCTCGAATGGTCTCCACCAAAGAACTCATCGTCTGGCGCAAGTCCTGCATCTCTGCCACAAGCCTAGCGATACCATCTGTTGAAGGCGGATCCGTCGGCACCTGTGCAACGAGCGTGCCATCCTGGTCAATCATCGCTTTCCCCGAGTCAATACTAACCTCGGCCCTCGCTGCACCTCACTAAGTCCCCATAGTCGTCGTCGGCAAAGGCTATAAATAGGAATAGGATTCGATATGAATACGGAAATCGAATCACAAGGATATGAATCATCAAGGAAGGAATTTCAAGTAATTGTACTTAGGTCACATTAGACGGAGTACTGCATCGTGATTATGCTGCAGACATACACACACTACGTTACTCTGCTTAAGCTACCTACTCCATCATATAAAGGTCAACCTACACTCCGTAAGGTAAAAACCTAGCGCTCTGATACCAACTTTGTCGCGACCCGAAATTGGCACGTGACGGCCCTAATACTAGGCAACGTCTACAGGCGTAACATAGTAAAAGAAAGCCAAAACACAGAAATCTAAACCATTAAATGACAAGAAAAGATAAGAAACATTGTTTAAACCTTTAAAAAAAATCTCAAATATAAATTCTTTAAGTCCAATTTTCTTTCTTGAAAATTTCGGCAGCACCTCCTTTATAAAAACCAACCCCAAAAATGGGTACAACATAAATATAATGTAAAGCATCCCCAACGGGAGCAAATCCACGCCCAAAGGCGGAAAACAACCACCACAACAAATATACGACGCCGTAGCGAAGAAAAAGAAGACGATAGCAAGGAAACTGTATAAAAGACAACAAATCCACAATTTATACTATATCGTCCTCACCAAGTCTCTAAGTCAACAACATAATAGTAGATGGAGAGTACAAGATACAACGAATATACAATACAAATACAGATAACCACCAAAACCCACCTGAACAAAACAGCACACTGTGAGCCGATGCGGTATCTGTAGCAAAAGATAATAGATGAATAGCCAGCCTCGACTACTCTGGGGAACACTCTGTAACACCTGTGGCACAACGAGGGTGAGTTGCCAACTCGTGAATAGTAAATAACATATGCAGGTAATCGCAGGAATGTACGTACAGTATGAATCTAAGATATGCAATTTACAGTAATAACAGGTCATATGAATGTAGAATAATGGAAAGTACACTAACAAGTACAACCAATATATATAAAGCAATAATGATATGACACAGTATGCAATAATCATGCAATGGGGGTATGAGAATGTAAATGTGCAACACTCATGACAGGTACACTAACAGGTACTCCTAATACATGAAACAGTGCACAAATAGATAAAGGTGAGGTATGGAGTGAAATATGTCATTTCCACGGAATCCTGATATCGTGGTAGGATCACACTCCATCAAGACGAATCAAATCCCAATTCCTCAAATCAGCCCTAAAATTGGCTCTCATATCATCTAAATATCGCATTCTCCTCAATTTTACAATATTAAGTATATCTCGTATATCCCGAATGTACAACATCAAATATATCTCACATATATCGAATGTACAACATCAAGTATATATCACATATATCGAATGTACAACATCAAGTATATATCACATATATCGAATGTACAATATCAAGTGGATCTCACATATCTCGTATGTACCATATCAAGTATATCTCACATATCTCGAATGTACAACAGCAAGTGGATATCACATATCTCGTATGTACCATATCAAGTATATCTCACATATATCTCCAGTATCCAATTTCCAATGAATCTCTTATATCCCGAATCAAATCTCCAGCAAAATTCTAACATCCTAAATATAATGGCATAATAAATATGATGAGGTCACTACACCTATATTAGCGTCCCATTCCCCTAATATTGGTGTAAGGGAGTATATAACAGCGGCTCAATCCCCTGTTATATATACAAATGAGTAATTGAAAATATCATGAAACCAATGTGCCAAGCATCGACACAGAAATGCTGATCCATCAGGTGCTGTCTCCATGACTGGCCTTCCTGATGGCTACGTATCATACGCTATCCCCAGAGCTCGAGTGCCTAGCTCTGACCCTCGCCTCTCGACGTATCCATACGCACATGACTCCTGTCGGTATCCACTCGATAGCCGATGAGTCATTGGTCCTGTCACCGGATGGTATGGTTCCCCTATGCCTCATCACCTAGCACCGCAAAATCGTTCTTGCTTCGGGGTACCCCCGGGCCTCACCATGTACCCACAGACGGTGCCTCCTCACTCCTCGAATCGGGAATATATCAAAACCGGCAAATCTCATGGTGGCTGCGGAAACATCAATATCAAGGAAACCGGGTCTTTCAAATAATGCATAATTTCATGAACTACCACGGTCCCCAAATCAAGAAAACTTCATGAAAAATCCATATAACAATGCGAAAATCCATGAATATAATATGTGCGCCATATCTGAAACGCAAGCATATAAAGGAAAAACCACTAATTAACTGCATCAAGTTAATACAAATATCATGCGGTTCCTATTTATCCACTTCTAAATAACATCAAGTGAAGGTAAACATGTAGCTAAAACCAGATGTATGTGAAATCAATAAGGTATAGCAAGATAATGTGTCTACCTATAAGCAATGATATAGTATACCCCCTGGGTATAAGAACAGTATGTGTAAGGTATACCTGTAGCTATGACAGGGAGTGTGTATATACCTATCACTAATGGTACAATACTCTATAGGAATACAGGTATGCTAAATGCCATATATGATAAGCGGTATGAATCAATGTCACAATGTCCATAACCAAGCAATCTAACATCTATAAGTGGTTTGTGTGTGACATGGCAATTATTGACGGTGTGTGTAGCATATAATCAGTACTCGTGCAACATGAATCGTCAATAATATGTGCAGTGTTCTACAACTACTAGTCCAGGCACAACTATATCTAAGTAATAGGGTAAAGGCGCAATTCTAAACTTAACGTAGAATATGCGATAAGTAATAAAATCTCTAGCCCTGACGCATAACACCATGCGGGCGATTTCCCTATAGATGTTAAATCTACTCACCAACGCTCCATGCTAGGTGAAGCCTACCACCTGTTTTCCCCTTGTCGTAGCATCCGAAGTCCCCGCTTGCGAACCTAAAATTTCACGAACACAACACATAAGCAAATATCCTGCATCGACGAAAAGACAACGAAACGCGAAGAAAACGCCGGGAAAATTACACTGCGCGCTTAGCGCATCTATCGCGCACGATACCGGCCAAAAACCCTAATTGGGGTCGCTAAACTATAAAACACCAAGACTGGACCCCGATCGTCCCGATCGCGCAACACAACACAAGAATTATGAGGAATACATTAGATATAACCTCGTAACGACCAATCGAACCCACGTCGGAAAAATCCCGAAAACTAGTAAGCAACCTATCGCAAAATTCCGCACTAGTTTCAAGCTAATGCATATCTAGCGATAACAAACACCTTAAAATAGCTTAACTAAGCTACCTAAACCATTCCTATATTTTTAACACTCGCTAATTATGTTTTAGCAAAAACCTAGTAAGCTAATTGCATAATTAAACAAAGTGATCATTAACAAAAATTAACATTTTCTACTAGGTTAATCTTCTCCAAAACACAAATTAACACTTCAAAAGAACACTAAACACATAAACAAAATTTAACCCTAACATGAATTTCTTAAACCAAAAATAAATGAATTGATCATAATATAAAAACTAAACTAAACACATAATTAGCTAACTAAACTAGCTAGAATAAGATTAAAGCAAATATAAAAGGATTAAGGTAAGAATTATACCTCCCCAAGAACACAAAATGAAACTTAATCCAACATCTTAGCATCAAAAACCAAGATTTATTGAAGATCCATGAAGGATTAGTGAAGGAAATGAAGGAAAAATGATTATATTTGAATTTGTATGAATTAAATTGGATTTTTCATGATTTATTTGATGAAAAATGAGTTGAAAATGGGTGGAAATGATGGAGGGCAGCAAGGGGAAGGGAAGGGCCGGCCAAGGGGAGAATGGGGGGATTTTTGGTGAAGTGTGTGGAATTTTCTAGCAAAAGAAAACAATTAATGCACATTTAATGCAAAAATGCCACCTTTTATTCATTTTCTTTTTTTTTTTTTTAAACTAATTCCCTTTGACCAAAAAATATCTAGATATTTAAAAAGAAGGTTCTATAATAATTTTAGTGATGATTCCCAAAAATTTTCATTTAGAAAAATTTTCTCGATTTACGCGCATATTTTACCGGCAAAAATAATATTTTATTTGAGAAAAATTCTATCTGAACCAAAACCTTCCAAATACCCCTAAAGTTTGCGCAAAAGCTTTATTTTAGCTAAACTAGGTGCCGGTAAGTTTATACGGACGTTTGATCGAAATCGGGTTAAAACGGGAAAAACCGACAATTTTGCCCTAAAACGGAAAAATTCGCAAAAAGATCTCTGAAACGTTACAAATCCCTAGCTGCTCATAGACAGAGTATGGAAGTAGGTTAACACTTGCGCCAATGTCTAAAAGAGCACGGTTGATGTTTTTACCCCCAATAGAAATTGATATCGTAGGACATCCTGGGTCCTTACGTTTCTTTGGTAGCTGGGGGATAAAAGCAGTGCTAATGTTATTGGACATGAAGACCTTCTTCGGCACTTGAGTCTTCCTCTTCCTAGTGCACAAGTCCTTAAGAATTTTCGTATAAGCGGGGACTTGTTGAATTGCATCTAGGAGAAGGATGTTGATGTTAACCTGCTTGAACATTTCCATGATTTTCTCCATATGAGGACTCGATCTGTTAGCCCTTAACTGGTTCGGCTAAGGTGCTTTAGCAATGAGCGCTGGGTCCATCATAGAAGAAGGAAGAGGGGGTAGAAAAGATCCCGTAAGAGGAGTGGGGATCTTCTATGAAGAGCTAGAAGAGGTGGGCTGAGGTGGTGAGCCTAGAGGGAAATGGAGAATAGGCTCGCGAGAAGGCGGTGGGGTAGGAGAACAAGAATCAGACGTAGAAGTGTGTGTGTGAGGAAACGTCTCAACCGGGGTGTTGATAGGATTTTCAGTATCATCAACCTCTTCCCCAACATGGTTATCCAGCATTCTTCCTGATCTCAACGTTGTGATGGCATTTACATTGTAATGCCCAGGATTCGGTAGGGGTTGAGACGGAAGTTTCCCTTTTTCTCTCGCACTTAATTCGGACTTATGTCGTGCAATCTCATCTTCCATCGTTTTGATACTCTTAGCTTGGGACGCTGAGTTTTTCTTTATCTCACCGACGGAAGACCTAACCTCGGCCGACATTTCCATGAAATTTGACAGGAGTGATTTCATGGTTTGAGCGACTTGAGAGAACTCGTCAGAGCAGGTCGACTGCATAGGATTAGAAGGTGCAGGAGTGTTGACCTGGTTTTGGAAATTTTGTGACTGGTAGGGGTGCTGGGTGAGATGAAGGGGTTGCTGTTGTGGAGGAAGGGCCCGTTGGAATTGATTAGGGTTTGGAACCGTGTTTTGGGATTGGTTCCAGGGAAAATTCGGGTGATTCCTCCAACCCTGATTGTATGTGGAAGAAAAAGGGTCGTTTCTAGGTCTTTGGAATGCGGCATTGGTATGCTCGAGACCTTGAAACTGAGAGTTTAATGGACATTCTTCCGTTAAGTGAGAAGGGTCAGAACAGCACCCACAAACAGTTTTGGGGAGCGACATTGGGTTCAAGGAGGCTGCTAAAATTTGTGTTCCATAGCCTCGAGCTTCTTTTGCATTGCTGCCATCTTAGCTCGAACACCTATGGACACGTCTATTTGGTGTACGCCACCCCTACTCGATGGCTGGGTTCCAGTCTCCCTCTGTAGTGACTTTTCAGCGAACTTTTCTAAAAATTTCCACGCTTCCCCATCATCCTTAGTCATAAAGGTGCCTTGACACATGTTTTCAAGGTTTTGTTTAGTGGTATGATTACTGCCCTCATATATGATTCGGCAAAGTTCCCATCTTGGGATGCCGTGATGTGGGCATTGAACCAAAAGATCCTTGAATCGTTTAAAGCATTTAGAGAATGGTTCTGCCGGAAGCTGGGAGAATTGATATAGTTCGCTACGGATTCGAGCTGTCTTTTGCATATGGTAGAATTTCTTAAGGAATGCCGCAACGAATTCTTCCCAATTAGTTATGGAATGTGCGGTGGTGTTATATAGCCACTTCTCGGTTAGATCGCACAAGGTAAATGGAAGAAGTCGTAGACGCATGGCATCCACAGAAAGTTGTGATGTACCCATCATTGCGCATACGTTTTCAAATTTGGTAATAAAAACGTACGCGTCTTCAGTCCCGAGACCGCGGAATTTGGGTAGGAGGTTGATGTACTGGGGCTTAATCTCAAAGTTATCCCCGTTGGCTGGTGGAATGGATAAGCAGGTCGAGAGAGGACCTCGCAAAGGGTAGCACGTCTCTTGGAGAGAGATGCGGGGAGGATTCTGCGCACCAACGGACGGCGGCAGAGCAGCGGTAAAGAGGTTCGATGGAGACGGATCCATCGGTGTGGGTGTGGTGGTGGGTAAAAGAAAGGTAAATGGAGAAATACCGACTTCGGAGTCGATCGAGGGGACGCGGACAAGTCGGGCACTAGAATCCCGTGTCCAGCCTATCTTGCACTAAAAGGGGTTAGTACAAGTGGCAGCGTGATTTATAATTAGGGGAAATGAAGTGAATGCGGTGTTTGTTTTGAAAATTATACGGATTTTGAAAAGATGATGCAATCACAACAAATGCAACAGGCAACCCTAAAATTTATGGTCACCTAGGTCCAATCTCTAGACCGCTCCTAACTTCCAAAAGACAAGTCGCAGGATAAAATCCTCCACTGCCTCTTTGTTTCTCCTGTAGCCAGGTAAGTGCCAGGTAAGTGGGAGGTTCTCCACTACGTAAGTAGTGGGCCTAATTAAGTAACCACTAGCCTTTGACACACTTTCCTTAGACACCACAAAAAGAAACGCGGATAAGCAATGAATTACCCATGGCCTTCTTTTGTCCTAAGTGAGCGCGACGGTCCTTAGAGTCATCTCTAGATATTTTTTAATTAATGAGAGTAATGCGGATGCAAGTTTGTGATTTTTGGGGCTTAGGAAGGGTAATGAACTCCCCACGTAATCTGGATTTGGCCGTGCCCCTTAATGACCGTATTAATTATGCAAACAACCACAAAATCAAAAACAAGCACAATTTATGTTGCTTTTTGCGGCGCTGCGATGTTTGCAAAGAATCCTGCAACAAATTGTTAATTGGAGAAGATTTTAGGAAGGAGATAAGAAAGATAGAAGTTACCTGCTAAAATTTTTCCAGAGAACCCCTTGAACCGCTGCGCTTCCGCCACAATTGTCTCCTTAGACCGCGGATCTGCCGCGCCTCAAGCTCCTCTCTGCACAAAAAATCACCAGAGCACTCCTGAACACCTCCTTAGCTCTCTGGAATTCTCTAAATAATTTTCTAATTTCACAGCAAGCTCCAGATTTTCTTGCAATTAACCACAACAACTCGTTTAGTGTTTTGCGCGAGTTTTGATCTCAAAATTTTAGATGGAATAAACTTTTCAACTCAAATTTCAAAAAATGAACAAATAGCACACGATCCCCGGCAACGGCGCCATTTTGATTGAATGAGATTCTTGATGTGTAGTTGGTTTTTTTAGAAAAAAGAATTTAGAAATCACAACCAAAAATATTTTGACCGCAATCAATAACGGTGTCAGATGTAGCGCGTTAGTAAGTGCGGATCGTCCACAGGGAAAGTGAGATCCGTTCAATTTCCGAATTAGATGAGTTGAAAATTTAAGGAAAAGAAAAGAAAACAATTCATGATTTACATTTGAAGATCAAAAAAATAAGAAAAATCTAGATCTAGAAAAAAACATTAAAAACAAGAATTGAGATGTGTGATAATTTCCAACCAACAATCATGATTAGAAGTATGGCTCGTAGGAGTAGATCGGATCTATAGATGCGATGAGATCTAATGATTACTCATTCTTATCCATTAACGAATTGATAGTAGATCGATGCAAATTCATCGAGGTTTAAGGATCTTGTGAGGAAATTAGGGATTTCGCAACTCATCCTTTGTCCTTTCGATGGATCGCATTCAAATTCTAGCTTCTAGTTAATCAAATGTTTAATAGTTGTTCCCTAGTTTCGAGTGAACACGATCAAGAAAGCATCATCTCGAAACTAGGTTATTAATCATTTGATTCACTAGAATTTCCAAACATTATAGGATTTAAGAATTGTAAAAATATCTAAATCATCATCATCTAAAGATCGTCACAACTCCTACACAAGCGGAGATTACTCAAACATCATGATCACAAACACAATCACAAATTAAGATCTAATCATTATGCTTGAATTAAAAGATAAGCAAGAATATAGAAAATTCACCTTTATTTATCGACAAATTTCGTTACAACTCTCTTGAATTTACAAAAGGAAGGAACTAGATTGTCGATTTCGGCTTCGCTCGGCTCCTTGAGTCGCGGATCGGCGTGGATCTCTTGCTCCGTTGAAAATCCGGCGTCGCTTCTAAAGGTTGAAGGAATTCTTGCTTGAATTGATCTCGGGATCTTGATCTTGAGGTTGAATTGGAATTTGGCACAAGTTTTGTCACTAAACTTGTGGAGGGAAGAAGATGGTGATTATTGAACAACCTTCACCCTAGATCTAGGCTCTCTTATATAGAACTCCAAATTATAGATCTAGGATTGAAATTTGAATTCCATCCACAAGTTTGTTAGCCAAAAGATTTAAATTTCCCTCCAAAAGTTAGTTAAGCCCAAAATTGGAATTTCCCTCCAAGAGTTTGTTAAGCCGAGCCTTCTAGATGTGCCACGTGGAGCTTCTGGGGTCTTCTGGAAGCTCTGGCCGTTAGACGTAAGCACATGCCAAAATTTGAAGCCATGATCACATTATATGGCCGCGGATCTGCGGCGCCAAGGGGGTTTGGGCCGCGGATCCGCGGTCCTTTATGGGCTTTGGAAGTTGAATTTTATTCTGTGGGCTTGGGATGTAATATGGGCCTTATTCTGATGTGTTGAATTTTATTTGGCCTTTTGTATTGCTACCAGATCTTGAGTCTTTGAGTTGGCGTTTCTTTTATCAGATCTTTTCCCAATTTTGGGCTTTTGCTTCTGGAATTTCCTGCATTAAATCCCAGACAAGAGTTGGGCAATACAAGGATGATATGATGCTATGAAACACAGTCAATTTCCCTAAAAGTGCCGGTTTTAGTATACAGTACAAGTAATCCAGTATTTTACACGTGTTTTGCAAATATGTGCGATATGAATACCGGATACCTATACATGAATGCAAAATGTAGGGAAATTGCCGTGTTAGAAATGCAGTATTTTCGACTGATCAACACCTTTCTTGACACCTACTTGGTTTATAGCATTAATCGTTAAGTGACGAATCTCCTGATAAGTAGCATATACTCACAGGAGGATCGGGATCCAAATATCATCGTATGATAATGTTGAAGGAATCTGACCAACATTCATCAAACTCCAAATGGTATGGATCTCTTTGCAAATTTCAGTTTCTTTAGAAATTCCCGATATAGATTTTTGCCCCATGTTCTTATGACCTTGACGAAAGCCAACAAATCATAAAACACATGTCAAGTTCTGCCCATCATTATCTTGTTAATTTGAACCCACCCGTATATACCCTTGACGAAAGCCAACAAGGTTATACGACTGTCCCAAACCAACTTATCTATCTATGCAACAAATGAATACCCCAGCAGCTACCAAACACTATGCCTTGACGAAAGCCAACAAACATAGCTTGAATACTACTGACCATCCATAAGAAATGACGGAGGGCTACGACTGGTTTTGGCGAAATCGTGAACGTAGTGAACTTGATATAATCGAAGGAACCTGATAGCTTTTTAAAAGGAGTGGTTAAAGCTCCGCAATTAAAAATTGTGCTCTTTTAAAATAACCGAGTGGTTTCTTTTAAATTGTTCCAACGATTCAACTTTTGGTTTATTTTCTTTGCATTATAAATAATGCGTCCCATCATTAACCTATCATTGCAGAAAACAACGAAAATACAACGTCCTCTTATGCCATCCGCATTCGCCACGGGTTCCCGTCATCTCCCGTTAGGTTACTTAACTAACGACAGAGCGGGGGCTGGGCTAGCACGGGTGTAAAACATAAGTGACGTCTAAATAGCTATCATATATAGATATTGTACATTCGTCAGACGCAATAATAGGCATTCCAGATCTCATATGAACTTTATTGGATTTGCAAGCAATCCGCGTTTGTTTAGAGCCTGCAACAAAAGACGGATTACACAGTTGTGATGAATAGCCATTACCCCACCCTAGACCCCTACGGGTACGGCAAACTACCCGTCAAATACCCGAAGTGAAGCGGTCTCCCTCTACAAAGTGAGTAGGCCACTAAACACTTTAAAGTACCCGGTAGTTTGTGCACCCCACCTTGGGTCTATCCTAGGAGAAAAAAACAGTAAAATGATATAATACAACAGTGGCTACAACCGCAACCTGGATGTACCCCACAAAATAATATTACAACATATTACAATTACATCGAATGAATTAAAATAATAACCCATCACAAACCCCGGCTAATCATCACAACAGTCCAATACAGTTCACATCCACAAACAGTAAAAACCATTACAGAAATGTGCAACCCCATACCAACCGACATACTAGCAGTTAGGGGAGGTTTACGAACACATTATACAAACACAGATATAATCAAATTAGCAAACATCGTAAGATTTCGATCGAGCAAAACACTTTAGATTCTACTGCAAAACTTCTCTGTGCACCTGAGATCTTAGCAGAAAATAAAATATCCAGAAATATCACAGTTAACACCAGAAGGTCACTGAAGAAATTTGGGCCGACTCGGCCCTAACTCGGCCGCGGATCCGCGGCGGATTGCATGGATCCGCCGCGGTTCCGCGGCAAGTTAGTCGAGTTACACGGCCAAATTTCTTGAGTACCCCTATAATTTCCTTCTTGTTATTCTGCAAGTCCCTGAAAATTTTTAGGGCCTGTTTTAATTTCGACAGAAACTGTGCAAAACGATGATCTTTCCGGTTCTTTTTGCGTTCGAAATACTTACGACTTTGCTAATGAGTTAATTATTGTTTAGCGAGGCTCTGATACCACTGTAAGTCGATGTACAACACCTCACGACTTGCGGGGAGGCGGAAAAATGAAAAACGATCTTGTTTTAGGCGTAAACATCGACTAACCGAAGAATCGTTTGCTAAACTATAACTAACATCAAACATAGAAGTTCTAAACTACTATGAAAAGTGATTATACCTGTAGAACCGTGTCCTTCGTCTTTACGATCTCCACCTCCTCTTCGGCCTTGTCCAAGTAGTAGACGATCCACCCGAGAGCTTTAATCCAAGCTTTGCCTCTAAACTTGAGGAAACTAGGTTTCTTTAGTTGCTAATCAAAGTACCTAGATGATATAGAGTGAGGGTTATGGATTAAGTAGTCTAACTAATCCGTGTACTCAACACATGAGAGGGGAGGATTAGGGTTTGAAGAGTGGAAGCTTGAGGAGAGAGAAGGTGAGAATGATCATTGAGATGAGAAAATGAGTTATCATAATATATATGAAGCATTAAGATTTATCAATAAAAGAAAAGAAAATGATGAATAATCATGCTTCATAAATATCTAATGGTGATTCATCTCCATGAGTCATTAAGCATTTATGATGCATTAATGATATGGATGAATCACTCATATGACTCACTAATCTCATTCAATGTATATGCCACCTTAACCTCCTTAGTCACCATCTTCTAGAAGCTTCTCGCGCAATTACGAGAACGCCCCTCCTATCCGTGAAAACACGGAAAAACTTTAGACTGTATATATCCAATAACCGGATACTAGAAACTGGCTTAAACCAAAGCCGGCTAGTAAAAACTGTCCGGATGTCGTACGTGCGTAAACACACGTATGCGTCCGAACCCTTGTCGTAAAACCATACGACCTCTATATCGTTTCGCCTGGAGTAGGGAAACTCTCTGTGTGGGACTCTAGAGACTCGACTACTACGCTGGCAGTGGGTTTAACCACAGACCGCAAGCGGCACTAGCTGTACGTAACGGTCCCCAGGTAGATGTCGATAAGAAGGCCGATGAGAAAACCCATCCGAACTCCTACTGAGTCTGATGTGACAATCTCCATACAGTCCGGTCCGTTCGTCTAAGACTATCGCATATCGGGCCTAGGGGGTGGCAAGCGTCAGTCCCCTAATAGCGGTATAAGTCGTGTCGGAGCGTAGCCTATTACACCATGAGAAACTACTGGAACCTACCAGTAAATCTCGCTTGCCCTGGTCAGGGACTTTGCGTAATGGCTCTCTGACACAGCGTGATATCAACCCCCAATACCGGGAGAGACGAATCCTGTCTAACCGCCACTGCCTCCAAGTGCTCGGGACTGCACCCAACTGCTACCTGTTTGAACGAATCCTTTGAGCCGTGGTAGGGTAGCAATCTAAGAACAGTGGGATACACTCGAGGCGAAGTAGCAGTGTCAAGTCTGCGGACTATGCTGTACTCATGTCACCTGGGAACAGTTCACTGACGACTGGTATAAAACCAACCAACAGTTCCCTGTGAGTCCTGTCCAGTGTACCCGTAACCTAACGAGCACCTGCATACTATCTCTAGTACGACGTACTGACGGCTGTGGGACAGACCATCTCCCCAACTGGGATGAGAAGCGTACACACTAGTCTATTCCGGAGTATCGATGCCCTGTCTCGATAATCCAACGACTAGGGACCTGAATAAGGATGTGCTTGTAGACTACCCAGCCCCCACTAGTGTGACTGCCATCACAACGCTGGTAGTCAAGCAAGATCCTAAGAGCTCTATCAATACGTATACTCACATATTAAGATAGAAAAACCAAGTAGCATACTACCTTGTTTAGCAAGACTGTTATATACATGTGAATATCCCAAGCTTCCATTAAGTAATATACAAACTAGTATGTGTAGGGTTCCTAGGCACCCTAATGAGGTCTCACAAGGCATCAACCATGCCAATTTAAAAAAATCTAGGTGCCGAGAGACCCGACTACGGATCGTTTGCTAGAAAACTAGGCGAAAAAGCTAACTAGTTAACACTTAACTATGAGAATCGGAAATACAACCTTTGTAGATCCGGTGCTCCACCTCCATAGCTCCGCAACGAAGTCCCCTCGCTGTCCAAATGAGTTCCCGGGCTCTAGCGTCGGCTTCGTCGGAGAATGGGCAAGCTAGGTCGTCGATGTCCATGCCGAAGATGATCTACGTCGAGGCATCGCTAAATCAAGCTCCGACTTCACCAAGTCAAGAAACTTGTGAAGAAAACACACTCTACTACTTGGCAAGAGGTAGAGGATGAAGAAATAGGAAGTGGGTAGACTTTAGTTTTGGATTTCTCACTCTTTTTCATCACTTGCCATTAATGGAGCAAGCTTTCTTCATGTGAAGAAATGAAGAAGAAGAAGAAGCTAATTTTGATAAGTTGATTAAAATTAGAAAAGAAATGAATACTTATCATATTAGAACCATGGTTAGGTGTAGAGAATCAATCATGGTTAAGTGCAATGGTTAGGGTTAAGCTAAAAGACAAAATGGTCATATGGTCAAAGCTTCATGAAGCTTCATCAAGTTTCATGAAAGAAAGAAAGAATGATAACCATTTTGTTTTCTTTTGTCATTCCATTTTAATCCAAATAAAAAGATAAATGAATGGACAAATAAATAGAAACCTTAACCATATACTTAACCTAGGTCTAATTCTTTACACTAACCAATGTTGCATGCATCATCAAACATGATACAATCAAGTGCACAAAAATATATCGCATATACAATGCGCACATCCGAGTGAGAAAATCCATCTAAAGTGAACCGATACTAGTTAATGCAAAGTAATATATCAAATATATAATTATGCATTAAATCATTAAATCAACACTTGATTTAATGATCCGGTCATATCGCATATAACCGACTAATATCAACAGTAACAACTTATCGAATCAACACTTGATCCGATAACCCGGCTATATCGCATATAACCGATCAATGTCACATATCGTGAGAATCGAATACAGTATCACATACTGGTAGCATTCTCGGTCCCGCACATATCTCATATGCACTCCTATTTCGTTTCGCTTGAGCCAGGAAACCTCTGTGTAGGACTCTAAAGACTCGTCAATACTCCGGTAGCAGGTGATGATCATATCAAGCACCCACAAGCCGCAAGCGGTCTGCTAAACGTAACGGCCACCCGGGTATTGAGCGATCTGAAGATCGACGAGCAAGCCCGCTCACACTCCAGTGAATCCAACCAGTAACACTACCGTACAGTACGGTCTGATCGTCTGATCTGTCGCATATCTCGCCTAGGGGTGATAAACGTCAGACCCCAATAGCTCGATAATTCGTGTCGATATGAGGTCTATAACCGTTCGAGAAACTACTGGTAACACTTACCAGTAAATCTCAGCAACCCTGGCCAGGGATTTCCTGTTATAGCCAATCGAACACAGCGCAACATCAACCCCCTATACCGGGAGAGACGAATCCCCTCCTATCGCTCATTGCCTCCATGTGACTCGGGACTGTACCCAAAAACCACCGTTTTGCACGCCCTCTTGGACGTGGTAAGATGGAAATCAAAGCACAGTGGGAACCACACAAGACTCTATGACGATCTCGGGTCAACAGACTACTCTGTACCAGTGTCACCAGAGAACTGCCATCTGACGTGAGGTATAATACCATCTGGGAGTTCTCGGCGAGTCCGTCCAGTGTACCCAGTCTCTACTGAGCACCCGTATATCATCTCTGATGTCAAACACCAATGGATATGGGATCATCCATCGCCCATCTGTATGGGTCGAGAAGGTATACGCTAGTCTACTCTGATATATCGATGCCCCGTCTCGATATACCCACGACTAGGGACTGTGAATGATGTACTTATGGACTACCATGTCCCCACTAGTATGATCCGCATCATAGTCCAGGTAGTCAAGCACACATCCTAAGGGCTTTACCAACATGTAACAGAGAGACAATCAGTATACACATTAAGGTAAAGATTAACCAGATAGCATACTATCATGTCGAGCAAGAAAGTCCTCCCTATATATGTCCCAGCATCCACTACAATATACATCCTATGTATAGTAATGGCCTCTAGGGCATACATATAACTAACAATCTCCCACTTGCACTAGGGCCATCTGTAGCAGTGGTTGTAGTATCTCATACTCAACCATCCCATAAAAAAATCTCTCTTTGGGAACAGGCCTTTGTGAGTGGATCCGCTGTGTTGTCCTAAGAATCTACTCTCCTTACCTCGATCACCCTGGAGATCAACTATCTCCATGATCAGGTGATGCGGCCTCAGAATACGCCTGGGTCACTGATGGGACGGGTGTTCCTTGGCATAAGCCACAACTCCATTGTCTCACAATGGTAGGAACGAAGTTCATCTCATAAACTATTATACACCCAGACTGTCTCTATGGTAGCATCTTAAGTAGCGATGTATTCAGCCTTTATCGTCTAGTATGCCACGGTATCTAGCTTGGAACTCTTCCAACATACCGTCCCTTTACTGAGGGTAAAGACAATGCCTGTGACTGACATTCAGTCGTCTTTATCACCCTGGAACACTTCCAGTGATTCTCCCCAGGGTCGATTGATACCATCTCACTGCAACTAGTGAGAATCCTAATATCCAATTAGATCTATCTCATAGATCCAAAACTTCGGATTTAGGAGGTATCATTTTGATCCTACACGGAGAATCTTTGTGATAAACAGAGATTGATCGAGCGTAGCATAAGAAACTCCTTTCTTATCTAGAGTATGCCATCCACGTACTCTACGAGGATCACCACCATACTCCCTATTACCTTTTTGTATATACAAGGTTCATCTACCATTTTGATGAAGTCAAACTATTTGACTACTACATCAAAACAGATGTTCCAACTCCGCGATACCTGCTTTATCCTATAAAGCATCTTGTACACGTTTCCGCTGCTCCCACTGTTTACGAGGCCCTCTGGCTGTGTACTTATAGACGCACTCTTCTAAAACATCATTTAGAAAAGCAGTCATGACACCCAACCACCAGATTTCTTAGTCATGGTATGTAGCCGTGACAAGTAGGATCTGGATGGATTTAAGCATAGCTACTTAGAAAAGGTTTCATCATCATCCACGCCTGGTCGATGACGAAAAGCTTTAACAAGTCTAGCTTTGAAAGTCTCAACTTTTCCATCTACACCAAGTAATCTTCTCAAGATATACTTGCTCCTGATGGGGATTTAACCCTTCAGATATTGCAACCAAAGTCCATACTTTGTTGGTGTATAAGGATTCCATCTCAGATCACTAAGCATCCAGCCATTCTTACAGAGTCTTACTCCTGATGGCCAGCTCGAAGCTAGTTGGGTCATCATCTCATGATGCAATCCTCGCTCCCACTGTCATAGAGAAACCATGGTATCTCTCAGGTGGGTGAGGAACCCTACTAGATCGGCGGAGAGGCTGAGGTTCGTTGGTTACTAATGAATCCTTTGGTTCTTTCAAATCATCTGCTGTAGTTTGTATAGCTGGAACATTTCCAGTTCTACATAACAGATCTTGCCTTGAGCTTGTCCGGATTTTGCTTTTAGACATAGGCCGGACAACCCCAAATCTTAACTAGCTTAAGACATGGGCTCTTCCCTTTCCATATCTCATATGGAGTGGTAGGCAACTGATTTGATTCGAACCCTATTCAATAGGTATGCAGCTTCTCAAGTGCATAACTCCCAAAAAGAAATAGGTAACTCAGTAGTACTCATCATAGAGCACACCTTATCATATAGGGTGTTATTGCTCCGTCCCGATATACCATCGTGCTATGGTGTATACAGAGGAGTAATGCTGAGAGAGAATCTCATTCTCCTTTAGAATAATCTAGGATTTTCGTGCTCAAGTATTCTCCTCCTCGATCACATCAAAGGACATAATACCTATACCCGTGTTTTGGTTCTCTACTTCTAAATTATATTCTGTGAATATCTCAAAAGGTTCGGACTTGTGTTTCAACAGGAACATATGTCTGAATCTCGAGAGATTATCAGAGAATGTAATGAAGTACAAGAACCGGTCTTGGCATGTGTAGACAGGGGACCTACATACATCAACATGTATCATCCCAAGAGTTCACTAACTCTTTCTCTGTTTCCAATAAACGGAGCTATGGTCATCTTATCTTTGTGACATGACTGGCGAGTTTCACAAGATGTAAATTCAAACTGATTTAAATATACATCTATAGGTAACTCTAGCCAGTCGGGTCGCATTGATCTGACCTAGTCTACAATACCTCAAGAAGGATTCGTTCATTTTTGAACTCTTCCTCTTGTGTGTGTTCCGTATACTAAGAACTGTAGTTTGATTTAGAACATCAATGCTTTTAGATAACGTGCCTGAACCGATCAACTTTTGATATAGGAAATGTTCAAAACATTATCCAACAATACAAAATTTTATCATTTCTTTACTAATAAAGAGATAGATATGATTTTGTATATCAGGTTCGGTATCTAACAACATTCGTTCAGAATCAATGTATTGGTAATACAGGGTGACAGTGACCAACAGACTTGGCTGCAACTCTTGCCCCGTTTTCTGCCTCATGAAACTTATCACCCGTTCTCAGTTCTCTACCTTTCTGTAGCCCTATGTAACAGATTACATATCTGGGATCCTGATCTGGTATCACATACCCAGGACGTAGAGGATACAGAGAAACAGTTCTTTGTAACGAACACACCCGAAGATGATGCATCAGCATGTACTCTCTTCGTTTGGGCGGCACGGGAATTCTGGTAATCCCCAATTTCCTGCTCTATCTTATAACAATTATAAATTGGAGCGGGACCAACGTTCCCCAGCTCAGTATAACAAGCGGGTTCGGTCAATAATCCGTATTATTGTCTTGATTAAGGCGTGATATGGTCGCTACCTGGAGAGAGAGAGAAGAAAACACTCAGCGTGCGTTCTTGCAAGAATAGATTGGTTATTATTTTATCTAATCAGGATGGCTCCCACTGCTTTTTATCAAATCTTCCTTCAAACCCTAAAAGGAAAGACTAGCCGGGATTAATTACACACTACAAGTTCGCCAATCTTTCAGCCAGGCCAGTGTCGGTACTTTGAGGGAGGTCCCCCGTGCTTTCGCACGAACCTAATTAATGTAAACCTCGTTTTCCCAGAGGCGTAACCCCGTTGACACCTTTCTAGACACCTACTTGATCGGCTAATTGTAATGTATAAAACTCTCCCAGGAGTAACTCTTACTCGCAGCGGGTATCGGGATCCAACTATCTCATAGAAGGTATGCAATCTCATTGCAAATTTCAACACTTGAAATTCCCGATAATATTTTGCCCCTAGCTCGCTATGACCTTGACGGAGGCCAAACAACCCATAGTCCGCTAGTCAAGTTCAACCCGTCATTTCCTGATTGAATTAAACCCACCCGCACGACCCTTGACGGAGGCCAAACAACGCCGTACGAATACCCTAATCCAATCGCATCATATGCTAGCAGATAAGCACTAGTTAGCTACCGTACACTACGCCTTGACGGAGGCCAAACAACCGCAGAACGAATACTAACTAGTACGTATCTGAAATGACGGAGGGCTACGACAGGTTTTTCTGAAAACCTATTGCGTAATGAACTTGATATCGTTGTAGAATCAAATAATTTTAAAATGGAGTGTTTTTGAGGCTTTTCTAGTTTTGCTAAAGGAGTCACTCCCGGTGAAGGGATCGTCGGTCCTTTCCTCGTCGAATGAGCTGCAGGATATATCACATATACCGCTGTGCAAAGCAAAAACTCTTAAAAGCAATCAAAAGACAAACCGAGGGTGTAGCATCTGCCAGTTATTGCTAAAGGAGTCACTCCCGGTGAAGGGATCTCGGTCCTTTCCTCATCGAATAAGGTGCAGGATATATCACATATACCGCTATTGAAAGCAAGAACTGTAGCTACCTGTTT
Organism: Agapanthus africanus; assembly: GCA_030015575.1. NCBI lineage: Eukaryota > Viridiplantae > Streptophyta > Magnoliopsida > Asparagales > Amaryllidaceae > Agapanthus > Agapanthus africanus. The sequence continues at coordinate 614,016,605 of JASDDO010000019.1, forward strand.
TATTTTGAAATTCGATTCTACAACATCTTAGGTTTCTTTTATTTCATTAATCTCATTAATGAAGTCCCATCATTTAAGTACCTAAACATCACAGATAAATACGACGTACACTTATGCCATCCGCATTCGCCTCGATGTCCCCTCGTGCACCGTTAGGTTAGGTAACTAACGGCAGAGCGGGGCAGGGCTAGCGCGGGTGTAAAACATAAGTAACACCTATATAATATATCATATATACTATATACTGTATCTATCACAGAACATCACATGATCACATCACAGATATCGCAGCAGAAGAAACATATGAAATATTGGATATACTAGGACGTCTGTGTTTTCAATACGAGCCAGTATAAAACACGGATTCCACGGTCGTGATGAATAGCCAAACCCACACCCCTAGACCCCTACGAGAGCGGCAAGCAACCTTACCAATTCTAGAGTTAGGAGACCCGGACTCGACTCCTCGAGTTGGTCTCCCACTGGACTCCAGAACCCGGTTACTTGTGCTCCCCTCCTTGGGTCTATCCTAGTGCGGAAAAGTAAATAATATACAAACGGTGACTACTTCCGCAACCTGGAAGCGCCCCAATAAAAGAATATTACATACAAGTTTTTACATGAATGAAAATGAAAAACACTCATCTCACATAAAAACCCCCCGGCTATTCAAACACGACGATCCAATATAACATATCCAGCAATACATAACATCACATGTCATCAACGTAAGTAAATATGCGCATCCCAATTGCCGTTGACATATAGCAACGAAACCGGCGATATCACATATTACACTTACGGTCACAGAAAAGAAAGTGAAAAACTACAACAGTTGGAATCCGCAACCACCTCAGACATCGCATGCCTGACCAAATGAATTACTTAGACATCGCATGCCTAACAATTATAAACCCCGCATTTTAGTCTCAAAATCGAAAACACTTTTCAATATCAAGTCGGGCAATTCAACAAGATTCCCGACATCCGGATCGAATGCTCGTTGCAAACTTCAGTAGACGGCCGCACCCCTGATACCGTCGACGAAGTGCACCAAGGCGGAACACCGCTACCGCGAGCACCCGAACGGATGCTTTCGGCGACGGGGTTCTCCTACAGTCACTTGGTCGAGGCTATGGGGTGAGGCTGTCTATTAAGTTTACCCGGCGAGTATCCGCGTACGCTACGTGATTGCGACGGACTTTTGATCATATCAATCAAAATTCCGTGGCAACCGATCAAGTGAGACTAAATTGCTATGTTTATAATATTCATTCCGTTATCTCATAACTAATTGTGAATTCCAATTATTGTATCCCATTCCAGATAATTAGAAAATGTTAAACTTTCCGATTGAACATTCGAACACCCAAGTTTTCCCGATACAGATCAACACATGAAACAAGTCTAACAACATTTCGTTCGTGCCTCAGTACCAACGGTCCAGCCGTAGAAGGGTCAAGCCAACGCCTCACATGTGGCACGCCGTACTGCCCCAAACCCGAAGGTTCAAAGAGCAGTTCAAGACGGTCACATAATCGAGTTAAGGTTTGTTGTCTTCTAGAGGGTCCATCGCGTTACTTGCACTACTTAGAACGTCGTTAAACTTCGGAAAAATCCAACACTTGGAAATTTCCCGACAGGGGAAAAATTGGGTATTTATATCCGGTCGAACTTTTTAACATATTCTAAAATTTATCCGGAAAGCCAAACAGACAAAATTTGATAAACCCGATCGAATCATCGAAGCTCCAAAACATCCCAGATTATTCAACACTTGAATAAATATTAAAAATACCCAGGAAAACCAGCACTGTTAAATAGGAGTTACTGTGCAAACATCACCTCACAAAACGACAAACAGGCCGCGGTTCCGCCGCACGAGCCAAGCTCGTGCCGCGGAAGCGCGGCGCTTTAATGGAATTAGGGTTACAAATTGCACAGTTACTCTTATATTTTCCTGCTGATATTTCTACATATTTTTAATACTGAAAAATCCCTGTTTTTAGAAAAAGTACAGAGAGCACATTTGAGTTGGGGTTTCGGGTTCGTTCGGGTTTCAAACTTCGTCTGGACTTCACCTAAGGCTCTAGCTAGGCTCTGATACCACAGTAGGGTTCCTAGGCACCCTAATGAGGTCTCACAAGGCATCAACCATGCCAATTTAAAAAAATCTAGGTGCCGAGAGACCCGACTACGGATCGTTTGCTAGAAAACTAGGCGAAAAAGCTAAATAGTTAACACTTAACTATGAGAATCGGAAATACAACCTTTGTAGATCCGGTGCTCCACCTCCATAGCTCCGCAACGAAGTCCCCTCACTGTCCAAATGAGTTCCCGGGCTCTAGCGTCGGCTTCGTCGGAGAATGGGCAAGCTAGGTCGTCGATGTCCATGCCGAAGATGATCTACGTCGAGGCATCGCTAAATCAAGCTCCGACTTCACCAAGTCAAGAAACTTGTGAAGAAAACACACTCTACTACTTGGCAAGAGGTAGAGGATGAAGAAATAGGAAGTGGGTAGACTTTAGTTTTGGATTTCTCACTCTTTTTTATCACTTGCCATTAATGGAGCAAGCTTTCTTCATGTGAAGAAATGAAGAAGAAGAAGAAGCTAATTATGATAAGTTGATTAAAATTAGAAAAGAAATGAATACTTATCATATTAGAACCATGGTTAGGTGTAGAGAATCAATCATGGTTAAGTGCAATGGTTAGGGTTAAGCTAAAAGACAAAATGGTCATATGGTCAAAGCTTCATGAAGCTTCATCAAGTTTCATGAAAGAAAGAAAGAATGATAACCATTTTGTTTTCTTTTGTCATTCCATTTTAATCCAAATAAAAAGATAAATGAATGGACAAATAAATAGAAACCTTAACCATATACTTAACCTAGGTTTAATTCTTTACACTAACCAATGTTGCATGCATCATCAAACATGATACAATCAAGTGCACAAAAATATATCGCATATACAATTCGCACATCCGAGTGAGAAAATCCATCTAAAGTGAACCGATACTAGTTAATGCAAAGTAATATATCAAATATATAATTATGCATTAAATCATTAAATCAACACTTGATTTAATGATCCGGTCATATCGCATATAACTGACTAATATCAACAGTAACAACTTATCGAATCAACACTTGATCCGATAACCCGGCTATATCGCATATAACCGATCAATGTCACATATCGCGAGAATCGAATACAGTATCACATACTGGTATCATTCTCGGTCCCGCACATATCTCATATGCACTCCTATTTCGTTTCGCTTGAGCCAGGAAACCTCTGTGTAGGACTCTAAAGACTCGTCAACACTCCGGTAGCAGGTGATGATCATATCAAGCACCCACAAGCCGCAAGCGGTCTGCTAAACGTAACGGCCACCCGGGTATTGAGCGATCTGAAGATCGACGAGCAAGCCCGCTCACACTCCAGTGAATCCAACCAGTAACACTACCGTACAGTACGGTCTGATCGTCAGATCTGTCGCATATCTCGCCTAGGGGTGATAAACGTCAGACCCCAATAGCTCGATAAGTCGTGTCGATATGAGGTCTATAACCGTTCGAGAAACTACTGGTAACACTTACCAGTAAATCTCAGCAACCCTGGCCAGGGATTTCCTGTTATAGCCAATCGAACACAGCGCAACATCAACCCCCTATACCGGGAGAGACGAATCCCCTCCTATCGCTCATTGCCTCCATGTTACTCGGGACTGTACCCAAAAACCACCGTTTTGCACGCCCTCTTGGACGTGGTAAGATGGAAATCAAAGCACAGTGGGAACCACACAAGACTCTATGATGATCTCGGGTCAACAGACTACTCTGTACCAGTGTCACCAGAGAACTGCCATCTGACGTGAGGTATAATACCATCTGGGAGTTCTCGGCGAGTCCGTCCAGTGTACCCAGTCTCTACTGAGCACCCGTATATCATCTCTGATGTCAAACACCAATGGATATGGGATCATCCATCGCCCATCTGTATGGGTCGAGAAGGTATACGCTAGTCTACTCTGGTATATCGATGCCCCGTCTCGATATACCCATGACTAGGGACTGTGAAGGATGTACTTATGGACTACCATGTCCCCACTAGTATGATCCGCATCATAGTCCAGGTAGTCAAGCACACATCCTAAGGGCTTTACCAACATGTAACAGAGAGACAATCAGTATACACATTAAGGTAAAGATTAACCAGATAGCATACTATCATGTCGAGCAAGAAAGTCCTCCCTATATATGTCCCAGCATCCACTACAATATACATCCTATGTATAGTAATGGCCTCTAGGGCATATATATAACTAACAGTATGATACAGTAATGGCCTTCTAGGGCATAAACACTAACAGTATTCATTCATTCGATGTAATTGTAATATGTTGTAATATTATTTTGCGGGGCACATCCAGGTTGCGGTTGTAGCCACCGTTGTATTATTTCATTTTACTGTGTTTGCTCCTAGGATAGACCCAAGGTAGGGTGCATAAACTACCGGGTACTTTGAAGTGTTTAGTGGCCTACTCACTTTGTTAAGGGAGACCGCTTCACTTCGGGTATTTGGCGGGTAGTTTGCCGTACCCGTAGGGGTCTAGGGTAGGGTAATGGCTATTCATCACAACTGTGTAATCCGTCTTTCGTTGCAGGCTCTAAACAAACGAGGATTGCTTGCAAATCCAATAATGTTCATATGAGATCTGGAATGCCTATTATTGCGTCTGGGGATTGTACAATATCTATATATGATAGCTATTTAGACGTCACTTATGTTTTTGTAACACCTGAGTTTAGGGTTAGTAGTAATCGAGTGTTAATGTGGGGTTTTTTGGTAAAAAGTTTACCAAAACAGGATTCTAGTAATTTATCTGGGTTTATAGTTATTTTTGTGGAATTTTAGCTCGACCACACACACTTGTGCATGTTAAATAGGTTTAAAATATGAGTTTTCCATGTATTTGAGCCTGTGGGTTAGCCATGTTTAAGTTAACCTTGGAGGGTTAGGTCCTTGGTTAAGTTAATGAAATTGTTTAGAGCTAATTAGTTTAAAATGGTGGGTGGTTGGCTTTGATCATGGGTATTTAGTGAGTTTAAGGTTGACTTAGGGAGAGAGTGAGAGATGTGATGTGGTCATGATGGTTTAAGGATTTGTCACCCTCTTTCACCTCAAACTTTGCAAAGTCTTCTCACACTCAATCCCTCTCTCACTCACACATCAGTTCAGCCCAAAATTTTATCAATTCAGCCCCAAACCACTACCCTTTTTGCTGCTACAGCAGCTGGTGATGCACATTAGCCATTCTTAGCCCCTCCCCTTCACACTCCAGTACTTAAACTGCGGTAACAGCAACTGTTTCAGCCCCCGAAACAGCCCATCAGCTCAAACCATCATCATTACAAGCAGTCCCAACCTTAAAACCCTCACTCTCACACTCAAATCAGCTACCCAAATCCTCAAACATCAGTTTTCAGCCACCTTTTCTGCTCCAAAACACCACAAAACAGCAGCTGCTTCAGCCTTTTTTCTTCAGGACATCAGCAGCAACAGCTGCTACATCAGCCCCCTCCCAACTTCTAAACCACAAACACCCAACACTTCACCACACCCAACAGCCTCAGACACCAACCCTGCTGCTGCTACTGCAGCCCATACCTCACTAAACAAAAACAATACCAGCAACACCATCACAAACAACTACAACAGCATCAGCAACTTCAGCCTGTTCAGGACCTGAAGCAGTGTAGAAGATCAGCTCATTTCAGCCCAATTTTGTAGCACCAGGGGCTGTAGCCACAGCACACACTCCCTCCTTCTTCTCCTTCTCCGTGTTTGTGAGGTCCCTAGAGGGTATAATTCCTAGACTCTCTCTCCATGTTACTTAGATTATGTAGTTTAGTGTTTTATCGTAATTTTAGTGCTAGAATGGTGTAGTGATGTTAGATTTAGTTACTTCAGAGTGCTTGTAGTTTAATGTATCCCTTTGGGTGTTATTTAGTCTGTTTTAGCCTAGTAGTGTCATTAAATTTAGATGGTTAGCCTTAAAATTGCTAAAATTCGGAATCTAGCTTAATTAGTGTGTATTCTTGCTTATGTGGTGATTTTGAGTAATTGAAGGAGATCTTGGCAAAGTGAAAGTTGTGTTAGCTAGAATAACCCTTTTAGGTGCTAGTGAGGCAGTCAACCAGAGGATTGCCCCAGATTTCATAAAGACACCCGATTTATCCGACTTGGCGTAATTTAGCAGTTTTAGTGACTTTTTGGCCTCTGTTGGATCTGCTATCGACCAGAGACCTTCAGAATAAAATTGTGAAGACTGTAGCTCCGTGACCATAGCAGAAACACTCACACAAAACACGGGGACCCCTCTCCCTTTTATGGCCGCAGATATATTGTATCTGGCCGCAATTTGCGACCAGAATGGGGGTGTGGATGTTGGATTTTGGTGTGTTGGTTTACTCTGGGTAGCTAGGGTTTTTGGTATCTGTAACTTTTCAAGTTTGGCCCAGAGGCAAAATCTGGAGCTATTTGTGGGTTTCCGATGTCTTAAGTCTCGTGCGACACGCGCGTGATACGCGTGGTTCTGTAGCGCACTGCGCGACACAGCGTGTCAGTTTTGGTTCTGGTGGGTTTGTGCGCGTCGCGTCGTGTCGTGTGCACACGCGTTTAGTTTCACGCACGCGTATCCTTTTATTGATATATCGCGTTTTGCAGGATTTTCCTGATGTATGTGACTTTGTAAATTCCAGGTTCGCCGGCAGAGACTTCAAGCGCAGCGGAGAAAGGAAAGCAGGTGGTTAGACACACCTAGCGCGAGATCACGGGTGAGTAGATTTAACATCTACGGGGGACGATCGTTTGGATGGCGCGAGTCGCCCGTTAGATTTAATAAACTTGTAGTTAGTAAACTTGATAGTACTTGTGACATTAGAATAATAATAATAAAACTTGCATGATATTTGCTGCAGTTAGACCCATATGTTATACCCACATACGCAAATTCATTTGCAGGACACATGCACCATTACCAGGTTTTTATATGCAGCACGGGCACTATTCATGTGTACACACAGACCCTGGTAATTGCCATGTCACGACACTAGATAACTATAAATCTGAAATATGTTAATTGCCTAGAAATGTGATATTGCAATAAGTATTTAAAATGAAATCACTGGAATTACTATACTCATGCATATGTATTATCATATCATCTGCTCATGCCTAGTACAAATCATACATTGCAAATTGATACCATTGGCATTCATTATCATTGACATATGCATACATGATGATTTCATGAGATTTATGATATTTCTGGATTTCGGGGGAAAGCCGCAAGATTTCAAACTTATCATCCTTAAAAATATAAAAGTTGCGGTTTTCTAGTGATGTAAAGTGTCGTCCACCATGAGTTTGGTGTGGTTTTCGAGATCCGTGTCGAGGAGTGGAGGAACCGTCATGGGTACATGGTGGGCCCGGTAAGGTACCCCGGGGCAAGAGGATCGCAGATGATGGCGTTGAGCCTGGCAGGGGACGGACTACCTACCGGTGACATCATTTGGCGCGGCGGATATCCAGAGGATACCGACCGTGGCCGCTGGATTAGGATATTGACATTTGATATGGATCAGCTGGACGGCTGAGGCCAGAGATACTTGACATGGATATTTGAGATTTGAGACAGTTTTGAGGTGTCGTTGCTAGACACGGATTTTGTTGATTTTTCCTGGATTTTATGCTGATACTTTAAAGGAGTTTCAAAAACAAAGGAAGGAAATTCTTATAACTACATGATGAGATCTTGAGTTGACTCATATAGTATACATATGTGATAGTATATTCATGTGGCATACATACCTGTTATTACATCCATGTGACATACATACTTGCTAGTACACTGTTGATGCATACATACCTGTTAATACATGTAGCCATACCTGTTTTAGGGATGCTAGGATACTTGTGTACATGCATACGATAGCCTTAGTAGATGTTATTTATTACTCACGAGCTGGCAACTCACCCCCTTTGTGCCGCAGCTTTTCTGCAGGTCCGTACCGTCAGCACTGTAGCGGCGGACACTTTTGCTCATTTTGCCCATTTTGCCTGGACTCGAGGCTTTTGCTCATAGGTGGGTTATTATCATTTTGTACCACCTTATATATTCTTTGTATCTAGAACACTCCATCTACTGCTACTTTATTTCAGTTGTACCTGTCTTATTTGGATTACTGTATATTGACCTAGAGGTGAGATTGTGAAACTTGGGGGATTTATTTTATGATATATCTGGAGTCGAGCTCACTTGAGCCGACATGTTATTTCTTATGCTTCATGCTTATCTATGAACATTGCTATTTTTATCGCGTGGGATTTGTGACCGCCTTGAGGCGAAGAGCTAGCTCCCGCTTGGGGATGCCATTTTCATGTTATTCAATTATATTCCTGTGGTACTCGTTTGGAGCCTGTTTTACAAAGGAAATTCTGTTGGAATTTTGGAAAAAAAGAGAAAATTATTTTAAAAAGGATATTGGTGTGGTAATGGAGTAAAATGCTTAAATAATTGGTTTTCCTTCACTCTAAAATTTTAACTGGGTTTGTATTCTGGGCTTCGGCTTACTTATTTTACGGACGCCTTGAGACGTTTCGTAATCTAAGTGCCGGTCACGTTACGTACTTTGCGGGTCGTGACAATTTTACACCCGCGCTAGCCCAGCCCCCGCTCTGCCGTTAGTTAAGTAACCTAACGGGTGATGACGGGACCCAGTGGCGAATGCTGATGGCATAAGAGAACGTTGTATTTTCGTTGTTTTCTGCAATGATAGGTTAATGATGGGACGCATTATTTATAATGCAAAGAAAATAAACCAAAAGATGAATCGTTGGAACAATTTAAAAGAAACCACTCGGTTATTTTAAAACAGATGATGTTTTTAAATTGCGGAGCTTTAACCACTCCTTTTAAAAGCTATCAGGTTCCTTCGGTCATATCAAGTTCACTACGTTCACGGTTTCGCCAAAACCATTCGTAGCCCTCCGTCATTTCATTTGGGTATTCAGTAGTATTCAAGCTATGCATTTTGGCCAAAGTCAAGGCATAGTGTTTGGTAGCTGCTGGGTATTCATTTGTTGCATAGATAGATGAGTTAGTTTGGGACAGTCGTATTATCATTTGACCAAAGTCAGGGGTATGTACGGATGGGTTCAAATTGACAAGATAATGACGGGTAGAATGTGACATGTGACTTATGACATTTTGACCAAAGCCAAGGTCATAAGAGCATGGGGCAAAAACTTATATCGGGAATTTCTAAAGATACTGAAATTTGCAAAGAAATGCATACCAGTTGGAGTTTGATGAATGTTGGTAGGATTCCTTCAACATTATCATACTATGATATTTGGATCCCGATACTATTGTGAGTATATGCTACTCATCAGGAGATTCGTCACTTAATGATCAATGCTATAAACCAAGTAGGTGTCAAGAAAGGTGTCAGCAGGGTTACGCCCCCAGAGAAAAGAGGTTATTTAATTAAGGAACTTCGCGAAAGCGTTGGAAAACCTCCCTCGAAGTACCGACACCAGCCTGGCTGAACGGTTAAGCAAGTATTGTACAGTGAGAATAGTCCTGGCTAATTCTTCTTTTATGGTTTGAGGAAGGATTCGAGAAACAGTGGGAGCCATCCAGTTTAGATAAATTAAAAACCACTCTAAACTTGCAATAGCATCAAGCTAAAGTGTTTCTTCTCTCTCTCCTACTTGCAGCGACCTTGAAAATGACTGGACTTAAGTTACATTTAGAGAAAAATATACTGACAGGGCCAAACTATAAAGATTGGCTGCGGAATGTCAAAATGGCTTTGACCTATGACAAATTGGGGTACGTCCTCACCGCTAAGGCACCTGCAGTCCCAGGTCCCAAATCCAGTAATGCGGATAAGGAAATCCGCAAAACCTGGGAGTATGATTGCGCGAAGGCCAAGTGCATCGTGCTTGCCTCGATGAATAATGAACATCAGAGGAGGCACGAGGATATGGATCTTGATGCCATATTTTTCCATACAAAAGAACTTTATGGAGAGCAATCTCATATAGCAAGATACGAGATCTCTAAGAACTTGTTTCGAGCGAGGTTGGCCGTCGGATCATCGGTAGGAGAACATGTCCTAAAGATGATTGGCTACATAGAAGAGCTCGCAGACCTTGGGACGACTTTGGATAATGAGCTCTATACAGACCTTATTCTCGAGTCCCTTCCTTCCACCTACGCCCAGTTTATTCTGAACTTCAACATTCAAAGAAAAGAAGTTGAACTTTCGGAACTCCTTAACATGTTGAGGAGTGCAGAGGGCACCTTGCAGAAGGCAAGGGAAACACCCGCTATGTTTGTTAGCGGTGCTTCTTCTTCCGGGTCCAAGGCTAGGGCCAAAGGAAGGAAAAAGAAGGCCGCCACCAAACCTAAAGGAGGTGTTAGTAAGGTGGGAGCGAAAGGAAAGAAAAAGTTTGCGGTACCAGTAGTGGCCCAGGATGAGTGTTTCCATTGTCATAGGAAAGGGCACTGGAAGAAAGATTACAAGGCGTGGAACGCCAAGAACCAGGAACCGAAGCAAGCTGTGGCTTCGACTTCAGGTGTGTTTGTAATTGAGAATAGTCTGTCAATCAACTCTACTTCCTGGGTATTGGATACCGGATCAGGATCTCATATATGCAATTCATTGCAGGCACTGAGAAACCGTAGAGTGCTGAAGGATGGTGATATGACCCTGATGGTTGCTAACGGAGCTAGCGTGGGAGCTGTGTCCGTAGGGGATTATCACCTGGGATTGACGAGTGGACACATTTTGGTTTTACATAACTGTTTTTGTGTACCCAGCTTAACGTGTAATATCATATCTGTTTCCTTGTTATCAAATAAAGGTTATATTTCACGTTTGTAAGTGATGTTGTTAACATCCACCTTAATCATAGTTTGATTGGGTCCGGTACACTGGATAACGGTATATATGTCTTAAACCAACTCCAAATTTTCAATGTCCAGAACACACTAAAAAGAAAGTCTCCAGATTTAAATAAAGCTTTCTTATGGCATTGTAGACTGGGTCATATCAATGAGAGAAGGTTGACTAAGTTACATAGAGAAGGATATTTGGACTCGTTCGAATATCAAACTTATGCCACTTGTCAATCTTGTCTCAAAGGAAAGATGACAAAGACTCCATTTACTCGATATGGAGTAAGAGCGAGCGAGCTCTTAGGACTCATACACAGCGATGTATGTGGTCCAATGTCTACACATGCAAGAGGTGGTTTTTCCTATTTCATTACTTTTACGGATGATTACTCAAGGTACGGATTCATTTTTCTGATGAAACATAAATCCGAGGCTTTTGAGAAATTCCAAAAGCATAAGAATGAAGTAGAAAACCAAACCGGCAAAAGTATCAAGACACTAAGATCTGATCGAGGTGGTGAATACTTGAGTGCCGAGTCCCTAGGTTACCTAAAAGAGAAAGGAATTCTCTCTCAGCTTACTCCTCCATACACTCCACAGCATAATGGTGTATCGGAGAGACGGAATCGAACCCTATTGGATATGGTACGTTCCATGATGAGTAATGCTGAGTTACCGCGATCTTTCTAGGGTTATGCGCTAGATTCAGCGGCATATCTTCTGAACAGGGCTCCTACCAAGACTGTACCTACCACCCCATATCAGATGTGGAGTGGAAAGAAACCCCATCTTCAGCATATGAAGATATGGGGATGTCCAGCTTTTGTTAAAAAGCAGCATGCGGTCAAGCTCGAGGCACGATCAGTACAGTGTAAGTTTGTGGGATATCCAAAGAACTCCAAGGGATATTATTTCTATTACGCAGAGGAACAAAAGGTTTCTGTTTCTCGTATTGCCCATTTTCTAGAACAGCAGTTTTTAGAAAAGGAAATAAGTGGGAGCGAAATAGAACTGGAAGAAATTCCAGAACCACAAACAACTACTGAAAGTTTGGTAGAACCAGTAGTTCAAGAAGAACAGGACATTCCCGCACCCCTCCGCAGGAGTAGTAGGCCGTCTCATCCGCCTGAGAGATACTACGGTTTTCTCATAGATGGGGATAGAGAGGATTGCATCATAGATGATGATGAACCTACTAGCTTCCAGCAGGCCATCCAGAGCAGCGACTCGGTACGATGGCTAGATGCAATACGGACCGAAATGGAGTCCATGTACACCAACAAAGTATGGACTTTGGACTTTGCTCCATATGGGGTAAAACCCATAGGATACAAATGGATCTTCAAGAAAAAGATTGGTGTAGATGGACAGGTGGAAACCTATAAGGCTAGACTTGTTCCAAAGGGTTTTCATCAAAGACCTGGTTTGGACTATGACGAAACTTTTTCTCCAGTGGCTATGCTCAGATCCATTCGGGTCCTTCTTGCTATTGCTGCCTTCCATGACTATGAAATCTGGCAGATGGACGTAAAGACGGCTTTTCTGAATGGAAATTTAGAAGAGTACGTCTATATGGATCAGCCAGAGGGTTTCAATCAGAGTAGGAGCAGCGGGAAAATATGCAAGTTGCTTAAGTCTATTTATGGACTAAAGCAGGCATCGCGGAGTTGGAACATCTGTTTTGATGAAACAGTCAAAGAATATGACTTTATCAAAAATCTAGATGAACCATGCATATATAGTAAAGTTGTAGCAAGAACTGTCGTATTCCTCGTATTGTACGTGGACGACATTCTATTAATAGGAAATAACATTCCTATGCTACAATCTGTCAAAGGATTCTTGTCACACAGGTGTTAGTTATATGTATGCCCTAGAAGCCATTACTGTACATAGGATGTATATTGTAGTGGATGCTGGGACATATATAGGGAGGACTTTCTTGCTCGACATGATAGTATGCTATCTGGTTGCACTTTACCTTAACGTGTACACTGATTGTCTCTCTGTTACATGTTGGTAAAGCCCTTAGGATGTGTACTTGACTACCTGGACTATGATGTAGATCATACTAGTGGGGACAGACAGTCTATAAGTACATCCTTCAAAGTCCCTAGTCGTGGGTGTATCGAGACGGGGCATCGATATACCAGAGTAGACTTGCGTATACCTTCTCGACCCATACAGATAGGCGATGGATGATCCCATATCCATTGGTGTTTGAAATCAGAGATGATATACGGGTGCTCAGTGGAGACTGGGTACACTGGACGGACTCGCCGAGAACTCCCAGATGGTATTATACCTTACGTCAGATGGCAGTTCTCTGGTGACACTGGTACAGAGTAGTCTGTTGACCCGAGATCGTCATAGAGTCTTGTGTGGTTCCCACTGTGCTTTGATTTCCATCTTACCACATCCAAGAGGGCGTGCAAAACGGTGGTTTTTGGGTACACTCCCGAGTCACATGGAGGCAATGAGCGATAGGAGGGGATTCGTCTCTCCCGGTATAGGGAGTTGATGTTGCGCTGTGTTCGATTGGCTATAACAGGAAATCCCTGGCCAGGGTTGCTGAGATTTACTGGTAAGTGTTACCAGTAGTTTCTCGAATTGTTATAGACCTCATATCGACACGACTTATCGAGCTATTGGGGTCTGACGTTTACCACCCCTAGGCGAGATATGCGACAGATCAGACGATCAGACCGGACTGTACGGTAAGTGTTACTGGTTGGATTCACAGGAGTGTGAGCGGGCTTGCTCGTCGATCTTCTGATCGCTCAATACCCGGGTGGCCGTTACGTTTAGCAGACCGCTTGCGGCTTGTGGGTGTTTGATATGATCATCACCTGCTGCCGGCGTATTGACGAGTCTTTAGAGTCCTACACAGAGGTTTCCTGGCTCAAGCGAAACGAAATAGGAGCGCATATGAGATATGTGTGGGACCGAGAATGATGCGAGTATGTGATACTGTATTCCATTCTCGCGATAGATGTATCGATTGGTTGTATGCGATATAACCTAGTTATCGATTCAAGCATTGATTCGATAAACCGATACATAGGACACTAGTCGGTTATATGCGATATGACCGGATCGTTAAATCAAGTGTTGATTTAATGATTTAATGTATAATTATATATTTGATATATTACTTTGCATTAACTAGTATTGGTTCACTTTAAATGGATTTTCTCACTTGGATGTACAAGATGTATATGTGATATACTTTTTGTGCAAATGATTGTATCATGTTTGATGATACATGTTTGCTAGGGTTTTTGTGTAAAGATCAAACCATGGTTACATGTTAATGGTTAGGGTTTTGATTTATTCATTTATTTATTTATATATATTCATTTTTGGAAATTAATAAGGATGGTGGCTTATTTTGTTTTTAAGTTGAAGCTTCTTGAAGCTTTGAACAAGTCCACCATTCTTATCTCATCCTTAACCCTAACCATTCCAACTAACCTTGGTTTAATCTCTACACTTGACCATGGTTTACATTATGATAAGTCTTCATTTTCTTTTCATTTTAAAATAACTTATCATAATATTATCATCTTCTTCTTCTTCTTCAAGATGAAGAACCTTGATTCCATCAATAGTGATTGATGAAAATGAGTGAGAAATACAATTCTAAAGTGAACCCACTTCCTATTTCTTCATCCTCTACCTCTTGCCAAGTAGTATAGGGTGTTCTCTTCACAAGTTTCATGACTTGGTGAAGTCGGAGCTTGATCTAGTGATGCCTCGACGTAGATCATCTTCGGCACGAAGCCGACGACCTTGCCCGCCCATTTCTCCGATGAAGCCGACGCTAGAGCCCGGGTTTCCATTTGGACAGCGAGGAGACTTCATTGCGGAGCTATGGAGGTGGAGGACCGGATCTACAAAGGTTGTATTTCCGTTCTCTTAGTAAAGTTGTTTACTAGTTGCTTCTTTCGCCTAGATTTCTAGTTAACGATCCGTAGTCTAGGGTTTCTCAGCACCCCTAAAATTTGAAATTGGCATGGTTGATGCCTTGTGAGACCTCTTGAGAGTGCCTAGGAACCCTACAGTGGTATCAGAGCCTAGCTAGAGCCTTAGGCGAAGCGTAGACGAAGTTTCAAATCCGAACAAACCCCGAAACCCTAATCCGACCCGCACTCTGGACTTTTTCTAAAAACTGGGTTTTTTCCACATTAAAAATGCTTAAAAAATTCAGCAGGGAATTATAAGAATTACGGTGCAAAATTTAATTCATGAACAGTGCAAACGGCGGCGGAACCGCGGCAGAAGCCTGCCTTCTGCGGCGGTTCCGCGGCAAGATGATGATGTCATACTCCCCTTTTTGCACAGTAATTCCTATTTAATTATGCTGAGTTTTATGGGAATTTTTAATCTGTACTCAAGAGTTGAGTATTTTGGGGTTGCTTTGGGGATTCGGTGTTTCGATCGGAGTATCAGATTTTGTCTATGTGGCTTTCCGGATAATTTTTGAATATGTTAAAAAGTTCGACCGGATATAAATACCCAATTTTTCCCCTGTCGGGAAATTTCCAAGTGTTGGATTTTTCCGTGGTTTAAAGACGTTCTAAGTAGTGCAAGTAACGTGATGGACCCTCTAGAAGACAACAAACCTTAACTCGATTATGTGACCGTGTTGAACTGCCTTTTGAACCTTCGGGTTTAGGGCAGTACGGCGTGCCACATGTGAGGCGTTGGCTTGACCCTTCTACGGCTGGACCGTTGGTTCTGAGGCACGAACTGAATGTTTTTAGACTTGTTTCATGTGTTGATCTGTTTTGGGAAAACTTGAGTATTCGATTGCTCGATCGGAAAGTTTAACATTTTCTATTTATCTGGAATCTGATACAATATTTGTAATTCACAAGTAGTTATGAGATAACTGAATGAATGTTTTAAATCTAGCAATTTAGTCTCACTTGATCGGTTGCCACGGAATTTTGATGTGATCAAAAGTCCGTCGCAATCACGTAGCGTACGCGGATACTCGCCGGGTAAACTTAATAGATAGCCTCACTCCATAGCCCCGACCAAGTGACTGTAGGAGAACCCCGTCGCCGAAAGCATCCGTCCGGTGCTCGCGGTAGCGGTGTTCCGCCTTGGTGCACTTCGTCGACGGTATCGGGGGTGCGGCCGTCTACTGAAATTTGCGACGAGCATTCGATCAGGATGTCGGGAATCTTGTTGAATTGCCCGACTTGGTATTGAAAAGTGTTTTCGATTTTGAGACTAAAATGCGGGGTTTATAATTGTTAGGCATGCGATGTCTAAGAAATTCATTTGGTCAGGCATGTGATGTCTGAGGAGGTTGCGGATTCCAACTGTTGTAGTTTTACACTTTCTTTTCTGTGACCGTAAGTGTAATATGTGATATCGCCGGTTTCGTTGCTATATGTCAACGACAATTGGGATGCGTATATTTACTTACGTTGATGACATGTGATGTTATGTGTTGCTGGATATGTTATATTGGATCGTCATGTTTGAATAGCCGGGGGTTTTTATGTGAGATGAGTGTTTTTCATTTTCATTCATGTAAAAACTTGTATGTAATATTCTTTTATTGGGGCACTTCCAGGTTGCGGATGTTGTCACCATTTGTATATTATTTACTTTTCTGCACTAGGATAGACCCAAGGAGGAGGGCACAAGTAACCGGGTTCTGGAGTCCAGTGGGAGACCAACTCGAGGAGTCGAGTCCGGGTCTCCTAACTCTAGAATTGGTAGGGTTGCTTGCCGCTCTCGTAGGGGTCTAGGGGTGTGGGTTTGGCTATTCATCACGACCGTGGAATCCGTGTTTTATACTGGTTCGTATTGAAAACACGGACGTCCTAGTATATCCAATATTTCATATGATTCTTCTGCTGCGATATCTGTGATGTGATCATGTGAGATGTTCTGTGATAGATACAGTATATAGTATATATGATATATTATATAGACGTTACTTATGTTTTACACCCGTGCTAGCCCTGTCCCGCTCTGCCGTTAGTTACCTAACCTAACGGTGCACGAGGGGACATCGAGGCGAATGCGGATGGTATAAGTGTACGTCGTATTTATCTGTGATGTTTAGGTACTTAAATGATGGGACTTCATTAATGTGATTAATGAAATAAAAGAAACCTAAGATGTTGTAGAATCGAATTTCAAAATAAAACAGGTAGCTACAGTTCTTGCTTTGCACAGCGGTATATGTGATATATCCTGCACCTTATTCGATGAGGAAAGGACCGAGATCCCTTCTCCGGGAGTGACTCCTTTAGCAATAACTGGCAGATGCTACATACTCGGTTTGTCTTTTGATTGCTTTTAAGTGTTTTGCTTTGCACAGTGATATATATGATATATCCCGCACCTCATTCGACGAGGAAAGGACCGACGATCCCTTCACCGGGAGTGACTCCTTTAGCAAAATTAGAAAAGCTTCAAAAGCACTCCATTTCAAAATCATTTGATTCTACAACGATATAAAGTTCATTACGCAAAAGGTTTTCTTAAAAACCTGACGTAGCCCTCCGTCATTTCAGATAAGTCCTAGTTAGTATTCGTGCTGCGTTTGTTGACTCAGTCAAGGCGTAGTGTGCGGTAGCTGATTAGTGCTTATCTGCAAAGCATATGATGCGATTGGATTAGGGTAGTCGTGCGGCCTTGTTGACTCAGTTAAGGGTCGTGCGGGTGGGTTTAATTCAATCGAGAAATGACGGGTTGAACTTTACTTGTGGTCTATGATTTGTTGACTCAGTCAAGGTCATAGATCGCTTGGGGCAAAATATTATCGGGAATTTCAAGTGTTGAAATTTGCAATGAGATTGCATACCTTCTATGAGATAGTTGGATCCCGATACCCGCTGCGAGTAAGAGTTACTCCTGGGAGAGTTTTACATATTACAATTAGCCGATCAAGTAGGTGTCTAGAAAGGTGTTAACGAGATTATGCCTCTGGGAAAATGAGGTTTACATTAATTAGGTTCGTGCGAAAGCACGGGGGACCTCCCTCAAAGTACCGACACTGGCCTGGCTGAAAGATTGGCGAACTTGTAGTGCGTAATTAATCCCGGCTAGTCTTTCCTTTTAGGGTTTGAAGAAAGATTTGATAAAAAGCAGTGGGAGCCATCCTGATTAGATAAAATAATAACCAATCTATTCTTGAAAGAGCGCACGCTGAGTGTTTTCTTCTCTCTCTCTCCAGGTAGCGACCATATCACGCCTTAATCAAGATAATAATACGGATGTATTGACTGAACCCGCTTGTTATACTCAGCTGGGGAACGTTGGTCCCGCTCCAACTTATAATTGTTTTAAGACAGAGCAGGAAATTGGGGAATACCAGATTTCCCGTGCCGCCGAAACGAAGAGAGTGCATGTTGATGCATCATTTTCGGGTGTGTTCATTACAGAGAACTGTTTCTCAGTATCCTTTACGTCCTGGGTATGTGATACCGGATCAGGATCCCAGATATGTAATATGTTACATAGGGCTACAGAAAGGTAGAGGACTAAGAACGGGTGATAAGTTTCATAAAGCAGAAAACGGGGCAAGAGTTGCAGCCAAGTCTGTTGGTCACTGTCACCCTGTATTGTAATACATTGATTCTGAACGAATGTTATTAGATACCGAACCTGATATACAAAATCATATCTGTCTCTTTATTAGTAAAGAAACGATAAAATTTTGTATTGTTGGATAATGTTTTGAACATTTCCTATATCAAAAGTTGATCGGTTCAGGCACGTTATCTAAAAGCATTAATGTTCTAAATCAAACTACAGTTCTTTTGTATACGGAACACACACAAGAGGAAAAGTTCAGAAATGAACGAATCCTTCTTGAGGCAATATAGACTAGGTCATATCAATGCGACCCGACTAGCTGAAGTTACATAAAGATGCATATTTAAATGAGTTTGAATTTACATCTTGTGAAACTTGCCAGTCATGTCACAGAGATAAGATGACCACATCTCTGTTTATAGGAAACAGAGAAAGAGTTAGTGAACTCTTGGGATGATACATGTTGATGTATGTAGGTCCCCTGTCTAGACATGCCAGGACCGGTTCTTTATACTTCATTACGTTCTCTGATAATCTCTCAAGATTCAGACATATGTTCCTGTTGAAACAAAAGTCTGAACCTTTTAAGATATTCATAGAATATAAGTTAAAAGTAGAGAACCAAAATACGGGTATAAGTATTATGTCCTATGATGAGATCAGGGAGGAGAATACTTGTGCATGGAATTCCTGGACTATTCTAAAGGAGAATGAGATTCTCTCTCAGTATTACTCCTCCGTATACACCATAGCACGATGGTATATCGGGGCAGAGCAATTGCACCCTATTCGATATGGCGCGCTCTATGATGAGTGCTACTGAGTTTCCTATTTTCTTTTTGGAAGTTATGCACTTGAGAAGCTGCATACCTATTGAATTGGGTTCGAATCAAATCAGTGCCTACCACTTCATATGTGATATGGAAAGGGAAGAGCCCATGTCTTAAGCTAGTTAAGATTTGGGGTTGTCCAGCCTAGGTCTGAAAAGAAAAATCCGGACAAGCTCGAGGCAAGGTCTGTAATGTAGAACTGGAAAGGTTCCAGCTATACAAACTACAGCAGATGATTTGATAAAACCAAAGGATTCAATAGTTACCAACGAACCTCAGCCTCTCTGCCGATCTAGTAGGGTTCCTCACCCACCTGAGAGATACTTCAGTTTCTCTATGACAGTGGGAGCGAGGAATGCATCATGAGATGATGACCCAACTAGTTTCGAGCTGGCCATCAGGAGTGGGACTCTGTAAGAATGGCTGGATGCTTAGCGATCTGAGATGGAATCCTTATACACCAACAAAGTATGGACTTTGGTTGCAATATCTGAAGGGTTAAATCCCCATCAGGAGCAAGTATATCTTGAGAAGATTACTTGGTGTACATGGAAAAGTTGAGACTTTCAAAGCTAGACTTGTTAAAGGTTTGCATCATTGACCAGGTATGGATCATGATGAAACCTTTTCTAAGGATCTATGCTTAAGTCCATCCAGATCCTACTTGCCACGGCTACATACCATGACTACGATATCTGGTGGTTGGGTGTCATGACAGCTTTTCTAAATGATGTTTTAGAATAGAGCGTCTATAAGTACACAGCCAGAGGGCTTCGTAGACAGTGGGAGCAGCGGAAACGTGTACAAGATGCTTTATAGAATAAAGCAGGTATCGCGGAGTTGGAACATCTGTTTTGATGTGTTAGTCAAAGAGTTTGACATCATCAAAATGGTAGATGAACCTTGTATATACAAAAAGGTAGTAGGGAGTATGGTGATGATCCTCGTAGAGCACGTGGATGACATACTCTTGATAGGGAAGGAGTTTCCTATGCTACGCTCGGTCAATCTCCGCTTATCACAATGATTCTCCATAAAGGATCAAAGTGATACCTCCTAAATCCTGGGTTTGGATCTATGAGATAGATCTAATTGGATGTTAGGATTCTCACTAGTTGTAGTGAGATGGTATCAATCGATCCTGGGGAGAATCACTGGAAGAGTTCCAGGGTGATAAAGACGACTGAATGTCAGTCAGGGGCATTGTCTTTACCCTCAGTAAAGGGACGGTATGTTGGAAGAGTTCCAAGCTAGATACCGTGGCATACTAGACGATAAAGGCTGGATACATCGCTACTTAAGATGCTACCAAAGAGGCTGTCTGGGTGTATATATTTGTTCATGAGATGAACTCTGTTCCTCCCATTGTGTGTCAATGGGGTTGTGGCTTATGCCAAGGAACGTCCGTCCCATCAGTGATCCAGATTTATTCTAAGGCAGTATCACCTGATCATGGAGATGGTTGATCTCCAAGGAGATCGAGGTTAGGAGAGTAGACTCAGAGGACAACACAGCGGATCCACAAACAAAGGCCTGTTCCCAGAGAGAGATTTTTATGGGATGGTTGAGTATGAGATACTACAACCACTGCTATCAGATGGCCCTAGTGCAAGTGGGAGATTGTTAGTTATATGTATGCCCTAGAAACCATTACTGTACATAGGATGTATATTGTAGTGGATGCTGGGACATATATAGGGAGGACTTTCTTGCTCGACATGATAGTATGCTATCTGGTTGCACTTTACCTTAACGTGTACACTGATTGTCTCTCTGTTACATGTTGGTAAAGCCCTTAGGATGTGTACTTGACTACCTGGACTATGATGTAGATCATACTAGTGGGGACAAACAGTCTATAAGTACATCCTTCAAAGTCCCTAGTCGTGGGTGTATCGAGACGGGGCATCGATATACCAGAGTAGACTAGCGTATACCTTCTCGACCCACACAGATGGGCGATGGATGATCCCATATCCATTGGTGTTTGACATCAGAGATGATATACGGGTGCTCAGTGGAGACTGGGTACACTGGACGGACTCGCCGAGAACTCCCAGATGGTATTATACCTTACGTCAGATGGCAGTTCTCTGGTGACACTGGTACAGAGTAGTCTGTTGACCCGAGATCGTCATAGAGTCTTGTGTGGTTCCCACTGTGCTTTGATTTCCATCTTACCACGTCCAAGAGGGCGTGCAAAACGGTGGTTTTTGGGTACAGTCCCGAGTCACATGGAGGCAATGAGCGATAGGAGGGGATTCGTCTCTCCCGGTATAGGGAGTTGATGTTGCGCTGTGTTCGATTGGCTATAACAGGAAATCCCTGGCCAGGGTTGCTGAGATTTACTGGTAAGTGTTACCAGTAGTTTCTCGAATTGTTATAGACCTCATATCGACATGACTTATCGAGCTATTGGGGTCTGACGTTTACCACCCCTAGGCGAGATATGCAACAGATCAGACGATCAGACCGGACTGTACGGTAAGTGTTACTGGTTGGATTCACAGGAGTGTGAGCGGGCTTGCTCGTCGATCTTCTGATCGCTCAATACCCGGGTGGCCGTTACGTTTAGCAGACCGCTTGTGGCTTGTGGGTGTTTGATATGATCATCACCTGCTGCCGGCTTATTGACGAGTCTTTAGAGTCCTACACAGAGGTTTCCTGGCTCAAGCGAAACGAAATAGGAGCGCATATGAGATATGTGCGGGACCGAGAATGATGCGAGTATGTGATACTGTATTCCATTCTCGCGATAGATGTATCGATTGGTTGTATGCGATATAACCTAGTTATCGATTCAAGCATTGATTCGATAAACCGATACATAGGACACTAGTCGGTTATATGCGATATGACTGGATCGTTAAATCAAGTGTTGATTTAATGATTTAATGTATAATTATATATTTGATATATTACTTTGAATTAACTAGTATTGGTTCACTTTAAATGGATTTTCTCACTTGGATGTACAAGATGTATATGTGATATACTTTTTGTGCAAATGATTGTATCATGTTTGATGATACATGTTTGCTAGGGTTTTTGTGTAAAGATCAAACCATGGTTACATGTTAATGGTTAGGGTTTTGATTTATTCATTTATTTATTTATATATATTCATTTTTGGAAATTAATAAGGATGGTGGCTTATTTTGTTTTTATGTTGAAGCTTCTTGAAGCTTTGAACAAGTCCACCATTCTTATCTCATCCTTAACCCTAACCATTCCAACTAACCTTGGTTTAATCTCTACACTTGACCATGGTTTACATTATGATAAGTCTTCATTTTCTTTTCATTTTAAAATAACTTATCATAATATTATCATCTTCTTCTTCTTCTTCAAGATGAAGAACCTTGATTCCATCAATAGTGATTGATGAAAATGAGTGAGAAATACAATTCTAAAGTGAACCCACTTCCTATTTCTTCATCCTCTACCTCTTGCCAAGTAGTATAGGGTGTTCTCTTCACAAGTTTCATGACTTGGTGAAGTCGGAGCTTGATCTAGTGATGCCTCGACGTAGATCATCTTCGGCACGAAGCCGACGACCTTGCCCGCCCATTTCTCCGACGAAGCCGACGCTAGAGCCCGGGTTTCCATTTGGACAGTGAGGAGACTTCATTGCGGAGCTATGGAGGTAGAGGACCGGATCTACAAAGGTTGTATTTCCGTTCTCTTAGTAAAGTTGTTTACTAGTTTCTTCTTTCGCCTAGATTTCTAGTTAACGATTCGTAGTCTAGGGTTTCTCGGCACCCCTAAAATTTGAAATTGGCATGGTTGATGCCTTGTGAGACCTCTTGAGAGTGCCTAGGAACCCTACAACTGGTTCTCCATGAAAGACCTGGGTGATGCCTCTTACATTCTGGGGATCCGGATCTATCGTGATAGATCCAAGAGGATGTTGGGACTTTCGCAGTCCATGTATATCGACACTGTACTGAAAAGATTCAGTATGGAAGTTTCTAAGCGCGGTAATCTACCGGCTTGTCACGGAATCACCCTATCTAAAGAGATGTCTCCCAAGACTGATTTGGAAAGGGAACGCATGTCTATTATATCCTACGCTTCTGCGGTAGGCTCTATAATGTATGCGATGTTGTGCACCAGACCAGATGTAGCTTACGCACTGAGCGTGGTAAGCCGGTATCAGTCAGACCCAAGGGAGAAGTACTGGATAGCAGTAAAGAACATTCTCAAGTACCTGAGGAGGACTATGGAGATGTTCTTGGTATACGGCGGAAAATACCTCAAGATGGAGGCCTTTGCTGATTCCAGCTTCCAGAGTGACAAGGACGATTCCAAGTCCATATCAAGTTATGTCTTTACCCTCAATGGAGGGGCGGTGTGCTGGAAGAGTTCCAAGCAGGACACCGTTGCTGACTCGATGATGGAAGCAGAGTATATTGCTGCTTGCGATGCCGCAAAAGAAGCGGTCTGGATGAAGAAGTTCCTAACAGAACTTCAGGTGGTTCCTACCATTGTTGATCCAATACCTCTGTATTGCGACAACAACGGAGCTATAGTTTTAGAGAAGGAACCAAGGTCCCATCAGAAGTCTAGACACATCTTAAGGCGGTATCACCCGATCAGGGAGATCATTGATCGTCGGGAGATCGAGGCCCGGAGAGTTGCTACTGAAGAGAACATTGCTGATCCATTCACGAAGGCCCTACCTCAGATTCAGTTCGAGAGGCTACTCGAGATCATTGGTCTTCGATATGCCAATACATGGCCCTAGTGCAAGTGGAAGATTGTTAGTGTATATGCCCTAGGGGCCATTATTGTATCATACTAGTTTGTATATTACTTAATAGAAGCTTGGGATATTCACATATATATAACAGTCTTGCGAAATATGGTAGTATGCTACTTGGTTTTTCTATCTTAATATGTGAGTGTACGTATTGATAGAGCTCTTAGGATCTTGCTTGACTACCAGCGTTGTGATGGCAGTCACACTAGTGGGGGCTGGGTAGTCTACAAGCACATCCTTATTCAGGTCCCTAGTCGTAGGATTATCGAGACAGGGCATCGATACTCCGGAGTAGACTAGTGTGTACGCTTCTCATCCCAGTTGGGGAGATGGTCTGTCCCACAGCCGTCAGTACGTCGTACTGGAGATAGTATGCAGGTGCTCGTTAGGTTACGGGTATACTGGACAGGACTCACAGGGAACTGTTGGTTGGTTTTATACCAGTCATCAGTTAACAGTTCCCAGGTGACATGAGTACAGCATAGTCCGCAGACATGACACTGCTACTTCGCCTCGAGTGTGTCCCACAGTTCTTAGATTGCTACCCTACCACGGTTCAAAGGAGTCGTGCAAACAAGTAGCAGTTGGGTGCAGTCCCGAGCACTTGGAGGCAGTGGCGGTTAGACAGGATTCGTCTCTCCCGGTATTGGGAGTTGATATCGCGATGTGTCAGAGAGCTATTACGCAAAGTCCCTGGCCAGGGCAAGCGATATTTGCTGGTAAGTTCCAATAGTTTCTCAGGGTGTAATGGGCTACACTCCGACACGACTTATACCGCTATTGGGGGACTGACGCTTGCCGCCCCCTAGGCCCGATATGCGATAGCCTTAGACGAACAGACCGGACTGTATGGAGATTGTCACATCAGACTCAGTACGAGTTCAGATGGGTTTCCTCATCGGCCTTCTTATCGACATCTACCTGGGGACCGTTACGTACAGCTAGTACCGCTTGCGGTCTGTGGTTAAACCCACTGCCAGCGTAGTAGTCGAGCCTCTAGAGTCCCACACAGAGAGTTTCCCTACTCCAGGCGAAACGATATAGAGGTCGTATGGTTTTACGACAAGGGTTCGGACGCATACGTGTGTTTACGCACGTACGACATCCGGACAGTTTTTACTAGCCGGCTTTGGTTTAAGCCAGTTTCTAGTATCCGGTTATTGGATTTATACAGTCTAAAGTTTTTCCGTGTTTTCACGGATAGGAGGGGCGTTCTCGTAATTTCGCGAGAAGCTTCTAGAAAGTTGGTGACATGGGGGTTTAGGTGGCATAAGTATTAAATGGGATTAGTGACTCATTTTTGTGATTCATCCTTGTCATTAATGCATCATAAATGCTTAATGACTCATGGAGATGAATCACTCATTTATATTTATGAAGCATGGTTGTTAAATCATTTTTTTGATTTATCTTGATAATGATAATGCTTCATATATATCATGAGAGATCATTATCTCATTCCATTTTCTTGCTCACTTTCTCTCTCCTCAAGCTCTTTCTTCAAACCCTAATCCTACCCTCTCATGTGTTGAGACCAAGGATTAGATTAGACTACTTAATCCATAACCCTTCTCTATATCACCTAGGTTACTTAGATTAGCACTTTAAGAAACCTAGTTACCTCAAGTTAGAGTTGAAGCTTGAAGTAAAGCTCTCGGGTGGATCATCTACTACATAGAGAAGGCCGGAGAGGATATGGAGAACGAAAAGACGAAGGACACGGTTCATCAGGTATAATCACTTTTCATAGTAGTTGTTAACTTCTATGATTCTTGTTAGTTATAGTTTAGCAAAGATTCTCGGTTAGTCGATGTTTACGCAAAGAACAAGATCGTTTTTCATTATCCCGCCTCCCCGCAAGTCGTGGGGTGTTGTACATCGACTTACACCAGGCATCTCAACCACAGAGAGTAAAATGATCTCTTGCACAGAAAATTGTTGACGAAGGCGAAAGACAGGGTTCGTTTCATGAGCTGATGTCTTGAGGACGCATCTTCAGGCGTTCGACGGGATTTGAAGTAGTCTATGAAGACTTCTCTCCAATCTCCAACCTTCTTTTGGTCGTTTATTTGCACGGCCGTGCGCTCAGTTGCTTCCCTTTCTTCGGATGACTCCAGAGATATTTCTGTAGGGGAAAGTACTCGACGGCTTTGTACCACGATCCTAACGTCATCGAGGTTCTCATCAGCCAGTTCTTTAGCAAGCTTGGATAATGCATCTGCTTTTCTATTTTTGGCACGCGGTTTGTTTTCCAAAGTGTAGGAAGGGATTTGAGTCAGCAGTTGCTGTACTCTCTCTCCATACTTTACCAGTTCCGGCTTGCATGTCTGGTAGTCGCCGTTTACTTGACTAATGACCAGTTGGGAATCTCCATATATGAGGAGGTTTTCAATTCCCATGTCGATAGCGATCTCGAGGCCTTCTATCAAAGCTTCGTACTCGGCTTCATTGTTCGTCCTCGGCCCTGTTAAGGAGAAAGAAAAGCGCATTATCCCTCCCTGTGGAGTTACGAAGATGAGACCCACCCCTGATTTGATTATAGGGGTGCTTTGTTTGTGCTTCTTCATGGAAGACGCTCCATCGAAATAAAGCTCCCATCGGGTATCACCACCGTCGATCGCGTCAAACGCATGTTCGTCTGGAAGATCGCAATTCAGAGGAGAATCGGCAGGTATCGGATGTTCAGCGAGGAAGTCGACAATGGCCTGGCCTTTCACTGCCTTGAGAGGCTGATAGGTTATCGAGAACTCCATTAAGAGCAGGGCCCATTTAGTGAGTCGACCAGTCAATATGGCCTTCGACATTAAATATTTGAGGGGGTCCACCTTCGATATGCGACGGACTTCATGCGCCAACGCATAGTGCCTGAGCTTTGTTATCGCAAAGATTAACGCCTGGCGGTGTTTTTCGATAGGGGAGTAGTTGCTTTCTGCCCCCAGTAGGACTCGACTTCAGTAGTAGAGTGCTCTTTCTTTCCTTTGATCGTTCTCCTGGGCCCATAATGCGCCTAAGGAACCTTCAAGGGCGGTTGTATACAGAATGA
Organism: Agapanthus africanus; assembly: GCA_030015575.1. Classification (NCBI taxonomy): domain Eukaryota; kingdom Viridiplantae; phylum Streptophyta; class Magnoliopsida; order Asparagales; family Amaryllidaceae; genus Agapanthus; species Agapanthus africanus. The sequence continues at coordinate 614,043,785 of JASDDO010000019.1, forward strand.
GAGGTTTTCCCCTGACCGAAGCAGCCAACACTGGCGGGTTCTGCAGGTACTGCTTGATCTCGTCAGCACGCTTTGGCATTTCTGGTCCCAGACGAATGGGGTTCCCTTCTTCATCAGGTGACTGTAGGGGCGGCACTTGCCTGAAAGATTGGCTATAAATCGCCGGATATACGCGAGCTTACCTTGGAGAGACCGCAATTGTTTGAGAGTCCTTGGCGGTGGCATTTCCATGATCGCCTTGATCTTCGACGGATCTATCTCGATGGCTCGGTGCCGGACAATGAATCCTAGGAATTTTCCTGAGGACACCCCGAACGCGCATTTGAGAGGGTTCATCTTCAAGTTGTATTGCCGAAGGCGTTGAAATACAGTCTTCAGATGCTCGAGATGTTCCTCGTATGATTTGCTTTTCACGACGAGGTCGTCGATATAGCATTCGACGATTTCATGTATGAGGTCATCAAAGATCTTCGTCATGGCCCTTTGATAGGTGGCACCGGTGTTCTTTAAACCGAAGGGCATCACCTTGTAGCAAAATATTCCAAGAGGGGTCCGAAAATGTTAGGTCCACTTTACCCACCCCCGGTCCTTTCGGGGAGGCGGAATAGGTAAAACGAAAAATTTCCCTAGATAGGTAACATGGACCGTTTCATGAAGGATCGTGGCTAAACAAAAACTAACAAATATTCTACAAGTTCTAACTACTATGTAGAATGGCTATACCTTGGTCTTGATCTCCTTCTCATCTTGTTGTGGTTCTTCCTCTTTCTTGTTCCTCGTAGTCGCTTGAACGGATCCTCCTAGTCGTCTCCTCTTTTCCATAGATGGATCCACTCGAGGGTCTCGATATTGGGCTCCTAGACTAAGGTGTTTGGTTTGCTAAACCTAATACCTTAGATTGAGTAGAGAAGAGTGATGGCGGTTTTGTCTCAAAGGTTCATGATTTCCAACTCATGGAACACTTGAACCTTGAGAGAGGAAGAGGAAGAGGAAGAGGAAGAGGGAGAGCTTTCTTTCTAGGAGAGAAAAGAGAATGATATAATGAGCTCTCATAATTCAACCCTTCTCACAAAAGTGAGAATAATGATAATAATAATAATAATTAAGTATATGGTGATGGTTAGTTTCAATGACCATTATCATTTCATGCTATAATTGCTTTTGCAAACAACAAGCAAGCAAAAGTCATACCCATGAAATGATAGCCATGAAATGATGATGGTCAATAAGTCCAAAATGGTCAACTGGTCAACAAAGTCAACAAGTCAACAAAAGTCAAACTTTCAACACAACCATGGCACAATAATACTTAATTAATATTATTAATCATATATCATATTCTCATTAGGGTTTAAAGAAAAGTCAACGGTCAACAAGTCAACCAAAGCCAAATGGTCAACAACCCTAATGAGAATCCTCTGCCACTGTCTCTGTCAACTGTGCATACACACCCGCATCCGTGCTCCAAGGAACATGAATAAACTGAGACAAATCCAATCCTAAAACAGTTACTAGGATCTGGCTTAAACCAAAGCCCGCTAGTAACTACTGTCTGGACACCAAACGTGCACAAGTGCGCGGATGTGAACGAACCCCATCGCAAAACCATGCAACCTCTACTCTGTTTTGCCCAAAGGCGAGTAACCCTCTGTGTGGGACTCTAAAGGCTCGACACTATGGTGGCAGTGGGTTTAACCACAGGCCGTAAGCGGTACTAGCTGTATGTAACGGTCCCCGGGTAGATGCCGATAAGAAGACTGATGAGGTGAACCCATCGAACTCCTACTGAGCCTGAATGTGACAATCTCCGTACAGTCCGATCTGTTCATCTGAGAATATCGTATGGCGGGCCTAGGGGGCGGTAAACGTCAGTCCCCTAATAGCGGTACAAGTCGTGTCGGAGTGTAGCCCAAAACACCCAGAGTCTCTACTGGAAAACCTACCAGCAATTCTCGCTTGCCATGGCCAGGGACTTTGTGTAATGGCTCTCCTAGACACAGCGCGATATCAACCCCCAATACCGGGAGAGACGAATCCTGTCTAACCGTCACTGCCTCTATGTGCTTCAGGACTGCACCCAACTACTACCTGTTTGCACGCCTCAATAGAGCCGTGGTAGGGTAGTAATCTAAGAACAGTGGGAACATACTCGAGGAGAAGTGACAGTGTCAAGTCAGCAGACTAAGCTGTACTCATGTCACCTGGGAACTGTTAACTGACGATATGTATAATACCAACCAACAGATCCCGACAAGTCCTGTCCAGTGTACTCGTAACCTAACGAGCACCTGCATACTATCTCCAGTACGACGTACTGATGGCTGTGGGACAGACTATCTCCCCTGTTGGGAAGAGAAGCGTATTCACCAGTCTACTCTGGAGTATCGATGCCCTGTCTCGATAATCCTACGACTAGGGACCAAAATAAGGATGTGCTTATAGACCACCCAGCCACCACTAGTGTGATCGCCATCACAACGCCGGTAGTCAAGCAAAAATCCTAAGGGCTCTACCAATATGTTTTTAGCGATATGTTAAAAGAAACATATACACATATTAAGATAGAAACAAACCAAGTAGCATACTACTATATCGAGCAAGACTGTCGTAAAACCATATATATATCCCAAGCCTACAAAATGTATTATACAAACCAGTACTATACAATAATGGCCTCTAGGGCATACATATCTAACAATCTCCCACTTGCACTAAAGGCCAGTAATTGGTGTACCGCATACCCAACGTCTGCACTAAGGCCAGCTGCCGGCGTACCGCATACCCAATAGCTCAAAAAGTCGCTCGAACTGTGTTTGAGGGAGGGCCTTTGTGAATGGATCCGCTGTGTTGTCTTTTGTGTCCACTCTCCGTACCTCGATCTCCTGGCGATCAATGATCTCCCTGATCAGGTGATACCGCCTTAAGATGTGTCTGGATTTCTGATGGGACCTTGGTTCCTTCGCTAAAGCTATAGCACCATTGTTATCGCAATACAAAGGTATTGGGTCAATAATGGACGGAACTACCTGAAGTTCACTAATGAACTTCTTCATCCAGACCGCTTCTTTTGCGGCATCGCTTGCAGCAATGTATTCAGCCTCCATTGTCGAGTCTGCAACGGTATCCTGTTTAGAACTCCTCCAACATACCGCCCCTCCGTTGAGGGTAAACACAAAACCCGAGACAGACTTGCTGTCATCTTTGTCACTCTGGAAGCTTGAATCGGTAAAGGACTCGACCCTGAGGTCTCCATTACCGTAAACCAGGAACATCTCCGTAGTCCTTCTCAGGTACTTGAGAATGTTCTTCACTGCCGTCCAGTGGTCCTCACCCGGGTCTGACTGATACCGGCTCACCACGCTCAGCGCGTAAGCTATATCTGGTCTTGTACATAGCATCGCATACATTATAGATCCTACCGCCGAAGTGTAGGGTATAGTGCTCATGCGAACCCTCTCCTCGTCAGTCTTAGGAGACATCTTCTTGGAGAGGGTAATTCCGTGCAATGCGGGTATGTTACCGTGCTTAGAATCCTACATACTAAATCTCTTTAGTACGGTCTCTATGTACCTGGACTGCGAAAGTCCCAGTAGTCTCTTGGATCTATCTCTGTAGATCTTGATCCCCAGAATGTACGAGGCATCACCCAGATCCTTTATGGAGAACCGTTGTGACATGAATAGCTTGACCGATTGTAGCATAGGAATGTCATTTCCTATCAAAAGAATGTCGTCCGCGTACAAGACTAGGAAAACGACAGTTCGTCCTACAATCTTCTTATAGACACAAGGTTCATCTTCGTTCTTGATGAAATCAAATTCCTTGATTGCCTCATCAAAACAGATGTTCCAGCTCTGCGATGCCTGCTCTACGAAACCTTCTGGCTGATCCATGTAAACGCACTCTTCTAAACAGCCGTTTAGAAAAGCCATTTTAACGTCCATGTGCCAGATTTCATAGTCATGGAAGGCAGAATGACAAGTAGGATCCGAATGGATTTGAGCATAGCCACTGGAGAAAAAGTTTCGTCATAGTCCAAACCAGGTCTTTGACGAAAACCTTTTGCAACGAGTCTAGCCTTATTGGTTTCCACCTGCCCATCTACTCCAAGTTTCCTTTTGTAGATCCATTTGCATCCAACGGGTTTTACCCCAGGTGGAGCAATATCCAAGGTCCACACTTTATTGGTGTATATGGACTCCATTTCAGATTGCATTGCATCCAGCCACTTATCAGAGTCCCTACTGATAATGACCTGCCTGAAACTGGTAGGGTCATCTTCTTCCAAGATGAAATCTTCTCGATCCCCGTCTATGAGAAAACCGTAGTATCTCTCGGGCGGATGAGAAATCCTACCAGATCTGCGGAGTGGCTGAGGTTCATTAGGTGTAACTGAATCTAGCGGTTCCTCCAAATCTTTAGTTGAAGTTTGTGTTTCTGGAATTTCATCTAGTTCTACCGTGCTGCCATTAATATTTTTAACAAGAAATTCTTTTTCCAAAAATGTGGCATTCCTGGAAACAATTATCTTATGTTCCTCTGCATGGTAGAATAGATACCCACTTGAATCTTTTGGGTATCCCATAAACTTACATAAAACTGCCTGTGCCTCAAGTTTGTCTGGGTTCTGCTTTTTGACATAAGCTGGGCAACCCCAAATCTTAATACATTTAAGATACAAACTCTTACCACTCCATATTTCATACGGAGTCTTAGGCATGGATTTGGATGGAACTTGATTCAATAGATGTGTTGCTGTTAAAAGTGCATGTCCCCAGAATGAAAGAGGCAACTCAGCATTACTCATCATGGAGCGAACCATATCCAATAGAGTACGATTCCTCCGTTCCGATACACTGTTGTGCTGTGGCGTATAAGGAGGAGTAAGCTGAGAGAGAATACCATTCTCTTTTAAGTAATCTAGGAATTCCCTGCTTAAGTACTCCCCTCCTCTATCTGATCGGAGGATCTTGATACTTTTGCCAGTCTGGTTCTCTACTTCGTTTCTGAATTCCTTGAATTTCTCAAAAGTTTCAGATTTATGTTTCATAAGATACACATATCCGAATCTAGAGAGATCGTCAGTGAATGTGATGAAGTACGAGAACCCGCCCCTTGCATGTATAGACATCGGACCACATACATCACTGTGTACGAGTCCCAAGAGCTCTGCTACCCTTTCTCCATGTCCGGTAAACGGAGATTTGGTCATCTTTCCTTTGAGACAAGACTGACAAGTTTCATAAGATGAAAACTCGAACGTATTCAAGAGTCCATCTTTATGCAACTTACTTAGTCTTTTCTCTCCGATATGACCAAGTCTATAATGCCACAAGTAGGATTCATTCGTATCTGAATTCTTCCTCTTGCGTATGTTTTGTACATTGAGAACTGTATTCTAATTTAGAACGTAGATACCATTACACAGTGTATCTTCTGCAACCAGTACCTTATGAAGGTAGATGTTCATGATATTTCTATCAAGAACAAAGTTATATCCATCTTTATTGAGTAAAGAAACTGATATGATGTTGCAAACTATGGAAGGTACATAGTAGCAATCGTTCAAAATCATAGTATTTCCATTTGGCAACACAAGGTGATATTCACCGACAGCTGCAGCATTAACTTGTGCTCCGTTCGCTACTCTGAGCGACATATCACCAGGTACAACTCTCCTAATTTTTCTCAGTCCCTGCAATAGATTACAGATATGAGATCCTGATCCGGTATCAAGTACCCAGGAGGTAGGGCTGACCGTAAAGCAGCTCTCAATTACAAGAACACCTGAAGTAGATGCAAAACCATACTTCTTCTTCAACTGGGTATCCTTGGAATCCATACAATCCTCTTTCCCTTGTTCATACTTATGACTGTTGTCGTAAGTAAGAGCTGAACCAACGTTCCCCAGCCCCGAATAAGAATTCGGATCGGTCAAGCGGTACATTTTATTATCTTGATTAGGGCATGAAATGGTTGCTACCTGGAGAGAGAGAAAAGAAACACTCAGCGTGCGCTCTTGCAAGATTAGATTGGTTTATTGATTTATCTAACCAGGATGGCTCCCACCGTTTCCTCAAATTCTTCTTCAAACCCTAAAAGAAGAACTAGTCAGGATTAATCGCACGTCACAATACTTTCTTAACCTTTCATCCAGGCTGGTGTTGGTACTTCGAGGGAGGTTTTCCAACGCTTTCGCGAAGTTCCTTAATTAAATAACCTCTTTTCCCTGGAGGCGAAGCCCCGCTAACACCTTTCTAGACACCTACTTGGTTTATAGCATTGATTGTTAAGTGAAATATTCACCCGAGAGTAATCCAACTCATCAGTGGGATCGGGATCCAACTATCATTGTGCGATGACCAAGATGGAATCCACTCTAGTCACCATACTCCAGAAGGTATGCTGAATCTGCAAGTTTCAGTTTCTTTAGAAACTCCCGATGTTGATTTTTGCCCCTAGGACCCAAGTGACCTTGACACAGTCAACAAATCAAAGAGTCCTACTCAAGTTCAACCCGTCATTATCTTGATTGCATTAAACCCACTCGCATAACCCTTGACACAGTCAACAAGGTTACACGACTGTCCTAACCAATCACATTGTATCCAGTAGATAAGCAATACTCAGCTACCGTTCACTGCGCCTTGACACAGTCAACAAACGCAGCATGAATACTAAGTATAACTTATAAGAAATGACGGAGGGCTACGGCTGGGTTTTTGGCGAAAAACCCGTTAACGTAATGAACTTGATATCGTTGAAGGAACCTGATAACCTTTTTGAAAATATAGTGGCGAAAACTTTTGCTAAAGAGGTCACTCCTTGTGAAGGGATCTCGGCTCTTTCCTCGTCGAATGAGGTGCAGGATATTCCAAACTGAATACCTCGATACAAAGCAAGAATAATCGACTATAGTGAAGTTATTACCCTGACGCAAACTTTTTGTCCAAGGGGTCACTCCCGATGAAGGGATCTCGGCCCTTGCCTCGTCGACTGAGATGCTGGGCATTCATAACCGAATACCTCTATGCAAAACAAAAGAGAGCGTCCTTGCAATAACAGCTTTTGAAAAATTGTTCCAACAACGTTCTTTTTAGGTTTATTTTCTTCCATTAATTTAATGCGTCCCATCAATTAATCCTACCATTGCAGAAAACAACGAAAATATGACGTACGCTTATACCATCCGCATTCGCCACGGGGCCCCGTCATTACCCATTAGGTTACTTAACTAACGACAGAGCGGGGGCTGGACTAGCACGGATGCAAAACATAAGTAACGCCTAAATAGATATCATATAGATATATATAAACATTCATCGGATGCAATGATAGCCATTCCAGATAACAGATGAACACATTGGATATACTAGGAATCCGCATTCTGTACGAGCCTGTAACAAAGAGCGGATTATACGGTCGCGATGAATAGCCAATACCTCACCCTAGACCCCTACGGGTGCGGCAAACTACCCGCCAAGTACCCGAAGCGAAGCAACCTCCCTCAACACTGAGAGTAGGCCACTCGGCACTTCGAGGTACCCGGTAGTTTGTGCAACCCACCTTGGGTCTATCCTAGGAGCAAAAACAGTAAAAGAAATTATACAATGACGGATACAACCCCATCCTGGTTGTGCGGCCATATAAATAATATTACATCAATTACAAATTACATGAATTGAAAGAAAAAGAAAACTCTCATCTCACAACCCCCCGGCTATTCATCCGCGACAATCCAATGAATTCATATACACATACCATCAACATTACAAATCACAGATATGTATAGCCCCCACTAATCGACGTATAGCGATTAGCAGACGTTCAATACATATATCATATCACAGATATAACCATTTAGCCAAAATTTGTAGAACTTCGATCAAAATACAAATTTGTAAATGCCCCCCCAAAATAATATTTTTCTCTGGATAATCTGGGCAGAAACAACATATCTCAAAAATCCCAAAACACAAACCTAGGAATTCTGCAACAAATTTGAGCCGCGACCGAATTAACTCGACCGCGGATCCGCGGCGGAATGCATGGTTCCGCCGCGGTTCCGCGGCGAGTTTGCCGAGTCGTGGACTCAAATTTCTTGGTTATTCCTACAAAACCGTGCTTGTATTTTTCAGATGTGTGAAATAATTTTTAGATCAGGTTTTAAAAACGGCAGAAAGCAAGGGTTTCGAACATCTTTTTGGGAGTTTTGCCGGATCGAAGTTCTAAAACCTTGCTACTTGTTAGTTGTTGTTTAGTTAGGCTCTGATACCACTGTTAGGTCCACGTTACCCATCCCTGGTCCTTTCGGGGAGGCGGAATAGGTAAAACGAAAATTTTCCCTAGCTAGGTAACATGGACTGTTTCATGAAGGATCGTGGCTAAACAAAAACTAACAAATATTCTACAAGTTCTAACTACTATGTAGAATGGCTATACCTTAGTCTTGAACTCCTTCTCATCTTGTTGTGGTTCTTCCACTTTCTTGTTCCTCGTAGTCGCTTGAACGAATCCTCCTAGTCGTCTCCTCTTTGCTATAGATGGATCCACCCGAGGGTCTCGAAATTGGGCTCCTATCTCAACCTAGAGATGACTAAGGTGTTTGGTTTGCTAAAACTAATACCTTAGATTGAGTAGAGAAGAGTGATGGTGGTTTTGTCTCAAAGGTTCAAGATTTCCAACTCATGGAACACTTGAACCTTGAGAGAGGAAGAGGAAGAGGGTGAGCTTTCTTTCTAGGAGAGAGAAAGAGAATGATAGAATGAGCTCTCATAATTCAACCCTTCTCACAAAAGTGAGAATAATGATAATAATAATAATAATTAAGTATATGGTGATGGTTAGTTTCAATGACCATTATCATTTCATGCTATAATTGCTTTTGCAAACAACAAGCAAGCAAAAATCATACCCATGAAATGATAGCCATGAAATGATGATGGTCAACAAGTCCAAAATGGTCAACCGGTCAACAAAGTCAACAAGTCAACAAAAGTCAAATTTTCAACTCAACCATGGCACAATAATACTTAATTAATATTATTAATCATATATCATATTCTTATTAGGGTTTAAAGAAAAGTCAACGGTTAACAAGTCAACCAAAGCCAAATGGTCAACAACCTTAATGAGAATCCTCTGCCACTGCCTCTGTCAACTGTGCATACACATCCGCATCCATGCTCTAAGGAACACGAATACACCGAGACAAAACCAATCCCAAAACAGTTACTAGGATCCGGCTTAAACCAAAGCCCGCTAGTAACTACTGTCCGGACACCAAACGTGCACAAGTGTGCGGATGTGAACGAACCCCGTCGCAAAACCATGCAACCTCTACTCTGTTTTGCCCAAAGGAGAGTAACCCTCTGTGTGGGACTCTAAAGGCTCGATACTACGCTGGAAGTGGGTTTAACAACAGGCCGCAAGCGGTACTAGCTGTACGTAACGGTCCCCAGGTAGATGCCGATAAGAAGACTGATGAGGTGAACCCATCGAACTCCTACTGAGCCTGAATGTGACAATCTCCGTACAGTCCGGTCTGTTCGTCTGAGAATATCGCATGGCAGGCTTAGGAGGCGGTAAACGTCAGTCCCCTAATAGCGGTACAAGTCGTGTCGGAGTGTAGCCCAAAACACCCTGAGAATCTACTGAAAAACCTACCAGCAATTCTCGCTTGTCCTGGCCAGGGACTTTGTGTAATGGCTCTCCTAGACACAGCGCGATATCAACCCCCAATACCGGGAGAGACGAATCCTGTGTAACCGTCACTGCCTCCAAGTGCTTCGGGACAGCACCCAACTACTACCTGTTTGCACGACTCAGTAGAGCCGTGGTAGAGTAGTAATCTAAGAACAGTGGGAACATACTCGAGGCGAAGTGACAGTGTCAAGTCAGCGGACTGAGCTGTACTCTTGTCACCTAGGAACTGTTAACTGACGATAGGTATAATACCAACCAACTGTTCCCGACGAGTCCTGTCCAGTGTACTCGTAATCTAACGAGCACCTGCATACTATCTCCAGTACGACGTACTGATGGCTGTGGGACAGACCATCTCCCCTGCTGGGAAGAGAAGCGTATGCACCAGTCTGCTCTGGAGTATCGATGCCCTGTCTCGATAATCCTATGACTAGGGAAAAAATAAGGATGTGCTTATAGACCATCCAGCCCCCACTAGTGTGATCGCCATCACAACGCCGGTACTCAAGAAAAAATCCTAAGGGCTCTACCAATATGTTTTTAGTGATGTTAAAAGAAACATATACACATATTTAGATAGAAACAAACCTAGTAGCATACTACTATATCGAGCAAGACTGACGTAAAACCATATATATATCCCAAGCCTCCAAAATGTATTATACAAACCAGTACTATACAATAATGGCCTCTAGGGCATACATATCTAACAGAAAAGCGGTATGCTTCTGGTCTTCGGGGTGCATCTTTATCTGATTGTACCCTGATGAGCCGTCCATGAAAGAGAAAACCTCGTGAGTGGACGTGTTATCTATCATCAGCTCGGTTACCGGTACTGGGAAATTGTCCTTCGGGCAAGCTTTATTAAGATCCCGGAAATCCACGCATATGCGCACTGTCCCATTTTTCTTCATTACCGGGACGATGTTGGCGATCCAGTCAGGACATTGAACTTCTTGGATAAACCCAGAGTCGATCAGCTTCTTGACTTCGGTATTGATGCTCATCTCAAGCTCGAGCCGCATTCTGCTCGGCGCTTGTTTGACTGGCTTGACGTCCGGGGATATTGCCAATTTCTGGATTTAGTCCTGGCATTTCGGAATAGTTCCATGCGAAACAATCTCTATGCTGCATAAGCACGTCTTTTAACGCAGCCACCCTTTCTTCAGATAGCAGCTCGCTGACGAATGTCGGTCGTGGGTCGTTTGCCGTCCCCAACTCAATCTTCTTGAGGTTATCTGCAGTAGTATGTATTCCATCTTCTAGCTCTTTCGGCGCTTGTGGAAATTCTGAGATTACCTCATCGTCATTGTTTTCGAAGCACCAGGGAAAGTCACCCATATTCTCGGGCTCTTCTTTTGATACCATTATCATACGACAGGTACGAGCTCGCTTCCAAGACCGATGTGGATCTGGTTCTGCTCCTGTGGCTTTGGGTTCGTACTTTTGTGGTGGCGATACCCTCCAGCTGTTGGATAGGGCAAACTTGCCGAGCTGATACTGATCTTCGACCCAGTTCTTGAAGGTGAAGCAGTCTTCGATAGGGTGTCCTATGGCTCGGTGATAAGAGCAATAGCTCGGATGAGAGACCTCATTAGCTTGCTCGGGGTGTTTAGACTCCAGAAGTGTAATCATTCGGTGTTTTAAAGCGAGGTCAAGTATCTTCCGTGTTTTATTCTGAGGAAAAGAGTATGCCTGACTCATCTTTTTCATAAGGGACAAATCCGGGTTGCTCGATTCCCGACCGCGTGGCATCTTGGTCCCGCTTTGTCGCTGTCGAACGCTTTTTCTGCTCTTTGGTTTGTTTCTGTTAGTTATATGTATGCCCTAGAGGCCATTACTATACATATGATGTATATTGTAGTGGATGCTAGGACATATATAGGGAGGACTTTCTTGCTCGACATGATAGTATGCTATCTGGTTGTACTTTATCTTAACATGTACTCTGATTGTCTCTATGTTACATGTTGATAAAGCCCTTAGGATATGTACTCGACTACTGGGACTATGATGAGATCATACTAGTGGGGCCACGGTAGTCGACGAGTACATCCTATAACTGTTCCTAGTCGAGTGTGTATCGAGACACGGCATCGATACACCAGAGTAGACTAGCGTATACGCATCTTGACCCATATGATGGGCGATGGATGATCCCATATCCATCGGTGTTTGACATCAAGGATGGTGTACGGGTGCTCAGTAGAGACTGGGTACACTGGAAGGACTCGCCGAGAACTCCCAGATGGTATTATACCTTACGTCAGATGGCAGTTCTCCGGTGACACTGGTACAGAGTAGTCTGTTGACCCGAGATCGTCATAGAGTCTTGTGTGATACCCACTGTGCTTTGATTTCCATCATACCACGTCCAAGAGGGCGTGCAAAAAGGTGGCTTTTGGGTACAGTCCCGAATCACATGGAGGCAATGAGCGATAGGAGGGGATTCGTCTCTCCCGGTATAGGGAGTTGTTGTTGTGCTGTGTTCGATTGGCTATAACCGGAAATCCCTGGCCAGGGTTGCTGAGATTTACTGGTAAGTGTTATCAGTAGTTTCTCGAACTGTTATAGACCTCATATCGACACGACTTATCGAGCTACTGGGGTCTGACGTTTACCACCCCTAGACGAGATATGCGACATATCAGACGACCGGACTGTACGAGAGTGTTACTGATTGGATTCATAGGGGAATGTATATTCTTGCTTGTTGATCTTCTGAGCGCTCAATACCTGGGTGGCTGTTACTTTTAGCTGACCGCTTGCAGCTTGTGGGTGTTTGATATGATCATCACCTACTGCCGGCGTATTGACGATTCTTTAGAGTCCTACACAGAGGTTTCTTGGCTCAGGCAAAACGGAGTAGGAGCACATATGTGATATGTGCGGGACCGAGGATAATGCGGTATGTGATACCGTATTGGATTCTCGCGATATGAGATATCGGCCGGGTATATGTGATATAGCTGGGTCATCGTATTAGTCGGTTATTTGTGAAATAGCCGGATTATCGGATCAAGTGTTGATTCGATAATTTAATATATAATAATATATATGATATATTAAATTACATTAACTAATATTTGCTCACTAAAAGATTCATTTTCTCACGGGATAATACATTGATATATATACGATATATGTTAATTGTATTATTTTCTATTGTTACACAATATATTGTATATGTGATATATAATATTGTAACATGTTAGGGTTACAAATTTAACAATGGTTTAAGGTTTAAACTTGGTTAGGGTTTGGATTAGGGTTAGCTTTTGCATGAAGCTTCCATGAATCTTCATGAAGCTTTGACTTTGTGTTTTGCTTGATATTTTGTGAAGATATTATGTTAACCCTATCCAAACCATTAACTCTAGTTAATTCATTACAAGGGTTAACTCCTTCATGCTTAACCCTTGGTTAGATTTGTAACCACTACAATAATTCATTATTCATCACAAAAGGATTCATTCTTCTTCTTCCTTGAGTTCTTTCTTTAAAAAGCTTTCTAGTTTTGCTTTTAGGATGAAAGTGAGTGAGAAAAAGATTATAAATGAGAGCAAAAATCCTACTTCATCATCCTCATCTATCCTTGCCATTTAGATGAGGTTGTTCACATCATTTCATGAGTGATAGCTTGTGTTAACGAAACTTCAAGGTAGATCATCTATGTTATCGAAGATCGGAAGCAAGACTGCATCTTTCTCTTCGTGAAGCCTCTCGAGATTCCGGAACACGATGATCGCAGCGAAGGGACCTCAACATGGAGCTTGAGAAGTGAAGGACCGGATCTACAAAGGTTGTAATCCCTCTCACTTAGTGTTAAAGAGTTTAACGTGCTATATTTTCGCATAAACTCTAGTTTAAAGATCCGGCTTTGGATTGTTCGGCATGGCTAAAAATTTATTCGGACATGGTTGATGCCTCGTAGACCCTTGTGCGAGTGCCTAGCAACCCTACAGTGGTATCAGAGCCAAGCTAGAGCTTTAGGCGAAGTCTAGACGAAGTTTAAAGTCCGATCGAACCCGGAAACTCCGATGTTTACCCTTCTCTGTACATTTTTCAAAAATGTGGTTTTTTATGAATTAAAAATGCTCAGAAAAATAAGCAGGAAAAACTAAGAATTACTGTGAAGTACGGCCCACTAATTCGCTCATATGACCGTGGAACCGCGGCCAAACCAAGGGTTTGGCGGTGGTTCCACGGCCAAAATTTGGACTTAGTCCCTGGAACTTCACATATTTATTCTTAGGTCCTTTCTTGTCATTTTTTTCTGGGAATTTTTTAATTCCACTCAAGTGTTGAGTTTTCTAGGGTTGTATTGGGGACTCGTTGATTCGATCGGATAATTTAACTTCGTTTAAGGTTTTCCGGATAATTTTAGAAACTGTTAAAAAGTTCGAACGGATATCGATAACTCACTTTTCCCCCTGTCGGAAAATTTTCAAAAGTTTGATTTTTTCTCGAGTTTGAAACTTTCGTAAAGTCATGCAAGTAACGCGGTGGACCCTCTAGAAGACAACAAACCTTAACTCGATTATATGACCGTCTTGAACTGCCTCTAAACGTTAGGGTTTGCGGCAGTACGGCATGCCACATGTGAGGCGTTGGCTTGACCCTCCTACGGTTGGACCATTGGTACTGTGGCATGTGATGGATGTAATTAAACTGATTTCAAGTGTTGAGATATATTGGGGAAATCTTGGGTGTTTGATTATTCGATCGGAAAGTTTAACATTGTTTATTTATCTGGAATGTGATACAATATTTGGAATCCACAGGTAGTTATGAGATAACTAATTTGAATGTTATAAATCTAGCGGTTTAGTCTCAGATGATCGGTTGCCTCGGAATTTTGATGTGATCAAAAGTCCGTCGCAACCACGTAGCGTACGCGGATATTCGCCGGGTAAACTTAATAGATAGCCACGCCCCATAGCCCCGACCATGTGACTGTAGGAGAACCCCGTCGCCAAAAGCATTCGTTCGGGTGCTCGCGGCAGCGGTGTTCCTCCTTAGTGCACTTCGTCGACGGCATCTGGGGATGCGGCCGTCTACTAAAGTTTGCGACGAGCATTCGATCAGGATGCCGGGAATCTTGTTGAATTGCCCGACTTGATATTGAAAAGAGTTTTCGATAATGAGACTAAAATGCGGGGTTTGTAATTGTTAGGCATGAGATGTCTAAGGAGGTTGCGGATTCCAATTGTTGTAGTTTTACACTTTCTTTTCTGTGACCGTAAGTGTAATATGTGGTGTATCGCCGGTTTCGTTGCTGTACATCAACGACAATTGGGATACGCATATTTACTTACGTTGATGATATGTGATATTATGTGTTGCTGTGATATGTTATATTGGATCGTCGCGTTTGAATAGCCGGGGGTTTTATGTGAGATGAGAGTTTTTTCTTTTTTTTCATGTAAAATTCATTTGTATGTAATATTCTTTTATTGGGGCACTTCTGGGCTGAGGATGATGTCACCATTGTATATTATTTACTTTTCCGCATTAGGTAGACCCAAGGCGAGGAGCACAAGTAACCGGGTTCTGGGGTCCAGTGGGAGACCATCTCGAGGAGTCGAGACCGGGTCTCCTAACCCTAGAATTGGCAGTGTTGCTTGCCGCTCTCGTAAGGGTCTAGGGATGTGGGTTTGGCTATTCATCGCGACTGTGGAATCCGTGTTTTATGCTGGCTCGTATTGAAAACACGGACATCCTAGTATATCCAATATTTCATATATGTTCTTCTGCTGCAATGTTCTGTGATGAGATAATATTACTGCCTGAGACGAATGCTTATATTATATATTATTTATTTCGTTTCAAATGTGATGCTTGCGAAGCATAATTAAAAATAGGACTTCATTAATGAGATTAATGAAATAAAAAAAACCTAAAGATGTTGTAGAAACTTGTTTAACAACTGGTAGCTCTAGTTCTTGCTTTGCATAGCGGTGTTCCTTGTAGAACATTCAGCACCTTATTCGATAAGGAAAGAGCCGAGATCCCTTCACCGGGAGTGACCTCTTTAGCAAAACTAGCAGATGCTACAAACTCGGTTTGTCTTTTAATTGTTTCT
The DNA here is from genome assembly GCA_030015575.1 of Agapanthus africanus. Lineage (NCBI taxonomy): Eukaryota > Viridiplantae > Streptophyta > Magnoliopsida > Asparagales > Amaryllidaceae > Agapanthus > Agapanthus africanus. The sequence continues at coordinate 614,059,575 of JASDDO010000019.1, forward strand.
ATAGTTTTTGCTTTGCATAGTGATATTTGTGAAATATCCTGCACCTTATTCGATGAGGAAAGAGCCGACGATCCCTTCACCGGGAGTGACCTCTTTAGCAAAACTAGAAAAGCCTAAAAAACACTCTATTTAAAATCACTCGATTCTACAACGATATCAAGTTCATTACGCAAAAGGTTTTCTTAAAAACCTGTCGTAGCCCTCCGTCATTTCAGATAAGTACTAGTTAGTATTCGTGCTACGTTTGTTGACTATGTTAAGGCGTAGTGTGCGGTAGCTGATTAGTGCTAATCTGTATAAGCATATGATGTGATTGGATTAGGGTAGTCGTGCGACTTTGTTGACTATGTTAAGGGTCGTGCGGGTGGGTTTAATTCAATCGGGAAATGACGGGTTGAACTTGAGTAGCACTTATGATTTGTTGACTATGTTAAGGTCATATAGCTGCTAGGGGTAAAATATTATTGGGAATTTCAAGTGTTGAAATTTGCAATGAGATTGCATACCTTCTATGAGATAGTTGGATCCCGATACCCGCTGCGAGTAAGAGTTACTCCTGGGAGAGTTTTACACATTACAATTAGCCGATCAAGTAGGTTTCTAGAAAGGTGTTAACGGGGTTACGCCCCTGGGAAAATGAGGTTTACTTTAATTAGGTCCATGCGAAAGCACGGGGAACCTCCGTCAAAGTACCGACACTGGCCTGGCTGAAAGATTGGCGAACTTGTAGCGTGTAATTAATCCCGGCCAGTCTTTCCTTTTAGGGTTTGAAGGAAGATTTGATTAAAACAGTGGGAGACATCCAGATTAGATATATTAGATAGCCAATCTAATCTTGCAAGAGCATACGCTGAGTATTTTCTTCTCTCTCTCTCTCCAAGTAGCGACTATATCATGCCTTAATCAAGATAATAAAATGGATATATTGACCGAACCCGCTTGTTATACTGAGCTGGGGAACGTTGGTCCCGCTCCAACTTATAATTGTTATAAGACAGAGCAGGAAATTGGGGAATACCAGATTTCCCGTGCCGCCCAAACGAAGAAAGTGCATGCTGATGCATCATCTTCGGGTGTGTTCATTACATAGAACTGTTTCTCAGTATCCTTTACGTCCTGGGTATGAGATACCAGATCAGGATCCGCATATTTAATCTGTTACATGGGCTACAGATAGGTAGAGAACTGAGAAAGGGTGATAAGTTTCATGAGATAGAAATGGTGCAAGTGTTGCAGCCAAGTCTGTTGGTCACTATCACCCTGTATTACCAGAATACATTGATTCTGAACAAATGTTATTAGATATCGAACCTGATATACAACATCATATCAGTCTCTTTATTAGTAAAGAAAGGATATAATTTTGTATTGTTGGATAATGTTTTGAACATTTCCTATATCAAGTGTTGATCGGTTCAGGCACGTTATCTAAAAGCATTGACGTTCTAAATCAATCTACAGTTCTTAGTATACAGAACACACACGAGAAGAAGAGTTCAGAAATGAACGAATCCTTCTTGAGGCATTGTAGACTAGGTCATATCAATGCGACCCGACTAGCTAAGTTACATTTAGATGCATATTTAAATCTATTTGAATTTACATCTTGTGAAACTTGCCGGTCATGTCACAAAGATAAGATGACCACAGCTCTGTTTATTGGAAACAGAGAAAGAGTTAGTGAACTCTTGGGATTGATACATGCTGATGTATGAAAGTCCCCTGTCTACACATGCCAAGACCGTTTCTTTGTACTTCATTACATTCTCTGATAATCTCTCAGGATTAAGACATATGTTCCTGTTGAAACATAAGTCCGAAGCTTTTGATATATTCACAGAATATAAGTTAGAAGTAGAGAACCAAAATACGGGTATAAGTATTATGTCCTTTGATGAGATCAAGGAGGAGAATACTTAAGCACGGAGATTCCTGGACTATTCTAAAGGAGAATGAGATTCTCTCTCAGCATAACTCCTTCGTATACACCATAGCACGATGGTATATCGGGGCGGAGCAATAGCACCCTATATGATATGGTGTGCTCTATGATGAGTACTACTAAGTTTCCTATTTCCTTTTGGGAGTTATGCACTTGAGAAGCTGCATACCTATGAAATAGGGTTCAAATCAAATCAGTTGCCTACCACTTCATATGTGATATGGAAAGGGAGGAGCCCATATCTTAAGTTTGTTAAGATTTGGGGTTGTCCGGCCTATGTCTAAAAGCAAAATCCGGACAAGCTCGAGGCAAGGCCTGTTATGTAGAACTGGAAATGTTCCAGCTATACAAACTGCAGCTGATGATTTGGTAGAACCAAAAGATTCAATAGTAACCAACGAACATCAGCCTCTCCGCCGATCTAGTACGGTATCTCACTGACCTGAGAGATACTTCAGTTTCTCTATGACAGTGGGAGCGAGGATTGCATCATGAGATGATGACCCAACTAGTTTCGAGAGGGCCATCAGGAGTGGGACTCTGTAAGAATGGCTGGATGCTTAGTGATCTGAGATGGAATCCTTATACACCAACAAAGTATGGACTTTGGTTGCTTTATCTGAAGGGTTAAATCCCCATCAGGAGCAAGTATATCTTGAGAAGATTACTTGGTGTACATGGAAAAGTTGAGACTTTCAAAGCTATGCTTAAGTCCATCCGATCCTACTTTCCACGGCTACATACCATGACTACGATATCTGGCGGTTGGGTGTCATGACTGCTTTTTTAAATGATGTTTTAGAAAAGAGCGTCTATAAGTACACAGCCAGAGGGCTTCGTAGACAGTGGGAGAAGCGAAAACGTGTGCAAGATGTTTTGTGTGATAAAATAGGCATCGCGGAGTTGGAACATCTGTTTTGATGTGGTAGTCAAAGAGTTTGACTTTATCAAAATAGTAGATGAACCTTGTATATACAAAAAGGTAGTAGAGAGTATGGTGGTGATCCTCGTAGAGTACGCGGATGACATACTCTTGATAGGGAAGGAGTTTCCTATGCTACGCTCGGTTAATCTCCGCTTATCACAAGGATTCTCCATATAGGTTCATAGTGATACCTCATGAATCCTGGATTTTGGATCTACGAGATAGATCTAATTGGATGTTAGGATACTCACTAGTTGCAGTGAGATGGTATCAATCGATCCTGGGGAGAATCACTGGAAAGGTTCTAGGGTGATAAGGACGACTGAATGTCAGTCGCAGGCATTGTCTTTACCCTCAGTGGAGGGACGGTATGTTGGAAGAGTTCCAAGCTAGATACCGTGACTTACTAGACGATTAAAGGCAAGATACATCGTTACCAAGGATTCTACCAAAGAAGCAATCTGGATATATATAAGTTCATTAGATGAACTTCGTTCCTACCATTGTGTGACAATGGAGTTGTGGCTTTTAGCCAGGGAACCCCCGTCCCATCAGAAATCCAGATATAATTCTTAGGCAGTATCACCTGATCATGGAGATGGTTGATCTCTAGGGAGATCGAGGTTAGGAGAGTAGACATAGAGGACAACAGCGCGGATCCACTCACAAAGGCCTTTTTCCAGTAGAGACTTTTATGGGATGGTTGAGTATGAGATACTTCAACCGCAGCTAATTGTTGGGCATGTGATACCACAACAGATGGCCCTAGTGCAAGTAGGAGATTGTTAGTTATATGTATGCCCTAGAGGCCATTACTGTACATACAATGTATATTGTAGTGGATGCTAGGACATATATAGGGAGGACTTTCTTGCTCGACATGATAGTATGCTATCTGGTTGTACTTTACTTAACATGTACTCTGATTGTCTCTATGTTACATGTTGATAAAGACCTTAGGATATGTACTCGACTACTGGGACTATGATGAGATCATACTAGTGGGGCCACGGTAGTCGACGAGTACATCCTATAACTGTTCCTAGTCGAGGGTGTATCGAGACAGGGCATCTATACACCAAAGTAGACTAGCGTATACGCATCTTGACCCATATGATGGGCGATGGATGATCCCATATCCATCGGTGTTTGACATCAAGGATGGTGTACGGGTGCTCAGTAGAGACTGGGTACACTGGACGGACTCGCCGAGAACTCCCAGATGGTATTATACCTTACGTCAGATGGCAGTTCTCCGGTGACACTGGTACAGAGTAGTTTGTTGACCCGAGATCGTCATAGAGTCTTGTGTGATTCCCACTGTGCTTTGATTTCCATCATACCATGTCTAAGAGGGCATGCAAAAAGGTGGCTTTTGGGTACAGTCCCGAATCACATGGAGGCAATGAGCGATAGGAGGGGATTCATCTCTCCCGGTATAGGGAGTTGATGTTGTGCTGTGTTCGATTGGCTATAACCGGAAATCTGTGGCCAGGGTTGCTGAGATTTACTGATAAGTGTTATCAGTAGTTTCTCGAACTGTTATAGACTTCTTATCGACATAACTTATCGAGCTACTGGGGTCTGACATTTACCACCCCTAGGCGAGATATGCGACATATCAGACGACGAGACCGGACTGTACGGGAGTGTTACTGATTGGATTCACAGGAGAATGTACAGGCTTGCTTGTTGATCTTCTGAGCGCTCAATACCTTGGTGACTGTTACGTTTAGCTGACCGCTTGCAGCTTGTGGGTTTTTGATATGATCATCACCTACTGCCGGCGTATTGAGGATTCTTTAGAGTCCTACACAGAGGTTTCTTGGCTCAGGCAAAATGGAGTAGGAGCACATATGTGATATGTGCGGGACCGAGGATAATACGGTATATGATACCGTATTGGATTCTCGCGATATGAGATATCGGCCGGGTATATGTGATATAGCCGAGTCATCGTATTAGTCGGTTATTTATGAAATAGCCGGATTATCGGATCAAGTGTTGATTCGATAATTTAATGTATAAAAATATATATGATATATTAAATTACATTAACTAATATTAGCTCACTAAAAGATTCATTTTCACACAGGATAATACATTGATATATATGCGATATATGTTAATTGTATTATTTTCTATTGTTACAAAATATATTGTATATGTGATATATAATATTGCAACATGTTAGGGTTACAAATTTAACAATGGTTTAGGGTTTAAACTTGGTTACGGTTTGGATTAGGGTTAGCTTTTGCATGAAGCTTCCATGAAGCTTCATGAAGCTTTGACTTTGTGTTTTGCTTGATATTTTGTGAAGATATTATGTTAACTCAATCCAAACCATTAACTCTAGTTAATTCTCTACAAGGGTTAACTCCTTTATGCTTAACCCTTGGTTAGATTTGTATCCACTACAATAATTCATTATTCATCACAAAAGGATTCATTCTTCTTCTTCCTTGAGTTCCTTCTTGAAAAAGTTTTCTAGTTTTGCTTTTGTGATGAAAGTGAGTGAGAAAAAGATTGTAAATGAGAGCAAAAATCCTACTTCATCATCCTCATCTATCCTTGCCATTTAGATGAGGGTGTTCACATTATTTCATGAGTGATAGCTTGTGTTAACGAAACTTCAAGGTAGATCATCTATGTTATCGAAGATCGGAAGCAAGACTGCATCTTTCTCTTCGTGAAGCCTCTCGATAGTCCGGAACACGATGATCACAGCGAAGGGACCTCAACATGGAGCTTGAGAAGTGAAGGACCGGATCTACAAAGGTTGTAATCCCTCTCACTTAGTGTTAAAGAGTTTAACATGCTATGTTTTCGCATAAACTCTAGTTTAACGATCCGGCTTTGGATTGTTCGGCACGGCTAAAATTTTAATCGGGCATGGTTGATGCCTCGTAGACCCTTGTGCGAGTGCCTAGCAACCCTACAGTTTCTTTCTCTGCGTCGGGTCTTTTGCACAACAGATTGATAGGGAGGAGCATTTTCATCTTTCGCAGCCTGTTGAAAAAGGCGTTGCGTCCTGGCTTTCTCGTAGATGGCCATTTCGCGATTATGATCGTCCCGAGCTGTTTGTCCCGCTTTCCTGATAAGCTTGTCCATTCGCTCTTCAAATGACGGACTCGGCACTTTGATTGCGAGATCTAGTTTTGACAAGGGGTCGGCGTTTTCTGACAGGGCATCCTCTTCTTCATCGAAGTTATATATGGCGTAGCTACCGTAGACTCGTTCCCGTTTCCCGGATCGTACATATCCAAGCCCAAGCGTTTCCATTCTCCCATTGGGCAACTTGCGCTACGTCCCGGGGACATCCCAAATCCTGTTATAGAATCGAGCTTGTCGAATAGTCTGTTTTAAGGGTACCCCTTGGCGCTTCAATAGCCTTTTCAATCCGTTTGTGTAATATCTGGGCAAACAGATTGGTTGAATCTTGTCAAGTGTAGAATCTGCGCCATGCCAGATTTCTTTCTCCGCTCTTGTTTCCGAGGATCGATAAAATAGGATCGCCTTTTCGCCTTTTCTCCTGAGAGGGACGTAAAATGTCCGCAGCTCTTGCACGCTGTGAGCTTCAAGCGCGTCAAGGTCTTTATAGTGATCCCATGGAATCATGGTAATTTGCAAACTCCGATCATTGCCAGGGGATGCTTGTATTGACGGCCGACTGGAGAATACGGCATTAACCTCATCCTCCGAGTCACTTCCGAAGATCAATATAGGAGAGGACGGTCCCAGTTCATTGCGTCGAGACGGCCCAGAGTAAACTATCTCTTCTTCTTCTTCGGTATCACTCCCGAAAACAGGAATGGTGGCAGCGGCTTTGTTCTCCAGCTTGCGACATCTCTCTGTATCCTCGAAATCTGGCAAAAAGTACTTCGCTTCTTCGTACTTGCGGACTTCGTTCACGGAGAATGGGTTTAGCTCACCTGTTATGGTATACTCGAGACCATCCTTGAAATACTTCATACACTGATGTTGCGTGGAAGGGATGATGTTGTACTCGTGTAACCAAGGTCGGCCGAGCAGACCATTGTAACATGTCTTGGCATCTATAAAGTGAAACTTAATGTTCGTAATGAGTAGCCCAAAGCGTAGCGTCAATATCACAGACCCAAGAGTTCTCGATGATTGGGAGTCGAACCCGGAGATGGTGATCTTGTCCCGAGCAAGGTGTTGGACGCTCATGCAAATTTCCTTTAACACCCGCACGTTGAGGAGGTTAACGGAAGACCCATTGTCCACCAAGATTTTGCCTATCTTTATATCGTGGCAATATCCAGAGACGTATAGGGGACGGTTGTGGTCGCACGACCAAAGGAGCAGGTCTTCGTCACCGAAAGTGACATCGGACGTGTGCACTTCTTCTAGTTCATCCTTCATCCTTTCTTCGGATAGGAAGGCTTGGAATTGTTCGGGCTCTTGCACGCCTTGATTAATGAATCTCTCGCTTCCTTTGATAACAGGAGGGCATCGAGAATGCTGAGCTGCGAGGGTAGCTTCCTCAGGTGCGCTAGGATGTTGTAGTCCACCCTACTCTTCTTGGGCGGATCCTTGGCAGTCAGCTCTTTCATAACTTGGTCATCTAAGGTGATGCCCTCTGCGACCTTTTCCTTTCCCTTATCTTTTCTAGTTGAGGGTCCGAGATTCTTTTCTGGAAGATTGCAATTGCGCAGCTGATGTTTTCGCAGGGCTCTGGTTCTTCCTCTTTTCCCGAGGTGGACTCTTTAAAGATGGGACTAAGAGCCAGCTCCTCGTCAGAATCGCTCCCAAAGGTGAGAACCTGTGATCCTCCGGCGTTGACCGTGCGACAATTGCCAATAGTTCTTTTGTGTCCTTCGGTCGTACTTCTCTGCTCCCGACGAGTTCTGCGTTTCATTCGTTTAAAATTTTGCCGATGAGCAGCATATCCCTGCCACCATGTCTTAAAAGCGTCGCACTCCTCGGTGGGGTGTGAAATATTCCGATGATATGAGCAGTAATTAGAGTGCCTCTCCACCCCATCGAGCGTGTTTTCTTCCGAGTGTGGTAGTTTCATTCCTATTGACATGGCTTTGGCAAACCTTTTCCTCGTCTTGAATCTGTTTTTATTCGTGTCGGGTGCCTTTCGATCTGGCGGGAGTGCTTCGACTCTTTCGTTTAGTCGCCTGCGTTTGGCTCCTTCTGATGCGGCCATCTCACGCTTCTGGTCGGCTTTACTTTTCAAACGAATCTCGTCTAGAAAGGCGTCAATCATTTCGTCTGTTGGCTACACAAGCTCCGGTTCAGGCTCTGCCCCCAGTTTCTTAGTGCTAGGAGTTTTTTCATCGTCGGTATATGAGTGGGAGATCATATTACAACTTGCCACATATCCCTCGGATTCATCCGACGAACTCTCCCCCTTATCTTCCTCTTGAAAGATGTGGTTGAGGAACTCTTGGAGTGTGATGGGGGTCCGTGCTTTCTGGTTATATTCCTCCAGCGCGTCAATCTGCTTTTGTAAGTCCGTGCGCTTGTTGCCAGGCTCCACAGGATTCTTAGCTTTCTTCTTCTTCTTCTTTGAAGATTTCGACGCCTGGTTGTGAGTACTGGGGTCATCACCACTGATCTTTGGAGCTGGGCGCGGCTTCAGCATCCCTTTAATGATCTGGGGTTCCAGTGGGTTCTTCCACCTGACTGCCGGGCATGTCTGTAGCTTATTCAGCATTTTTTAGTTTTTGCTGAAAGCACGATTTCCCATGGCGCTTCTTCAATGAAAGAACAAGTTGCCCCCGGTGTGTCCATCTTCTTAGCAGTGTGAGGTTGTGGCGGGTTTACCTTCCACTTCTCGGACAGCGCAAACTTACCCAGTAGGTATTGATCTTCAATCCATCCTTTGAATATGAAGCAATCCTCAATCGGATGGCTTACCGTTTGATGGTAAGGGCAGTAGCTGGGGTTATTCACCTCACTGGGTTGCGGCGGTCGCCTTGGGTTTGGCAAGTAGATAAGCTTGTTGCGTATTGCCAACTCGAATAGCCTCTTCGTCTTATCCCGCGGGACTGAGTAGGGGCACTTCATTTTCTCATTGTAATACTGCCGTCTTTCTTCCAGCTGATCCGCCAGCTTTGGGGCACTGGGTTGCTGCTGAGCGTTCGCAACGAAGGTTGCTTTCCCTTTACCTTTATCATTCCAAGGTTCTGGCTTCGGGGGAGACAGTCTGTGACCCATCTGGTCCATCTGGGCCAACTTGTCGATCAAAGCCTGAAACGTGGTTGGCTTAAAGAACATCATGAACTGTGAGATAGTTGTTAGTGTATATGCCCTAGAGGCCATTACTGTATCATACTAGTTTGTATATTACTTAATGGAAGCTTGGGATATTCACCTTTTATATACAATCTTGCTCAAAATAGTAGTATGCTACTTGGTTTGTTTCTACTTCAATGTGTACATGTGTTTATTTTAGTATATCGCCTATACACATTAGTGGAACCCTTAGGATCTTTGCTTGATTACCAGCGTTGTGATGGCATTCACACTAGTGGGGGCTGGGTGATCTATAAGCACATCCTTATGCAGGTCCCTAGTCGCAGGACTATCGAAACATGGCATCGATACTCCGGAGTAGACTAGCGTATGCGCTTCTCATCCCAGAGTGGGAGATGGTCTGTCCCACAGCCATCAGTACGTCGTACTGGAGATAGTATGCCGGTGCCCATTGGGTTACGAGTACACTGGACACGACTCGTCAGGAACTGACTGGTTGGTATTATACCTATCGTCAGTTATCAGTTCCCAGGTGACATGAGTACATCTTAGTCCGCTGACTTGACACTGTCACTTCGCCTCGAGTGTGTTCCCACTGTACTTTGATTACTACCCTACTACGGCTCAAAGGAGTCGTGCAAACAGGTAGTAGTTGGGTGCAGTCCCGAAGCACTTGGAGGCAGTGACGGTTAGACAGGATTCGTCTCTCCCGGTATTTGGGGTTGACATCGCGCTGTGTTTAGGAGAGCCATTACACGAGTAGTCCCTGGCCAGGGCAAGCGAGATATACTGGTAGGCTTCCAGTGTTATCTCAGGGTGTATTGGGCTTCACTCCGACACGACTTGTACCGCTATTAGGGGACTGACGTTTACCGCCCCCTAGGCCGGCCATGCGATGTATCAGACGAACAGACCGGACTGTACGGAGATTGTCACATTCAGGCTCAGTAGGAGTTCAGATGGGTTTCACCTCGTCAGTCTTCTTGTCGGCATCTACCTGGGGACCGTTACGCACAGCTAGTGCCGCTTGCGGTCTGTGGTTAAACCCACTGCCAGCGTAGTGTCGAGTCTTTAGAGTCCCACACAGAAAGCTATTCGCCTTTAGGCAAAAGAGTAGAGGTCGCATGGTTTTGCGACAGGTCGCATGGTTTTGCGACAGGGTCCGGTCACAGCCGTTCACTTGTGCACGTACAGTGTCCGGACAGTTAACACTAGCGGGCTTTGGTTTAAGCCGGATCCTAGTGTACGTTTTGGGATTGATTTTATCTCGTTTGTATTCGTGTTCCTCGGAACGCGGATGCGGGTGTGTATGCACAGTTGACAGAGAGACAGAGGCAGAGTATTCTCATTAGGGTTGTTGACTGTTGACTGTTGACAGTGGACTGTTGACCATTGACTTTTGCTTAACCCTAATGAGAATAAGATATATGATTAACATTAATATTAATTAAGTATTATAGTGACATGGTTGTTGAGGGGTTGACTTTGTTGACTTGTTGACTTTGTTGACTAGGTTGGACTAGTTGACCATCATCATGACAATGGCTATCATTCCACGGCAAAGACTTTTGCTTGCTTGTTTATTTATGCAAAATGAGTGCATGAAATGATATAGCCATTTTGACTTAAACCATTTACACAATACTTGATTACTATTTTTGTTATGATGGCTTTTGGATTATGAGAGGTGAGAATGAGAAGAGTATGGTTCATTCTATTATTTGCTTTCTCTCTCTTGAACTCTCTCATTCTCAAGCTCTCCCTCTTCCTTTTGCTCTCTCTACCTCAAGGCAAACCATTCTCATATGTTGAGACTCATTGCCTTAGAGATAAAAAGACACCAAAACATTCCTCTACTCATTCTAGTTCACAAGGCCTAGCAAGCCAAATGATCTAGTTTCTTCAAAGTTCGAAGAAGAAGCCAAAGGTAGAAGCTTTCGGGTGGATCCATCTTCGGCGCAAGGAGACGACGAGGTGAGGCCGATCCGTACACCGGAAGGAGTCGAAGACGAAGGAGTTCAAGAAAGGTTAACCGAGTAGGTAAACTCTTGTTAGGTTATTAGTTAGTAGTTTAACAAAGATCCGGTTTTGAGTCCATGTTACCGCCTCTAGAAAATTGTTTTTCATCAAATTCCGCATGTCCGAAAGTACCGGAAGAGGTAGCATGGACTTACAGTGGTATCAGAGCCTAGTTAAACTCTATCTAACATGTTAGCAAAGTAACTAGAAGATCGATCAAAGAAAAAGTCACGAAACGAACCCGATATGTCAAGTTTCTGCCGATTTTTTTCTGTTCAAAATTTGAAAAATTTCATCTTAAAAATCGGCTCAGGCTTTTTATTGAATAACCACAAAATTTGGTCCCACGAACCGTTCAAAGCGCCGCGGAAACGCGGCGGGAGCACGCTCTCGCCGCGGTTCCGCGACCGAGTTGACTCGGCCGAGGTCCAAACTTTGTGCAGTGTAATTCTGAGGTTGTTTTGGGATTTTTGGAATATGTCTTTTCAGCCCAGATTTTCCAGAACGAAAATTTTGTGTTTGGGGCCTAAAAATCCATATTTTTGATCGAACTTCTAAAGACTTGAGCTGACGGGTTTTTATCTGTGATGTGATATTTGTATTGAACGTCTGCTAATCGCTATATGTCGATTAGTGGGGGTTATACAAATCTGTGATCTGTAATGTTATTGGAATGTGTATATGAATTCATTAGATTGTCGCGGGTGAATAGTCGGGGGTTGTGAGACGAGAGTTTTCTTTTCTTTCAATTCATGTAAATTTGTAAATTGATGTAATTATTATTTGTATGGCCGCACAACCGGGTCGGGGTTGTAGCCATCATTGTATAATTTCTTTTTACTGTTTTTGCTCCTAGGATAGACCCATGGAGGGGGTGCACAAACTACCGGGTATGCCGAAGTGCCGAGTGGCCTACTCACGGAGTTGAGGGAGGTTGCTTCGCTTCGGGTACTTGGCGGGTAGTTTTCCGCACCCGTAGGGGTCTTGGGTAGGGTATTGGCTATTCACCGTGACCGTGTAATCTGCTTTTCGTTACAGGCTCGTACGAATTGCGGATTCCTAGTATATCCAATGTGTTCATCTGTGATCTGAAATGGCTATCATTGCAATATATCTATATATGATATTATTTAGGCGTTGCTTATGTTTACAGCCGCGCTAGCCCAGCCCCCGCTCTGTCGTTAGTTAAGTAACCTAACGGGTAATGACGGGGCCCCGTGGCGAATGCGAATGGCATAAGCGTATGTCATATTTTGGTTGTTTTCTGCAATGTTAGGATTAAATGATGGGACACATTAAAATAACTAATGCAAGAATATCACGCATTAAAATAACTAATGCAAGAAAATAAACCAAGTAATAGTCGTTGGAACACTTTCGAAAAACCACTCGGTTCTTTTCAAAACCAACTTTTAAATACGGAGCTTGAGCCACTCCTTTTAAAAGCTATCTCGTTCCATCGATTATATCAAGTTCACTACGTTCACGGTTTTGCCAAAACCATCCGTAGCCCTCCATCATTTCAGTTAAATATTCGGTAGTATTCAAGCTATGTATTTTAACCTCACGCCAAGGCATAGTGATTGGTAGCTGCCGGATATTTATCTGTTGCATAGATAGAATGCGTTGGTTTGGGACAGCCGTACTGCCATTTGGCCTACGTCAAGGGTAGGTACGGGTGGGTTCAAATTAACCTGGATAATGATGGGAAGAACTTGACATGCGACTTATGACATTTTGACCTCACGCCAAGGTCATAAGAGCATGGGGAAAAAATCCACATCGGGAGTTTCAAAAGAACTGAAACTTGCTAGTGTTGTATACCATTTGGAGTGTGATGATTCTAGTAGGATTCCTTCAATTTCGTCACGCAATGATATTTGGATCCCGATCCTACTGTGAGTATATGCTACTCCTCGGGAAATTTCTCACTTAACAATCAATGCTATAAACCAAGTAGGTGTCTAGAAAGGTGTTAGCGGGGCTACGCCCCCAGGGAAAAGAGGTTATTTAATTAAGGAACTTTGCGAAAGCGTTGGAAAACCTCCCTCGAAGTACCGACACTAGCCTGGCTGAACGGTTAAGTAAGTATTGTACGGTGAGATTGATCCTGACTAATTCTTCCTTTTTGGTTTGAGGAGGGATTCGAGAAACAGTGGGAGCCATCCTGTTTAGACAAACTAAAAACCATTCTAAACTTGCAAGAGCATCATGCTGAGTGTTTCTTATCTCTCCTAATTGCAGCGACCAATCGACATGACTGGACTTAAGTTACTTCTAGATAAAAACATACTGACAGGGCCAAACTACAAAGATTGGCTCAGGAATGTCAAGATGGCAATCACTTACGACAAGCTGGGGTATCTTCTTACCACCAAAGCTCCCCCTGTCCCAGGTCCCAAAACCAGCGTCGCGGATAAGGAAATCCGTAATACCTGGGAAATTGATTGCGCGAAGGCCAAGTGCCTCGTGCTTGCCTCTATGGACAACGAACATTAGAGGAGGCACGAGAATATGGACCTCGAATCCATATTTCTCCATACAAAAGAACTGTATGGAGAGCAGTCTCGTATCGCAAGATACGAAGTGTCGAAGAAGTTATTTTCGGCAAGGTTGTTCGTCGGATCATCGATAGCGGAACACGTGCTTAAGATGATTGGCTACATAGAAGAGCTCGCGGACCTTGGGACCACGTTGGAGAATGAGCTCTATACGGACTTGAATCTCCAGTCCCTTCCTTCCACTTATGCCTAGTTTATCCTGAACTTCAACTTACAAGAAAAAGAAGTTGAACTTTCAGAACTTCTCAACATGCTGAGGAGCGCAGAGGGCACCCTACAGAAAGGTAGGGAAACATCCACTTTGTTTGTAGGAGGATCTTCCTCTTCTAGGTCCAAGGCGAAAGCCAAGGGAAAGAAGAAGAAAGCCCCCGCCAAACCATGGGGTGGTGTTAGTAAAGTGGATACGAAGGGAAAGGCAAAAGCAACAAAGAAAGTGGGAAAGCTTGTGGATAAGGAAGAATGCTTCTATTGTCATAAGAAGGGACACTGGAAGAATAATTGCAGGGCTTGGAAGGCCATAACACAGGAACTGAAGCAGGTTGCGGCTTCAGCTTCAGGTGTGTATGTTATTGAAAACTGTCTTTCAATAAACTCTACTTCCTGGGTATTGGATACCGGATCAGGATCTCATATCTGTAATTCTTTGCAGGCGTTGAGAAATCGTAGGGTTTTGAAGGCAGGTGACATGACCTTCAAAGTTGCAAACAGAGCTAGCATGGATGCTAAGGCCGTGGGGGACTATCACCTGGGGTTGTCAGATGGACACGTTTTGGTTTTGCGTAATTGCTATTTTGTACCCAACGCAACTTGTAATATCATTTCTGTATCTTTGACTTCTAAAGAAGGTTATGAATTTGCGTTTGTAAGCAATGTTGTAAACATTCACCTTAATCGAGTTCTGATTGGGTCAGGTACATTGAGCAATGGTATATACGTATTAAACCAACCACAGATTTTCAATGTCCAGAATACACACAAAAGAAAGTCTCCGGAAATAAATCAGACTTTCTTGTGGCATTGTAGACTGGGTCACATCAATGAGAAAAGGTTGACGAAGTTACATACAGAAGGATATTTGAATCCGTTCGAATATCAATCGTATGCCACTTGTCAATCCTGTCTCAAAGGAAAGATGACAAAGACTCCGTTCACTGGACACGGAGTAAGAGCGAGCGAGCTTTTGGGACTCGTACACAGCGACGTGTGCGGTCCAATGTCTACACATGCGCGAAGCGGTTTTTCTTACTTCATTACTTTTACGGATGATTTTTCAAGATTCGGACATGTCTTCTTAATGAAACATAAGTCCGAAGCCTTTGGAAAATTCCAGGAATATAAGAATGAAGTAGAAAAACAAACCGGCAAAAGTATTAAGATCCTAAGATCGGATCGAGGTGGTGAATACTTGAGTGCCGAGTTCCTGGACTATTTAAAAGAGAACGGAATTCTCTCTCAACTTACTCCTCCATACACTCCGCATAACGGTGTATCGGAGAGACGGAACCGAACCCTATTGGATATGGTACGGTCCATGATGAGTAACGCTGAGTTACCGCGATCATTCTGGGGGTATGCGCTAGAATCAGCCGCATACCTTTTGAACCGAGTTCCCACTAAGACTGTGCCTACCACACCATATGAGTTATGGAGTGGGAAGAAACCCTATCTTCAATATCTGAAGATCTGGGGATGTCCAGCTTTTATCAAAAAGCAGCATGCGGACAAACTCGAGGCACGCTCAGTACTGTGCAAGTTTATGGGATACCCAAAGAACACCAGGGGGTATCTTTTCTACCACGCAGAGGAACAAAAAGTCCTTGTTTCTCGTAATGCACACTTTCTAGAACACCAGTTCTTGGAAAAGGAAATTAGTGGGAGCGCAGTAGAACTGGAAGAAATTCCAGAACCACAGACTATTACTGAAAGCTTAGTGGAACCAGAGGGTTCAAAAGAACAGGACATTCCTACGCCGCTCTGCAGGAGTAGTAGGCAATCTCATCCGCCCGAGAGATACTACGGTTTTCTCATAGACGGGGATAGAGAGGATTGCATCATAGATTATGATGAGCCTACTAGCTTCCAGCAGGCCGTTCAGAGGTTGACTCGGTAAAATGGCTGGATGCAATGCGGACCGAAATGGAGTCCATGTACACCAACAAGGTATGGACGTTGGACATTGCTCCAGACGGGGTAAAACCCGTAGGATGCAAGTGGATCATCAAAAGGAAGATTGGTGTAGATGGACAGGTTGAGACCTATAAAGCTAGATTGTTTGCAAAGGGTTTTCGTCAAAGACCTGGTTTGGACTATGACGAGACCTTTTCTCCAGTAGCTATGCTGAAATCCATTCGAATCCTTCTTGCCATAGCTGCCTTCCATGATTATGAGATTTGGCAGATGGACGTAAAGACCGCTTTTCTAAATGGAAATTTAGAGGAGTGTGTCTATATGGACCAGCCAGAGGGTTTCATTCAGAGTGGGAGCAGCGGAAAGGTGTGCAAGTTGCTTAAGTCCATCTACGGACTAAAGCAGGTATCGCGGAGTTGGAACATCTGTTTTGATGAGACGGTCAAGGAATTTGGCTTTATCAAAAATCCAGATGAACCATGCATCTATAGTAGATTTGTAGCGAGAACTGTAGTATTCCTTATTTTATACGTGGATGACATTCTCTTAATAGGAAATGACATTCCTATGCTACAATCTGTCAAGGGGTTCTTGTCACACAGGTTCTCCATGAAAGACCTGGGTGATGCCTCATACATCCTGGGGATCCGGATCCATCGTGATAGATCCAAGAGGATATTAGGACTTTCACAGTCCAGGTACATCGACACCATACTGAAAAGATTCAGTATGGAAGATTCCAAGCGCGGTAACCTACCGGCTTGTCACGGGATCACCCTCTCTAAAGAGATGTCTCCCAAGACTGATTTGGAGAGGGATCGCATGTCTATTATACCCTACGCTTCTGCGGTAGGCTCTACAATGTATGCGATGTTATGTACTAGACCGGATGTAGCTTATGCAGTGAGTGTGGTAAGCCGGTATCAGTCAAACCCTGGGGAGAAACACTGGATAGCGGTAAAGAACATTCTCAAGTACCTGAGAAGGACTAAGGAGATGTTCTTGGTGTATGGCGGAAAAGACCTCCAGATCGAGGCCTTTGCTGACTCCAGCTTCCAGAGTGACAAGGATGATTCCAAGTCCATGTCGGGTTTTGTCTTTACCCTTAATGGAGGGGCGGTGTGTTGGAAGAGCTCCAAACAGGAAACCGTTGCAGACTCGACGATGGAAGCGGAATACATCGCTGCATCTGATGCCGCAAAAGAAGCTGTCTGGATGAAGAAGTTCTTGAAAGAACTTCAGGTGGTTCCGTCCATTGTTGATCCAATACCTCTGTATTGCGACAACAACGGGGCTATAGCTTTAGCGAAGGAACCCAGGTCCCATCAGAGATCCAGACACATCTTGAGGCGGTATCACCTGATCAGGGAGATCGTGGATCGCCAGGAGATCGAGGTTCGGAAGGTTGCTTTAGAAGATAACACTGCAGATCCATTCACCAAGGCCTTGCCCCAGACTCAGTTCGAGCGGCAATCGAGATGGTAGGTCTTCGATACGCCAGTACATGGCCTTAGTGCAAGTGGGAGATTGTTAGTGTATATGCCCTAGAGGCCATTACTGTATCATACTAGTTTGTATATTACTTAATGGAAGCTTGGGATATTCACCTTGTATATACAATCTTGCTCAAAATAGTAGTATGCTACTTGGTTTGTTTCTACTTCAATGTGTACATGTGTTTATTTTAGTATATCGCCTATACACATTAGTGGAGCCCTTAGGATCTTTGCTTGATTACCAGCGTTGTGATGGCAGTCACACTAGTGGGGGCTGGGTGATCTATAAGCACATCCTTATGCAGGTCCCTAGTCGCAGGACTATCGAGATAGGGCATCGATACTCCGGAGTAGACTAGCGTATGCGCTTCTCATCCCAGAGTGGGAGATGGTCTGTCCCACAGCCATCAGTACGTCGTACTGGAGATAGTATGCCGGTGCTCATTGGGTTACGAGTACACTGGACAGGACTCATCGGGAACTGACCGGTTGGTATTATACCTATCGTCAGTTATCAGTTCCCAGGTGACATGAGTACAGCTTAGTCCGCTGACTTGACACTGTCACTTCGCCTCGAGTGTGTTCCCACTGTACTTTGATTACTACCCTACCACGGCTCAAAGGAGTCGTGCAAACAGGTAGTAGTTGGGTGCAGTCCCGAAGCACTTGGAGGCAGTGACGGTTAGACAGGATTCGTCTCTCCCGGTATTTAGGGTTGACATCGCGCTGTGTCTAGGAGAGCCATTACACAAGTAGTCCCTGGCCAGGGCAAGCGAGATATACTGGTAGGCTTCCAGTGTTATCTCAGGGTGTATTGGGCTTCACTCCGACACGACTTGTACCGCTATTAGGGGACTGACGTTTACCGCCCCCCTAGGCCCGCCATGCGATGTATCAGACGAACAGACCGGACTGTACGGAGATTGTCACATTCAGGCTCAGTAGGAGTTCAGATGGGTTTCACCTCGTTAGTCTTCTTGTCGGCATCTACCTGGGGACCGTTACGCACAGCTAGTGCCGCTTGCGGTCTGTGGTTAAACCCACTGCCAGCGTAGTGTCGAGTCTTTAGAGTCCCACACAGAAAGCTATTCGCCTTTAGGCAAAAGAGTAGAGGTCGCATGGTTTTGCGACAGGTTGCATTGTTTTGCGACAGGGTCGGGTCACATCCGTGCACTTGTGAACGTACAGTGTCCGGACAGTTAATACTAGCGGGCTTTGGTTTAAGCCGGATCCTAGTGTTCGTTTTGGGATTGATTTTATCTCGTTTGTATTCGTGTTCCTCGGAACGCTGATGCGGGTGTGTATGCACAGTTGACAGAGAGACAGAGGCAGAGTATTCTCATTGGGGTTGTTGACTGTTGACTGTTGACAGTGGACTGTTGACCATTGACTTTTGCTTAACCCTAATGAGAATAAGATATATGATTAACATTAATATTAATTAAGTATTATAGTGACATGGTTGTTGAGGGGTTGACTTTGTTGACTTGTTGACTTTGTTGACCGGTTGACTAGGTTGGACTAGTTGACCATCATCATGACAATGGCTATCATTCCATGGCAAAGACTTTTGCTTGCTTGTTTATTTATGCAAAATGAGTGCATGAAATGATATAGCCATTTTGACTTAAACCATTTACACAATACTTGATTACTATTTTTGTTATGATGGCTTTTGGATTATGAGAGGTGGGAATGAGAAGAGTATGGTTCATTCTATCATTTGCTTTCTCTCTCTTGAGCTCTCTCATTCTCAAGCTCTCCCTCTTCCTCTTGCTCTCTCTACCTCAAGGCAAACCATTCTCATGTGTTGAGACTCATTGCCTTAGAGATAAAAAGACACCAAAACAGTCCTCTACTCATTCTAGTTCACAAGGCCTAGCAAGCCAAATGATCTAGTTTCTTCAAATTTCGAAGAAGAAGCCAAAGGTAGAAGCTTTCGGGTGGATCCATCTTCGGCGCAAGGAGACGACGAGGTGAGGCCGATCCGTACACCGGAAGGAGTCGAAGACGAAGGAGTTCAAGAAAGGTATAGCCCCCTAACCGAGTAGGTAAACTCTTGTTAGGTTGTTAGTTAGTAGTTTAACAAAGATCCGGTTTTGAGTCCATGTTACCGCCTCTAGAAAATTGTTTTTCATCAAATTCCGCATGCCCGAAAGTACCGGGAGAGGTAGCATGGACTTACAATAGTCGCATGAGGATCTAGGGTACCCACGAACATGCCCACCACGGGCGCTTCCTCAATGCGTTGTTCGCATTTCGACCACAAGTTTCACCAGCGTATAGCATACTGGACCCATGTCTCACCTGGTTTCACCCTGGCATTAATCAATGCCGTTATCGGGGTACGTTCGCTGGTGCTCACGAATCGCTGAGTGAATAGCAACTCCATTTCAGCGAACGTCTTGACGGAATCGTTCGGGAGTTCAGAATACCATTCGAAAGCTGTTTCTGACAAGCTGCCGACGAATTGGCGAAGCAAGAGCTTATCATCACCGCCAGTGTTGCCACTAAGCGCTCTGAACTGGGCCACATGCTGGTGGGGATTGCCCGTCCCCTTATAGACATGAAATTTCGGTATTGTATAGCTCGGCGGATACTTGATCTGATCATACCAGCTCGGATATGGTCGTCCCGTCCTGACAACTTGACCAGCTGCCTCAGTCGCCTGGTGAACGCGTATCTATTGGGCTATGTATTCATCCAGGTCAGCCTTGGAGATTGTCTCTTCCTTGGCTGTTGACAGAGCGAGCGGAGGATTTGACGTTTCTCCCATGTCGTCTTCAAGAACGATTGGAGGATCTTCAGTAGGAGGCTCTTGTTGGATCATCATACCCACCATGTCCTGGAACAGAAGGGCCATTCGTTGTATATTGGCTACTTGTTCAGCAGCCTCTTTATCCTTCTTCTCCAATATCCTACGAAGGAATTCAGCGTCAGTTTCTTGCTCCTGACGTTGATCAGATGACGCTTCGGGGCTTTCTTTCGGCCCAGTAAGTGCGGACATCACGGTCATCATTTCTTGGAGCTTCTGCTATTGCTCCTGAGCTTTGGTCACTGACCGTGTAAGCGGTCTATGACCCGTGGATGTACGGCTGTCCTCTTTTCCTAGTGCCATGTTTACCGTATGCACCATCATGCCCCCAGACTTAGGGCATTTAGGCTTATTGTCCTTGACATTTGCTGCAGGAGTGGGGACTTTCTCCGGCCTTCTTCTCTTTTGAGTAGTCGACGTGGAGGGAGCCATTGCAGCTGGCACCCAAGCGGTTGTCGTCTTTTGTTGTCCGACGTGACGGTTCTTTTATTCCTGAACCTTCACCCTCTTCTGCCGGCGAGAGTGATCTTGGTCGATTACTGAGTCTTGGAACCGTCGCCAGAACTTATAAATCTTGGAAGACAGCCGTTGAGGGGGCTGCTCTGGCTTTGCATCTGTAACATTCTCTGTAGGTGGAGGGGATCTTTTGAGAACCGCAGTTGGCGAATTTCTGCGTACCCTGTTTAGCAGCTCGAAGCTATTCCCGGTTGGAACAGCAGCCTCAATTTCCACCGTTGGAGCTGGTGGAGTTAATCCGGAGGGGGAGTTGCCCCCAGTCTTCCTTATCCGGCGTCAGTGGCGACGTCGGGCATGACGGGTTGTTGGGATTGATTCAGCGACGGCTGTGTCTTGCCCCCTGTTTTGGGGAAGGGCTGCTGCCGGTGTTAGCCTCTTGAAGACTGACGTTCGTTGAGAAGCTACAGTTTTCTGAGCGGAAGCGGGAATGGAGGTAGTCAGTCTCGCGAAGACCGACCCTTTGGGAGGAGAAGCCGTCTTGACGACTTCAGGAGCAGCTGTCTTCTTTGGGATGGCCTTCTCAGGTATCACGGCCTTTTTGGCGGGCCCTTTGGAGTTCAGGCTCAGTCTGGTGAAGACCGAGGAGTTGGACGACCCGCTGAGAGGGGCCGTGGAAGTAGCAAGTCGATCAAAGACCGACTTCTTTGACACTTCCGGTTCGGGCATTGGGATGTCAATATTCACCGGCGAGAGCATGGTCCCAAAGAATAGACCAGTAGTAGCTTGAGTCACTTGCTCCACAGGCATAATGAATAGGGAAGCAGCCCGCGGTCCATATGCTACACCTCCAGGTGAGGCGGAGCATCGGTTGCATTTGCAGTTGGAGCAGTTCGAGCAGTTGCCAGCCATTGATCCTTTTGCTTTCTGCAGCAAACGAAACACCAAGTCTTAGTACTTCGAAACCTAAGGGCAACCATTAGCAAACCGCGATTGGTTCGCGAATCACGACACACGAAATGTGGAGTGGAAAGAGGAAAAGGTCCCACCGGGCATGCCAGAATCCGTTCCCCTCCGAATGGCGGCGCGACGCAGGGACGTCTTGCCTGAGATTCGGGGCAGATGCTAATTGGTGCTATCCGTCCACCTCTCCGAAGATGCCAAGTTGATTTATGGCACCATGTATCGAAGGTTTAGACGGATGCGTTCGATGTAGCAGACTTCGTCAGATTCCCCCTAGCTTGAGGGGTTTTTGATTGTGGGGACGCTTTTCCCTGCAGGCGCAAGCCCCTGTAGTTAATTACGCTACCGCATCGCGGTAACAACTTTCTTCTTCTCCAGATGGTCACTTCGTGTCGTGGGTGTTTGATTTGTGTTTGGTTGCCCGTGGATTGTATACGGAGACTGAGTTATGTCATCGCCCGTAGGGCGTGGACTAGTCCAAATCCGTATTATCTTAGATTTAGGTTTGGGGGTTATGTTTAAGGATACGTTAGCCTCGTTTGAGACTAAGATCGACTTAAACGTTTGTTAAGGATACGTTAGTCTAGTTTTAGACTAAGATCAACTTAACGGGATCGTTTAGATCCGACAAGAGAGCAATTAGAGAAGCCCTGTTGTTTAGTTTAGTGACTTTGCGGTCAATAGGTAGTTTAAGGACATTGCGGTCCATTACCAGTTTAAGGACATAGTGGTTCATTATTAGTTTAAAGACATCCCGGTCAAGGTTAAGGACATCATAGTCCGTGGATTTAAGGACTCCACAGTCCAATGTTAGTTTTAAGACATCACGGTCAAGGTTAAGGACGTCGTAGTCCGTGGATTTAAGGACTCCACTGTCCGATATTAGTTTTAAGACATCACAGTCGAGGTTAAGGACGTCGTAGTCCATGAGTTTAAGGACCCCACAGTCCGTATCAACGTATGGTCGTCGGGACCCGTCACCTCTTTGAAGACGTTGAGGAATTACAACGCCAAGTACCAAAGGAGTGAAGAGATGTACCCTTAAACCGAGGTAGATTAAGTGATCTGTAGTCCAATTCGGAAACTAAGATCAATTATTATATTATGAGCCCATTGGCCCAATTAAGTTTGAATTGAGGACTTATGGCCAGCTTGGGCTAAGTCCAATTGTATCTGGGATATTGGCCCTCTGTTGATTCATTGAAGGAGAGGCTTTGCCTCTGGAAACTTTAGCCAATTGGGCTAAGGCTAGTGTGAAACACTAGAGACCGACAGTGTTGAACACTGGGAAAAGATTGACAAGTTAGTGTTAAACACTAAAAGATACTCAGTGTTGAACACTGGGAAGAGAGTTTTCAGATTAGTGTTAAACACTAAGCAAATCAGTGTTAAACACTGCAAATAGAATTTTCCAAATTAGTGTTAAACACTAAGGAGAATCAGTGTTAAACACTGGATACAGAGGTTTCAATTTGGTGTTAAACACTAAGGCAAGAGGGGTCACGTGGTAACATGTGAGAGCGCCCTTCTTCTCTTTATTTTGTTCTACAGATAAGTGTTTAACACTTTTAGTTCTGAAAGCCATCACGTGTGGGCACGTGATGGGGACTCATGCTCTGGTTTATTAGAATACTCATTAGGGGGTCACATGGTGACACGTGAGGGAACCCTAGAGTCTCTGTTTGCTTTGTTGTTTCTTTATGTGTTTCGGGGATCACGTGGGGCACGTGAGGCATTACCTCAAAGTTCTCTTTTATATATCTTCGCAGGAGTCACGCGGCAACACGTGAGGTGCCTACTTCAGAGTTTTGTTCTGTGGGTCTCTGAATGCTTTAAAGTTCTGTTCATAGGGTTAAACCCTAAACTTTAGAGGAGTTATATTCTTAATAGGGTTAACCCTAGTTTATTTTCTTAAAGGAATTAAATTCCTGTGAGTTCGAGAGAATTATATACTCAGTTAGGGTTAAACCCTAGTTCTGTTCATTTCGAAGGAATTAAATTCCTATGATATAGGGTTAAACCCTAACTTTATCTCAAAGGAATTGAATTCCTATCATTTTGTGAGAATTAAATTCTCTAAACTCAGTTCCTCCTCTGTGTTTTAGATCTGTATGGCAGGATCTCAACCCAATGAGAATTAAATTATCGATTCGTGGGGAGATGTGCACTTTGCGGATCCTCAACCAGAGAAAGAACTAAGTTCTTTTTTTTATATAAGAGTTAAACTCTTTTGAGAATTAAATTCTCCTTTGAAGCCTCCCTTTTCCCTTCTTACCTAAGGTTTTCCTTTTTGCAGAGAATCAAAGGCTCTCTCTCTCTATATATATATATATATATATCAAAAGAAAAAGATCCAAAGGTCTCAAGGTTTCATAAAAAAGTTTTAGAAAAAGGTCTTCGAAAAAAGGTCCCCTCTCTTCTTTTCTTGGTTCCTATTTATAGGAGAAGGAAGAGAATCAATCTGCTTAGTAAATCTCTCATTGAGAGATTTGATTTGTATGTTAAGAGATTTGATTTATATTAATCATTAATCTGGGCCTTTAGATTGTTAAGTGAATTTTATTCACCAATGGATTTTAAATCCAGAGATATCCCTTTGTTATCTTGGTTAGATTCAGGGGGGAAATCTTTCCAAGTCCAAGATTTTTCCATAAATAGGTGATATTTAATCACCTTTAGATTTGTAATCCAACGATTCCAAATAATCATTCTCTATTTTGGAAAGATTTGAATGATCTCTTCTCAGAATTTAATTCTGTTAAATAATAAGGCTTTTAAAGCCGGTCACGTGTGGCCACATGACCCCTGGTCACGTGTAGGCACATGACCACTGGAATGGGCTTCTCTCCTTCTGCGCTCTGTTCTCTGGCCGCTGCTCAGCTGTCGCGTGTCAACACGTGACCACTGGTCACGTGTGAGCACGTGATGCCTTTTCTGGAGCTTTTTCTTGAATGATCTTTGTGCCGCTGCTTTAAACATCACGTGCCAACACGTGATGCATCTTCTGAGTCCTTTCCTGATTTTTAATCAGGGAACAGTCCCTAGTCGTGGGAGTTTCGAGACAGGGCATCGATACTCCAGAGTAGACTAGTGTATACAGTCGAGACCCCGACGAGGGGCGGTGGCCGGTCTCACAAGCCATTGGTGTTAGTTGGTTCACCTAAAATGTATACAGGTGCTCATTGGGTAATGAGTACACCGGACAGGACTCGCCGGGAACATGCTAGTTGGTATTATACATATCGTCAGATAGCAGTTCCCTGGTGACATGTGTACAGGTTAGTCTGTCGACCTGGGATTGTCATTTGTCTCGTGTGAGTTCCCACTGTGCTTTGATTACTACCCTACCATGGCTCAAAGGAGTCGTGCAAACAGGTTTTAGTTGGGTACAGTCCCGAGCCACATAGAGACAGTGAGCGGATCTCAGGGATTCGTCCCTCCCGGTATTGGTAGTGAGATCGCGCTGTGTTTAAGAGAGCCATTGCACGAAATCCCTGGGCAGGGTAATCGAGATTTACTGGAAGGTATTCTAGTAATATCTCAGGGTGTTCTGGGCTTCACTCCGACACGACTTATACAGCTATTGGGGGACTGACGTTTACCAGCCCCCTAGACCCTATATGCGATACTCATAGACGAACGGACCGGACTGTATGGATATTGTCACTGTCAGACTCAGTAGGGTTTCTGGATGAGTTCGCTCGTCAGCTTCCCTTCCGATCAATACATAGGCAACCGTTACGTACTGTTAGTACCTCTGACGTGCTAATGGTTATACCCAGTGCCAGTGTGTTGATGAGTCATTAGAGTCCCCCGCAGACAGTTTCCCAAGTTCGGGCGAAACATTGTAGTTGCCGTATGGTTTTATGGCAGGGTTCGGAAAATGCACGTGCGTTTACGTACGTGTCATATTTCGGGCATATAATACCGGTGGGCTTTGGTTTAAGCCAGATCCGAGTATTATACTGTGTAGATATAATATCTTTGTCTCAGTTGCATTTGTATTCGCTCATAATACAAATGAGGGTATGTTTATACTGTTACGCGGTTATCCTGAAATTCGTTTCGGGATCGCTTTTGGAAGTTGCCAGTTTCCAGTTTTCTATCACTCGTATTTAACATTCGGTTAAATGCGGATTTATCTTTTCTTGAGGGTGAGTCAAAAGTGGATGTTTCTAGAATGATGACTAGGTTCATGATTCATTGTTTGCATTAAATGAATGGATGACTTGGTTTAGTGAGTCATTCATTGCATTAATGTGGTTTTGTTCTTTCTAAGATATTTCTTCTTGATCTTTTCCCTTGTGGTCACCCCCTTTGCTCCTACACTCACCCCCCTCCTCTCATATATTGGCCGGCCCATTCTTGTGGAGAAAGGATGGTTGCTTGAAAAAAGATTAAGGTTATGGATTCGTGGAAATTAGTACACTCAATTCTCATTTCACCCGATTCCAAAAAGGCAACTTCATTAACCGTTCATCCATAGCTTTGGATATAACGAGACAAAGTGTTCTACTCATTCTCTACATCAATCTTGGTCATCTCTTTTAGCAAACTTGATGATCGAGTTGCCTCGGTTCAGAGGCGGGAGCCCGTTTAAAGATCCGTCGATGTGGTTGCACCTGGACGAGAAGACTGGAGATCCAGGAGATCGGAGCAGCCGCAACAAAGCGTGGAATGATGGTTAAAGACCGAAGAACTCGGATCGTTCGGTATAACAATTCTACCCTCTTTACAGTATGTTAGTTTAGTGTTAATGGCAGATCCGGGATATAGTATGCGATAGCGCCAGTTTATAAAAGTTTTTGTTCTGCATTTGGCGTCTGTTAGACGGCGTGGGCGCTACCGTAGACTTACATTGATATCAGAGCCTCGTCATTAAGCTTTACTAACTAGTGCTAATGCGTTTAAAATATCGATCGAACGAATTTTCGCAAAACTACAAATTTCTGTACAAAGTTTCTGTCGATTTTAAATCAGGTCTAAAAATTATTTTGAGCATCACAGAAAATTGTGCAGGCTTTTTGAAGAAAACTGGTGAAATTTCATCATGTGATCCCACAGTACGGCCGCCGATCCGCCGCGATATTGTGAGAACAGTGAGTCAAATTTCTACAGTGTGTTCTCCATAGTAAATTGTAGTTTTTGGTATATTTCTTTTGGGCCCAGATTTTATTACTGTACACCAGATGTACGTGGGGCCCACTTCGGGAAGTTTTGTCGATCGAAATTTTAAACTTGTTAGTTTACAGTACTTATATTATATCTCCGACCGTGAATGTCATTCGAGCGGTAAATTACGTCTATTTGCTATCGTTCTTTTAGACGGATTTGCGAACGTGACATTCGCGTTGATGTTCTGTGTTGTGCTGTAATGTTGCGGATATGTCGTGGTGGATAGCAGTGTGCAATGGTAGTGCTGTTTGGATTTATTTGTACATTTGATATTGAAGGGCGAGCGTCCGACTTGTGGACTGCCGTCACTGCCTGTTTGTATAATATTCTTTTAGGGCACGACCGGGCTGAGGTCATGTACCCGTAGTATATATTTTTCTTTTCAGTACTAGGATTACCCCGCGGTGGGGTGCACGAATAGCCGGGTTCTAGAGGGCAACGGGCCCGCATCTCATGGCGTTGAGACGGAGGGGGCTCCACTCTAAAATTGGCGGGCTATTCGCCGCACTCGTAGGGGGTACAGGTTGACCCAAGGAGGGGTGCTCAAGTTACCAGATTCCGTAAAGTGCTGGGTGGTCTATTCATTTTGCTGTAAGGGGCTGCCTCGCTTCAGGTTTTGACGGGTAACTTGCCCCACCCGTAGGGGTCTAGGTTTCATTGCACATGCTATCCACACGACCAAGGGAGCGTCGGGTTTCAGTAGCGGCTCTGCGAAACCCGGGGATCCCAGATTATCTGTATTGTTTTGTGATGCTTATTACTTTTCTGTGATGTTGCATTTATCATGCCTGGAGAGATTATTATATATTTATATATACTAGTAGATGTTGTTTATGTTTTGCACCCGCGCTAGCCCAGTCCCCGCTCTGTCGTTAGTTAAGTAACCTAACGGACAATGACGGGACCCAGTGACGAATACGGATGGCATATACGTACATTTTATTTTCGTTCTTTTCTGGTGTGATTAATTGATGGGACTGCATTGATTCTTATCAATGCAAGGATAAAACAAACCTATATTTGATGTTGTTGGAACCAATTTTAAAAAGTGTTATTACAAAGACGTTTCCTTTTGCTATGCATAGAGGTATTCGGTCATGAATATCCAGCACCTCATTCGACGAGACAAGGACCGAGATCCCTTCACCGGGAGTGACCCCTTGGGCAGAAGTTTGCGTCAGGATAATAACTTCACTATAGTCGATTACAAGTTGTTATGCATCGTGGTATTCGGTTATGAATATCCTGCACCTCATTCGACGAGGAAAGATCCGAGATCCCTTCACCGGGAGTGACCTCTTTAGCAAAGGTTTTCGCCACTATATTTTTTTATAAAAAGTTATCAGGTTCCTTCAACGAGATCAAGTTCATTACGTTAAAGATTTTTCGCCAAAAACCAGCCGTAGCCCTCCGTCATTTTTTATGGATGGTCAGTAGTATTCAAGCTATGTTTGTTGGCCTACATCAAGGCATAGTGTTTGGTAGCTGCTGAGGTATTCATTTGCTGCATAGATAGATGCGTTGGTTTGGGACAGACGTATAGCCTTGTTGGCCTACGTCAAGGGCTTGTACGGGTGCTTCAAATTAACCTGGAAAATGACGGGTAGAACTTGACATGTGACTTATGATTTGTTGGCCTACGTCAAGGTCATAAGAGCATACGATAAAAATTACATCGGGAGTTTCAAACATACAGGAAACTTGCCAAACTTGCGCATACCTTCTGGAGTGTGATAACGTGAGTGGATACCGTTACGTTATCATGCGATGAGAGTTAGATCCCGATTCCTACTGATGAGTTGGTTAACTCTTCGGGTGATCCCGACTAATTCTTCTTTCAGGTTTGGAGAAGAATTTGATATTACAGTGGGAGGTTTCCTGATTAGATAAAGTGATAACCATTCTGATCTTGGTTAGAGTGCATACAGAGTGTTTCTTTTCTCTCTCTCTTTGGCAGCGACCTTTGACTGACCCTAAACTATGACTCAGTGACCAAGTTGACCGAACCTTCTTAAAATACTGGCTTTTGGATTGTCCGACTTGCATAAGTCATTGTCTCTCCTTCTTTTACCCTTTGTATTTCTCAGAACACCCTGTATTACTACGGACATCCACTTCCATTGGATAGATCCATCGTATGGTTATATATGAACTCGAAGGGACTTCTTCGAGGATGGATCAAGGTTCAGGAGAAATAGAATTGGTTTATTCAGTTATCTTTTATTATCACCTTCTCTCAAGTTGCGAGAGCTCCTTAGTTTAGGAGTGTACACCTATTACGCTTACTAGATAGTCTTATTCCAAACCATAGGCAGGTGCCGAAAGGTAGGGAATGAAGAAAACCAATTAGCCTAAGTAGGGTGTACAGAAGGTAATAACTAAAGACAAAATAAAGGGATTAGAAAGAGGGCAAAGTAAATTGCGACTGCTATCATTCACGACCAAACAACGTCCTTCATCGCCACTCCTAATTCATCTTTGCTTTTTCCCCCAGTTCGGGAGAAATTGAATAAGGTATTATTCGGTTGTCTTTTATCATCACCTTCTCTCAAGTTGCGAGTACTCCTTGGTTTAGGAGGGTACACCTATTATGCTTACTGGATAGTCTTCCACCAAACTATAGGCTGGTGCCGAATGGTAGGGAAGAAAGAAAACCACTTAGCCTAATGATGGTGTAAAGAAGGTAATGAATAAAGACAAATAAAGTGATTTGGAGAGATGGCAATGAAATATACGGTTAAAGTCATGAATTGGATTATGGAAGAAGCGTTACTAGGAATACCAGGATACCCCTACGAAACATTTTTATGTTTCAGTGGATTGTTAATGGAAAACTGATTTCCCTATTAGATGCTTACTCCAGGGTATGTATTTACCAGGTATGATTCTCACATCTGTATGGTTTTACAGATGATGAGCGGGAGTAAGTTATTGAGAATTAGGTAATCATCCTCATTATATCGGAATTCGTTGTAATTGGTGATATTTAAGGAAATCGCCTGGGTACAGTTTTCGACCTACGATGCACAGGTTTTGAGTTATTCAACTCAAAGGACTTATACAGAGTATTGTATGTTGTCCAGTGTCCATCAAGACAAAGGGGTTGGTCCTCGTACTCTGTTCTGTTTACTTGTGACTTCTCTAGCTTATAGACAAATGTTTCGTAGAAATACAATGTCTAAGTTTTGAGAAGTTGTGGGTATAGGAATAAAGTAGAGAACCAGGTGTCACAAGTATCGGGATTCTTAAAAGAAATCGAAGATATAGATTCTTATGATTGGTATTCAGTTAATGGTTTTGAGAAACTAGTTTCTTTTTCAGGTTACTCATAATTGGATGGATTCCTAAGTTGAGTAATGTCGATTAGCCTTTCTCCATTAAGTTGATATGCAATGGAGACAGTTGCATGATTTGAATCTGGTTCCAATTAAATATGTGTCAAAGTTTCTATATTGGATATAGAATGGTTCATATCTTAACGATGTTAAGGTACGGTGAGTTGTCCAGCTTATGCTTAAAACCAGATTCTGGATAACTCAAGGCACGTTTCTGTAATGACAGTTTATGGGTTAACCCTGTCTTTGATGAGGGTTAACTTTCTACCATATGAAAGATCAATATTGATATTGTTCTAGACTTGCCACAGTTTTAGTAAAATGGATTTTTTCAGAAAACAATAGTGGGAGTATGGTATAACTGTAACTGATTCCAGAACTGCAAACGATTACGGAAAATTTAATAGGACCTATATATTCAATCAGGTTTTACATTCTAATAGCCACTCCGCAGATATGGTGGGTAACCTCAGACACCCGAGTGGTACTCCGGTAGCCTCAAGGACGGTGACAGGGAGGTTCTTGTTTACCCAGACTTGACACTACTGTTGTTCCAGACTATGAGACCCGACAGGAGGATAAGTATAGCATCGTTCTAAACTAGCTTTAGAAGTGTACGTATATATTATTCTGCCGGAGGGTTGTCGTAGTCAGTGGGAGCAGCGGAAGCATAGTGGGCAAGTAGCTTATGTCTATTTATAGGCTTGAGCACATATAGCGGAGATAAGATCATCTATTTTTTGATGTGATAGTCATGGGTTTGACTTCAGCAGAATAGAGGATGGATCTGTTAAGAAGGTAGTAGGGTGTGATGTCCTGGTATTTGGATGACATACACAGAGTAGGAAGTAAAATTCCTATACTACGATCGGTTGTACTGTGGTCGTCACACAGTTGTTTCTCCACAAAGGATATGGATATAATATCTGACATTCTGGTTACTAGATCTATGGTTTTAGATCTAGATTTGGGTAGTTTCCTAATGTGGGTACTTTGACAGTATTCTAATAGTATTTTAGAATAGATGACTCCTGGCATGGTGGTGTACCTAAAGGTGATGGAGTCACCTTCTCTAAAGGCGTCTTACAGACTAAAGGAGAGAGGGATGTGCATGATTGGCAGATCACATGCTTAGGCAATTGAGTCAATCGTGAGATGTCAAGTACCACACCAGACGTCGATTTTCACTAGATGCGATAAGTTTATATTAATCCAATCCTGAAGAAACACAAGGAAGCAGTTTTAGAACATAAGTACATGTTCTACGGATTTGATGACGGCGGCCTCCTTCGGGAGACGATTATCATTCCAGGCTTCAAAGGTGACATAGATGACAGAGTAATTGTCAGAGTTATAGTTTTCTATCTGACGAGGGACAATATTATGGACAGGCAGTCCAAAAGGATACTGTGGGAGGCATGGTGCTGGATACTGATTAGGTTCAGTGATCAATACAGTCTAAGAAGTTTGGATTTGGAGTTCATTATGAACCAACTCCCATCAGATATCCAGACATATTCTAAGACAGGTATTACTTGATTTGGGAGATGGTTTTCTCCACGAACTTGAAATTAAGAGAGATATAGAAAGAAACATCAAGGCGGATCCACTCACTAAGGCTTTTTCTCGAACACAATAGTTTTACAAACGGGCTTTGTGAAACTGATTAGTAGAGGAGTTGGATGTTCGGTATCACACGGGCTGTGAGTATGCGACATCGCAATAATTAGCTTTGAGTGCAAGTAGGAGATTGTTGGCTATAATACCCTCAAGACAATTATCGTAGTCACAGGCATGTGATTGTGATGATTGAGAAAGGGCATATACCGATAAAACAGTCTTACTCGAGATGATAGTATGCTATCTGGTTTGTCTTTATCATCAAATGTTGATAGAGCCCATAGGATTCTTGCTTGACAACCAGCAGTATGATGGCGATCATATATGTGGGAGCTGGGGTCTATAAGCGCATCCTTAAAATGTCGCTAGTCGTGGGAGTTTCGAGACAGGACATCGATACTCCAGAATAGACTAGTGTATACAGTCGAGACCCCGACGAGGGGCGGTGGCCGGTCTCACAAGCCATTGGTGTTAGTTGGTTCACCTAAAACGTATACAGGTGCTCAGTGGGTTATGAGTACACCGGACAGGACTTATCGGGAACATGTTAGTTGGTATTATACATATCGTCAGATAGCAGTTCCCTGGTGACATGAGTACAGGTTAGTCTGTCGACCTGGGATCATCATTTATCTCGTGTGAGTTCCCACTGTGCTTTTATTACTACCCTACCATGGCTCGAAGGAGTCGTGCAAACAGGTTTTAGTTGGGTACAGTCCCGAGCCACATGGAGGCAGTGAGTGGATCTCAGGGATTCGTCTCTCCCGGTATTGGAGGTGAGATCGCGCTGTGTTTAGGAAAGCCATTACACGAAATCCTTGGCCAGGGTAATCGAGATTTACTGGAAGGTATTCCAGTAGCATCTCAGGGTGTTCTGGGCTTCACTCCGACACGACTTATACAGCTATTTGGGGTCTGACGTTTACCAGCCCCCTAGACCCTATATGCGTTACTCATAGACGAACGGACCGGACTGTATGGATATTGTCACTGTCAGACTCAGTAGGGTTTCTGGATGAGTTCGCTCGTCAGCTTCCCTTCCGATCAATACATAGGCAACCGTTACGTACAGCTAGTACCTCTGACATGCTAATGGTTATATGCCAATGTGTTGATGAGTCATTAGAGTCCCCCACATACAGTTTCCCAAGTTCGGGTGAATCGTTGTAGAGGCCGTATGGTTTTATGGCAGGGTTCGGAAAATGCACGTGCGTTTACGCATGTGTCATATTTCGGGAAGATAATACCGGTGGGCTTTGGTTTAAGCCGGATCCGAGTATTATACTGTGTAGATATAATATCTTTGTCTCAGTTGCATTTGTATTCGGTCGTAATACAAATGAGGGTATGTTTATACTATTACGGGGTTATCCTGAAATTCGTTTCGGGATCGCTTTTGGAAGTTGCCAGTTTCTCGTTTTCTATCACCCGTATTTAACATTCGGTTAAATGCGGATTTATATTTTCTTTAGGGTGAGTCATGAGTGGAAGTTTCTAGAATGATGACTAGGTTCATGAATCATTATTTGCATTAAATGAATGGATGACTAGGTTTAGTGAGTCATTCATTGCATTAATATGGTTTTGTTCTTGCTAAGATATTTCTTCTTGATCTTTTCCCTTGTGGTCACCCCCCTTGCTCCTACACTCACCCTCCTCCTCTCATATATTGGCCGGCCCATTCTTGTAGAGAAAGGATGGTTGCTTGAAAAAAGATTAAGGTTATGGATTCAAGGAAATTAGTACACTCAATTCTCATTTCACCCGATTCCAAAAAGGCAATTTCATTAACCGTTCATCCATAGCTTTGGATGTAACGAGACAAAGTGTTTTACTCATTCTCTACATCAATCTTGGTCATCTCTTTTTGCAAACTTGATGATCGAGTTGCCTCGGTTCAGAGGCGGGAGCGCGTTTAAAGATCCGTCGACGTGGTGCCACCTGGACGAGAAGACTGGAGATCCAGGAGAACGGAGTAGCCGCAACAAAGAGTGGGATGATGGTTAAAGACCGAAGGACTCGGATCGTTCGGTATAACAATTCTACCCTCTTTACAGTATGTTAGTTTAGCGTTAGTGGCAGATCCGGGATATAGTATGCGATAGCGCCAGTTTATAAAAGTTTTTGTTCCGCATTTGGCGTCTGTTAGATGGCCGGGGCGCTACCGTAGACTTACATTGATAACGACGTCAAAGCAGTTGTTCCAACTCCGCGATGCTTGCTTTAATCCATAAATGGATTTAAGCAGCTTGCACACCTTCCCGCTGCTCCCACTAGCTACGAAGCCCTCTGGCTGAGTCATGTACATGCTCTCTTCTAAATCACCGTTTAGAAAGGCTGTCTTAACATCCATTTGCCAGATTTCGTAGTCCTGATATGCAGCGATGGCAAGCATGATCCGGATGGATTTAAGCATAGCCACTAGAGAAAAGGTTTCGTCATAGTCCACACCTGGTCTTTGACGAAAACCCTTTGCAACAAGTCTAGCTTTGAAAGTCTCCACTTTCCCATCTACACCAAATTTTTTCTTGAAGATCCACTTGCTCCCAATGGGTTTTACCCCTTCAGGAGCATCTTCCAAATTCCATACTTTGTTGGTGTACATGGATTCCATCTCGGACCGTATTGCATCCAGCCATTTCACTGAGTCCCTACTCGTGATGGCCTGCTCGAAGCTAGTTGGGTCATCATCAACCATGAAGCATCCTCGCTCCCACCATCCATGAGAAAACCGTAGTATCTCTCAGGTGGGTGAGGAACCCTACTAGATCGGCGGAGTGGCTGGGGTTCATCGGGAACTAAGGAATCCTCCGGTTCTACCAAATCTTCTGTCGTAGTCTGTATTGCTGGAACCTCTTCCAGTTCTACCTCCTTGCCACTAAAAAGGTGGCATGTCGAGAAGCAAACACCTTTTGTTCCTCGGTGTGGTAGAAGATATACCCGCGCGAATGTTTGGGATATCCAATAAACTTACACAGAATGGACCTTGCCGCGAGTTTGTCCGGATTTTGCGTTTTTACATATGCCGGACAACCCCATATCTTAACATAATTAAGATATGGTCTCTTTCCTTTCCATATCTCATATGGAGTGGTTGGCACAGATTTGGTGGGAACCATATTCAATAGGTCTGCAGCTGTTTCCAGTGCATATTCCCAGAAGGAAATAGGTAACTCAGCTATGCTCATCATAGAGCGCACCATATCTAATAGGGTGCGATTCCTCTGTTCTGATACACCGTTGTGTTGTGGTGTATATGGAGGAGTTAGCTGAGAGAGAATCCCATTCTCTTTTTGGAAGTCAAGGAATTCATTGCTTAAGTATTCACCTCCTCGATTAGATCGAAGGATTTTAATACTTTTCCCGGTTTGGTTCTCGACTTCTTGTTTATATTCTCTAAATTTCTCAAAAGCTTCTGATTGTGTTTCATCAGGAACACATACCCGAATCTAGAGAGATCATCAGTGAAAGTAATGAAGTACGTAGAACCATCCCTGGCATGTGTAGACATGGGACCGCATACATCACTGTGTACCAGTCCTAAAAGTTCTGTAACTCTTTCTCCGTGTCCCGTAAACGGAGTTTTGGTCATCTTTCCTTTGAGACATGACTGGCAAGTATCATAAGATGAAAATTCAAAAGGATTCAAATATCCATCCTTATACAACTTAGCTAGCCGTGTCGCATTGATGTGACCTAGTCTACAATGCCACAAAAAGGATTCGTTCAGTTCTGAACTCTTCCTCTTGTGTGTGTTTGTTATGCTCAGAACTGTTGATTGATTTTGAACATAAACGCCATTGCACATCGTGCCTGATCCAACCAACTTTTGGTTTAGAAAAATGTTCATAACATTATCCTGTAATATAAAATTATATCCCTCTTTACTCAACAAAGAAACCGATATAATGTTGCATATCAGGTTCGGCATGTAATAGCATTCGTTCAGAATCAATGTATTACCAGTTGGCAATACAAGGTGATATTCCCTGACGGCTTTAGCTGCAACAATTGCACCATTTCCAACCCTTACGTCTTTATCATCTTCTCCAAGTTCTCTACCTTTCCTAAGCCCATGTAACTGATTACATATATGGGATCCTGACCCGGTATCTAATACCCAGGACGTAGAGCAAATGGAGAAACAGTTCTCTGTAACGAACACACCCGAAGAAAATGCATCAACATGTACTTTCTTCATTCGGGTGGCATGGGAATCCTGGTATTCCCCGATATCCTGTTCAGTCCTATAACTCTTATAAGAAAGAACGGAACCAACGTTCCCCAACACAGTATAACATGCGGGTTCGTTCAATACATCCATATTATTATCTTGATTAAGGCATGATATGGTCGCTACCTGGAGAGAGTGAGAGAAGAAAAACACTTTAGCGTATGCTCTTGCAAGATCAGATTGGTTATTATTTTATCTAATCAGGATGGCTCCCACTGTTTTTATCAAATCTTCCTTCAAACCCTAAAAGGAAAGACTAGCCGGGATTAATTACACCCTACAACTTCGCCAATCTTTCAGCCAGGCCAGTGTCGGTACTTTGAGGGAGGTTCGCCCTGCTTTCGCACGGACCTAATTAAAGTAAACCTCATTTTCCCAGAGGCGTAACCCCGCTGACACCTTTCTAGACACCTACTTGATCGGCTAATTGTCCTGTGTAAAACTCTCCCAGGAGCAACAATTACTCGCAGTGGGTATCGGGATCGAACTATCTCATAGAAGGTATGCAATCTCATTGCAAATTTCAACACTTAAAATTCCCGATAATCTTTTGCCCCTAGCGCCCCATGATCTTGAAGCAGGCCAACAAACCATAGTGCGCTAGTCAAGTTCAACCCGTCATTTCTTGATTGAATTAAACCTACCCGTACGACCCTTGACGCAGGCCAACAAAGTCGCACGACTACCTTAATCCAATCTGCAACATATGCATAAACAGATAAATACTAGTTAGCTACCGCACACTACGCTTTGACGCAGGCCAACAAACGTAGCACGAATACTAAGTAGGACTTATCTGAAATGACGGAGAGCTACGACAGGTTTTTCTGAAAATCTATTGCGTAATGAACTTGATATCATTTGTAGAATCGAGTGAATTTTGAAATGGAGTGATTTTGAGACTTTCATTAGTTTTTCTAAAGAGGTCGCTCCCGGTGAAGGGATCTCGGCTCTTTCCTTATGGAATAAGGTGCAGGATATATCATATATATCGCTATGCAAAGCTAAAATTCCAAAAGCAATCAAAAGACAAACCGAGTGTTGTAGCATCTGCCAGTTTTGCTAAAGAGGTCACTCTCGGTGAAGGGATCTCGGCTCTTTCCTCATCGAATAAGGTGCAGGATATATCATATATATCGCTATGCAAAGCAAAAACTGTAGCTACCCTTTTTGAAAAATTTGATTCTACAATATCTTTTAGGTTTCTTTTCTTTTATTAATTGTATTAATGAAGTCTCATCATTTAAATCACCTAAACATCACAGATAAATACGACGTACACTTATTCCATCCGCATTCGCCTCGATGTCCCATCGTGCACCGTTAGGTTAGGTAACTAACGACAGAGCGGGGCAGGGCTAGTGCGGTTGTAAAACAGAAGTAACGTCTATATAATATATCATATATACTATATACAGTATCTATCACAACATATCAAATGATCACATCACAGATATCGCAGCAGAAGAAACATATGAAACATTGGATATACTATGACGTCCGTGTTTTATTTTGAGCCTCTATAAAACACGGATTCCACGGTCGCGATGAATAGCCAAACCTACACCCCTAGACCCCTACGAGAGCAGAAGCAACCCTACCAATTCTAGAGTTAGGAGACCCGGACTCGGCTCCTCGAGTTGGTCTCCCACTGGACTCTAGAACCCGGTTACTTGTGCTCTCCTCCTTGGGTCTATCCTAGTGCGGAAAAGTAAATAATATACAAATGGTGACATCAACCTCATCCCGGAAGTGCCCCAATAAAAGAATATTACATACATTTAATTTTACAAGAATGAAAATAAAACCCTCATCTCACATAAAACCCCCGGCTATTCAAAAATGCGACAATCCAATATAACATATCCAGCAACACATAACATCACATGTCATCAACGCAAGTAAATATGCGCATCCCAATTGTCGTTGACATATAGCAACGAAACCGGCGATATCACATATTACACTTACGGTCGCAGAAAAGAAAGTGTAAAACT
This sequence comes from Agapanthus africanus, assembly GCA_030015575.1. NCBI lineage: Eukaryota > Viridiplantae > Streptophyta > Magnoliopsida > Asparagales > Amaryllidaceae > Agapanthus > Agapanthus africanus. The sequence goes on from JASDDO010000019.1 coordinate 614,097,471, forward strand.
ACAACATTTGGAATCCACAATCTCTTTAGACATCGTAAATCCGAAATATCACATACTTCGCATTTCATGCCTAACTATATGAATTCCACATATTGTATCACATTCCAGATAAATAGACAGTATTAAACTTTCCGATCGAATAATCAAATACCTAAGGTTTCCTAAATAGCTCAACACTTGAGCGGAGTTCAAAAATTCCAGAATACGTCACAGTACCAACGGTCCACCCGTCGAAGGGTCAAGCCAACACCTCACATGTGGCACGCCGTACTGCCCCAAACCCTAAGGTTTAGAGGCGGTTCAGACGGTCACATAATCGAGTTAAGGTTTGTGTTCTTCTAGAGGGTCCATCCGTTACTTGCACGTTTTTCTGAAAGATTTAAACTCAAGAAAAATTCAACACTTGAAAGTTTTTCGTGTCGGGTAAAAGCGAGTTAATGATATCCATTCGAACATTTTAATACTTTCTAAATTATCCGGAAAACATAACGAAATTAAATTTTCCGATCGAATCAACGTATACAAAATAATCCCCAGAACACTCAACACTTAAGGCAGATTAAAAATACCGAGAAAGATGCGCTAGCTGATACGGTCATAACTGTGCAAAATGAAAAGTCAAACCCGACTGTACGGCCGCGGATCCGCGGCTCAAGCAAGGTATTGCCGCAGTTCCGCGACGGTCCGTACGGTTTAGCTCCTCATTTTTCACAGTGATGCTTAAAATTACCTGCTGATTTTTTAAGGTATTTTTAGTACAGAAAAAATCGCATTTTTAAAATTTGTCCAGAGAGGGGGTCATTTTGACGTTACGGGGTTCGATCAGAGTTTTAACTTCGTAAACATGTCGCCTAATGCTCTAGCTAGGCTCTGATACCATTGTAAGGTTACTAGGCACTCTAACAAGGTTCTACAAGGCATCAACCATGCCCGATTAAAATTTTAGCCGTATCGAACAACCCTAAACAAGATCTTTGCTAGATAATAAGGTTACACATGCTAGTAAATAACATTTATCACTAAGTCAATACGAAATACAACCTTTGTAGATCGGTCCTTCACTTCTAAAGCTCATTGCTGTAGTCCCTTCGCTGCGATCATGGTTCTCTCGGGCTCTTGCATGACTTCACGAGACGAAAGAAGCGTCCTTGCTTGAAGTCTTCGAGGCCGAAGATGATCTACGTCGAGGGAATACCAACTCAACCTACTACTTCATATACGAACTCATGTAGAGACATAATCATGGCTAAGTGTGATGGTTAGGTTAACAAATATCCAAAGTAAAAACAAACTTATTAGACTTAGTCAATGCATCCACAAGCTTCCACAAACTTCATGCATTTTTCTAATCTTCCACTAATTTTGTTATTACTTTAAATATTAAACCCAAAACAACAAATAGCATTGTGTAAGTCTCATACACCCATGCATGTTGTATCAACAACCATGATACAAAAAGAAAACACATTTTAATATATATCACATATATATTAAAGTCGTGCACATGTGAGAAAAATCCTTAAGTGAACAAATGTTTGTTAATGTAAATTAGTATATCATATATACAATTATACACTAAATTATTAAATCAACACTTGACTTAATAATCCGGTTATATCTCATATAACCGACTAACATCCAATGTATCGACTTATCGAATCAACACTTGATTCGACGACCCGTCTATATCACATATAACCGACCGATACAAAAAGTCGCAAGAATAGAATACGGTATCACATACACGCATTATTCTCGGTCCCGCACATATCACATATGCGCTCCTATTTCGTTTTGCCTGAGCCAGTAAAACCTCTATGTAGGACTCTAAAGACTCGTCAATACGCCGGCAGTAGGTGATGATCACATCAAGCACCCACAAGCCGTCAGCGGTACTAGCTGGACGTAACGGCTACCCGGGTATTGAGCGATCAGAAGATCAGCAAGAAAGCCCGCTCCAACTCCTGTATAAGCCTAACAGTAATACTTCACGTACACTCCGGTCTCCTCGTCTGAAATGTCGCATATCAAGTCTAGGGGTGGTAAACGTCAGACCCCAATAACCGATAAGTCGTGCCGATCTGAGGCTCATAACGGGTCGAGAAACTACTGGTAACACTTACCAGTAAATTTATAAATCAGCCCTAGCCAGGGACTTCCCTGTTATGGCCAATCGAGCACAGCGCAACATCAACCCCTAATACCGGGAGAGACGAAACCCCTCCTATCACTCATTTCCTCCATGTAATTCGGGACTGTACCCAAAAACCACCGTTTTGCACGCTCTCTTGGACGTGGTAAGGTGGAAATGAAAGCACAGTGGGAATCACACAAGACTCTATGATGATTTCGGGTCTACAGACTAATACTGCATAAGTGTCACCAGAGAACTGCCATCTGACGTGAAGTATAATACCATCTGGGAGTTCTCGGCGAGTCTGTCCAGTGTACCTAGTCTCCACTGAGCACCCGTATACCATCTCTGATGTCAAACACTAATGGATATGGGATCATCCATCGCCCATCTCATGGGTCGAGAAGCGTATACGCTAGTCTACTCTGGTATATCGATGCCCTGTCTCGATACACCCACGACTAGGAACATTAAAGGATGTACTTATGGACTACCATGGCCCCACTAGTATGATCTGCATCATAGTCCTGGTAGTCAAGTACACATCCTAAGGGCTTTACCAACATGTAACTATAAGACAGTATCAAGAGACAAGTGTACATGTTAAGATAAAGAGCAACCAGATAGCATACTATCATATCGAGCAAGATTGTCCTCTCTATATATGTCCAAGCATCCAATATAATATACATCATCTGTACAATACTGGCCTCTAGGGCATACATACAACTAACAGTTCGTATCTGAACTCTTGCTCTTGCGTGTGTTTTGTACATTGAGAACTGTATTCTGATTTAGAACATAAATACCATTACACAGTGTACTGTAGGGTGTTTTTCGTTACCCCATTGAGATGGGAATACGCGCGCGCTTGTCAGGCGCATTACAGATTCCCCCTGCCTAGGGTAGGCCGGGGTTTATTGATTGTGGGGATCCGAATCTCCGGCAACCGCGGACTAAGCTGCCGTTAATTACCCCTCGCATTTGGAGCGAAGGAACCTCCGATTGACGGGTTAAACTGGTCATGCGAACTCATTATGCAGTGTATTGGTGTGTGTGTATTTTTTTTTGTTTTATTCCACTCGTAAAAAGAGATATATACATATATATAAAACGAAAATAAATAAGTAAATAAATATTTGGAGAATTTTTTATTTTAATTTATTATTATTATTATTTTTTTAAAAATATTATTTATAATTTAATTTTATTTATTTAATATTTTTTTAAATAAAAAAAAAGGGGATTAAATAAAGAAAAGAAGAAAAGAAAATAATTATGTTTTTTTTATTTTTCAAATATTATTTATAATTTATTTTTATTTAATATTTATTTATTTTTATTTTAAATAAAAAAAAGGAGAAAGAAAGAAGAAAAGAAGAAAAGAGAATCTTATTTTATAAAAAAAATGGGGTCACATGTTAGCATGTGACCCCTCATATGAGGAGGGGGTCACATGCTAGCATGTGACATGGAGGGTCACATGTTAGCATGTGACCCCTCATGTGAGGGGGGGTCACATGCTAGCTTGTGAGAAGGCCATCACATGCTTAGCATGTGACGCCGGTCACACGCTTTGCATGTGACGGCCGTCACACGCTTTGCATGTGACGGCCGTCACACGCTTTGCATGTGACGGCCGTCACACGCTTTGCATGTGACGCGGCATGTGACGCGGTCACATGCTTTGCATGTGACACCCGTCACATGTTAAACATGTGATGGGGCTGGTCACATGTTATGTTAACCATATGATGGGGCTGGTCATATCTTTTTCTTTTTTTTTGAACGTGGAGTTCAACTCCAAAAGAATTTTATATGGCTAAAAAAATGTAATGTGGAGTTAGACTCCCCAAAAAAATATTTTTTTTTTGTGGAGTTAAACTCCAAAAGAATTTTATTTGTGGAGTTGAACTCCAAAAGAATTTTATTTGTGGAGTTGAACTCCAAAAGATTTTTACTGTGGAGTTAAACTCCAAAAGAATTTTTGTAGTGGAGTTAAACTCCAAAATAATTTTCCTAGTGGTGGAGTTGAACTCCAAAAGATTTTTATTTGTAGAGTTAAACTCCAACAGATTTTTATTTGTGGAGTTGAACTCCAAAAGATTTTCTCCTTTCTCTTTTGAGAAGAAACCCAAAATGGGTTCTCTTGAAACTCCAAGATCTAGATCTTGGATGATAAAAAAGAGACCCTTTTTTCCTCTCTTGATGGAGTCTTGAGAGGTGGATTTATGGTAAAACTTTGTTTAGTTTTAAAAAAAAAGAGCTAAGCTCTTGATTTATTTGGAAAATGAAAAGGAAGAGAAAGAACTTGGAAAAGAGAGAGTGGAGGAACAAACCCTAGTTTTTTGAGGGAATGAAAAGTCTATGCTTTATTCATCATCATGTTGCCTTATATAGGCTTACACATTTACATATAACCCCTTGGGCTTTACAAAATGGTATTTTGCCCATCCCATGGTTCATGTGCTATTTCTTTTTGCACATAAACCATGGGCTTACAAAAATTTGGCTTTATACCCATTTTGTTTACATTCATGCATAAAAAATTACATAAATATTATTTATTACATGATTTCATTTTTGGCATGGGGAGGGTCGGCCGCTTCATGTTTCGGACTCGACCTGGGCATGAGCCCACTTGACCTGGGCTTGGGCCCACCTGGCTTGGTGTTTACCTTGACTTTGACTCGGTCAACCGGGGTGTAAATTTTTACCCCAACAAAGTGCCCCCCATCAATAAATGCACACCGCACATTTGAGTTATATGCATGAAATTGATGGATCTTGAAGCTGAACTTCGAGGTGGAACATCATTCCGGGGGCGGAGCATCATCCCGGGGAGCATGATTCCCTGGGATCGGAGTATCATTCTGTTTCGCGGAGCATAATTCCAGGGTCGGAGTATCCCTCGGGGAGCATGATTCCCGGGGATCGGAGCATCATTCCGAAATGCAGAGCATGATTGCAGGGATCGGAGCATCATTCCGATGAGCGGAGCATGATTCCAGGGGATCGGAGCATCATTCCGATGGGCGGAGCATGGTTCCAGGGATCGGAGCATCATTCCGATGAGCGGAGCATGATTCCAGGGGATCGGAGCATCATTCCGATGGGAGGAGCATGGTTCCAGGGATCGGAGGATCATTCCGATGAGCGGAGCATGATTCCAGGGGATCGGAGCATCGTTCTGATTCGCGGAGCATAATTCCAAGGATCAGAGCATCATTCCGAAGGGTGGAGCATGATTCCAGGGGATCGGAGCATCATTCCGATGGGCGGAGCATGGTTCCAGGGATCGGAGCATCATTCCGATGAGCGGAGCATGATTCCAGGGGATCGGAGCATCATTCCGAAGAGCGGAGCATAATTCCAGGATTCAGAGCATCATTCCGAAGGGCGGAGCATGATTCCAGGGTATCGGAGCATCATTCCGAAGGGCGGAGCATGATTCCAGAGATCGGAGCATCATTCCTATGAGCGAAGCATGATTCCAGGGGATCGGAGCATCATTCCGATGGGCGGAGCATGGTTCCGGGGATCGGAGCATCATTCCGATGAGCGGAGCATGATTCCAGGGGATCGGAGCATCATTCCGAAGAGCGGAGCATAATTCCAGGATTCTGAGCATCATTTCGAAGGGCGGAGCATGATTCCAGGGTATCGGAGCATCATTCCGAAGGGCGGAGCATGATTCCAGGGATCGGAGCATCATTCCTATGAGCGGAGCATGATTCCAGAGGATCGGAGCATCATTCCGATGGGCGGAGCATGGTTCCGGGGATCGGAGCATCATTCCGATGAGCGGAGCATGATTCCAGGGGATCGGAGCATCATTCCGAAGAGCGGAGCATAATTCCAGGATTCGGAGCATCATTCCGAAGGGCGAAGCATGATTCCAAGGATCGGAGCATCGTTCCGAAGGGCCGAGCATCATTCCAGGAGATCGGAGCATCATTCCGAAGAGCGGAGCATCATTCCACGGGATCGGAGCATCATTCCAAAGAGCGGAGTACCATTCCAGGATTCAGAGCATCATTCCGAAAGGCGGAGCATGATTCCAAGGATCGGAGCATCATTCCGAAGGGCGGAGCATGATTTCAGGATTCGGAGCATCATTCCGAAGAGCGGAGCATGATTCCAGGGGGTCGGAGCATCATTCCGATGAGCGGAGCATAATTCCAGAGATCGGAGCATCGTTCCGATGATCGGAGCATGATTCCAGGATTCGGAGCATCATTCCGAAGAGGGGAGCATAATTCCAGGGTTTGGAGCATCTTTCCGAAGAGCGGAACATAATTCCAGGGATCGGAGCATCGTTCCGATGGGCGGAGCATAATTCCAGAGATCTGAGCATCATTCCGATGAGCGGAGCATGGTTCCATGGGATCGGAGCATCATTCCGAAGAGCGGCAGACATTTTGACCGAAGCATAATTTCGATGCAGAGGTTGATTCCCAGGCGAAGCGTAATTTCGACAAGGAAGGCAGATATTCCGAGGCGAACCATTGATATCGACACGAGATACATTCTGAGACGGAGCATGATTCCGGCGCAGAGCTTGTTGGCTGACTTGATTCCGAGACGAAGTATAATTTCGACAGGGAAGGCAAGTACACCGAGGCGAAGCATCATTTCGACACGGGGTGCATTCTGAGACGAAGCATAATTCCGACGCAGAGCTTGCTGGTTGACTTGATTCCGAGATGGAGCATAATTCCGACGAGGAGGTCGTTGGTTGATTCCGAGCCGAAACATAATTCCGACAGGGAAGGCAGATACACCGAGGCGAAGCATCATTTCGACACGGGGTGCATATTCTGAGACGAAGCATAATTCCGACGCAGAGCTTGCTGGTTGACTTGATTACGAGGTGGAGCATAATTCCGACGAGGAGGTCGTTATCCCGAGGCGAAGCATGATTTCGACAGGGGGTAAATTCTGGGACGAAGCATGATTCCGCCGCAGAGGTTGTTGGTTTGATTTGATTTGGGTTGACATCAGCATCGCTACACTGGGATATGGTACCAGGAGCGAATCATCATTTGCCTTTGAGAGGATTTTGGGATTGGTTTTGGTTGGCATCTGCATTGCTGCACTGGAATAATGTCAGGAGCAACTCATCATTTGCCCCGAGAGGATTTGAGAATTGGTTTTTGTTTGGCATCAGCATCGCTACACTGGAATATGGTACCAGGAGCGAATCATCATTTGCAATGAGTGGATTTGAGGATTTCGGTTTTGGTTTGGCATCTACATTGCTGCACTGGAATGATGCCAGGAGCAACTCATCATTTGCCCCAGGAGGACTTGGGAATTGGTTTTGTTTTGGCATCTGCATTGCCGCACTGGAATAATGCCAGGAGCAACTCATCATTTGCCCCGGGAGGATTTAGGAATTGGTTTTGTTTTGGCATCTGCATTGCTGCACTGGAATAATGCCAGGAGCAACTCATCATTTGCCCCGGGAGGACTTGGGAGAGATTGGGATCGTTTTACGCCCGTAGATTGTATACGGTTTTGCAGGATGTATGATCCAGACCGTAGGGCCGAAAAAATATTTCGAGAGTTTGTTGGCGTCTGCATCGTTGTACTGGAATATGGTACCAGGAGCGACTCATCATTCGCCATTGGGGTATGGGATTCGGAATTTGGTTGGCGTCTGCATCGCTGCACTGGAATATGGTACCAGGAGCGACTCATCATTCGCCACTTGGGGATTGGGATTTGGAATTTGGCTGGCGTCTGCATCGCTGCACTGGAATATGGTACCAGGAGCGACTCATCATTCGCCACTTCGGGATTGGGGAGCGATGGCTTAGGAGACAGGTTTAGATCCCTATCACCTAAGACTTTTCAATTTTATGGGCAGTGAGGGTCCCATAAAAGCATTTTCTCCCTACGAGTCGTAAGGATCCCGCAGGTGTATTTTCTCCTTAAGAGTCGTGAGGACTCCTAAGTGTGTTTTTCCTTTATGAGTCATAAGGATCCCACAAAGGTTTATTCTCCTCATGTATCGTGAGGACACATGAGTGGGTCTTCTCAATGGAGCATAATTCCAAAGGCGGAGACCAGCCGCGTAACTGGTGGTTGCGATGGGGCATGGGTATGCTGAGAATTATTTGAGCCCGTGGATTGTATACGGTAGTCAATTTGGGGACTAACCGTAGGGCTGGAAGAATTTTGGAAATTGGATTTTGGTTGGCGTCTGCATCGCTGCACTGGAATATGGTACCAGGAGCGACTCATCATTCGCCGTTGTTTTGTTTAATTTTTTTTTTGTTTTTGTTTTACCGTGATTGCTTTATCATTTCAGCTTTTATTATCGCGAAGGTCGCGATTGCCCTATCATTTCGGCTATTTATTCGCGGTTGCCCCATCATTTCGGCTTTATTTTCATTTTCATTTTTACTCGCTGATTTTTATTGCGAGTTGCCCCATCATTTCGGCTTTTCTTTATTTTTCTTTTATTTACACATTTTTCGTTTATTTACATTTTTTTTTACATTCCCAGTTTAACGACTTAGAGGTCGATTGTTCCCAGTTTAATGACGTGGTGGTCGACTGTGTTCAGAGAAAGGCAGATGTCTGAGAGAATTAGTTTCACGAAGAACTTCGGTCTCCGTTTGTATGAAATTGGCGGTCGCATCTTGACTGTTTACTAACACGCCTTTGGACAGTTCTATCTCTCCTGCCTTGTATTGCTTTTCGACCCAATCTTTGAAGACGAAGCAGTCCTCAATGGCATGACCTATCACTCTGTGATAGGGGCAGTATTTGGGGTCGTCGGTCCTATTCGCTTCCTGCGGTCTTTTTGACTCTGGCAGTTGTAGACCGTTCTTCACAGCATCTTTGAATATTTTACGGATTTTGTCCCTTCTGAAGGAATAGACCTTATCCAGCTTCTCTTTCAGTGGAGATTCTCCTCCCTCTCCGAACATTGGCTTCCGAGGCTGGTTGGCGCTAGGACCGCTCAACCCTTGCTTATTTCAGTTGGCCGAGGCATTGAAAGACTCAGAATCGTCGGAATTTCCGCCTTTCGGTTTCTCCATGACCTATTGTTATTTTGGGAATCCGAGGAGGACTCCTGCTTTGAGCGCTCCAGCATTTGAACTTTTCTGGTCAGTTCTTGGAATGTTTTGAGACCCGCGGTGCATAGAAACGGGGTCATCCAATTGTTGAGATTTCCGACGAGGAGACTGACAGATTGGTCCTGCTCTATCGGCGGTTCGCATTTGACGGAGAGATTGCGCCATCGGGTTATAAAATCTGTGCTGCTTTCATTGTTCTTGGGCTTGGTCCTTACGAGCTCAGCAATGGTGATCTTATCGCTGACGCTCATAAACCTTTGTCGAAACAAAGATTCCATTTGGACGAAAGTAGTAACGGAGCCATCCGGTATGCTCGCGTACCAGTCGAAAGCAACATCGGTCAAGCTATTAACGAACTGGCGGAGGAGAAGAGCGTCATTGCCCCCAGTATTCCCGCATGAGGCTTTAAAGTGGGCGATGTGCTGATTCGCATTTCCCGTCCCATCGAATCTTCCGAATTTGGGGATGACATAGCCGCTAGGAAATTCTACCAGATCATACTGAGCAGGATATGGTCTCCCACTACTGCCGATATCTCTTTGCGCTTCGGCTTCGGCCACCAATGTTTTGACTTTGCTGGCAACCAAATCCATAATTTGATCTTGATTTAGCGGGCTACTGTCATCGGCAGCCAAGACATTTCCCGAGATAGGATGCAACTGATTTTCATGCGGTCCGCCCACTTTTGGATTTGAGGGAACGGGCGTCGGCTGTTTCGAGACACCGTTTCCTGGTTCATGAGAGCCATACGCTAGATTGGGCGGCTGAGAGGCAAGCTGGGCCGTGAGTTGTAAGACGACGTTTGTCAAGTCGTCAATTTTTGAGTAGAGCTTGACCATCTCCTTGTCTTTGTTTCTAAGCTGCTTTCGGAGCTCTTGAAGCAGCTCTTGCTCTGCGGTCCTGGGGCGGAAAGTCGGCTCTTCTTCGCTTTCCGAGCCCGACTCCTCATGGACCGAAGGGTCTTTCTGCCTATCATCCTCATCAAGAGGGTTTTCATCACCCAGCAGAGGCGGCTGTTCTTGGGAAGCGGCTACCACATTCAAGTCAGATCGGGTTTGAGATGTGGTAGCCCCATCCTTACTTTTGCTACGCGTGCCCACCGTGTAGACAGTGTGGATCACATACCCAGCCATTTCCTCATCTTCAGTGGGGTAACCCTGTTCTTCGAACCTCATGGGGTTTAGCCTGGCAGGAGCCCTAGCCCTTTTGTTGGCTCTATATCTGAGCCTTTTCTCCCTCAGCTTCTCGATTTTGAAGGCTTGGCGGGCATCCGCTACCCGGGAAGCCATTGTGAGTTGATCAGAGGGGAGCTTAGAGAAGACACCCGATCGAGCAGTGGTCAAGGGCACCGCTGGAGCATGCTCGGGACGCATTGTAGCTTTGTTGGTGTTGGTGGCCTTGCCCCCAGCTGGGGCCATGGAGAGTCGTTCGGAAACGGACTTGCGCTTGGGCTGAGGTGCCCTCGCGACCACCACATTTGGTCTCCTGCCTTTCGAGACCGGTTTATTTGCCACCGGGGCTTGAGGAGCCGGGATGGTGCCAACAGGCATGAACATAATAGAGCCGAATGGTAGCAGCGGCTCCTCCCATTGTCGCCCGAGACTGGCCGGAAGGACCGTCCTGGAGTCTATCTTCATCGTGTAGGAGACAGGAGCTGAGTTCATCATCGAAGACATCGTCGGAAGGTGATTTCTTGAAAATCTGCATGAAAGAGCATTATTTTAGTATAAATATAGGTATGTATATTGATTGAGTTCGCATGAACGTTTAACCCGAAATATGGGAGGAGAGATTCGTCCCACCGGGCGTGCCAGAATCTGTAGGGTGTTTTTCGTTACCCCATTTGTAGGGTTCCTAGGCACTATCAAGAGGTCTCACAAGGCATCAACCATGCTAAATTTAAATTTTATGAGTGCCGAGAAACCCTAATACGGATCGTCGACTAGAATTTTAGTCGAAACAATAAACTAGTTAACATCTTAACTAAAAGAAGAAAGCTACAACCTTTGTAGATCCGGTTATCCACTTCCTTAGCTCCATGTAGTCGTTCCCTCGCTGTCCATCTCGAATCCCGAACTCTCTCATCGGCTTCATCGGAGAAATGAGCGGACTAGTCGTCGACTTCGATGCCGAAGATGATCTACGTCGAGGCTACACTGGATCAAGCTCCGACTTCACCTAGTTGTGAAACTTGTGAAGAAAACACCCAAAACCACTTGGCAAGAGGTAGACGATGAAGAAATAGGAGGTGGGTTCACTTTAGAATTGGATTTCTCACTTTAGAACTCAAGATGCCATTGATGGAGTCTAGTTTTCTTTCTTGAAGAAGAAGGAGAAGATGAAGATAGAATATGATCAAAGTATTTTCATAATAGAAACGAAATCAATACTTATCATATCCTAACTAAAGTCAAGTGTAGAGAATAGACCATGGTAAGTGGGAATGGTTAGGGTTAAGCATGAAGACAAAATGGTCTCTTTAGTCAAAGCTTCAACAAGCTTCATGATAAAAAGAACCCATTTTGTTTTCTTTTATCTATTTATATAAATAAAGAATGGATAAATAAATGATTGAATAAATCAAAACCCTAACCATTATCATAACCATGGTACAATTCTTTACACAAAGCCAATATTCATGCATCATCAAACATGATACAATCAAGTGCACAAAAGTATATCACATATACAACTTGTGAACTTCAAGTGAGAAAATCCATTTAAAGTGAACCAATACTAGTTAATGCAAAGTAATATATCAAATATATAATTATACACTAGATCATTAAATCAACATTTGATTCAATGATCCGGTCATGTCGCACATAACCGACTAGTATCCAATGTATCGATTTATCGAATCAATGATTCGATAACTAGGTCATATCGCATACAACCAATCGAAACATTCATCGCGAGAATGAAATGCGGTATCACATACATGCATTATTCTCGGTCCTGCACATATCTCATATGCGCTCCTATTTCGTTTCGCTTGAGCCAGGAAACCTCTATGTAGGACTCTAAAGACTCGTCAATACGCCGCTAGCAGATGATGACCATATCAAGCACCCACAAGCCGCAAGCGGTCTGCTAAACGTAACGGCCACCCGGGTATTAAGCGATCAGAAGATCGACGAGCTAGCCCGCTCACACTCCTGTGAATCCAACCAGTAACACTTACCGTACAGTCCGGTCTGTTCGTCTGATATGTCGCATATCAAGTCTAGGAGTGGTAAACGTCAGACACCAATAACCGATAAGTCGTGCCGATGTGAGGCTCATAACGGGTCGAGAAACTACTGGTAACACTTACCAGCAAATCTCTGATCATCCCTGGCCAGGGACTTCCCTGTTACGGTCAATCGAGCACAGCGCAACATCAACCCCCAATACCAGGAGAGACGAAACCCCTCCTATCGCTCATTGCCTCCATGTGACTCGGGACTGTACCCAAAGACCACCGTGTTGCACGCCCTCATGGACGTGGTAAAGTGCAGATCAAAGCACAGTGGGAATCACACAAGACTCTATGACGATCTCGGGTCTACAGACTAACCTGTACAAGTTTCACCTGAGAACTGCCATCTGACGTGAGGTATAATACCATCTGGGAGTTCTCGGCGAGTCCGTCCAGTGTACCCAGTCTCCACTGAGCACCCGTATACTATCTCTGATGTCAAACACCAATGGATATGGGATCATCCATCGCCCATCTCATGGGTCGAGAAGCATATACGCTAGTCTACACTGGTATATCGATGCCCCGTCTCGATACACCCACGACTAGGGACCTTGAAGGATGTACCTATGGACTACCATGTCCCCACTAGTATGATCTGCATCACAGTCCAGGTAGTCAAGTACACATCCTAAGGGCTTTACCAACATATAACTATAAGACAGTGCAAAGAGACAAGTGTACATGTTAAGATAAAGAGTAAGCAGATAGCATACTATCATATCGAGCAAGAAAGTCATCTCTATATATGTCCAAGCATCCAATATAAAATACATCATGTGTACAATACTGGCCTCTAGGGCATACACATACAACTAACAATCTCCCACTTGCACTAGGGCCAGCTGCTGTAGTATCGCATACCGAGCATCCCGAAGAGTCTCTCAAACTGTATCTGGGGAATGGCCTTCGTGAGTGGATCCGCCGTGTTGTTCTTCGTGTCAACCCTCCTGACCTCGATCTCCCGCCGATCAACTATCTCCCGGATCATGTGATACCGCCTCAGAATATGCCTGGATCGCTGATGGGACCTGGGTTCCTTGGCTAAAGCCACCGCTCCATTGTTATCGCAATACAAAGGTATTGGATGCTCAATGGATGGAACCACTCCAAGTTCAGCAATGAACTTCCTGATCCAGACAGCTTCTTTAGCAGCATCGTTGGCAGCGATGTATTCAGCCTCCATCGTCGAGTCTGCCACGGTTTCCTGCTTGGAACTCTTCCAGCTAACCGCCCCTCCGTAAAGGGTAAAGACAAATCCCGACCGCGACTTAGAGTCGTCCTTATCACTCTGGAAGCTCGAATCGGTAAAGGACTCCACTTGGAGTCCTCCGTTACCATACACCAAGAGCATCTCTTTAGTCCTTCGCAAGTACTTGAGAATGCTCTTCACAGCTGTCCAGTGACTCTCTCCAGGATCAGCTTGATACCTGCTCACTATACTTAGTGAGTATGCTACATCGGGTCTGGTACATAGCATCGCATACATGATAGAGCCTACAGCCGAAGCATAGGCTATCCCTTGCATGCGAGCTCTCTCCAAATCAGTCTTGGGAGACAACTCTTTGGAGAGAGTGACTCCAGAAATCGTGGGTAAATTCCCACGCTTAGATTCTTCCATACTAAACCTCTTTAGTATGGTGTCAATGTACCTGGATTGGGACAATCCCAATATCAGTTTGGATCTATCTCTATAGATCCTTATTCCCAATATGCAGGAGGCATCACCAAGATTTTTCATTGAGAATCTTTGTGATAAGAAGAGCTTGACCGATTGCAGTATAGGAATATCATTTCCTATCAAGAGTATGTCGTCCACGTACAATACGAGGAAGACCACCTTACTCTCTGCTACCTTCTTGTAGATACAAGGTTCATCTGGGTTTTTGACGAAATCAAACTCTTTGATAACGACGTCAAAGCAGATGTTCCAACTCCGCGATGCTTGCTTTAATCCATAAATGGATTTAAGCAGCTTGCACACCTTCCCGCTGCTCCCACTGTCTACGAAGCCCTCTGGCTGAGTCATGTACACGCACTCTTCTAAATCACCATTTAGAAAGGCGGTCTTAACATCCATTTGCCAGATTTCGTAGTCATGATATGCAGCGATGGCAAGCATGATCCGGATGGATTTAAGCATAGCCACTGGAGAAAAGGTTTCGTCATAGTCCACACCTGGTCTTTGACGAAAACCCTTTGCAACAAGTCTTGCTTTGAAAGTCTCCACTTTCCCATCTACACCAAGTTTTTTCTTGAAGATCCATTTGCTCCCAATGGGTTTTACCCCTTCAGGAGCAACTTCCAAAGTCCATACTTTGTTGGTGTACATGGATTCCATCTCGGACCGCATAGCATCCAGCCATTTCACTGAGTCCCTACTCGTGATGGCCTGCTCGAAGCTAGTTGGGTCATCATCCTCCATGATGCAATCGTCGCTCCCACCATCCATGAGAAAACCGTAGTATCTCTCAGGTTGGCGAGGAACCTTACTAGATCGGCGGAGAGGCTGGGGTTCGTCGGGTAATACTGAATCCTCTGGTTCCACCAGATCTTCTGTTGTAGCTTCTGTAGCTGGAACCTCTTCCAGTTCTACCTCATGACCACTAATCTCTTTT
Organism: Agapanthus africanus; assembly: GCA_030015575.1. Taxonomy (NCBI): domain Eukaryota; kingdom Viridiplantae; phylum Streptophyta; class Magnoliopsida; order Asparagales; family Amaryllidaceae; genus Agapanthus; species Agapanthus africanus. Next base: position 614,112,555 of record JASDDO010000019.1, read on the forward strand.
TCAAGAAATTCCTTTTCTAAAAAGGTGGCATGCCGAGAAACAAACACTCTTTGTTCCTCAGGGTGGTAGAAGATATACCCTTGTGAATTTTTGGGATATCCTATAAATTTGCATAGAACAGACCGTGCCTCGAGTTTGTCCGGATTTTGTTGTTTGACATAGGCTGGACAACCCCATATCTTAACATAGTTAAGACATGGTCTCTTCCCTTTCCATATCTCATATGGAGTGGTAGGCACTGATTTGGTGGGGACCATATTCAATAGATGTATGGCTGTCTCAAGCGCATACCCCCAGAAGGAAATAGGTAACTCAGCTGTGCTCATCATAGAGCGCACCATATCTAATAGGGTGCGGTTCCTCCTTTCTGATACACCGTTGTGCTGTGGTGTATATGGAGGAGTCAGCTGAGAGAGAATCCCATTCTCTTTTAGGAAGTCCAGGAATTCATTGCTTAAGTATTCACCTCCTCGATCAGATCGAAGGATTTTAATACTTTTTCCGGTTTGGTTCTCGACTTCTTGTTTATATTCTCTAAATTTCTCAAAAGCTTCAGACTTGTGTCTTATCAAGTACACATGTCCGTATCTTGAGAGATCGTCAGTGAATGTAATGAAGTACGAAGAACCATCCCTGGCATGTGTAGACATGGGACCGCATACATCACTATGTATCAGTTCCAAGAGTTCGGTAACTCTTTCTCCATGTCCCGTAAACGGAGTTTTGGTCATCTTGCCTTTGAGACATGACTGGCAAGTGTCATAAGATGAAAATTCGAATGGTTTCAAATATCCATCCTTATGCAACTTAGCCAGTCGTGTCACATTGATGTGACCCAGTCTACAATGCCATAAGAAGGATTCGTTCAGTTCTGAACTCTTCCTCTTCTGTGTGTTTGTTATGCTCAGAACTGTTGATTGATTTAGAACATAAATGCCATTGCACAACGTGCCTGATCCAACCAACTTTTGGTTACGGAAAATGTTCATAATATTATCCTGTAATACAAAATTATATCCCTCTTTACTTAATAAAGAAACCGATATAATGTTGCATATCAGGTTCGGCATGTAATAGCATTCGTTCAGAACCAATGTATTACTTGTTGGTAATACAAGGTGATATTCCCCGACAGTCTTAGCTGCAACAATTGCACCATTTCCAACTCTAATGTCTTTATCACCTTCTCCAAGTTCTCTACCTTTTCTAAGCCCATGTAACTGATTACATATATGGGATCCTGACCCGGTATCTAATACCCAGGACGTAGGGCAAATGGAGAAACAGTTCTCTGTAACGAACACACCCGAAGAAAATGCATCATCATGTACTTTCTTCAATCGGGTGGCAAGGGAATCCTGGTATTCCCCTATATCCTGTTCATTCCTATAACTCTTATAAGAAAGAACGGAACCAACGTTCCCCAGCACAGTATAACATGCGGGTTCAGTCAATACATCCATATTATTATCTTTATTAGGGCATGACATGGTCGCTACCTGGAGAGAGAGAGAAGAAAACACTTTAGCGTAAGCTCGTGCAAGATCAGATTGGTTATTATCTTATCTAATCAGGATGGCTCCCACTGGTTTTTGTCAAATCTTCCTTCAAACCCTAAAAGGAAAGACTAGCCGGGATTAATTACACACTACAAGTTCGCCAATCTTTCAGCCAGGCCAGTGTCGGTACTTTGAGGGAGGTCCCCCGTGCTTTCGCACGAACCTAATTAATGTAAACCTCATTTTCCCAGAGGCGTAACCCCGTTGACACCTTTCTAGACACCTACTTGATCGGCTAATTGTAATGTGTAAAACACTTCCAGGAGTAACTCTTACTCGCAGTGGGTATCGGGATCCAACAATCTCATAGAAGGTATGCAATCTCATTGCAAATTTCAACACTTGAAATTCCCGATAATGCTTTTGCCCCTAGCGTGCTATGACCTTGACGAAAGCCAACAAACCACAGCCTGCTAGTCAAGTTCAACCCATACATTTCTTGACTGAATTAAACCCACCCGCACGACCCTTGACGAAAGCCAACAAAGCCGTACGACTACCATAATCCAGTCGCATCATATGCAGCAGATAAGCAGCACATAGCTACCGCACACTACACCTTGACGAAAGCCAACAAATGTAGCACGAATACTATATGCAACTTATCCGAAATGATGGAGGGCTACGACAGGTTTTTCTGAAAACCTATTACGTAATGAACTTGATATCGTTGTAGAATCAAATGAAGTTTTGTAATGGAGTGATTTTGAGGCTTTTCTTGTTTTGCTAAAGGGGTCACTCCCGGTGAAGGGATCGTCGGCCCTTTCCTCGTCGAATGAGGTGCGGGATATATCATATATATCACTGTGCAAAGCAGAAACTATAGAAGCAATCAAAAGTCCAACCGAGTGTGTAGCATCTGCCAGTTATTGCTAAAGGAGTCACTCCCGGTGAAGGGATCTCGGTCCTTTCCTCATCGAATAAGGTGCAGGGTATATCATATATACCGCTATGCAAAGTAAGAACTGTAGCTACCTGTTTTATTTTGAAATTCGATTCTACAACATCTTTAGGTTTCTTTTATTTCATTAATCACATTAATGAAGTCCCATCATTTAAGTCACCTAAACATCACAGATAAATACGACGTACACTTATGACATCCGCATTCGCCTGGATGTCCCCTCGTGCACCGTTAGGTTAGGTAACTAACGACAGAGCAGGGCAGGGCTAGTGCGGGTGCAAAACATAAGTAACGTCTATATAATATATCATATATACTATATACTGTATCTATCACAGAACATCACATGATCACATCACAGATATCGCAGCAGAAGAAACATATGAAACATTGGATATACTAGGACGTCCGTGTTTTCAATACGAGCCAGTATAAAACACGGATTCCACGGTCGTGATGAATAGCCAATCCCACACCCCTAGACCCCTACGAGAGCGGCAAGCAACCCTACCAATTCTAGGGTTAGGAGACCCGGACTCGACTCCTCGAGATGGTCTCCCACTGGACCCTAGAACCCGGTTACTTGTGCTCCCCTCTTTGGGTCTATCCTAATGCAGAAAAGTAAATAATATACAAAGGGTGACATCTTCCGCAACCTGGAAGTGCCCCAAATAAAAGAATATTATATACAAGTTTTTACATGAATGAAAATGAAAGACACTCATCTCACATAAAAACCCCTGGCTATTCAAGCACGACAATCCAATATAACATATCCAGCAACACATAACATCACATGTCATCAACGTAAGTAAATATGCGCATCCCAATTGTCGTTGACATATAGCAACGAAACCGGCGATATCACATATTACACTTACGGTCACAGAAAAGAAAGTTTAAAACTACAACAGTTGGAATCTGCAACCTCTTTAGACATCGCATGCCTAATCAAATGAAATACTTAGACATCACATGCCTAACAATTATAAACCTGCATTTTAGTCCCATTATCGAAAACTCTTTTCAATATGAAGTGAGACTAAACCGCTAGATTTATAACATTCATTCAGTTATCTCATAACTGTGTGTGAATTCCAATTATTGTATCCCATTCCGGATAAATAGAAAATATTAAACTTTCCGATCGAACATTCGAACACCCAAGTTTTCCTGAAACCGTTCAACACATGAAATAGGTTCAAACACATTCACTTCATGCCTCAGTACCAACGGTCCAGCCGTAGAAGGGTCAAGCCAACGCCTCACATGTGGCACGCCGTACTTCCCCAAACCCGAAGGTTCAAAGGGCAGTTCAAGACGGTCACATAATCGAGTTAAGGTTTGTTGTCTTCTAGAGGGACCATCACGTTACTTGCACTACTCAGAACGTCCTTAAACCACAGAAAAATCCAACACTTGGATATTTCCGGCAGGGGAAAAGTTGGGTATTTATATCCGGTCGAACTTTTTAACATATTCGAAAAATATCCGGAAAAACACATAGACAAAGCTTGATAATCCGATCGAATCATCGATTTCCAATGCAACCCCAGAACACTCAACTCTTGAGTCAATTTAAAAATTCCCAGAAAACTCAGCAAAATAAAATAGGAATTACTGTGCAAACAGGGAAGGATGACGTCATGTTCAGGCCGAGGAACAGCGGCAGAAGCCAGGCTTCTGCCGCGGTTCCGCCGTACTTTGGACTCTTCATTTTGAAAAATTTGCACCGTAATTCTTAGAATTCCCTGCTGAATTTTTTAAGCATTTTTAATCTGGAATAAACCCGGTTTTTAGAAAAAGTCCAGAGAGCACTTAGGTTTTTAGGGTTTCGGTTCGATCGGGTTTCAAACGTCGTCTACACTTCGCCTAAGGCTCTAGCTAGGCTCTGATACCACTGTAGGGTTCCTAGGCACTATCAAGAGGTCTCACAAGGCATCAACCATGCCAAATTTAAATTTTATGAGTGCCGAGAAACCCTAATACGGATCGTCGACTAGAATTTTAGGCGAAACAATAAACTAGTTAACATCTTAACTAAAAGAAGAAAGCTACAACCTTTGTAGATCTGGTTATCCACTTCCTTAGCTCCATGTAGTCGTTCCCTCGCTGTCCATCTCGAATCCCGAACTCTCTCATCGGCTTCATCGGAGAAATGAGCGGACTAGTCGTCGGCTTCGATGCCAAAGATGATCTACGTCGAGGCTACACTGGATCAAGCTCCGACTTCACCTAGTTGTGAAACTTGTGAAGAAAACACCAAAAACCACTTGGTAAGAGGTAGAGGATGAAGAAATAGGAGGTGGGTTCACTTTAGAATTGGATTTCTCACTTTAGAACTCAAGATGCTATTGATGGAGTCTAGTTTTCTTTCTTGAAGAAGAAGGAGAAGATGAAGATAGAATATGATCAAAGTATTTTCATAATAGAAAAGAAATCAATACTTATCATATCCTAACTAAGGTCAAGTGTAGAGAATAGACCATGGTAAGTGGGAATGGTTAGGGTTAAGCATGAAGACAAAATGGTCTCTTTAGTCAAAGCTTCATGAAGCTTCAACAAGCTTCATGATAAAAAGAAACCATTTTGTTTTCTTTTATCTATTTAAATAAATAAAGAATGGATAAATAAATGAGTGAATAAATCAAAACCCTAACCATTATCATAACCATGGTACAATTCTTTACACAAAGCCAATATTCATGCATCATCAAACATGATACAATCAAGTGCACAAAAGTATATCACATATACAACTTGTGAACTTCAAGTGAGAAAATCCATTTAAAGTGAACCAATACTAGTTAATACAAAGTAATATATCAAATATATAATTATACACTAGATCATTAAATCAACATTTGATTCAATGATCCGGTCATGTCGCACATAACCGACTAGTATCCAATGTATCGATTTATCGAATCAATGATTCGATAACTAGGTCATATCGCATACAACCAATCGAAACATTCATCGCGAGAATGAAATGCGGTATCACTTACACGCATTATTCTCGGTCCCGCACATATCTCATATGCGCTCCTATTTCGTTTCGCTTGAGCCAAGAAACCTCTATGTAGGACTCTAAAGACTCGTCAATACGCCGGTAGCAGATGATGATCATATCAAGCACCCACAAGCCGCAAGCGGTCTGCTAAACGTAACGGCCACCCGGGTATTAAGCGATCAGAAGATCGACGAGCTAGCCCGCTCACACTCCTGTGAATCCAACCAGTAACACTTACCGTACAGTCCGGTCTGTTCGTCTGATATGTTGCATATCAAGTCTAGGGGTGGTACACGTCAGACCCCAATAACCGATAAGTCGTGTCGATGTGAGGCTCATAACGGGTCGAGAAACTACTGGTAACACTTACCAGCAAATCTCTGATCAGCCCTGGCCAGGGACTTCCCTGTTACGGCCAATTGAGCACAGCGCAACATCAACCCCTAATACCGAGAGAGACGAAACCCCTCCTATCGCTCATTGCCTCCATGTGACTCGGGACTGTACCCAAAGACCACCGTTTTGCACGCCCCCATGGACGTGGTAAAGTGGAGATCAAAGCACAGTGGGAATCACACAAGACTCTATGACGATCTCGGGTCTACAGACTAACATGTACAAGTGTCACCTGAGAACTGCCATCTGACGTGAGGTATAATACCATCTGGGAGTTCTCGGAGAGTCCGTCCAGTGTACCCAGTCTCCACTGAGCACCCGTATACTATCTCTGATGTCAAACACTAATGGATATGGGATCATCCATCGCCCATCTCATGGGTCGAGAAGCATATACGCTAGTCTACACTGGTATATCGATGCCCCGTCTCGATACACCCACGACTAGGGACCTTGAAGGATGTACCTATGGACTACCATGTCCCCACTAGTATGATCTGCATCACAGTCCAGGTAGTCAAGTACACATCCTAAGGGCTTTACCAACATGTAACTATAAGACAGTGCAAAGAGACAAGTGTATATGTTAAGATAAAGAGTAACCAGATAGCATACTATCATATCGAGCAAGAAAGTCATCTCTATATATGTCCAAGTATCCAATATAAAATACATCATGTGTACAATACTGGCCTCTAGGGCATACATACAACTAACACCATTGAGATGGGAATACGCGCGCGCTTGTCAGGCGCATTACAGATTCCCCCTGCCTAGGGTAGGCCGGGGTTTATTGATTGTGGGGATCCGAATCTCAGACAACCGCGGACGAAGCTGCCGTTAATTACCCCTCGCATTTGGAACGAAGGAACCTCCGATTGACGGGTTAAACTGGTCATGCGAACTCAATATGCAGTGTGTTGGTGTGTGTGTATTTTTTTTTGTTTTATTCCACTTGTAAAAAGAGATATATACATATATATAAAACGAAAATAAATAAGTAAATAAATATTTGGAGAATTTTTTATTTTAATTTTTTATTATTATTATTTTTTTTAAAATATTATTTATAATTTAAATGTATTTATTTAATATTTTTTTAAATAAAAAAAAGCGGATTAAATAAAGAAAAGAAGAAAAGAAAATAATTACGTTTTTTTTTATTTTTCAAATATTATTTATAATTTATTTTTATTTAATATTTATTTATTTTTATTTAAAATAAAAAAAAGGAGAAAGAAAGAAGAAAAGAGAATCTTATTTTATAAAGATAATGGGGTCACATGTTAGCATGTGACCCCTCATATGAGGAGGGGGTCACATGCTAGCATGTGACATGGAGGGTCACATGTTAGCATGTGACCCCTCATGTGAGGGGGGGTCACATGCTAGCTTGTGAGAAGGCCATCACATGCTTAGCATGTGATCCCTCATGTGAGGGGGGTCACATAATTTTTTTTTTTTTTTTGAACGTGGAGTTTGTTCATCACAGAATACTGCATTTTATACCGCCCATTCTTACGCTCGGTTGTTTATAGGTAGGTGCTTTTAATCCGTGTTTGTTACATATTTACAGAATACAGGTTTCCAGTACAAATATTGCAATTCAAGACAAAATCTCCACAGTTACACCAAATACAGAACATCTGTTGACAACAGATAAAAGCCGGGTTCCGGTCATCCATATCCGTCCGGTGCTGCGTTCCGGTTCCAGGGACAAGACATATGACAGCGGTCATTCGTGTCTCGGACAAGCACAGAGCACAAGAGGGGCTGCACAAGAATCAATGGGTGCACGGAGCTCGAGGGAGATAGAAGTCAAAAGTGAAAAAGATAATGCAATCTTGGACTAAGAATCTGAAAATATTCTGGAAGAAATTATCAGAAAATACATGTACCAGACAACAGGGGACAGAAGACCAGGGAAGTACGAAGAAGCCCACACCCTAACTCCTCAATAGGGGCGCGGATCCGCGGCCAATAGGGGGCATAGGCGGCGGATCCGCGGCCGTACAGAGGAGTCAGGGCATGGGCTTTTGGGGGCAGTTTGGTATTTTCATATGTGTTCTGGTGGTTGCCCTAGATCTTCAACCCTCTGCCTATAAATACAGCAGTTTTGAGCTAAGCCAAGGGTCCAATTTTGTGTCCACTCTTTTGTAGTTTTTTTGTATAGTTCTTCTTCTTCTTCTTCATTCTTTTTCCATGAAAATTGTAGTGAGAGCTTTTTGAGTGGAGATTAATGAAGATGAGGGTTTTATATCATTCTCTTGTGTTTCTTCTTCCTCTTGAGATTCTTGCTTTCTCTTGCTCATTCAACCTCTTCATTGAGCTTGAATGGTTAAGGGTTAGTTATTGATCTCAAGGGTCGTATTTTCTCACGGGACTAGCACTTCATTTCACATGCGTTCTCTACCCTTCCCTTGATCTTGCAACCTCTTCATTGAGCTTGCAAGTTTAAGGGTTGGCTATTGATCACATGCTTGTCTTGAGTCCTAGTTTCGTATTCTTTTTATCGCTTTTTATTACTTGCAATTTATTTCCTTGTCTTTAATTACTTGCAATTTAATTCATGCACTTTCTTTCTTGTAATCTTTTCTTTTCTTTGTTCTTTTCTTTTTGTTCTCTTTTGTTCATTTTGTGAATGTTGTAATTATTATTGTTAAGAAGAAATACGGTATTATAAGTTAACATTTCTTTGCCAATTCCTTTTCCCGTTATTTTCCATTTGAACTTCGCCCAAACCATACGCAAGCGCTCCGTTAGGCACCGTACCCTGACAAGGTAACGGTGATTCCTAACCGCAACCGGTTGCGTTCGGTTTGGCCGGAGGCAAAAGCAAGAGACAAGAACGGAAGGACAAGGGTAAATAAGCCGGATTCCACGAATACCGCGCTTAAATCCCCTAATCCACGTTGTTGCCGATTGCTTAGCTTCAATTGGTCAAGACTCGGCTCAAAGGTTTTGAGTACAGATTTCTTTAGCTTATAATCTTGTATCCTTTCTTAATAACTTTATACTTGCAGATAAACACATAGGTTAGATTAAACAAACATACAGATTCTTTATTAACTCGTCTAAGACAAGAAGGTAAGATACCACCATCTCCCTGTGGACCGACCCGTGCTCAACCGGCTAGCTGCATAGCGACACCGTCCTGATCGCGGTAAACTTTAGAACTTTGAACTTCCGACACGCCAAAAGCGTGCGATCAAATGGCGCCGTTGCCGGGGAGACGGTAGCGTATTTTCTTTCTTGTTATTCGGGTTAATATTCTTTTTGTATATATATAAAAAAAAAATCTTTTTGTTGTTTTTGATCATTTTTGTGGGCAAGAGTGCAGATTTTTGCAGATTTGCAAACTGCGATTGTGGGGAGCAAAGTGTACATTCAAGGCTAAGGTGATTGCAAAGTACAGTGCCAAAGATCCGGGTAGTTTGACCCGCGCAAGCAAACCTTTCAAGCTTACCGGATTTGATTCAACGGGGGTTTACTAACCCAAAATCTTAACGGTACGTATTTTTCTAACACCTTCTTCTCAAATCCGACGCTTCCAATATACTATTCTTTGCAGGATTCTTTGCAAGTTCGCTAGCAAACGCTAAAAAAATTGACTAACCCGTATTTGTTGCAGCGCCGCGCTTAAACTAAAAAACGATTGTTTGATTCTTTATAGAATTTTTGAATTGCGCATTGCATACATTAATACGGACTTAAGGGCAAGCGAACCCCACAACATACGGTAAAGGATTTCATCACCTTTTCCGTGGCCCACAAATCACGAACTTGAGCATAACGTTTACCCGCACAAAATTTAAAAGAAACTAGACTTTAAGCCTTAAGGACTTCGCGCTCACTAGGAGAAGTTAACTGTGTTTAGAACCTTGCTTAACGGTATATTGTTTACGGGGTGTCTAGGAAAGTGTTAACGGCGAAACCGCCAAAAGAGAAAGGGTTATTTAATTAAGGAACTTCGCGAAAGCGTTGGAAAACCTCCCCTTATCTCTGCACTTACCTGGCCTCGTGATCAGTGTATCTTGAGCCTGTTTCTCGACACAGTTTTACTTCGACAATCAAGTTCTGGAGCAGGTCTAGTTGACCTAGGTTAACCCTAGAACGATTAGGTGTGTGGTATTTTTGTGTCGTGATTGTTTTTGTCCATATTCTTTTTGGGTATACTTCATTCTTTTGTTAATATTTATAAAAAAAATTAAAAAAAATATCACATTCTTTTTCCCCTCCTTTTCTCTACCTTTTTCTCTCTCTCTTCATATCATGGGTACTCCACCTCGCAAAACTCTTGCCGAACTTTGGTACCCACAACCAGACATTACTTCCTACGGTTCTTGTTTTGGTCGAACTTCGAACGATCCATCCATGCCAAAAATTTCTTTGAAAGATCGAATAGACGCGTCTAGGACGAACAACTGGACCCCGCAATCCACTTTGTATCAACCGTTTCAAACATTCACACCTTCTTGCGTTGATACCCCTTTTGAAAATCCGGTTGTAACCCCGAGACCTATGTCTATTGCTGAACGTATTGAACAATCTCGTAGCCGATCTTTCACTCCTTTCACCACTACAAATTCTTGGGATCAACAATTCCATTCACCTTCTTATCCCAATGTTGATCCCACTCCTGTTCAGCCATTCAATTCCTACCAATCCTACCCTACTTTTGCACCTTCCCTAGACATTGCTTCAGAACAGCCTTTTGGGAGTTTTCAGTATCCAAACAACTTTGAATCTTTTACTGAAACCCCTTCACAACCAATGTCTAGTCTAGAACAGTCGTTGGAAGACTTTAGGGTAGCGTCAAGCCAACAGCTGATGGATTTGAATGCGTCCATGGCCGCCCTCATACAACCTAGTGACCTGGTAGCTAGTTTTCAACTAGCTCCAAATTTTCCAATGTATGAAGAGGCGGTAGGACAGGCTGTGAATTTGAGTGGAGAGAGTGAGATGTATACCCTTCCACATCAAACCTACCCGTTTCAACTTGACTCCCACAACTCTGATTTTGAATGTCTATCTAGTGTTCCACATGATTTATCAATTGAAGATAGAATGATGAATGAGTTGTGCGACTTCGTAGTGTTTGATTTGCCCGATTGTGAAGGGTCCCTTCCAAGTGAAACCATACCTAATCCTTTTAACCTCTACACCTATATCTTAGAACCAGAATCGATTAATATCCATGCTTTTGATGAGGTGTCAGAGAATTTTGATTTTCACTTGATTGAGGATATTGACGCTGGGGATATTTTGGATGATGAACCCGTAGATTTGGCTGAGTTTGTCTCTTCAAATCATTATCCCGAGTCATTAAATGTTTTTCCCGAACCCCATATGCGTCTGGACTTTGAAGAGAAGAGCATGGATGAGCTTAACTTTGAGGAGAATTTTGAGGATATTTTTGAGGATGAAATAGTTCTAGATGATGAGTCGGATTTTCCAATTCATCCTGTTCCTTTTACTGACTGTGTACACCCTCTAGAACCTTTAACCGATACCCTTCCTCAACCACTTCCCTCCATCCTTTCCATCATTCCGACCTTGCAAGAACCCGTCTCACTTTCATTAACTATGTCTGGTTTACCAGGTTCGGCGTACCAATGGTTTCTCACGAATCTTGAGGGATTTGACCCCATTTCTCGACGGATAAATATATTAGCACAATCGCTTTTCACACATCGGTCATCCCAAATTGTGCTAATTTATTTACTCCATTTGCACCCTCAAGTTCGTATTCCACTTCTTTTTCCCGTCCGCCATTCTTCTTCCTCTCATATACCGAGACCATATCCCGCTTCTCTCCGCATATGGTCTCGCGTATTCTCCATCTCTTTCCTCTACGCCTTCTTCCACCAACCGGTATATTATAGCGATAAAATCTTTGAATGGTTGGTGTTAACTTTTGGCCTGTGTAAGGCTTTGTATAGCTTGATACTGTTCTCCTTCCCCCCTAATCCTGAATTTCAACGCTTAACAGTGGAAACACTGTTTTACTTAAGTTTGGGGGGGCACTTTTTTGTATATATTTTTGTTTTCCTTTTTGTTTTGTATATAATTTGTTTCTAGGAAGCGCCGGTAATTTTAACCCTCTTGGTATAGCCTGACTGTGAGGGCACTGTCAAGTTTAAGTTTGGGGGTGTGCTCGGTAAGCTTTCTTCCTTCGCATTCATATGTATATTTTGCATCTGCATATTAAATCCATAAAATCCATAAAAATCTGAAAATTTTCTAAAAATATAAAAACTTTTTTGTCAAGTTAGATTGTGGAAGAACTCTGATTCAACATTCGACGGTTTTTGTTTGAAAAAATAGGAATGACTAAATCTTATGTTTGGATTTTGAAAACCTGAAAGATAACTCTCCTTTGAAGTTAACTATAGCTGATATACGTCTTTACATCACACTACACGTGTCGTAATATTTTGGGAATTAGATGACAAGTCTTTCATGTTTAAACTTTTTAACAGATAAATGATTTTCTAAGGATCAAATAGGTTTGTTCTGAAATAAGTAATGTCAAGAATAGTTTATGAAGTAAAGCGAACATGAAGGAATGTTATTGATGCCGTAATTGGAGCTAAGTCTGAAAAATAACCCATCGGAAACTTGATTGGAATGATTACACACCAAACCCACTAAACACGTCTTTTATCCAAAAAAATAATTGAACTGCCGACTATATCTCCGTTCGTATTAAATCATCTGATTTTCACGCCAAACTGTCTTTTGTTTTTGGGCCTGGGTAACTTGAGTAATTAAGTCCGCCGGGGTGTTTCTACACCTAATGCCCTAAAACCAACTGGTTTGGGTGCATTGGCCCAAAGCTCGCTAAGAAGCCTAGAAAGTCCAGATAAAAACAAAGTCAAGCAAGTGTTCTCTCCGAGTTAAAATTCCTAACGGTTCTTTGTGTGAGAATAATCTTGATAAAAGACAGGCTTTTATAAAAAAATTTAACGGAGATATGAAGGTTTTATTCTATGATAAAGACTATTGCACGTTCACAGAGGTGTGTATGAAATGAAAACAAGAAAAAGGTGGAGTGAAGAATAAGACCTAGTTTCCTGTTAAGGAAGATAGAAATTCTGAAGTTGAAACCTTACTGGAAAACGAAACTTGAAAAATGCTTAACTCTTTATAAAACTTATGTGATCCTTTTTAAATTGTTATCTGGGCTTTATTGTGCGACATGATGACTTTATTCGACCTTTCGGGAACTTAACGACACTATTTGCACTGCACGTAAAGACATATAAAATCTATAGTTAAATAAGAAGCGAGGTGTGAAAAATAAAGGTTCGATAGTCTAGACTTAGGATCATAGAATTGTTATTTTCTGAAACAAAACTTTAGGGGTTTGAATCTTAGTTATTTTACAAAACTAGCTTGACCGGATTTTGTGGGTAGTATCCGCTGAAAACCCTCAGGAGACAGCACTCCTCCTACTAGGGACACCTAGAGGTTTAACGGCTTGTTGCACATGCTCAGTGCAATCGCGTTCCCTGCGAAAGTGCGGTTAGGATTTTCTTTTTTGTGAATAATTGGTTTTGCTCGGGACGAGCAAAAGTTAAGTTTGGGGGTATTTGTTCATCACAGAATACTGCATTTTATACCGCCCATTCTTACGCTCGGTTGTTTATAGGTAGGTGCTTTTAATCCGTGTTTGTTACATATTTACAGAATACAGGTTTCCAGTACAAATATTGCAATTCAAGACAAAATCTCCACAGTTACACCAAATACAGAACATCTGTTGACAACAGATAAAAGCCGGGTTCCGGTCATCCATATCCGTCCGGTGCTGCGTACCGGTTCCAGGGACAAGACATATGACAGCGGTCATTCGTGTCTCGGACAAGCACAGAGCACAAGAGGGGCTGCACAAGAATCAATGGGTGCACGGAGCTCGAGGGAGATAGAAGTCAAAAGTGAAAAAGATAATGCAATCTTGGACTAAGAATCTGAAAATATTCTGGAAGAAATTATCAGAAAATACATGTACCAGACAACAGGGGACAGAAGACCAGGGAAGTACGAAGAAGCCCACACCCTAACTCCTCAATAGGGGCGCGGATCCGCGGCCAATAGGGGGCATAGGCGGCGGATCCGCGGCCGTACAGAGGAGTCAGGGCATGGGCTTTTGGGGGCAGTTTGGTATTTTCATATGTGTTCTGGTGGTTGCCCTAGATCTTCAACCCTCTGCCTATAAATACAGCAGTTTTGAGCTAAGCCAAGGGTCCAATTTTGTGTCCACTCTTTTGTAGTTTTTTTGTATAGTTCTTCTTCTTCTTCTTCATTCTTTTTCCATGAAAATTGTAGTGAGAGCTTTTTGAGTGGAGATTAATGAAGATGAGGGTTTTGTATCATTCTCTTGTGTTTCTTCTTCCCCTTGAGATTCTTGCTTTCTCTTGCTCATTCAACCTCTTCATTGAGCTTGAATGGTTAAGGGTTAGTTATTGATCTCGTCGTATTTTCTCACGGGACTAGCACTTCATTTCACATGCGTTCTCTACCCTTCCCTTGATCTTGCAACCTCTTCATTGAGCTTGCAAGTTTAAGGGTTGGCTATTGATCACATGCTTGTCTTGAGTCCTAGTTTCGTATTCTTTTTATCGCTTTTTATTACTTGCAATTTATTTCCTTGTCTTTAATTACTTGCAATTTAATTCATGCACTTTCTTTCTTGTAATCTTTTCTTTTCTTTGTTCTTTTCTTTTTGTTCTCTTTTGTTCATTTTGTGAATGTTGTAATTATTATTGTTAAGAAGAAATACGGTATTATAAGTTAACATTTCTTTGCCAATTCCTTTTCCCGTTATTTTCCATTTGAACTTCGCCCAAACCATACGCAAGCGCTCCGTTAGGCACCGTACCCTGACAAGGTAACGGTGATTCCTAACCGCGACCGGTTGCGTTCGGTTTGGCCGGAGGCAAAAGCAAGAGACAAGAACGGAAGGACAAGGGTAAATAAGCCGGATTCCACGAATACCGCGCTTAAATCCCCTAATCCACGTTGTTGCCGATTGCTTAGCTTCAATTAGTCAAGACTCGGCTCAAAGGTTTTGAGTACGGATTTCTTTAGCTTATAATCTTGTATCCTTTCTTAACAATTTTATACTTGCAGATAAACACATAGGTTAGATCAAACAAACATACAGATTCTTTATTAACTCGTCTAAGACAAGAAGGTAAGATACCACCATCTCCCTGTGGACCGACCCGTGCTCAACCGGCTAGCTGCATAGCGACACCGTCCTGATCGCGGTAAACTTTAGAACTTTGAACTTCCGACACGCCAAAAGCGTGCGATCAGAGTTCAACTCCAAAAGAATTTTATATGGCTAAAAAATTGTAATGTGGAGTTAGACTCCCCAAAAAAATATATTTTTTTTGTGGAGTTAAATTCCAAAAGAATTTTATTTGTGGAGTTGAACTCCAAAGGAATTTTATTTGTGGAGTTGAACTCCAAAAGATTTTTACTGTGGAGTTAAACTCCAAAAGAATTTTTGTAGTGGAGTTAAACTCCAAAATAATTTTCCTGGTGGTGGAGTTGAACTCCAAAAGATTTTTATTTGTAGAGTTAAACTCCAACAGATTTTTATTTGTGGAGTTGAACTCCTAAAGATTTTCTCCTTTCTCCTTTGAGAAGAAACCCAAAATGGGTTCTCTTGAAACTCCAAGATCTAGATCTTGGATGATAAAAAAAGAGACCCTTTTTTCCTCTCTTGATGGAGTCTTGAGAGGTGGATTTATGGTAAAACTTTGTTTAGTTTTAAAAAAAAAGAGCTAAGCTCTTGATTTATTTGGAAAATGAAAAGGAAGAGAAAGAACTTGGAAAAGAGAAAGTGGAGGAACAAACCCTAGTTTTTTGAGGGAATGAAAAGTCTATGCTTTATTCATCATCATGTTGCCTTATATAGGCTTACAGATTTACATATAACCCCTTGGGCTTTACAAAATGGTATTTTGCCCATCCCATGGTTCATGTGCTATTTCTTTTTGCACATAAACCATTGGCTTACAAAAATTTGGCTTTATACCCATTTTGTTTACATTCATGTATAAAATCTTACGTAAAAATTATTTATTACATGATTTCATTTTTGGCA
Source organism: Agapanthus africanus (assembly GCA_030015575.1). Classification (NCBI taxonomy): domain Eukaryota; kingdom Viridiplantae; phylum Streptophyta; class Magnoliopsida; order Asparagales; family Amaryllidaceae; genus Agapanthus; species Agapanthus africanus. The sequence goes on from JASDDO010000019.1 coordinate 614,128,547, forward strand.
TGGGGAGGGTCGGCCGCTTCATGTTTCGGACTCGACCTGGGCATGAGCCCACTTGACCTGGGCTTGGGCCCACCTGGCTTGGTGTTGACCTTGACTTTGACTCGGTCAACCGGGGTGTAAATTTTTACCCCCCGGGGTCACATGGCGCACACGTGACCTTTGGGCGCCTCAGCGCCTGGGGTCACGTGGGCGCACGTGACCGTTGGGCGCCTCAGCGCCCCGGGGTCACGTGGCGCACACGTGACCTTTGGGCATCTCAGCGCCCGGGGTCACGTGGGCGCACATGACCATTGGGCACCTCAGCGCCCGGGGTCACATGGGCGCACGTGACCACGGGGAAACACCCGCTGAAAGGGGGGCCTAGCCCTTAGGTTGGGGAGTTAAACTCCCAAGGGATTTTTGGAGTTAAACTCCTGACAGAAAATTAATTTATGGAGTTAAACTCCAACAGATCTAGAAAGGAGTTAAAATCCTAGAAATCTTTGGCCCCTCTTCTGAGCCTTGGATCTGTCCAAAGTTAGATTCTTAGAGATGGGTCTCCTTCTTCTTTTTCTTTTGGCTGGATCTCGAAGACCAAGAAGTGTGAGATTTTAAAGATCTCTCTTTTTCGAGATCTGGTGGGATATCTAAGTTCCCCTTCGTAGGTTTTGTGGTGGAAATCTATTTATTTTGAGAAAAGGAGGAGTTAAACTCTTGATTTAATTCAAAAGAAAGAAGGTTTTTAGAACCTTAAAGAAGGAGAAAGAGGCACAAGCCCTATTTTTTTGGGGAATGAAAAAGTCTATGTTTTATTCATCATCATGTTGCCTTATATAGGCTTACACATTTACATATAGCCCATTGGGCTTTACAAAATGGCATTTTGTCCATCCCATGGTTCATATGCCATTTCTTTTTGCACATAAGCCATGGGCTTACAAAAATTTGGCTTTATACCCATTTTGTTTACATTCATGCATAAAAAATTACATAAAAATTATTTATTACATGATTTTATTTTTGGCATGGGGAGGGTCGGCCGCTTCATGTTTCGGACTCGACCTGGGCATGAGCCCACTTGACTTGGGCTTGGGCCTACCTGGCTTGGTGTTGACCTTGACTTTGAGTCGGTCAACCGGGGTGTAAATTTTTACCCCAACATATACCTTCTGCAACCAGTACCTTGTCAAGGTATAAGTTAATGATATTTCTATCAAGAACAAAATTATATCCATCTTTATTAAGTAAAGAAACTGATATAATGTTACAAACCATGAAAGGCATATAGTAGCAATTGTTCAAAATCATAGTATTTCCATTTGGCAACACTAGGTGATATTCACCGACGGCTGCAGCATTAACTTGTGCTCTGTTCCCTACCCTGATGGTCATATCACCAGGTGCAACTATCCAACTTTTTCTTATTCCCTACAATAAATTATAGATATGAGATCCTGATCCAGTATCTAGTACCCAGGTGGTAGAACTGACCGAAAAGCAGTTCTCAATTACAAGAACACCTGAAGTAGATGCAATAGTATGCTTCATCTTCACTTAGGTCTCCTTGGAATCCATACAATCCTATTTTCCTTGCTCATACTTATGACTGTTGTCGTAAGTTAGAGCCGAACCGACGTTCCCCAGCCCCGAATAAGAATTCATATCGATCAAGCGATACATTTTATTTTCTTGATTAGGGCGTGAAATGGTTGCTACCTGGAGAGAAAGAAAAGAAACACTCAGCATGCGCTCTTGCAAGATTAGATTGGTTATTAATTTATCTAACCAGGATGTCTCCCACTGTTTCCTTAAATTCTTCTTCAAACCCTAAAAGAAGAACAAGTCAGGTTTTAATCACACGTCACAATACTTTCTTAACCATTCAGCCAGGCTAGTGTTGGTACTTTGAGGGAGGTTTTCCAACGCTTTCGCGAAGTTCCTTTATTATATAAACTCCTTTCCCTGGAGGCGTAGCCCCGCTAACACCATTCTAGACACCGACTTGGTTTATTGCATTGATTGTTAAGTGAAATAATCTCCCAAGAGTAATCCAACTCATCAGCGGGATCGGGATCCAACTATCATTGCGTAATGACCTATATGGAATCCATTCTAGTCACTACACTCCAGAAGGTATGCTAACTCTGCAAGTTTCCTGTATGTTTGAAACTCCCGATATAGTTTTTTCCCCTAGCGGTTTATAACCTTGACAAAGGCCAACAAATCATAATCCACTAGTCAATTTCAACCCGTCATTATCCAGGATTAATCTAGACCCACCCGTACATACCCTTGACAAAGGCCAACATGGCTGTACGACTGTCCTAGATAATCCCATCTTAATACGCAACACAGAAAAGCAATATCTAGCTACCGTACACTACGCCTTGACAAAGGACAGCAAACGCAGTACGAATACTAGGTACAACTCATCCAAAATGACGGAGGGCTACGGCTAAGTTTTTGGCGAAAAACCCGTTAACGTAATGAACTTGATATCGTTGAAGGAACCTGAGCAATTTTGAAAAAAAGTGGTTTAAGCTCCGCCTTTTTGAAAATTTCTGGTTTTTGAAAAAAAACCAAGTAATCTACAGTATAGACTTTAGCTCAAGAGGTCACTCCCCGCGAAAGGATCTCGGCTCTTTCCTCGTAGAATAAGGTGCTGGATATTCATGACCGAATACCACTATGCAAAGCGAAAGAATATAACTGTAGTTTTTCGAAATTTGTTCCAACAACGTCTTTTAGGTTTATTTTCTTGCATTAATCAAAATTAATGCGGTCCCATCAATTAACCTATCACACCAGAAAAGAACAAAAATAAAATGTACGTATATGCCATCCGCATTCGCCACTGGGCCCCGTCATCACCCGTTAAGTTACTTAACTAACGACAGAGCGGGGGCTGGACTAGCGCGGGTGCAAAACATATACAACATCTACTAGTATATATATAAGTATATACAACATTCGTCCTAGGCATGATAATAATCAACACCACAGAATCCCAGCCAACAATACAGAATGGTGGATAATCTTGGAGCCCCGGGTTTCATTTGAGCCGCAAATAAAACCCGACGTTCCCGGTCGTGTGGATAGCCTGTGCAATGAAAACCTGGACCCCTACGAGCGCGGCAAGTTACCCGCCAATCCCAGAAGTGAGGCAGCCCCCTTCAACAAAGTGAATGGGCCACCCAGCATTTCACGGAATCCGGTAACTTGGGCGCCCCTCCGTGGGTCAAATTATACCCCCTACGAGTGTTGCGAATAGCACGCCAATTCTAGAATGAAGCCCCCTCCGTCTCAACACCATGAGATGCGGGCTTGTTGCCTTCTAGAACCCGGCTATCCGTGCACTCCACCGTGGGGTAATCCTAGTACATAAAAAGAAAATAATATGTACAAATGGTGACATCAACTTCAATCCGGTCGTGTCCCAAAATAATATACAACCCGGCAAAGACGGCAGTCTACATGTCGGACGCTCGCCCCGCAGTATCAAATGTACAAATGAATATAAATTGTACCACTAACATTGCACCACTTGCTATCCATCACGACTATCCAACAACAATCACAGCACAAGCACAAAACATCAACGCGAATGTCACGTTCGCAAACCCGTCTAAAAGAACATATAACAATCAGACGAGTTTACCGATCAAGTGACATTCACGGTCGCAGATAAAATTGAATGTACTGTAAACTTATTAAACAGTGTCAAATTTAACGACTTCGAAACCCTACAAATTTCCCCGTACAGAAAACAACAGAGAATCAAACTTGGGAAAAAAACAAACAACACCAGAAACCCAAACTACAAGAGACAAGAGCCCAGACCAAAACACGACACATTCTGCCATAACAAAACCGAGGAGGCCGGTTTTTGGGGGTGTGTGGCCGGCCAGACATGGTCAAATTGCGTCGTTTTTGTTCTGGGTGCATCTCACAGTGAAAATATCACACTGCAGTTGTTTAAAAAAAATTTTGAAACCTTTTTAAAATCAACAGAAACTGCAATTTGGGTTTTGATGTTACGGAGTCGTTTCGGTTTCGTTGTTTTAACATTATTTAAAATTGTTAGACTAAGGTTTATAGGCTGGCTCTAATACCATGAAGGGTTATGACGGCGCCTCGGCCATCACCCGTGGTCAAATGAGGAATAAAATTTTTACTACGATAAAAAACTTGGCGCTATAACAACCCTAAACCGGATCATTAACATAAACCTAGTTAGCAAATAGGGTTCTATTTTCTATGATAGAATGTATACCTAAAGAAAAAAAATCCTTCGGTTCTTCGATCCTCTTCTTAAGCTCTTCTTAAGGTCCTCGATGGAAGTATGGATCGTACTTGAACTTCGGCTTCCTTGTGTCAACGATGATCCACCCGAGAGCTCCAACCTTGAGCTAAACCTCTAACTTGAGGCAACTAGAATACTTAGCTTGCTAATCTAAGTAGACTAGAGTGAGTAGAGTGTGATTTTAGTGGCTTATTCTCACAAGCCCTTGATTCTCAACATATGAGACAATAGGGTTTGAGAGAGGAAGAAGGAGAGAACCATGAAAGAGAATGAAAAAATCAAGAGAGTTCTTATATGAGGAAAAAGAATAATAAGTTTTATTAGGATAATTGTGATGGTTCATTTGATTTGACCAATATTGTCACAATTAATGCTAAGCAAAATATCTTGTGCTCAACAAAAATATCTAAGTCAACAATGGTCAAATAGTCAAACCAATTAACTATGACACAATTATCTCTAATAAAGATTAGTAAACAATTTCCTCTATCTCATTATGGTTTTAATCAAGTCAACGGTCAAAACCCTAATGAGGTGTCTCCTTCTTTGTCCTTCTCAACCGTATATACATACCCGCATCCGTGTTCCGAGAAACACGAATACAATGAGACTAAACTAACCAAAAATCTAATAATAGGATCCGGCTTAAACCAAAGCCCACTAGTATCAACCGCCCGAACACCATACACGCATAAGTACGCGTATGTGAACGAACCCTGTCGTAAAACCATACGACCTCTACATCGTTTTGCCCGAAACTGGGAAACCCTCTGTGTGGGACTCTGAAGACTCGACAGTACTCTGGCAGTGAGTTTAACCACAAGCATGTCAGCGGCACTAGCTGTGCTTAACGGCTACCTAGGTATCCGTCGATAAGAAGGTCGACGAGCAAGATCATCCAAACTCCTACTGAGCCTATCTATGACAATCTCCGTACAGTCCGGTTTTTTCGTCTAAGAGTATCGCATATTGGGCCTACGGGGTGGTAAACGTTAGTCCCCTAATAGCGGTATGAATCGTGTTGGAGTGTAGCCCAGAACACCCTGAGAAACTACTGGAAAACCCTACCAGTAAATCTCACTTGCCCTGGCCAGGGACTTTGTGTAATGGCTCTCCTAAACACAGCGCGATATCAACCCCCAATGCCGGGAGAGACGAATCATGTCTAACCGCCACTGCCTCCAAGTGCTTCGGGACTGCACCCAACTACTACCTGTTTGCACGCCTCAATAGAGCCGTGGTAGGGTAGCAATCAAAGAACAGTGGGAACACACTTGAGGCGAAGTAGCAGTGTCAACTCAACGGACTAAGTTGTACTCATGTCACCTGGGAACTGCTACCTCACGATAGGTATAATACCAACCAACAGTTCCCGACGAGTCCTATTCAGTGTACTCGTAACATAACGAGCACCTGCATACTAACTCCAGTACGACGTACTGATGGCTGTGGGGCAGACCGATTGATCATTATTTTCTCGTTGTGTCGTGTTTTAGAAATGATGTTTCACAATCAAAGAAATTTATAAACAGCAATCAATAACAGTGTCAATTGTAGGTTCGTTAGCGAGTGCGGATCGTCCATAGGGAAAGTGAGATTTGATTGTATTTGTTTTAGTTGAGTCGAAAATTAAAGAGAAAAGAAAAAACAATTCAATTCAAGATTTAAAAGTGAATTTCAAGAATTATTTAGATCTAAATCTAATATCAAGAAACCATTAAAATCAAGAATCAAGAACTGATGATATCCAATCGAATTAGGTTTCAAGAATTGAAGTGAGGCTCGTAGGAATAGATCAAATCTATAGACGTGATGAAAACTAGTGATTATGTTTTCTTATCCATTAATGATTTTATACTAGATCGATGACGATCAATCGAGGTTTAAGGATCTCTTGTAGGAACTAGGGTTTCTTCATCTCATCCTTTGTCCTTTCGATGAATCTCATTCACATTCTAGCCTCTAGGAAATTCAAACATCGATCGTTGATAACTAATTAAGAGCGAAAACATTCAAGAGAGCATCTCGCTCGAAACTAGGTCGTCGATGATTCAATTTACTAGAGTTTACAAAACTTATAGGAATTAAGAATCGTTTCAAGATTTGTAACATCATCATCTATTGATTCTCTCGATTCCTCCACGAGCGGAGTTTTTACTCAAGCATCATATCAAAGAACACAATCAAGAATTGAGATCTAATCATAATGCTCAAATATAGAAGTAAGCAAGATAAAGAAATTTCACCTTTTATTTATCAACAATTTTGTTACAATTCTCTCAAGATCTACAAGAGGAAAGAACTCGATCGTCGAATTTAGCTCCGCACCGTCTCCGTGGGTCGCAGATCGTCCTGGATCACTTGCTCGGTTGAAGATCGGCGTCACTTCTAAAAGGTTGATGGCTTCTTGCTTGAATCATACTCGGAGATCTTGATTTTGATCAAATTGTGTCACTCAATTTGATTTGAATTTTGATTTGGATCTACAATTTTTCCCTCTAATTTCAACTACCTCAAACCCTATATCAAGATCTCATTTTATAGCCTCAACCCTTTTCAATTCAAATTCAAATTTCCCTCCAAAATGAACCACTTTTCCCTCCAAAATGAACAATTTTTCCCTCCAAAATGAACCACCTCATTTGAATTTTTCCTCCAAAATGAACTACCTCATTTGAATTTTCCCTCCAAAATAAAGTTGTTAGAAAGAATCTTCTATAAGAAGGTTGTTGGAGGGAATATTCTAGAATGAGATTGTTACAAGGAGGCTTCTAGAAGAAGGTTGTTGGAGAGAGGCTTCTAGAAGAAGTTTGTTGGAGGGAGTATTCTAGAATAAGGTATATTCTAGGATAAGGTTGTTGGGCCAAGCCTTCTGGATAAAGCCACGTGGTCATCTGGAGTCTTCTAGAAGCATTGGCCGTTACGGGAAAGCACGTAGAGACATGTGAACCGATGACGTCGCCAAATAGCCGCGGATCCGCCGCCAATAGGGCCCTACGGTAGCGGATCCGCGGCCCTTTTATGGCCTTGCTGTATGATTTTTCCAGGCTGCTCTGTTTAGGCTTTTTGGCACTTTATGGGATGCTTGGAATCTTTTTATACTTTCTTGGTTTCTGCAAAATCTCAAGTCTTTGACTTGGCGTATTTTTATCAGCACTTTTGACAATTTCGGCTCTTTTCCTGGAATTTCCTGCACAGATTCTCGAGACAAGTGTTGCGCTATACAAAGATGATGCATGCAATGATAAGCACTCAATTTCCCTCAAAGTGCCGGTTATAAAGTATAACACATGTTATTTGGTATTTTACAATCAATTTGCTAATAAGTGTTATATTCATACCGGACACGTTTAGATGAGTGCAAATGGTAGGGAAATTGATGTGTTAAAAATGCAATATTTTCGACTAATCAAATTCCCCCAAACTTATTTTTGGTCGTCTCGAGCAAACTGTTTTATTAGAAAGAGAAGGAGAAAATAAAGAAAAAGAAAAACTAACTAGCACACTTTCGTAGGAAACACGATTGCACTGAGCACGTGCAACAAGCCTTTAAACCTCTAGGTGTCCCTAGTAGGAGGAGTGTTGTCTCCTGAGGGTTTTCAGCGGATTGTACCCACAAAATCCCACAATAAAAGGAAGACCGTGAAAGTTACATATAAAGATAAGAATTTTAAAATAAAGACTTTGAAAATTAGAGTTTCCAACTATGCTAGCTTTTCGGTTGTCATAAGCCCTATCTTAAAAGTTATGAAAAGATGTTAGAAATCACATCATCCCTCAATAAAACATCGTCTTTATTCTTCGTTCCTATCTTTCTTCCAAACATCGATCATATAACCCTATGTGTGCGTAATATACATCCCTACACCCGGAGAATTCAATTCAAGCTATCATACTCTTGTCCATCTGCCTCAGTACTTTTTAATTAATGAATATTTAGATGAATTTGCTCACACACTTTCATGCGACCGTTAATACTTCTTGAGGTACTAACCGACCGATTACTCATGTGCTTGCTTATACGGTGTATTAGTATTTTCCTCGTCTTGCACCACCAAATTCTTAGCAGTGACTCCCAGACCAGTTGGTCTAAGGCATTAGGTGATGAAGCACACTCCCTATATTTTTTTATTGCTGCCTTGGAGATAACAAAACCAGTATTCATTTTTCTCACCACTTTATATTTTATTCATTTTTTTTATTTCCTTCATACTTTGGCTTTTAGACAAGAGCATTTCAAGGTATCCTCTACTATCCCGAGCTTCAAGACGTGTGTAAGTGCGTATAGTAGGGTATCAACATTCAAAATGTTTGGCTTCCAGAATAGGATCTATTTTTCAGACTTGTTTTTATCCTCAGATTAGTGACTTCCTCCATCTTACTAACCCTTGGGACAACGGCTCATAACTACTTATTACTAGTCCGTTTAGGAAAACTTCTAATTTTCTTTGTTTTCTTAAATTTTTCTAATCTTTTGGTTGTAATTTTTCACTATCTAATCTTTTATTATCTTATTTATGTACAAAAATTTTTTTAATTTTTTTAATTTTTAAATTTTTATAGGTTTTAAAATTTTTAAATAATATGTTTTGTGCTTATGCGAAGTAGGCGAAGTGATGCGAAAATAAGCACAAACCTCTCCCAAACTTGTTTTCAATAGTGTCCTCGCTGTTGCTATCTGCTAGACCTGGAAAACCTGTAAGCTTGGGAGGACATTTATTAACGGGGGAAAAATATTTAAGTGAAAATCCTCCCCCAAACTTATTTTTGGCTCTCAATATTTAGGACAACAGTTATTTCAAGAGCCAAAAATACACCCCCCCTCAAACATGGGTTAGACAATACGAAGCATTTTAAGAGGGGGTGAGTCATTTGGTCAAAGTAAGACATTACAAAGACCAAAAGTTAATACCAACCATTCAAAGATTTTATCAGTAAAGCGTATAGGTTGGTGGAAGAATGTTTTGTATCGAGTCAAGAAAAGGTAGGGAAGGGATAAGAAGTGGTCTGGAAAGGGTTTGAATTTTAAATTAGAGAAAAGAAAGAATGATGATGAATGTGAATGATTAGGAAGAAGGAATGGTGGCGGTTCAACTTCTATAGGATGAGGTTGATCAATCACAAAATCCGTATTATTTAAAAATTCAAGTTCGTCAGCAGAAAGTTCATCAAAACTTTTATCAATAGTATGATCGAACATTTTGCTGTCAAAATGTTTTGTGCCAGATTTTACCATACTTGATTTGTAAAAATATGTGGAGGTGAAAAACTCATCTACCTCATTTTCAAAAATATCCAAATCGAATTGGCTTTCTGGGATTGTCGAACATGACTTAACGGATTGTGATTCATCAACACTCATAATCATTTCTGGAACAGAAGAAGAACCAGAGAGAGTGGAAGACGAAATGGGTGAACCTATTGATGTGTCGAGTGTTGCTAAACCAGATGTGGGAGATGAAGGCTAAGTTTCGGTCTGATCTTCGGGTATACGAATATCAACAACTTCAAGACGTATTTGGGGTTCGGGAAGAATTACAGGCTCAAGATGATGACCACAAGGAAGTGAAAGGGTCTGATGAATTGGTGGAACAAACTCATCCAAAATTTCGGGTTCATCAATCAATATATCCCCAACGTCAATCACCTCATTCAAGTGAAGGTTAAAATTCTCAAACACCTAATCAAAAGAATTGTTTTCAATCAGCTTTGGTTCAAGAGTGGAGGTGTAGAGATCACAAGGATTTGACATGGTTTCACTTGAAATGGACCCTTCACAGTCGGGTAAATCAAACATTGCATTATTACAAAACTTGTCATACATTCTATCGTCAATTGGTGAATCCTTTGGTGCACTCGATAAATCTGAGAAACTGGAGTTGTGGATTTCAGTTTGGAAAGGGAATGTTTGATTAGGAACGGTGTACAGCTCTTTCTCACTACCCAAATTCTCATTTTGTCCAATGCCCGAATTATGTACTGAAAAACTTTGGGCTGGTTCGAAATTATTTGCTTGCATCCACTCTGTTGTTACCTTCCTAAATTGGTTCGTCAATTCCACATATTTCTCTAATGTCTGCTCAAGACTAGACTTTGGTCGATAAGGAGTTGCAGGATAAGATTGAAATTCTGGTGGACGGTTAAAACTCCCAAATGGCTGATTAGAAGGACCGTTTAGAGAAGGTGAAAAATTCGGATTTGATTGATAGGAACAGAATGGTTGTGAAAATTGGGCAGGAGTAGGGTCAATATTGTGATAAGAAGAATTTTGATATTGGTTTGTCGGTTGGCTATTGGACATCATACATACTACAAACCGCCTATTAAATTCTTCTTTGGAAAGTGGAGGTGATGGTTGATATTGGTCTGGGTTGAAACTTTAGCCTCTAGCCCTAGCTATATGCTCAGCAATGGACATTCGTCTAGGGGCTTCCTCACTCGGAGCATCAACTGAAACGGATGGAGAATTAGGATACGGTTGATATTGGTTTGGATTGAAACTTTGGCTTCTAGCCCTAGCTATATGCTCAGCAATGGACATTCGTCTAGGGGCATCCTCACTTGGAGTATCAACTGAAACAGGTGTGGAATTAGGGTACAGTTGATATTGGTTCGGATTGAAACTTTGGCTTCTAGCCCTAGCTATATGCTCAGCAATGGACATTCGTCTAGGGGCATCCTCACTCGGGGTATCAACTGAAAAGGATGGAGAACTAGGATACGGTTAATAAGACCTGGACTGAGGTGGCCAACTGTTTCTTCCTGCTTGTTCAATATGATCTCTTAAGGACATGAAAGAACCGGACGGTATACTGAAGGGATTACGAAAACAAACAAAATCTGGTTGTGGACAACAAAGCTCGGCAAGAGTTTTCCTGTTCGGGTCACCCATTGTAAGAAGAGAAGAGGGGGTAAAAAGGTGGGGGGAATAATTGGTTTTTTTTTTAAAGAAGGACGGATTTTTGAAATTTCACACAAACATGCACAATCAACCCTATTATCTAATGGTCACCTTGGTCAAGTCTCTAGACCGCTCCTAGAATTCCAGAAGACAAATCGCAGGATAAATCCTCTACTGCATCTTTGTCCTTCCTGTGGCCACGTAAGTGCCAGGTAAGTGGGAGGTTCTCCACTACGTAAGCAGTGGGCCTAATTAAGTAACCACTTGCCTTAGACACACTTGCCTTAGACACCACAAAAGAAACGCGGATAAGCAATAGATTACCCACGACCACCTTCTGTCCTAAGTGAGCGCGACGGTCCTTAGAGTCATGTCTAGAAATTTTTTAATTAATGAGGGTAATGCGGATGCAAGTTTGTGATTTCCGGGGCTTAGGAAGGGTAATAAACTCCCCACCTAATCTGAATTTGGTTTTTGCCCCTTAATTTCCGTATTAATATATGCAAACAACCAATTTCAAGAATCGCAAAAAAATTTATCTTTTAGCGGCGCTGAATTTTGCAAAGAATCCTGCAAGAAATTGATTATTGGACAAGATCAGAGAGAAGAGGGGAACACAGAGATTCGACCTGAGAATTTTGGAACAGTGCAAGCCCTAAACGACGGCGGTTCTGCCGTAAAAACCTCACAATGGCTGCGGATCCGCGGTGCTCTGGGGGAACTAGGGTTTGGAAATTTTCCTTTAGGTCCCTGTACTTCTCTGTATTCTGTAAAACTCCTCTGAATCTTGATTTCCTTTGTACAATGATTCCGGATTCCCTCGCAAAATTCAAACGCTAAAGTTAAGCCCCCGATGCGAATCTTGAATTAAAATTGGATGGAATAATAATTTTTCGACGCAAATAACAAAAACGAACAAAATAGCACATATCCCCGGCAACGGCGCCATTTGATTGATCATTATTTTCTCGTTGTGTCGTGTTTTAGAAATGATGTTTCACAATCAAAGAAATTTATAAACCGCAATCAACAACGATGTCAATTGTAGGTTCGTTCGCGAGTGCGGATCGTCCACAGGGAAAGTGAGATTTGATCGTATTTGTTTTAGTTGAGTCAAAAATTAAAGGGAAAAGAAAAGACAATTCAATTCAAGATTTAAAAGTGAATTTCAAGAATTATTTAGATCTAAATCTAATATCAAGAAAACATTAAAATCAAGAATCAAGAATTGATGATATCGAATCGAATTAGGTTTCAAGAATTAAAGTGAGGCTCGTAGGAATCGATCAAATCTATAGACGTAATGAAAACTAGTGATTACGTTTTCTTATCCATTAATGATTTATACTAGATCGATGACGATCAATCGAGCTTTAAGGATCTCTTGAAAGAACTAGGGTTTCTTCATCTCATCATTTATCCTTTCGATGAATCTCATTCACATTCTAGCCTCTAGGAAATTCAAACATCGATCGTTGATCACTAATTAAGAGTGAAAACATTCAAGAAAGCATCTCGCTCGAAACTAGGTCGTCGATGATTCAATTTACTAGAGTTTACAAAACTTATAGGAATTAAGAATCGTTTCATGATTTATAACATCATCATCTATTGATTCTCTCGACTCCTCCATGAGCGGAGTTTTTACTCAAGCATCATATCAAAAAACACAATCAAGAATTGAGATCTAATCATAATGCTCAAATATAGAAGTAAGCAAGATAAAGAAATTTCACTTTTTATTTATCAACAATTTTGTTACAATTCTCTCAAGATCTACAAGAGGAAAGAACTAGATAGTCGAATTTAGCTCCGCACCGTCTCCGTGAGTCGCGGATCGTCTTGGATCACTTTCTCGGTTGAATATCGGCGTCGCTTCTAAAAGGTTGATGGCTTCTTGCTTGAATCGTACTCGGAGATCTTGATTTTGATCAAATTGTGTCACTCAATTTGATTTGAATTTTGATTTGGATCTACAATCTTTTCCTCCAATTTCAACAACCTCAAACCCTAGATCTAGATCTCATTTTATAGCGTCAACCCATTTCAATTCAAATTCAAATTTCCCTCCAAAATGAACCACTTTTCCCTCCAAAATGAACAACTTTTCCCTCCAAAATGAACTACTTCATTTGAATTTTCCCTCCAAAATGAACTACCTCATTTGAATTGTCCCTCCAAAATGAACTACCTCATTTGAATTTTCCCTCAAAAACGAGGTTGTTAGAAAGAATCTTCTAGAAGAAGGTTGTTAGAGGGAATATTCTAGAATGAGGCTGTTACAATGAGGCTTCTAGAAGAAGGTTGTTGGAGAGAGGCTTCTAGAAGAAGTTTGTTGGAGGGAATATTCTAGAATAAGGTATATTCTAGGATAAGGTTGTTGGGCCTAGCCTTCTGGATAAAGCCACATGGTCATCTGGAGTCTTCTAGAAGCATTGGCCATTACGGGAAAGCACGTGGAGAAATGTGAAGCGATGACGTCACCTATAGCCGCGGATCCGCCACCAATAGGGCCCTACGACCGCGGATCCGCGACCCTTTTATGGCCTTGCTGCATGATTTTTCCAGGCTGCTCTGTTTGGGCTTTTTGGCACTTTATGGGATGCTTGGAATCTTTTTAAACTTTCTTGGTTTCTGCCAGATATCAAGTCTTTGACTTGGCGTATTATTATCAGCACTTTTGACAATTTCGGCTCTTTTCCTGGAATTTCCTGCACCGATTCTCGAGACAAGTGCTGCGTTATACAAAGATGGTTCATGCAATGATAAACACTCAATTTCCCTCAAAGTGCTGGTTATAAAGTATAACACATGTTATTTGGTATTTTACAGTCAATTTGCTAATATGTGCTATATTCATACCGAACACCTTTAGATTAGTGGCAATGGTAGGGAAATTGATGTGTTAAAAATGCAATATTTTCGACTGATCATAGACCATCTCCTCTGCTGGGATGAGAAGCGTATGCACTAGTCTACTATGGAATATCGATGCCCTGTCTCGATAATCCTACGACTAGGGAACTGTATAAGGATGTGTTTATAGACTACCCAGCTCCCACTAGTGTGATCGCCATCACAATGCCGGTAGTCAAGCAAAGATCCTAAGGGCTCCATCAATATGTATTAGCGATATTTTAAAAGAAACATATACACATATTAAGATAGATACAAACCAAGTAGCATACTACAATATCGAGCAAGACTGTCGTCAATCCATGTATATATCCCAAGCTTCCAAAATGTAATATACAAATTAGTACTATACAATAATGGCCTCTAGGGCATACATATCCAACAGTCTCGACTCCTCGAGATGGTCTCCCACTGAACTCTAGAACCCGGTTACTTGTGCTCCCCGCCTTGGGTCTATCCTAATGCGGAAAAGTAAATAATATACATCACATGGTGACATCATCCTCAACCCGGAAGTGCCCTAATAAAAGAATATTGCATACAAGCTTTTACATGAATGAAAATGAAAAACTCTCATCTCACATAAAAAAAACTCGGTTATTCAAAACACGACGATCCGATATAACATATCACAGCAACACACAACATCACATGTCATCAACGTAAGTAAATATGCGTATCCCAATTGTCGTTGACATATAGCAACGAAACCGGCAATACACCACATATTACACTTACAGTCGCAGAAAAGAAAGTGAAAAACTACAACAGTTGGAATCCGCAACCACCTCAGACATCATAAACCCAATGTATCTCATACTTTGGATTTCATGCCTAACAAATGAATTCCTTAGATATCACATGTTAGTCTCGATATTGAAAACACTTTTCAATAACCAGTCGGGTAATTCAACAAGATTCCCGATAACCTGATTGAATGATCATCGGAAACTTTAGTAGACGGCCGCACCCCCGATGCCGTCGACGAAGTGCACTAAGGCGGAACACCGCGGCCGCGAGCACCCGAACGGATGCTTTTGGCGACAGGGTTCTCCTACAGTCACTTGGTCGGGGATATGGGGCGTGGATATCTAGTAAGGTTACCCAGCGAGTATCCACGTACACTACGTAATTGTGACGGACTTTTGATTAACATCAAAATCCCGTGGCAACCGATCAAATGAGACTAAACTGCTAGATTTATAAAATTCAAACTAGTTATCTCATAACTAATTATGTGGATTCCAAATATTGTATCACAATCACAGATAGCTAGAAGAAGATAAACTTTTGATAGAATAAGCAAGCATCCAAAATTTCCCAACAAGCTCAACACTTGAACGGAGTTCAAAAAGTACCCAGAAACTGCCACAGCTCCTATGAACCATCCATAGAAGGGCCGACCCATGCCTCACTCATGTCGGCACGGAACTGCGCCAAACCCTAGGGTATGACTGCGATTCCCCATTCCAAAAAGTCGAGTTTGGGTATCGTTCTTCTAGAGGGTCCATAGAATCGCTTGCAAGATTTTCTGAAGATTTTAAACACGGAAAAAATCCAACTTTTGAAAAATTCCAGCGAGGGAAAATATGGGTTATTGATATCCGTTCGAACTATTTAACATCGTCTAATTAACCCGAATACATGTTAGAATTACGACTACGAAACACTCCGAATTGCCTTTGCAGAAAGTTAACATCACATGCAAATTTAGCAACACCTGAAACACCAAAACCCAAAGACTGGAACACCATGAAAATTTGAAGCCCAAATTCCCAAATGGACCCAGTGAGCTCGGTTTTTGGGGTGTTGTGGCCGGCCAAAAACATGTGTAAATGTTTCAAATTTGTATGGTGTTCATGTTATATCGCATACAACATTTTGCAGTTGCTAAAATTTTTTTTTACACCTTTAAAAATTCGACAGAAACCAGATTTAGTGTATCAAGTTTCGTAGCAGTTTCGGTTTCGTTATTCTAACAAATATCGTTTAAATCTCTAACCTGGCTCTGATACCACTGTAGGGTTCTCTATGGCGGCAGTAAGGTTTCGGGAGATATCGTCCATGCCGTTTTCAAAATTTTGTCGTTCTAAAGAACCCTAACCCTAGAATCTTAACTAGAGATTTAGACGAACAACAATGTAAACAACTTTACATCTATGTGAATGAGGAATACAACCTTTGTAGACCGGTCCTTCACTTCTAAAAATCTGTGTAGTAGTCTCTTCACTCCAAGTCGTGAACACCTGAACTCTAGTAAGGGTTCACATGAAGAAATGAACAAGCTTGCTTGAAGTCTTCGAGGCAGAAGATGATCTACGTCGAGGAGACTCAAGCTCATGCTACCTCTTCACTAATGGTGAAATTAGTGAAGCAAACACCCTAAACTAAATGGCTAATAGCAGAGGATGATGAAGTAGGAAATGGGCTCACTTTAGATTTGTTTTTCTCACAATATTTTCTCACCTTGAGAAAAGCTAGCAAGCTTTCTCAATGAAGAAGAAGATGAAGATTCAAGATGAGAGAATGAACTCATGAGGTGAGAATAGAAACCATGGGTGAGTTGGTGTCATACACTAACCCATGCAGAGAATAAACCATGGCTAATTAATAATGGTTAGGTTAATAAATATCTATAAGTAAAACAAACTTAGTGGACATGGTCAATGGTTCCACAAGCTTCTACAAGCTTGAACCATGTGACTGTAGGGTTTCCTTAGCACCATGCCTAGGGTTTGGAAGTATCACACATGCCACTTTAGAATTTTTAGGGGGTTCTAAGCAAACTAACCATGAACCGGACTAGAAAAATTAGGGTAACAACTTGTAACATCACATATTAACTAGTGTCTAACACTAAATGGGGAGAAATACAACCTTTTTAAACCTCCACTTTTGACTCCTTGGATCTCCTAGAGTTTGAACTGGCTTACTTAAGCTCCTTCCAAGTCCGCGACAGTCCACCCGGAGTCCCTTTACTCAAAGCTCCTTGCTTCACTTGATCTTTGAAGATGTGGAGCAAACAACCTACACTAATGGGCTAGAGTAGTGTAGAATGGTGATGTGGTTTGTATTCTCACTTCAAAACCCTCTCTTTTTGTGTTTCTTACTCACTAGAAAACTCAAGAGAGCAAGAGAGAGGAAGAAGATGAAGATGGCAAAGCTTGAGCTCAAGTTATTTCTTATCTCTTAATTAAAAGAGAAAAATAAAATGAATGTATATGAGAGTCACACTCTCAACAAACCATAGTAAATAAATATCTAGATTTTTTTATCATTGAGTTAAAACAACTGAGGAAATTAAACCAAGGGTTAATCTCATGGTCAAGTGTAGAAGAGTGTAGAAATAAGGAACCATGGTTGAATTTCCATTTTCTTTTCTCAATAATAAATATATATATGTATATTTATTCCATGTGAGTCTTGCATTGCCACCTTCATTGTATCAACAACCATGACACTCATGTATGCATGTATGTGTGCATTCACATCAACATGTATATACACATGCATACATTCATGCATACATCCAAAAGAAAAGGTTTATATAAATGAGCTAAAAGTCTATATTAAATCAACACTTGATTTAATAAACTGGTCATATCACATACGACCCGACCAATAGAAAAACGCCCGATTAAAATACGGTATCATATACACGCATTTAATCGATCTCCCGTGCATATCTCATATGCGCACCACATCGTTTTGCCTGAGCTAGGAAACTCCTGTATGGGACTCTAAGACTCGTCTATACGCCGGCAGTATGTGATGATCACATCAAACACCCACAAGCTGCAAGCGGTCAGCTAAACGTAACGGCCATCCGGGTATTGAGCGATCAGAAGAAGAACAAGCGAACCTGTCAAAACTCCCGTCGAGCCAAATGGCAACACTTACCGTATAGTCCGGTCTCTTCGTCAAATATACTGCATATCGAGTCTAGGGATGGTATCGTCGACCCTAATAACTCAATAAGTCATGCCGGTGTATGGCTCATAACAGATCGAGAAACTACTGATAACACTTATCAGTAAATCTCAGCAGCCCTGGCCAGGGACTTCCTGTTATAGCCAATCGAGCATAGCGCAACATCAAACCCCCAATACCGGGAGAGACGAATCTCCTCCTATCGCTCATTGCCTCCATGTGCCTCGGGACTGTACCCAAAATCCACCTATTTGCACGACTCGGTAGAGCCATGGTAGGGTGGAGATCAAAGTACAGTGGGAGGACACACAAGACTCTATGACGATCTCGGGTCTACAGACTAAACTGTACCAGTGTCACCTGAGAACTTCTATGTGACTATAGATATAATACCATATAGGAGTTCTCGGCGAGTCTGTTCAGTGTACCCAGTCTCCACTGAGCACCCGTATACAATCTTTGGTGTCACCACACCAGATGGATATGGGATCATCCATCGCCCATCATATGGGACAAGAATGGTATACGCTAGTCTACTCTGGAATATCGATGCCCCGTCTCGATACACCTACGACTAGGAACGTTTCAAGGATCTGCTTATAAACTACACATGTCCCACTAGTATGATCTGCATTATAGTCCCAGTAGTCAAGCAAATATCCTAAGGGTTTTATCAACATGTACCAAATGAATAAGATGCATGATTAAATGAACATGTCAAGATAAAGTAAACCAGATAGCATACTATCATGTCGAGCAAGAATGTCCTCTGAATATATATATACACATACCGATACATCCACTATCATATAATGGCCTCTAGGGCATACATATATCCAACAGTGACTAATTACCAACTAATTTGATTTACTTTAAATAAACAAAACCGTCACATTATTATAAGCATGGTGTAAGTCTCATACACCCATGTAGCATGTGGCATCTAGCATGACACAAAAGTTGTACATTAATATATATCACATATATACTATATGCACACCAGTGAGAAAAAGAAATGTTTAAGGGAGCTAATATTAGTTAATGTAAATTAATATATCAGATATATAATTATACATTAAATCATTAAATCAACACTTGATTTAATAATCCGGCTATATCACATACAACCGACTAATATCAAATATAACAACTTATCGAATCAACACTTGATCCGATAACCAGTCTATATCACATATAACCAACCGATATCACATATTGCGAGAATAGAATGCGGTATCACATACGCACATTAATCTCGGTCCCGCACATATCACATATGTTCACCTACTTCGATTCGCATGAACCAGGAAAGCTCTGTGTAGGACTCTAAAAACTCGTCAATACGCCGGCAGTAGGTGATGATCATATCAAACAGCCACAAGCCGCAAGCGGTCTGCTAAACGTAACGGCCACCCGGGTAATGAGCGATCAGAAGATCAACAAGCAAGCCTGCTCATAATCCTGCGAATCCAATCAGTAACACTACCGTACAGTCCGGTCTCTTCGTATGATATGTCGCATATCTCGCCTGGGGTGTAAACGTCAGACCCCAATAGCTTGGTAAGTCATGCCGATGCGAATCTTATAACGGATCGAGAAACCACTGATAACACTTACCAGTAAATCTCAGAAACAGCCCTGGCCAAGGACTTGCTGTTATAGCCAATCGAGCACAACGCGACATCAACCCCCAATACCGGGAGAGAAGAAATCCTCTCTTATCGCTCATTGCCTCCATGTGACTCGGGAATGTACCCAAAAACCACCGTTTTGCACGTTCTCTTGAATGTGGTAAGGTGGAAATCAAAGCACAGTGGGAATCACACAAGACTCTATGACGATCTCGGGTCGACAGACTAACCTGTACCAGTGTCACCAGAGAACTGCCATCTGATGTGAGGTATAATACCATCTAAGAGTCCTCGGCGAGTCCGTTCAGTGTACCCAGCCTCCACTGAGCACCCGTATATCATCTTTGATGTCAAACACCAATGGATATGGGATCATCTATCGCCCATCTACATAGGTCGAGAAGGTATACGCTAGTCTACTCTGGTATATCGATGCCCCGTCTTGATATACCCATGACTAGGGACTTTAAAGGATGTACTTACGGACTACCTTTGTCCCACTAGTATGATCCGCATCATAATCCAGGTAGTCAAGAAAACATTCTAAGGGCTTTATCAACATGTAACAGAGAGACAATCAGTGTACATGTTAAGATAAAGAGTAACCAGATAGCATACTATCATGTCGAGGAAGAAAGTCCTCCCTATGTATGTACAAGCATCCACTATAATATACATCATATGTACAATAATGGCCACTAGGGCATACATATAACTAACAAGTACACCTGCACAATTATCGATGATGCGTATGTTGAAGGGTTTCCTACAGCACCACTACTAGGGTTTGGAGGCAGCACACATGCCATATTTTATTTTTGGATGGTGCTAAAGAAACAGACACAAGGATCATGCTAGAAAAATTAGGGCAACTAAACTTAAACACAAACACAAGTAGAAAAAGCTAGGGTTTTGAGAGTACAACCTTTGTAGCTCCCTACGCTAGACTCCTTGGCTACTTGATGGTTGGAAAAAGGTCCGCTTGAGATCCTCTAGGTCCACGACGATCCACCCGGAGTCCTCTTTGTCCAAGCTTGAAGCTTCACAAGATCAAGAGAAGAAATGAAAGCTAACACTCTACACTAATGGGCAAGACTAGTGTAGAATGGTGTTGTGGTTGGTTTTCTCACTTCAAAATCCTAACTTGGTCACTCTTTGGCTCACTTGAGAAATCTATAGAGAAAGATAGAAAGGAGGAAGAAGATAATGGCTTTCTAAAACTCAAGATAATGATAATCTAGTGAATAAAATGTGAAAATGAAAATATATATATTTTCACTCTCTCATTCTAAACCATGGTTATAAAATATCTAGATATTTTTGTTTGGAACAAAAATGACCATAGAAATTAAATCATGGTTAAACTAAAGGGTTAATGAAAGAATAAAATATTCAACCATGAAACAATTTCCATTTTCATTTTTCTTTTCCAAAAATAATATCCATATATTTTATAAAGGGTGTGAGTCTTATTTTGCCACTATCCACTATATCAACAACCATGATAGAATGATGTATGCATGTATGTGTGCATGCACATCCACATGTGCATGAACAAGAATGAATGCATACATGCATGCATACAACAAAAAAAAAGACAAGAAAGGATTTCTAGTGAGAAACTAATGGTCAATGATAAATCAACACTTGATTTAGCAACCTGGTCATATCACATACGACCCGACCAAAAGCAAACCTCCTGACTAATATACGGCATCTCATACACGCATTTTAACCGGGTCAACGTGCATATCTCATATGCGCACCACATCGTTTCGCCTGGACTAGGTAACTCCATTGTGGGACTCTAAGACTCGTCAATACGCCGGCAGTGGGTGATGATCATATCAAGCACCCCCAAGCCGCAAGCGGTCAGCTAAACGTAACGGCCACCCGGGTATTGAGCGATCAGAAGAAAACAAGCGAACCTGTTACAACTCCCGTCGAGCCAACCGGCAACACTACCGTACAGTCCGGTCTCTTCGTAAGATATGCTGCATATCAAGCCTAGGGATGGTAACGTCGACCCCAATAACTCAATAAGTCGTGCCAATGAATGGTCTAAAACAGATCGAGAAACTACTGATAACACTTATCGGTCAATCTCAACAACCCTGTCCAGGGACTTACTGATATAGCCAGTCGAGCACAGCACAACATCAACTCCTAATACTGGGAGAGACGAAACCCCTCCTATCGCTCATCGCCTTCGTGTGTCTCGGGACTGTACCCAACAACCACCTGTTTGCATGACTCAGTAGAGCAGTGGTAGGGTGGTAATCAAAGTACAGTGGGAGAACACACAAGACTCTATGACGATCTTAGGTCTACAGACTAACCTGCACCAGTGTCACCTGAGAACTTCTATCCGACGATAGATATAATTCCATATAGGAGTTCTCGGTGAGTCCGTCCAGTGTACCCAGTCACCACTGAGCACCCGTATACGATCTCGATGTCAAACATCGATGAATGTGGGAACATCCATCGCCCATCATATGGGTCTAATATCATATACGCTATTCTACTCATGTATATCGATGCCCCGTCTCGATATACCTACGACTAGGGACATTTCAGGATATGCTTATAAACTACAGATGTCCCACTAGTATGATCTCCATCATAATCACAGTAGTCAAGCCTATATCCTCAGGGCTTTATCAACATGTGTGAATGAATAAAAGCATGATCAAATCAACATGTCAGATAAAGAAGAACCAGATAGCATACTATCATGTCGAGCAAGAATGTACACTGAATATATATATATATATATATACATGTATAAATACATCCACTATCATATAATGGCCTCTACGGCATACATATATCCAACATATGTTACACTTACACAGATTTGCTGGCTCAGACACAATCATCATCGGTAATTGCTATGTCACTTACACAGTCAAATTTCTATATCATGCTATTACTCTTAATTGTTCAGTATTATCACATGACTCTTTGGCATGATATACTGATATGCTCACATCACTATTCTATATTGCATGATATACGGATATGCTCACATTTCTATTCTATGTTTGCATACATCATGCTTTACGATTATACGCATTGAGATGCTGTATTCATGAGATTCTGGATTTGAGAACCATGGTTATATTTCAAAAGAATGTATGTATTGTTTTAAAAACCCGGTTTCTCTTGATATGATATTTCGATGCGTCCACCATGAGTTTTCTCGGTTCTGAGATTGGTGGTCTCCTAGTGGTCCTATTAGGTCAATGTACTTGTTTGATTTTTTTATAAATATCCCAAGTTGCTCCAGATTCCCTGTAAGTCCTCAAAACTCTACAAAACCGACATCGGAAAGTTTCATTTTTCGGGTATGGGTTTCTAGCTCAAGTCCAGACAAGAATTCTAGCATTAAAAGGGTTTGTAAACACTCACTACTCTTCAATAACAACATCATAAGTCCACACAATCATCTAAACATCAACTTGGAAAATTCCAAGATCACTAAACATTCTAAAACAAGTTCTAAGCTAAACTAGAATGGATTAAGACAATGACTTAGCGAAAGGAATGAAAATAATACCTCAATTGGCAACTCAAGAATTTTCTTGAGTTGCTCAAAGTCTTCAAAATCCAAACTTGGTTGGTCCATAGCGTTTAGGAAGAGGTGAGTATTAGTTTTAGTGAAGGGAGTATAGGGTTTTGGTGGAGATTTGGAGGTGAAGGTGGAAGAAGCATGAAGATGAAGAAGTTGAAGAAGGGGAAATGAAGGAAATAATGAAAATGAGGAAGGAAAATGAGGAAGGGTCAAGGCTAAGAGTGGAGCCATCCTCACTCTCTCTCCCTCACATTCTCTCTCATACCCATGCCTCATCATGTTGTCCTCCCCCTCGCTCTTCACTCTCCTCCCATGCCATCTCTTATTCTTTTTCTTTTCTCTTTTAAAACCAAATATCAACAAATTCAATAAACAACATGCAACCATATTGCAACATGACATGATGCACTAGTCATGGTTAATTAAAAATACGGATTTGCCATAATCGTGATTAGTAGTGCACTAATTGAGTTTAATTTAAACTTGCATATAATTAATTATAAAAATGCCCACATCCGATAAATATATTTTTAATAAATAAATTATTTTAATCTCCCATTATTTTCCAAATATTGGTATATAATTATACCATTTTATGAAAACCCCAATTCGCAAATCGAATAGTTTTCGCGAAATATATTATTTTAATATTAAATTCCAAAAATAATATTTTATATTTTCTGAAATATTACAAGGATAAACTTTCAAAGTCCATATTTTGTTGGTATACATGGATTTCATCTTAGATCGCATAGCATCCAGCCATTTCACAGAGTCTCCATTTGTGATGGCCTGCTCGAAACTAGTTTGGTCATAATCTACCATGATGCAATCCTCGCTCTGACCGTCTATGAGAAAAATATAGTATCTCTCAGGTGGATGAGGAACCCTACTAGATTTGCGGAGTGGCTGAAGTTCGTCGGGGACTATTGAATCCTCCGGTTCTACCAAATCGTCAGTTATAGTTTGTGTAGCTGGAACTTCTTCCAGTTCTACCTCATTACCACTAATTTCTTTCATAAGAAATTCCTTTTCTAAAAGGTGGCATGTTGATAAACAAACACCTTTTGTTCCTCGGTGTGGTAGAAGTTATTCCCTAATGAATGTTTGGGATATCCTACAAACTTGCACAGAACCGACCTTATCTTGAGCTTGTCCGGAATTTTCTTTATAACATAGGCCAGACAACCCCATATCTTAACTCGTTTAAAAGATGGTCTCTTCCCATTCCATATCTCATATGGAGTGGTAGGCACGGATTTGGAATGCAGCTATCTCAAGTGCATAACCCCAAAAGTAAATAGGCAACTTAGCATTACTCATCATAGAGCACACCGTATCTAATAGGGTGCGATTCCTCCGCTCCGAAACTATATTGTGTTGTGGTGTATACGGAGGAGTAAGCTGAGAGAGAATCCCATTCTCTTTTAAGTAGTCTCTGAATTTCGTGCTCAAGTATTCTCCTCCCGGATCAGATCGAAGGATTTTAATACTTTTACCCGCCTGGTTCTCAACTTCGTACTTAAATTCCTTGAATTTCTCAAAAGATTCAGATTTGTGTTTCAACTGGAATGCATGTTCATATCTTGAGAGATCATCGGTTGTCACGACCCAAAGTTCGGCAGCACCTCCTTTGTAAAAACTAGCCCCGAAAACGGGTACAAAACATGATATAAGTAAAATGACTGATAACAAGAAATAAGCATCCCCAAACGGGAGCAATCACGCCCAACGGCGGAAACAAACACCACGAGAATAATATACAATGCCATAGAAAAGAAATGAACAATAAAAGTGGAAAACAACATAAAAGATAAACTGCAGAAATAAAGTCGGCTCACACGAGCTCGACATCTAGAGTACAAAATAATATACAACCTCGTCCTCACAACTGGTCTCTAAGTCAATACATGAAATGATAGATGGTGAGCACTAGATACAATAGGGTGCACAAAAAGAAAATAAACGGATACCGTAAGCCCACCTATAAGCAACACGGCACACCTGCCCACTATAACGGTATCCGCCGCAAAAAGGTACAATGAGATAGCCCTGCCGCAACTACTCTGAGGGTCGACCTGCAAACACTGTGGTACAACGGGGGTGAGTTGCCAACTCGTGAATATAAATAACATATAAAGGTAATCGCGAGTATGCACGTACTGCGATACTCTAACATTTGCAATCTGATAACATGAATATGGTAATCTTGGTATGCAATAATCATGCAAGGTACTCTATCAGGTACTACAACTACATGATGCAATGCATATCAATGAATGCTGAGCATGGGATAAAATATCATCTGAATGAATCATCATCGTGGAGAAACCCGGTGTCCACCAAATACACCCTAAACCACAAGTAACTCACGCGCCGTCAATCTAATCGGCCATCGTACCCTGTAAATCTCATATGAACGGAGTGCCCAACATCGGCACTCGAAAACATCATGAAATACTCGTGTCCAGCATCGACACGCAAATCCTCATATATCGTGAGTGTCGCGCAAGTCTAAAAGTGTTGAAAACAAGGTATTTGATCCCAGATTTTGACTCGAGTTGAATTAGGAAAAGTTGCATATACCAAACACCCTAGATATGTAGCAGACTCCCCTAGCCTAAACCCCGACACCCAACTCACTCCTCTGGCCGCAATTTGCGGCTAGATCTATTTAATTTGTGGCCAGGTAGGGGAAGTGGGGTCTCGTACAGTGTGTGTGTCCCTAGCTCAGTAACTAAGTCCCAGTATCTGCAACTTTTGCCTGAAGCTCTCGCTTCAAAAGCAGATCACAAAACTGCCCAAAATCTTAACTAAAACGTTTAATTAACAGTAATTTAAAACAATATGGTATTTTAGTGTAAACTAAAACAAAGACTTGGTTTAGACAGCACAAATAACACTAAATTAAGTTAGTCAAGCCCTAAAAACCCTAACTTTCCCTAATCTTCACTTAAACCACAAGATTATCACTAAAACTCACAAAAACACCACTTTAAGCTAATTAAACTACAAGTTTAGCAATAAAGTGATTAAGGTGAGCTTAATACCTCAAGTTGGTCTTAGGGGGTCTAAACTTGCTGGCCTTGCCTCCAATAGCAAAGACTTGCCATCAAAAGCAACAAAATAGGGGTTTTGCAAAGGTTTAATGAAGAAAAGATGAATTTTTGAGTAGGGATTTATGCTAGGATGCAAGAAGAAGAAGAAGAAGATGATGATGATGAATGTGCTGCTACTGCTGCTGGAGAGAGGCAAGAGAGAGAGAGAGAGAATGTGCAAAGTCAAAACTCCCCCCATGCCCATTAAATGCACCATGCCTCATTTCTTTTCTTATTTTTCATTAAAGATTTATTTGTTTTGGGTTTTATTTAAAAGGAATGAAATGAAAATTTTGAAATGGTAGACATGTTAAAACTTGGCCTAAGGTGAAATTTTTGCATGTTACACTAATTTTTCTTAGAAAAAAATAATTAAGAAAATTTTCTAATAAAGTGAACACTAATCTAATTAATAATTAAGAAAACACATTTATATATATATAATCACATATTTTCACAATTAAGGTTTGATTTATTCTAGTTTATGTTGAAGTTAAATAAATTACGAGATTTTATGAAAAACACGCAATTAACGCTAATTAACACGAACTTAATCTAAACGAATTTCAAAGTGTACAATCTTCCCCACTTAAAGAAATTCGGTCCCCGAATTTAAAAATCTAGCTACGCGTACCTTCAAAGAGATGGGGATATTTCTTCCTCATCTCGTCCTCGGTCTCCCAGGTGACCTCCTCGCTGCTCGGGCCATGCCAAAGGACCTTGACGGACGGTATAACCTTCGATCTCAATTTCTTCACCTTCCGATCCAGGATTACCACCGGCTGCTCTGCAAAAGAATGGTCGCGCTCCAGCTGGATTGTCGGGTGCAGAATCACATGCGAAGGATCATGAAGATACTTGCGGAGCATCGAAACGTGGAATACGGGATGAACGTATGGAAAACTGGGCGAACGAGCTAACCGATACGCAACTGCACCAACACGCTCGAGGATCTCGAAGGGGCCCACATATCTGGGACTAAGCTTCCCCTTCTTCCCAAATCTCATCACACCTTTCATTGGGGAGACCCTCAAGAAAACATGGTCGCCAACAGAAAACTCAAGTCTGCGCCGACGACGGTCCGCATAAGATCTCTGCCTGCTCTGGGCTGCTCTCATCCTTTCGCGAATCAACTGGATCTTCGCGGTCGTCTCCTCAACAATCTGCGGCCCCAAAATACCACTCTCGTTGAGCTCTGTCCAACAGATGGGCGATCTGCATCTCCTCCCATATAGAGCCTCGAATGGTGCCATCTGAATGGTCTCCTGGAAGCTGTTGTTGTAGGAGAACTCTACTAAGGGAAAATGTTGATCCCATCTACCTCCGAAATCCAAAACGCACGCTCGGAGCATGTCCTCAAGAGTCTGAATAGTCCCTCTGACTGGCCGTCGGTCTGCGGATGAAAAGCTATGCTGAAACTCAAGCGTGTTCCCAAAGCCTCCTGAAGCCTCTGCCATAGTCGGCTGGTAAACTGGGTGCCCCGGTCGGACACAATACATGTCGGGACTCTATGCAACCGTACGATCTCGTCGATGTAAATCTGGGTATACTGAGCAAATCCGAAAGTGGTCTTTACTGGCAAGAAGTGAGCCGCTTTCGTCAATCGACCCACGATCACCCAAATGGAGTCATACCCTCGACTGGTCCTGGGTAGAACCACGATGAATTCCATAGAAATTTTCTCCCATTTCCATTCCGGAATGGGCAAAGGCTGCAACTCTCCCGCTGGCCTCTGGTGCTCGACCTTGACTTGCTGACAAGTCAGGCATCTCGATACGAAGTCTGTGACGTCCCTCTTCAACCCGTCCCACCAGTAAACATCTCTCATATCATGGTACATCTTGGTAGAACCCGGATGGACACTTTACACTGATCGATGTGCCTCCTCAAGAATCTCACACCTCAGTCCCTCAGCACCTGGTACGCATGGTCTAGTCCCAAATCGTAGTATCCCCTGATCATCGATCATGAACTCAGAAAATATGCCCTGTCCAATCTGTGCCATGATCTCTGAACAACGGTCATCACTGTACTGTGCCTCATGTATACGGTCAAGCAATTGTGGGCGTGCACGAACAAGCGCAAGCTGTCCCCCGATCGGAGTGAACTCAAACTGCACTGGGCTGTTGCATAGAATCTGCCAATCTGCCGACGACTGCCTCTGCACTGCGCTCAAACAAGATAGACTACCCCGGGCCTCCGACTCAAAGCATCCGCCACTACATTCGCCTTGCCCGGGTGATAAAGGATCTCACAATCGTAGTCCTTCACTAACTCCATCCAACGGCGCTGTCTAAGATTCAGGTCTCGCTGCTGAAATATGTACTTCATGCTCTTGTGATCCATGAATATCTGGCACGACTCATCGTATAGGTAATGTCGCCAGATCTTGAGTGCAAAGACCACTGCAGCCATCTCTAAATCGTGAGTGGGGTAGTTATGTTCGTGTTTCTTCAGCTGCCGAGAAGCATAAGCGATACCCATGCCGTGCTGCATCAATACACAGCCTATCCCTACTCGTGAAGCGTCGCAATACACCACAAATCCGCCCGATCCCGAAGGCAAAGATAATATCGGCGCCGTAGTCAAACGAGTCTGCAACTGCTGAAAGCTATGCTCGCACGCCTCTGTCCAAACAAAAGGAACTCCCTTCCGGGTCAAACCTGTCAACTGTGCAGCAATACCGGAGAAGTCCTGTACAAATCGTCGGTAGTAGCCGGCCAGTCCTAGGAAGCTGCGGATCTCTGTAACTGAGGCTGGTCTGGGCCAATGCTGGACGTCCTCGATCTTCTTCGGGTCCACACGTATACCGTCGATCGTAACCACGTGACCCAAGAAATCAACGATGTCAAGCAAGAATGCGCACTTAGAGAATTTCGCGAACAGCTGGTGCTCCCTCAGAGTCTGCAATGTGATCCGCAAGTGCTGCTCGTGCTCCTCACGGCTCCGGGAATACACTAAGATGTCGTCAATAAACATGATGATGAACTGATCAAGATACGGCCTGAAAACGCGGTTCATCAAGTCCATAAACGCTGCTAGGGCGTTGGTCAGTCCGACCGACATCACCAAAAACTCATAGTGTCTGTAGCGCGTGCGAAAAGACGTCCTCGGAATATCCTCCTGCCGAACCCGCAACTGATGGTAGCCTGATCGCAAATCAATCTTCGAGAAGTGTCCCGCACCCTGAAGATGGTTGAACAAATCATCGATACGAGGCAAGGGATATCTCTTCCGTACGGTAACCCTATTCAGCTGGCGGTAATCAATACACAAGCGCAAACTGTCGTCCTTCTTCTTGACGAACAGGACTAGAGCACCCCAAGGAGATACGCTCGGTCGAATAAGCCCTTTATCTAACAACTCCTTCAACTGACCCTTCAACTCTCTAAGCTCCGCCGAGGCCATATGATAAGGCGGTATGGAAATAGGCCCCATGCCGGGAATCAAGTCAATGCAGAACACACTATCGCGCTCAGGTGGTAGCCCAGGCAGCTCGTCAGGGAAAACATCAGGAAACTCGCTAAAAATCGGAACCTGGTCCAACGACACCTCTGCAGCTCTAGTATCACAGACATATGCTAGGAATCCCTGACATCCCTTCCTCAAGAGCTGTCCAGCGCAAAAAGACGAAATCAAGCTGGGAAGGGTGACTCTACGGTCTCCCTGAATAACATGGACTGGCTCTCACGGAAAGCTAAAACTGACTGCCTTCTCACGGCAGTCCACGGATGCATAACAAGTGGCTAGCCAGTCCATGCCCAGAAGAACATAAAAATCCAACATATCGAGGAAAATCAGATCAACTGATGAATCCCTCTCCCCGATACGAACAGAACACAAACGATACACAAATCGAGCGACAAATGACTCGCCCACCGGAGTACTCATAATAAGCGGCCGGTCTAGCAAACACGACTCTCTGCCCAATCTCGGCACGAATTGTGCAGAAACATACGAGTGTGTAGACCCCAGATCAAACAACACATGTGCATCAAAAGAAAATACTGATAGGGTACCTGAAACCACTGCATTGAACGCCTGCGCGTCCTGATGCGTCAAAGCAAACACCTGTGCCAGCCCTCTACCTGCGACTGGCTGTCCTCTGCCGGCAACTGGCTGTCCTCTGCCTCGATCACTGCGTCCTCTCTGAACGAACCCTCCACGTCCACGACCTTTCTGTGCATAGGTCTGACGCGGAGCAACAACAGGTGCAAGAGGCAACGCCCTCTGAGGTGGAGAAGGTGGTAGGGTAATATGTGGTATGGCCGTCTCGCACTCACGTGGCTCCGGACAATCTCGAAGAAGATGATAAGTACTCCCGCATCGGAAACATCTAGATGGTGCCGGCTGACCATCCAGGGGATAAGAGCTGAATAGCTGACCCCGTCCCGAACCTCCGCTACCCCCCGTACCCGAACGGAACCTGTCGCGCCGCCTAAACGGCTGTCTCTGTGCTGACGTATCTGTACGAACCCTCTTCGGCCCTGGAACTACCGAAGTCTCAGCATGGCACTCCTCGACTAATAAGGCTGCATCTACAGCTGCTGCATAGCTCTCGCAATGTTATGCGCTGATCGTAAGAAACAACGGGGTAAGCAGGCCTCGAACAAACCTCTTGACTCGCATCTCCTCAGTAGCTACTAAATATGGGGCATAAACAGGTAGCTCGGTGAACTGCACATCATACTCCGCCACTGTCATATCCGGTATCTTGCGTAATGACTCGAACCTGCGCGCTCGAGAATCTCTGACACTCTGTGGAAGGAAACGGGCAAGGAACACCGTCACGAACTCAGTCCAGGTCATAGGAGGAAGAGCTGCTGCTCTGCCCTTCCCTATCGACTGGCACCACTTTTGCGCAAGACCTTCCAGGCGAAAGCTCGCGAACTCCACCCATCTCGCGTTGGAGCATCTCAGTGAACGACATATCTGGACCATCCTATCGATAAATGACTGCGGGTCCTCGGCTGCATCTGTGCCTATGAAAACTGGAAGTTTCTGCCTCATGAACTCAAATAACGATACTGCGATCACCTCGGTAGCTGCAGCTGCAACTTCCTAAACTGTAGATACCATCGCGGTCCCTACAACAGGTGGAACAACCTCCTGCCTCTGTGCTCGAATGGCCTCAACTAACGATCCCATCATCTGGCGCATCTCCTGCATACCGGCCCCTAGCATAGCGATCTGGTCTGTCGAAGGGGGAACAGTCTGCTCC
The DNA here is from genome assembly GCA_030015575.1 of Agapanthus africanus. Classification (NCBI taxonomy): domain Eukaryota; kingdom Viridiplantae; phylum Streptophyta; class Magnoliopsida; order Asparagales; family Amaryllidaceae; genus Agapanthus; species Agapanthus africanus. The sequence goes on from JASDDO010000019.1 coordinate 614,160,103, forward strand.
AGTACAACGGGTGTATTGCCCGGATCAGTCCCCGTCTCAGACGAGTCAACTCTAATCTCGGCTCTCGCAGCCGCTCTCTACGCCCTTGTAGTCTTTGGCGGCATAATGGCTGGAAAAGTTATAAGATTCGATCAGAATACGGAAATCGAATCACAAGAATGTATATAATCATGAAGGAATTTCAACCAATAGATCCTAAGGTCACTTAGGCGGAGTACCGTGTCATGAGTATGCCACAGAACATATACATGCTACACCACTGTGCTTCAGCTACCTACTCCATCATACCAAGGTCATCCAACACTCCGAAAGGTAAAACATACGCTCTAATACCAACTTTGTCACGACCCAAAGTTCGGCAGCACCTCCTTTGTAAAAACTAGCCCCGAAAACGGGTACAAAACATGATATATGTAAAATGGCTGATAACAAGAAATAAGCATCCCCAAACGGGAGAAATCACGCCCAACGGCGGAAACAAACACCACGACAATAATATACGACGCCGTAGCGAAGAAATGAACAATAAAAGTGGAAAACAACATAAAAGATAAACTGCAGAAATAAAGTCGGCTCACATGAGCTCGACATCCAGAGTACAAAATAATATACAACATCATCCTCACAACTGGTCTCTAAGTCAATACATGAAATGGTAGATGGAGAGTACTAGATACAATAGAGTGCACAAAAAGAAAATAAACGGATACTGCAAGCCTACCTATAAGCAACACGGCACACCTGCCTACTATAACGATATCCGCTGCAAAAAGGTACAATGAGGTAGCCCTGTCGCAACTACTCTGATGGTCGACCTGCAAACACTGCGGCACAACGGGGGTGAGTTGCCAACTCATGAATAGTAAATAATATATAAAGGTAATCGCGAGTATGCACGTACTGCGATACTTTAACATATGCAATCTGATAACATCAATATAGTAATCTGGGTATGCAATAATCATGCAAGGTACTCTATCAGGTACTACAACTACATGATGCAATGCATATCAATGAATGCTGAGCATGGGATAAAATATCATCTGCACGAATCATCATCGTAGAAAAACCCGGTGTCCACCAAATACACCCAAAACCCCAAGTAACTCAGGCGCCGTCAATCTAATCGGCCCTCGTATCCTGTAAATCTCATATGAACGGAGTGTAGGGTTACTAGGCACTCTAACAAGGGTTAAGAAAGAATCAACCATGCCCGATTAAAATTTTAGCCGTGCCTAACAACCCTAAACAAGATCTTTGCTAGAAAATTAGGGTTTCACATGCAAGCAAATAGCATCTACAACTAAGTGAATACGAAATACAACCTTTGTAGATCGGTCATTCACTTCTTTAGCTCCTTGTTGAAGTCCCTTCGCTACGATCGTGGTTCTCCCGGACTCTTGCATGGCTTCACGAGGCTAAAGGAGCGTCCTTACTTGAAGTCTTCGAGGCCGAAGATGATCTACGTCGAGGGGATGCCAACTCAAGCTTCTACTTCACTAACTAGAGAATTAGTGAAGCAAACACCCTAAACTAAAATGCTAGTCTAGTAGAGGATGGAGAAATAGGAAGTGGGTTCACTTTAGAATTTATTTTCTCACAATGTTTCTCACTTTGGATCAAACCCTAGAGAGCTCTTTTGCAAAAGGAAGAAGATGAAGAAATAAAGAGAGAAAGATAATGATCAAGTGAGAAAGCTAACCAAGGTGAGTGAGTATCATATACTAACTCATGTAGAGACATAATCATGGCTAATCCTTATGGTTGGATTAATAAATATCCATAGTAAAAACAAACTTAGTGGACTTAGTCAATTCATCCACAAGCTTCCACAAGCTTCATGCATTTTTCTAATCCTCCACTAAATTTGTAATTACTTTAAATATTAAAACCCAACATAATAAATAGCATGGTGTAAGTCTCATACACCCATGAATGATGTATCAACAACCATGATACAAAAAGAAAACACATTTTAATATATATCAAATATACATTAAAGTTGGGCACATGTGAGAAAAACCCTTAAGTGAATAAATGTTAGTTAATGTAAATTAGTATATCAAATATACAATTATACAATAATTTATTAAATCAACACTTGACTTAATAATCCGGTCATAACTCATATAACCGACTAATATCCAATGTATCGACTTATCGAATCAACACTTGATTCGATAACCCGGCTATATCACATATAACCGACCGAAACAAAAAGTCGCGAGAATAGAATACGGTATCACATACACGCATTATTCTCGGTCCTGCACATATCATATATGCGCTCCAATTTCGTTTTGCCTGAGCCAGTAAAACCTCTATGTAGGACTCTAAAGACTCGTCAATACGCCGGCAGTAGGTGATGATCACATCAAGCACCCACAAGCCGTCAGCGGTACTAGCTGGACGTAACGTCTACCCGGGTATTGAGCGATCAGAAGATCAACAAGAAAGCCCGCTCCAACTCCTGTAAAAGCCCAATGGTAACACTTTCCGTACAGTCCGGTCTCCTCGTCTGATATGTCGCATATCAAGTCTAGGGGTGGTAAACGTCAGACCCCAATAACCGATAAGTCGTGCCGATGTGAGGCTCGTAACGGCTCGAGAAACTACCAGTAACTCTTACCAGTAAATCTTTAAATCATCCCTTGCCAGGGACTTCCCTGTTATGGCCAATCGAGCACAGCGCAACATCAACCCCCAATACCGGGAGAGACGAAACCCCTCCTATCGCTCATCGCCTCCATGTGACTCGGGACTGTACCCAAAAACCACCGTTTTGCATGCCCTTGTGGACGTGGTAAGGTGGAAATCAGAGCACAGTAGGAATCACACAAGACTCTATGACGATCTTGGGTCTACAGACTAACCTGCATAAATGTCACCAGAGAACTGCCATCTGACGTGAGGTATAATACCATCTGGAAGTTCTCGGCGAGACCTTCCAGTGTACCTAGTCTCCAGTGAGCACCCGTATACCATCTCTGATGTCAAACACCAATGGATATGAGATCATCCATCGCCCATCTCATGGGTCGAGAAGCGTATACGCTAGTCTACTCTGGTATATCGATGTCCTGTCTCGATACACCTACGACTAGGAACATTAAAGGATGTACTTATGGACTACTCTGTCCCCACTAGTATGATCTGCATCATAGTCCAGATAGTCAAGTACACATCCTAAGGGCTTTACCAACATGTAACTATAAGACAGTATCAAGAGACAAGTATACATGTTAAGATAAAGAGCAACCAGATAGCATACTATCATATCGAGCTAGAATGTCCTCTCAATATATTTCCAAGCATCTAATTAATATACATCATCTGTACAATACTGGCCTCTAGGGCATACATACAACTAACAATCTCCCATTTGCACTAGGGCCAGCTGCTGAAGTATCGCATACCCAGCATCCCGAAGATTCTCTCAAACTGTATCTGGGGAATGGCCTTCGTGAGTGGATCCGCGGTATTGTTCTTCATGTCAAGCTTCCTGACCTCGATCTCCCGGCGATCAACTATCTCCCGGATCAGGTGATACCGCCTCAGAATATGCCTGGATCGCTGATAGGACCTAGGTTCCTTGGCCAAATCCACCGCTCCATTGTTAACGCAATACAAAGGTATTGAATGCTCAATGGATGGAACCACTCCAAGTTCAGTAATGAACTTCTTGATCCAGACAGCCTCTTTTGCAGCATCATTGGCAGCGATGTATTCAGCCTCCATCGTCGAGTCTGCCACGGTTTCCTGCTTGGAACTCTTCCAGCTAACCGCCCCTCCGTAAAGGGTAAAGACAAATCCTGAGTGCGACTTAGAGTCGTCCTTATCACTCTGGAAGCTCGAATCGGTAAAGGACTCCACTTGGAGTTCTCCGTTACCATACACCAAGAGCATCTCTTTAGTCCTTCGCAAGTACTTGAGAATGCTCTTCACAGCTATCCAGTGACTCTCTCCAGGATCAACTTAATATCTACTCACTATACTTAGTGAGTATGCTACATCGGGTCTGGTACATAGCATCGCGTACATGATAGAGCCTACAGCCGAAGCATAGGGTATCCCTTTCATGCGAGCTCTCTCTAAATCAGTCTTGGGAGACATCTCTTTGGAGAGAGTGAGCCCTAAGATCATGGGTAAAAACCCACGTTTGGACTCTTCCATACTAAACCTCTTTAGTATGGTGTCAATGTACCTGGATTGGGACAACCCCAATATCCTTTTAGATCTATCTCTATAGATCATAATTCCCAGTATGCAGGAGGAATCACCTAGATCATTCTTTGAGAATCTTTGTGATAAGAAGAGCTTGACCGATTGCAGCATAGGAATGCCATTTCCTATCAAGAGTATGTCTTCCATGTACAATACGAGGAAGACAACCTTACTCTCTGCCACCTTCTTGTAGATACAAGGTTCATCCACGTTTTTGAACGAAATCAAACTCTTTGATAACTACGTCAAAGCAGATGTTCCAACTCCGCGATGCTTGCTTTAATCCATAAATGGATTTAAGCAGCTTGCACACCTTCCCGCTGCTCCTACTATCTACGAAGCCCTCTGGCTGAGTCATGTACATGCACTCTTCTAAATCACCGTTTAGAAAGACGGTCTTAACATCCATTTGCCAGATTTCGTAGTCATGATATGCAGCGATGGCAAGCATGATCCAGATGGATTTAAGCATAGCCACTGGAGAAAAGGTTTCGTCATAGTCCACACCTGGTTTTTGACGAAAACCCTTTGCAACAAATCTAGCTTTGAAAGTCTCCACTTTCCCATCTAGACCAAGTTTTTTCTTGAAGATCCACTTGCTCCCAATGGGTTTTACCCCTTCAGGAGCATCTTCCAAAGTCCATACTTTGTTGGTGTACATGGATTCCATCTCGGACCGCATTGGATCCAGCCATTTCACTGAGTCCCCACTCGTGATGACCTGCTCGAAGCTAGTTGGGTCATCATCAACCATGATGAAATCCTCGCTCCCACCATCCATGAGAAAACCGTAGTATCTCTCAGGTTGGTGAGGAACCCTACTAGATCGGCGGAGAGGCTAAGGTTCGTTAGGAACTACCAAATCCTCCGGTTCCACTAAATCTTCAGTTTGAGTTTGTGTATCCGGAATTTCTTCCAGTTCTACCTCGTCGCCACTAATTTCTTTTGTAAGAAATTCCTTTTCTAAAAAGGTGGCATGTCGAGAAACAAACACTTTTTATTCCTCAGTATGGTAGAAAAGATATCCATGTGAATGTTTGGGATATCCCACAAACTTGCATAGAACTGACCGTGCCTCGAGTATGTCCGGATTTTGCCTTTTGACATAGGCCGGACAACTCTATATCTTAACTCGTTTAAGACATGGTCTCTTCTCACTCCATATCTCATATGGTGTGGTAGGTACAGATTTAGATGGAACTTGATTCAATTGGTATGCTGCTGTCTCCAGCGCATATCCCCAGAAGGAAATAGGTAACTCAGCTGTGCTCATCATAGAGCGCACCATATCTAATAGGGTGCGGTTCCTCCGTTCCGATACACCGTTGTGTTGTGGCGTATATGGAGGAGTTAGCTGAGAGAGAATCCCATTCTCTTTTAGGAAGTCCAGGAATTCATTGCTCAAGTATTCACCTCCTCGATCAGATCGAAGGATTTTAATACTTTTCCCGGTTTGGTTCTCGACTTCTTGTTTATATTCTCTAAATTTCTCAAAAGCTTCTGATTTGTGTTTCATCAGGAACACATACCCGAATCTAGAGAGATCGTCAGTGAATGTAATGAAGTACGCAGAACCATTCCTGGCATGTGTAGACATGGGGCCGCATACATCAATATGTACCAGTCCCAAGAGTTCCGTAACTCTTTGTCCGTGTCCCGTAAACGGAGTTTTGGTCATCTTGCCTTTGAGACATGACTGGCAAGTGTCATAAGATGAAAATTCAAACGGATTCAAATATCCATCCTTATGTAACATAGCTAGTCGTGTCGCATTGATGTGACCCAGTCTACAATGCCACAAGAAGAATTCGTTCAGTTCTGAACTCTTCCTCTTGTGTGTGTTTGTTATACTCAGAACTGTTGATTGATTTAGAACATAAATGCCATTGCACATCGTGCCTGATCCAACAAACTTTTGGTTCAGAAAAATGTTCATAATATTATCCTGTAATACAAAATTATATCCTTCTTTACACAACAAAGAAACCGATATAATGTTGCATATCAGGTTCGACATGTAATAGCATTCGTTCAGAATCAATGTATTACCAGTTGGTAATACAAGGTGATGTTCCCCGACGGTTCTAGCTGCAACAATTGCACCATTTCCAACCCTTATGTCTTTATCACCTTCTCCAAGTTCTCTACCTTTCCTAAGCCCATGTAACAGATTACATATATGGGATCCTGACCCGGTATCTAATACCCCGGACGTAGAGCAAATGGAGAAACAGTTCTCTGTAACGAACATACCCAAAGAAAATGCATCAACATGTACTTTCTTCATTCGGGTGGCATAGGAATCCTGGTATTCCCCTATACCTGTTCAGTCTTATAACTTTTATAAGAAAGAACGGAACCAACGTTCCCCAGCACAGTATAACATGCGGGTTCGGTCAATACATCCATATTATTATCTTTATTAAGGCATGATATGGTTGCTACCTGGAGAGAGAGAGAAGAAAACACTTTAGCGTATGCTCTTACAAAATCAGATTGGTTATTATTTTATATAATCAGGATGGCTCTTACTGTTTTTATCAAATCTTCCTTCAAACCCTAAAAGAAAAGACTAGCCGGGATTAATTACACCCTACAATTTTGCCAAACTTTCAGCCAGGCCAGTGTCGGTACTTTGATGGAGGTTCCCCGTGCTTTCGCACGGACCTAATTATAGTAAACCTCATTTTCCAAGAGGCGTAACCCCGTTGACACCTTTCTAGACACCTACTTGATCGGCTAATTTTCCTGTGTAAAACTCTCCCAGGAGTAACTATTACTCACAGTGGGTATCGGGATCCAACTATCTCATAGAAGGTATGCAATCTCATTGCAAATTTCAACACTTGAAATTCCCGATAATATTTTGCCCCTAACCCCTATGACCTTGACAAAGGCCAACAAATCATAAGATGCTAGTCAAGTTCAACCCGTCATTTCTTGATTGAATCAAACCCACCCGCACGACCCTTGACAAAGTCCAACAAGGTCGTACGACTACCCCAAAACAATCTGCATCATATGCATAAGCAGATAAGCACCATTCAGCTACCGCACACTACGCCTTGACAAAGGCCAACAAACGCAGCACGAATACTAAACAGTTCTTATCTGAAATGACGGAGGGCTACGACAGGTTTTTCTAAAAACCTATTGCGTAATGAACTTGATATCGTTGTAGAATCGAGTGAATTTTGAAATGGAGTGATTTTGAGGCTTTTATTAGTTTTGCTAAAGAGGTCACTCCCGGTGAAGGGATCTCGGCTCTTTCCTCATTGAATAAGGTGCAGGACATATCATATATATCACTATGCAAAGCAAAAACTCCAAAAGCAATCAAAAGACAAACCGAGTGTTGTAGCATCTGCCAGTTTTGCTAAAGAGGTCACTCCCGGTGAAGGGAACTCGGCTCTTTCCTCATCGAATAAGGTGCAGGATATATCATATATATCGCTATGCAAAGCAAAAACTGTAGCTACCCTTTTTGAAAAATTTGATTCTACAACATCTTTTAGCTTTCTTTTCTTTCATTAATCACATTAATGAAGTCCCATCATTTAAGTCACCTAAACATCACAGATAAATATGACGTACACTTATGCCATCCGCATTCGCCTCGATGTCCCCTCGTGCACCGTTAGGTTAGGTAACTAACGACAGAGCGGGGCAGGGTTAGCGCAGGTGTAAAACATAAGTAACGTCTATATAATATATCATATATACTATATACACTATTTATCACAACATATCAAATGATCACATCACAGATATCGCAGCAGAAGAAACATATGAATCATTGGATATACTAGGACGTCCGTGTTTTATTTTGAGCCTCTATAAAACACGGATTCTACGGTCGCGATGAATAGCCAAACCCACACCCCTAGATCCCTATGAGAGCGGCAAGCAACCCTACCAATTCTAGAGTTAGGAGACCCGGACTCGACTCCTCGAGTTGGTCTCCCACTGGACTCTAGAACCCGGTTACTTGTGCTCTCCTCCTTGGGTCTATCCTAGTGCGGAAAAGTAAATAATATACAAATGGTGACATCAACCTCATCCCGGAAGTGCCCCAATAAAAGAATATTACATACATTTAATTTTACATGAATGAAAATAAAAACTCTCATCTCGCATAGAACCCCCGGCTATTCAGAACGCGATGATCCAATATAACATATCCAGCAACACATAACATCACATGTAATCAACGTAAGTAAATATGCGCATCCCAATTGTCGTTGACATATAGCAACGAAACTGGCGATAACACATATTACACTTACGGTCGTAGAAAAGTAAGTGTAAAACTACAACATTTGGAATCCATAATCTCTTTAGACATCGTAAATCTGAAATATCACATATTTCGCATTTCATGCCTAACTATATGAATTCCACATATTGTATCACATTCCAGATAAATAGACAGTATTAAACTTTCCGATCGAATAGTCAAATACCCAAGATTTCTATAATAGCTCAACACTTGAGCGGAGTTCAAAAATTCCAGAATACGTCACAGTAGCAACGGTCCAGCTGTAGAAGGGTCAAGCCAACGCCTCACATGTGGCACGCCGTACTGCCCCAAACCCTAAGGTTCAAAAGGCAGTTCAAGACGGTCACATAATCGAGTTAAGGTTTGTTGTCTTCTAGAGGGTCCATCGCGTTACATTCACGTTTTTCCGAAAGATTTAAACTCAAGAAAAAATTCAACACTTGAAAGTTTTTCGTGCCGGGAAATAATGAGTTAATGATATCCGTTCGAACATTTTAAAAGTTTCTAAATATCCGGAAAACATAATGAAATTAAATATTCCGATCGAATCGACGATTACAAAATAAACCCCAGAACACTCAACACTTGAGTCAGATTAAAAATACCCAGAAAATAGTAACAAAAGATACAAGTATTACTGTGCAAACACATGTCAATAATATCAAAGTACGGCCGCGGAACAGCCACAGGAAGCAGGTTCCTTCCGCGGTTCCGCGGCGACTTAATGGTATCATGAGTTCGTATTTCATGGTAATTCTAAGAATTCCCTGCTGATTTTTTTAGGTATTTTTAATTCAGAAAAATCACAGTTTGTAAAATTTGTCCAGAGAGGGGTTCATTTTGGCGTTTCGGGGTTCGTTCGGAGTTTTAACTTCGTATACACGTCGCCTAATGCTCTAGCTAGGCTCTTATACCACTGTAGGGTTAAGAAAGAATTAACCATGCCCGATTAAAATTTTAGCCGTGCCTAACAACCCTAAACAAGATCTTTGCTAGAAAATTAGGGTTTCACATGCAAGTAAATAGCATCTACAACTAAGTGAATACGAAATACAACCTTTGTAGATCGGTCCTTCACTTATTTAGCTCCTTGTTGAAGTCCCTTCGCTGCGATCGTGGTTCTCCCGGACTCTTGCATGGCTTCACGAGACTAAAGGAGCGTCCTTACTTGAAGTCTTCGAGGCCGAAGATGATCTACGTCGAGGGGATGCCAACTCAAGCTTCTACTTCACTAACTAGAGAATTAGTGAAGCAAACAACCTAAACTAAAGTGCTAGTCTAGTAGAGGATGGAGAAATAGGAAGTGGGTTCACTTTAGAATTTATTTGCTCACAATGTTTCTCACTTTGGATCAAACCCTAGAGAGCTCTTTTGCTCAAGGAAGAAGCTGAAGAAATAAATAGAGAAAGATAATGATCAAGTGAGAAAGCTAACCATGGTGAGCGAGTATCATATACTAACTCATGTAGAGACATAACCATGACTAATCCTTATGGTTGGGTTAACAAATATCCATAGTAAAAACAAACTTAGTGGACTTAGTCAATGCATCCACAAGCTTCCACAAGCTTCATGCATTTTTCTAATCCTCCACTAATTTTGTAATTACTTTAAATATTAAAACCCAACATAATAAATAGCATGGTGTAAATCTCATACACCCATGAATGATGTATCAACAACAATGATACAAAAAGAAAACACATTTTAATATATATCATATATACATTAAAGTTGTGCACATGTGAGAAAAACCCTTAAGTGAACAAATGTTAGTTAATGTAAATTAGTATATCAAATATACAATTATACAATAAATTAATAAATCAACAATTAACTTAATAATCCGGTCATAACTCATATAACCGACTAACATCCAATGCATCGACTTATCGAATCAACACTTGATTCGATAACCCGGCTATATCATATATAACCGACCGAAACAAAAAGTCGCGAGAATAGAATACGGTATCACATACACGCATTATTCTCGGTCCTGCACATATCACATATGCGCTCCTATTTCGTTTTTCCTGAGCCAGTAAAACCTCTATGTAGGACTCTAAAGACTCGTCAATACGCCGGCAGTAGGTGATGATCACATCAAGCACCCACAAGCCGTCAGCGGTACTAGCTGGACATAACGGCTACCCGGGTATTCAGCGATTAGAAGATCAGCAAGTAAGCCCGCTCCAACTTCTGTAAAAGCCAAACGGTAACACTTCCCGTACAGTCCGGTATCCCCATCTGATATGTTGCATATCAAGTCTAGGGGTGGTAAACGTCAGACCCCAATAACCGATAAGTCGTGCCGATGTGAGGCTCATAACGGGTCGAGAAACTACCGGTAACTCTTACCAGTAAATCTCTAAATCAGCCCTGGCTAGGGACTTCCCTGTTATGGCCAATCGAGCACAGCGCAACATCAATCCCCAATACCGGGAGAGACGAAACCCCTCCTATCGCTCATCGCCTCCATGTGACTCGGGACTGTACCCAAAAATCACCGTTTTGGACGCCCTTGTGGACGTGGTAAGGTGGAAATCAAAGCACAGTAGGAATCACACAAGACTCTATGACGATCTCGGGTCTACAGACTAACCTGCACAAGTGTCACCAGAGAACTGCCATCTGACGTGAGGTATAATACCATCTGGGAGTTCTCGGCGAGTCCGTACAGTATACCCAGTCTCCACTGAGCACCCGTATACCATCTCTGATGTCAAACACCCATGGATATGGGATCATCCATCGCCCATCTCATGGGTCGAGAAGCGTATACGCCAGTCTGCTCTGGTATATCGATGCCCTGTCTCGATACACCTACGACTAGCAACATTAAAGGATGTACTTATGGACTACTCTGTCCCCACTAGTATGATCTGCATCATAGTCCAGATAGTCAAGTACACATCCTAAGGGCTTTACCAACATGTAACTATAAGACAGTATCAAGAGACAAGTATACATGTTAAGATAAAGAGCAACCAGATAGCATACTATCATATCGAGCAAGAAAGTCCTCTTTATATATGTCCAAGCATCCAATATAATATACATCATCTGTACAATACTGGCCTCTAGGGCATACATACAACTAACACGGAGTGCCAAACATCGGCACTCGAAAACATCATGAAATACTCGTGTCCAGCATCGACACGCAAATCCTCATATATCGGGCTCCGTCAGTCCGGATCGGCCCACGGGCTCCGTCTGCGGAATCGTCCCTCGGCCCCGGCATTATGGGTCGGCCCATATCCATCTCTCGACTCTGGTCAGTATCCTCCGGATAACCGCCAGGTCCAACCAATCACCGGTAGGTAGTAGTCCCTCTTCCAGGCACACCATCTGTATACACAGCATCCCTTTCTTGCCCCGGGATACCATACCGGGTCCACCATGTACCCGCAATCGCCCTCATCCAGCTCCTCCAATCGGGTTCACATGTCACATGTCTCAGAACCAAGAAAACGCATGGTGGACACACTGAAATATCACATCAAGCGAAACCGGGTTTTCAAAATAGTGCATACTTTCTTAAAATAATACCACGGTTCTCAAATCCAGAAATCACATGAATCCGAAACTCGATGCGTAAATCCATGCAATGTGTCATATGCCGCATAAAATCGTACTATGAGTAAAAGGGGGAAACCGCTCTTTTAAATGGATCCAGTTGAAAATATTCCATGCGGTGCCCAATTTCCAAAATCAAAGTCAGCATCATCTATGTATGTGCAAGAGTATGTATGTAGGCATAGATGCACAAAGATATATATACGCAAGAATGAGTGTACACAAAGGGACAGAATCATATCTAAACATCAATGATGAGATGACCTAAACGATGTATGGTTCGTAGCAATCCTATAGTGCGAGTGTCATGGAAACTACTAACGGTGTGTGTAACCTATAATTAGTGCTTGTGCAGCATGAACCGTTAGTAACAGTGCGGTGTCTCATAACTACTATACCCATATGCAACAAGAGAGGGGTATGCAACTATGGTACATATGCACAACCTATGAATATATGAATATAGCATGTGGCTACAACATCCTATCAAGCCCTGACGCATAACGCCATACGGGCGATTTCCCCGTAGATGTTAAATCTACTCACCATGATCTGGTGCTAAGTGTATCCGACCACCTGCTTTCCCTTCTTCGCGGCGTCTGAAGACCCCGCCTGCGAACCTAGAATTTACACAAACAAAATTCATAAGGGTAAAACCCTGCAAAAATGGGATAACATGATCACACGAGAAACTAGCGTCGTAAGCTAAACGCGTGTGCAAATATGACACCAAAACGTGTGTGCAAGCGCCTGGAACCACCCTGACACGCTGCGATACATAGGAACCACCAGACCCAAACTCAAAACGCGTGTTTCGCGCAAGTCTAAAAGTGTTGAAAACAAGATATTTGATCCCAGATTTTGACTCGAGTTGAATTAGGAAAAGTTGCATATACCAAACACCCTAGATATGTAGCAAACTCCCCTAGCCCAAACCCCGACACCCAACTCACTCCTCTGGCCGAAATTTGCGGCGAGATCTATTTAATTTGCGGCCATGTAGGGGAAGTTGGGTCTCGTGCTGCGTGTGTGTGTCCCTAGCTCAGTAACTGAGTCCCAGTATTTGCAACTTTTGCCTGAAGCACTCGCTTCAAAAGCAGATCACAAAACTACCCAAAATCTTAACTAAAACGTTTAATTAACAGTAATTTAAAACAATATGGTATTTTAGTGTAAACTGAAACAAAGACTTGGTTTTGATAGCACAAATAACACTAAATTAAGTTAATCAAGCCCTAAAAACCTTAACTTACCATAATCTTCACTTAAACCACAAGATTAGAACTAAAACTCACAAAAACACTACTTTAAGCTAATTAAACTACAAGTTTAGCAATAAAGTGATTAAGGTGAGCTTAATACCTCAAGTTGGTCTTAGGGGGTCTAAACGTGCTGGCCTTGCCTCCAATAGCAAAGACTTGCCATCAAAACCAACAAAAGAGGGGTTTTGCAAGGGTTTAATGAAGAAAAGATGAATTTTTGAGTAGGGATTTGTGCTTGGATGCAAGAAGAAGAAGAAGAAGATGATGATGAATGTGCTGCTGCTGCTGCTGCTGGAGAGAGGGAAGAGAGAGAGAATGTGCAAAGTCAAAACTCCCCCCCCATTGAATGCACCATGCCTAATTTCTTTTCTTATTTTTCATTAAAACTTTATTTGTTTTAGGTTTTATTTAAAAGAATGAAATGAAAAATTTGAAATGGTAGACATGTTAAAACTTGGCCTAAGGTGAAATTTTTGCTTGCTACACTAATTTTGCTTAGAAAAAATAATTAAGAAAATTTTCTAATTAAGTGAACACTAAACTAATTAATAATTAATAAAACACATTTATATATATAAAATGACATATTTTCACAATTAATGTTTGATATATTCTAGTTTATGTGGAAGTTAAATAAATTACGAGATTTTATGAAAAACACGCAATTAACGCTAATTAACACGAACTTAATCTAAACGAATTTCAAAGTGTTACATCGGTGAATGTAATAAAGTACGAGGAACCATTCTTGGCATGAGTAGACATAGGACCGCATACATCACTATGTATGAGTCCCAAGAGTTCTGTAGCTCTTTCTCCGTGTCTAGTAAATTGAGTTTTGGTCATCTTGCCTATGAGACATGACTGGCAAGTTTCATAAGATGTAAATTCGAACGGATTCAAATTTGCATTCTTATGCAACTTAGCTAGTCTTGTCGCATTGATATGACCTAGTCTACAATGCTATAAGAAGTCTTCGTTCATTTCTGAACTCTTCCTCGTGTGTGTGTTTTGTATAGTTAGAACTGTTTTGTGATTTAGAACGTATATACAGTTATACAACGTACCATACCCAATCAGCACTTGATTTAGGAAAACATTCACAATATTTTTGGTATGAAATAACAGTCGCTCAGAATCAATGTTTTACCACTTGGTAATACAAGGTGATATTCGCCAACTGCTTTGGCTGCAACAATTGCACCAGTCCCTTCTCTGAGGGACATATCACCTTTTCCCAGTTCTCTACCTCTCATTAGCCCATGTAACAAATTATATACGTGGGATGCTGATCCGGTATCCAATACCCAGGACATAGAGAAAACTGAGAAACAGTTCTCGGTTATGAACACTCCCGAAAACGATGCATCAACATGCTTATTCTTCATTTGGGTAGCATGGGAATCCGGATATTCCCTTATTTCTTGCTCAGACTTATGACAATCATAAGATAGAGTGGAACCTAGCCCAGTATCATAAGTAGGTTCGATCAATACATCCATATTATTATCTTGATTAAGGCGTGTCATTGGTCGCTACCAGGAGAGAGAGAAGGATAATCACTTTTGCGTGCGCTCTTTGCAAGATTAGATTGGTTATTATCTTATCTAATCAAGATGGCTCCCACTTTTTTTATCAAATCCTCCTTCAAACCCTAATCGTTCGGCCAGGAAGGTATTGGTACTCCGAGGGAGTCTCCCCATGCTTTCGCATGGAACTAATTATATAACCTCATTTCCGCAGGGGCATCACCCCGTTAACACATTTCTTAGACACCTAATGGATTGGATAATTATAAAGTGGAAAATTCTCCCAGGAGTAACTCTTACTCGCAGTGGGTATAGGGATCGAACTATCTTATAGAAGGTATGCAATCTCATTCCAAATTCCAACACTTGAAATTCCCAATATTGTTTTTACCCCTAGCAACTTATGACCTTAACAAGGTCAATAAATCATAAGCGCTAGCCAAGTTCAATCCGTCATTTCTTGATTGAATTAAACCCACCCGTACGACTCTTAACAAGGTCAACAAAGCCGTCTGACTACCCGAATCCAATCGCATCACATATTGCAGATAAGCACTAATCAGCTACCGCACACTACGCCTTGACGAAGGCCAACAAATATAGCACGAATACTAAATAGTACTTATCTGAAATGACGGAGGGCTAAGGCTAGTTTGTAAGTCTAAGTGCATGGCGGCGCCCCGGCCTCCATCCCGAGGCCAAATGCGGAAGCGATGCTAAACTTTAAATTTTCTTGAACCGGCACCACCGCACACTAAATCCAGATCGTGCCATTAACTAGTCCTAGCTAACTACAAGATGGGAAGAGAGATATACCGAGTGATCCGTGTCCTCCGGTTTTCTCGTTGTCGTCCCGATATCCCGCGGAAGCTCCGGTCTCCACCTCGTCGCCGGAAGGGCACCACGTCGCCTGCTTCTTTTACGGGCTCCCACCTCTATACCGAGGCAACTCGGGCACGAAGCTGGCGAGTCGACGTGCCCAGGAATTGCTGTAGAATAGTGTATAGATCAATATCTCATTTGGGGTTTGTATGGAGTTGCCTTTTGAGATGGTGGAGGAATGGAGTTTTGGAGATGGAGCTAAATGGATATTGTGCAATACAAATGAACCAAAAACCCTACCCAAAAATTTGGGACAACCCCATCTCTCCTCTTTGGCCGGCCATGCTCATGGTGTAGGGTGAATGAAAATTCAAGAGAGAAGAACAATAATGCAAGGGAGAGTCAAATGAGATCAAGAGAAGAAATCATCACAAGGAAAGTCCAACACTCAACCAACCAATCATAACACCAAAAGGTCAAGCCATCATGAACCATCATGACCTAAGAAGTCAATGTGATGATGGAACTATCATGATACAAGGATATGCAATCACCACCCTCCACAAATGCTTATTTGCACAATTGCAAATAAGCCCTCCTCCACCAATCTTCGGCCATTGAAAGATACAAATGAAAATGGCCGAAACGGAAAGCAAACTGGCAACCCCAGAAAACTGGTCCCGTAATAAATTACAGGAAAACCCCGATACTGTGTATACACACCCGCATCTGTATTCCGACCGAAATACAAATGCAATGAGACAAAATCTACACTGTACTATACTAGGATCCGGCTTAAACCAAAGCCGGCTAGTAATATCCGTTCGATCCTGATCCGTGCAATACCGCACGTATCTGATCGAACCCTGCCATATATCCATACGGCCTGTAGTACAAACTGTCCGATCCTGATCCGTGCAATACCGCACGTATCTGATCGGACCTTGCCATATCTCCATACGGCCTCTACAGCTTTTCGCCCGAAAACTTGAGCTACTGTATGTGGGGGACTCTAAAGACTCGTCAACACCTTGGTTGTGGATTTAACCACTAGCACGTCAGAGGTATAAGCCAATACGTAACGGGCTACCAGGTACTGACCAAAAGGGACGTCGATGAGCGAACTCATCCTGACACCCTACTGAGCCTGTCAGTGACAATATCCGTACGGTCCGGTCCGTTCGTCTATGAGCATCGTCTGGCGGGCCTAAGGGGTTGGTAAAAGTTAGACCCCCAAAAGCGGTACAAGTCGTGTCGGAGTGTAGCCCAGAACACCCTGAGATACTACTGGAATACCTACCAGTAAATCTCCTGCCTTGGCCGAGGGCTTCGTGTAATGGCTCTCCTAGACACAGCGCGACCTCACCCCCAATACCGGGAGAGACGAACCCCTGAAGATCCGCTCACTGCCTCCATGTGGCTCGGGACTGTACCCAACTAAAACCTGTTTGCACGTCTCCTTTGAGCGTGGTAGGGTAGTAATCAAAGTACAGTAGGAACTCACACGAGACAAATGACGATCCCCAGGTCGATGAACTAACCTGTACACATGTCACCAGGGAACTGCTATCTGACGTCTGGTATAAGACCAACTAGCATGTTCCCGGCGAGTCCTGTCCGGTGTACTCATAACCCAATAAGCACCTGTATACATCTTAGGTGAACCAACTGACACCAGGGGCTTGTGAGACCGGCCACCGCCCCTCGTCGGGGTCTCGAATGTATACACTAGTCTACTCTGGAGTATCGATGTCCTGTCTCGAAACTCCCATGACTAGGGACCATTTAAGGATGTGTTTATAGACCCCAGCTCCCACTTATATGATCGCCCTCATACTGCTGGTGGTCAAGCAAGAATCCTAGGGGCTCTATCAACGTGTAATAGCGACATGTCAGGTCACCTAAAGCAGTACACGATGATAAAGATAAACCAGATAGCATACTATCATCTCGAGTAAGACTGTCCTACTGGGACAGGTCCTCCCTCAATCATTGCAATCACGTGCCTGTGATCCAATAATTGACTCTGAGGGCACTATCTCCAACAATCTCCCACTTGCACTCAAGGCTAATTATTGCGATGTCACATACTCACAGCCCGTGTGATACCGAACACCCAACTCCTCTACTAGTCAGTCTCACAAAGCTCGTTTGCGAAACTATTGCGTTCGAGGAATAGCCTCAGTGAGTGGATCCGCTTTGTTGTTTTTTCTATGTCTCTCTATATCTCAAGTTCGCGGAGAAACCCATCTCCCTAAATGAGCAATACCTGTCTTAGAATGTGTCTAGATGTCTGATGGGACCTAGCTCATAAATGAACTCTAAATCCAAACTTCTTAGACTGTATCGTCAACTGAACTTAATCAGTATCCAGCGCCATGCCTCCCTCAGTATTGCCTTGGACCACCTGTCCAAAATACTGCCCCTCTACAGGAGGAAAAACTATAACTCTGACAGCCTCCTTGTCGTCCAGGTCACCTTGGAAGCCTGGAATGATAACTGTCTCCCGAATGAGGCTGTCATCATCATATCCCTAGAACATCCACTTATGTTCTAAAACTGCTTCCGACTGTTTTTCCAGGATTGGATCAATGTCAACTTATTGCATCTAGTGCAAGAACAACATCTGGTGTGGTACTTGACATCTCATGATTGACTCGATTGCCTAAGCAAGTGATCTGCCAATCATGCACATCCCTCTCCCCTTTAGTCTGTAAGACACCTTTAGAGAGGGTGACTCCATCACCTGCAGGTACACTACCGTGCCAGGAGTCGTCCATTCTAAATACTCTTAGAATGCCGTCTAAGTACCCTTAATTGGGAAACCACCCAAATCTAGATCTAAAACCATAGATCTAGTAACCAGTATGTCTGATATAATGTCCAAGTCCCATGTGTAGAAACCACTGTGTGACGACCAAAGTATAACCGATCGTAGTATAGGAGTTTCTTTTCCTACTCTGTGTATGTCATCCAAATACCATAACATCACACCCTACTACCTTCTCAACAGATCCATCCCCTATTCTGACGAAGTCAAACCTATGACTGTCACATTAGAAATTGATGATCTATCTCCGCTACATCTGCTTTAGTCTATAAATAGACATAAGCCACCTGTCCACCAATGCTTCCGCTGCTCCCACTGACTACGACAACCCTCTGGCAGAGTCATATAGACGTACACTTCTAAAGCTAGTTTAGAACGACGCTATACTCATCCTCCTGCCGGGTCTCGTGTAAGTGCACGGCGGCGCCCCGGCCTCCATCCGGAGGCCAAATGCGGAAGCGATGGTTAACTTTAAATTTTCTTGAACCGGCACCACCGCGCACTAAAACCCGGATCGTACCATTAACTAGTCCTAGCTAACTACTAGATGGGGAAGAGAGATATACCGAGCGATCCGTGTCCTCCGGTCTTCTCGCCGTCATCCCGATCTCCCGCGGAATGTCCAGTCTCCACCTCCTCGTCGGAAGGGCACCACGTCGCCTGCATCTTTTACGGGCTCCCACCTCTATACCGAGGCAACTCGGGCACGAAGCTGGCGAGTCGACGTGCCCAAGGTTTGCTGTAGGATACATGTAGAACCATGTCTCATTTTGGGGTTCATGGAGGTTGCCATTTTTGGTGGAGGGATGATACATGGAATTTTTGTGAAGCTATATGATTTTTCCAAAGCCAAAAGAGATGAAATCCCCTTGCACAAAATTGGGACAGCCCCCTTGGAGCTTGGCCGGCCATGCATATAGGAGAGGAGAGAATGAGAGAGAGTGAGGGAGTGAAAAAGGATAGCCACACCAATAAGCAAGTGAAAGGAAATGGTTATCATATTCAACCATCATCAAAAGCATGATGACTCCAA
This sequence comes from Agapanthus africanus, assembly GCA_030015575.1. NCBI lineage: Eukaryota > Viridiplantae > Streptophyta > Magnoliopsida > Asparagales > Amaryllidaceae > Agapanthus > Agapanthus africanus. Next base: position 614,179,664 of record JASDDO010000019.1, read on the forward strand.
AGTCAAGCAATGATCACTAACAAATCCCCACTCCACCAACTAATCAACAACCATGATTGCTACAAAAAGTCAAGCAATCATGAACCATGGAAGGTCAAAGGATGGGGCTCCATCATGAAACCATCATGACACAAAAGTATGCAAAGAACACCTTCCACAAATGCTTATTTGCACAAATGCAAATAAGCCCTCCTCCACCAAACTTCGGCCATTGAAAGATACAAAGAAATATGGTCGAAACGGAAAGCAAACTGGTAACTTCAGAAAATGGGTCCCATAATAAATTACAGGAAAACCCCGATACTGTGTATACACACCCGCATTTGTATTCCGACCGAAATACAAATGCAATGAGACAAAATCTACACTGTACTATACTAGGATCCGGCTTAAACCAAAGCCGGCTAGTATTATCCGTTGATCCTGATCCGTGCAATACCGCACGTATCTGATCGAACCCTGCCATATCTCCATAAGGCCTCTACAGCGTTTCGCCCGAAAACTTGAGCAACTGAATGTGGGGGACTCTAAAGACTCGTCAACACCTTGGTTGTGGATTTAACCACTAGCACGTCAGAGGTATAAGCCAATACGTAACAGGCCACCAGCTATTGACCAAAAAGGACGTCGATGAGCGAACTCATCCTGACACCCTACTGAGCCTGTCAGTGACAATATCCGTACGGTCCGGTCCATTCGTCTATGAGCATCGCATGGCGGGCCTAGGGTGTTGGTAAAAGTCAGACCCCCAAAAGCGGTACAAGTCGTGTCGGAGTGTAGCCCAGAACACCCTGAGATACTACTGGAATACCTACCAGTAAATCTCCTGCCTCGGCCGAGGGCTTCGTGTAATGGCTCTCCTAGACACAGCGCGACCTCACCCCCAATACCGGGAGAGACGAACCCCTGAAGATCCGCTCACTGCCTCCATGTGGCTCGGGACTGTACCCAACTAAAACCCATTTGCACGTCTCCTTTGAGCGTGGTAAGGTAGTAATTGTAGGGTTCCTAGGCACCCTAATGAGGTCTCACAAGGCATCGAACATGCCATATTAAAATTTTAACGGTGCCGAGAGACCCGACTACGGATCGTTAGCTAGATGTCTAGGCGAAAAAGCTAACTAGTTAACACTTAACTATAAGGTAACGGAAATACAACCTTTGTAGATCCGGTGCTCCACCTCCATAGCTCCGCAACGAAGTCATCTCCGCTGTCCAAAAAGAATCCGGGCTCTAGCGTTGACTTCATCGGAGAATAAGCGAGCTAGGTCGTCGATGTCCATGCCGAAGATGATCTACGTCGAGGCATCGCTAGATCAAGCTCCACCTTCACCTTGCCATGATAACTTATGAAGGAAACACACTCTACTACTTGGCAAGAGGTAGAGGATGAAGAAATAGGAAGTGGGTAAACTTTAGTTTTGGATTTCTCACTCTTTTCATCAATCCACCATTGATGTAGTCAAGCTTTTCTTCTTGAAAATGAAGAAGAAGAAGAAAGCAAGAAGATGATAAGTTAAATTAAAATGAAAAGTAAAAAGAATACTTATCATAATTGAGCCATGGTCAAGTGTAGAGAATAAATCATGGTTAATGGGATGGTTAGGGTTAAGCATGAGACAAAATGGTCACTTGGTCAAAGTCTTCATGAAGCTTCATGAACAAAACAAAAGAAGCCACCATTTTCTCATTTGCTTATCATTTTCCAAAATTAATAAATGAATAAATAAATAGATATGAAAATGTAAACCCTAACCATTACATAACCATGGTTTAAACTTTACACAAAACACAAGTAAACATGTATCATCAAACATGATACAATTAAGTGCACAAAAATCATATCGCATATGCAATGCGCACACCCGAGTGAGAAAATCCATCTTAAAGTGAACCGATACTAGTTAATGCAAAGTAATATATCAAATATATAATTATACATTAAATCATTAAATCAACACTTGATTTAACGATCCGGTCATATCGCATATAACCGACCAGTATCCTATGTATCGGCTTATCGAATCAACCTTTGATTCGATAACTAGGGTATATCGCATATAACCTAATCGATACATTCATCGCGAGAATGGAATACGGTATCACATACACGCATTATTCTCGGTCCCGCACATATCTCATATGCGCTCCTATTTCATTTCGCTTGAGCCAGGAAACCTCTGTGTAGGACTCTAAAGACTCGTCAATACGCCGGCAGCAGGCGATGATCATATCAAACACCCACAAGCCGCAAGCGGTCTGCTAAACGTAACGGCCATCCGGGTATTGATCGATCTGAAGATCGACGAGCAAGCCCGCTCACACTCCAGTGAATCCGACCAGTAACACTACCGTACAGTCCGGTCTGATCGTCTGATATGTCGCATATCTCGCCTAGGGGTGGTAAACGTCAGACCCCAATAGCTCGATAAGTCGTGTCGATATGAGGTCTATAACTGTTCGAGAAACTACTGGTAACACTTACCAGTAAATCTCAGCAACCCTGGCCAGGGATTTCCTGTTATAGCCAATCGAACACAGCGCAACATCAACCCCCTATACCGGGAGAGACGAATCCCCTCCTATCGCTCATTGCCTCCATGTGACTCGGGACTGTACCCAAAAACCACCATTTTGCACGCCCTCTTGGACGTGGTAAGATGGAAATCAAAGCACAGTGGGAACCACACAAGACTCTATGACGATCTCGGGTCAACAGACTACTCTGTACAAGTGTCACCAGAGAACTGCCATCTGACGTGAGGTATAATACCATCTGGGAGTTCTCGGCGAGTCCGTCCAGTGTACCCAGTCTCTACTGAGCACCCGTATATCATCTCTGATGTCAAACATCAATGGATATGGGATCATCCATCGCCCATCTGTATGGGTCGAGAAGGTACACGCTAGTCTACTCTGGTATATCGATGCCCCGTCTCGATACACCCACGACTAGGGACTTTGAAGGATGTACTTATGGACTACCATGTCCCCACTAGTATGATCCGCATCATAGTCCAGGTAGTCAAGTACAGATCCTAAGGGCTTTACCAACATGTAACAGAGAGACAATCAGCATACACGTTAAGGTAAAGGGTAACCAGATAGCATACTATCATGTCGAGCAAGAAAGTCCTCCCTATATATGTCCCAGCATCCACTACAATATACATCCTATGTACAGTAATGGCCTCTAGGGCATACATACAACTAACAATCTCCCACTTGCTCTAGGGCCATCTGTAGCAGTGGTTGTAGTATCTCATACTCAACCATCCCATAAAAGTCTCTCTCTGGGAACAAGCCTTTGTGAGTGGATCCGCTGTGTTGTCCTCTGAGTCTACTCTCCTTACCTCGATCTCCCTGGAGATCAACCATCTCCATGATCAAGTGATACTGCCTTAGAATTAGTCTGGATCACTGATGGGACCGGCGTTCCTCGGCATGAGCCACAACTCCATTGTCTCACAATGGTAGGAACGTAGTTCATCTCATAAACTAATATACACCCAAACATCCTCTTTGGTAGCATCTTAAGTAGCGATGTATCCTGCCTTTATCGTCTAGTATGTCACGGTATCTAGCTTGGAACTCTTCCAACATACCGTCCCTTTACTGAGGGTAAAGACAATGCCTGCGACTGACATTCAGTCGTCTTTATCACCCTGGAACACTTCCAGTGATTCTCCCCAGAATCAATTGATACTTTCTCACTACAACTAGTGAGTATCCTTACATCCAATTAGATCTATCTCATAGATCCAAAATCCAGGATTTAGTAGGTATCACTTTGATCCTATATGGAGAATCTTTGTGATAAACGGAGATTGATCGAGCGTAGCATAGGAAACTCCTTCCCTATCAAGAGTATGTCATCCACGTACTCTACGAGGATCACCACCACACTCCCTACTACCTATTTGTTTATACAAGGTTCATCTACCATTTTGATGATGTCAAACTCTTTGACTAATCCATCAAAACAGATGTTCCAACTCCGCGATGCCTGCTTTAATCCTATAAAGCATCTTGCACACGTTTCCGCTGCTCCCACTGTCTACGAAGCCCTCTGGCTGTGTACTTATAGACGTACTCTTCTAAAACATCATTTAGAAAAGCAGTCATGACACCCAACCACCAGATATCGTAGTCATGGTATGCAGCCGTGGCAAGTAGGATCTGGATGGACTTAAGCATAGCTACTTAGAAAAGGTTTCATCATCATCCATACCTGGTCAATGATGTAGACCTTTAACAAGTCTAGCTTTGAAAGTCTCAACTCTTCCATGTACACCAAGCAATCTTCTCAAGATATACTTGCTCCTGATGGGGATTTAACCCTTCAGATATAGCAACCAAAGTCCATACTTTGTTGGTGTATAAGGATTCCATCTCAGATCGCTAAGCATCCAGCCATTCTTACAGAGTCACACTCCTGATGGCCAGTTCGAAACTAGTTGGGTCATCATCTCATGATGCAATCCTCGCTCCCACTGTCATAGAGAAACCGAAGTATCTCTCAGGTGGGCGAGGAAACCTACTAGATCGGCGGAGAGGCTGAGGTTCGTTGGTTTCTACTGAATCCCTTGGTTCTATCAAATCATCTGCTGTAGTTCGTATAGCTGGAACTTTTCCAGTTCTACACTACAGACCTTGCCTCGAGCTTGTCCGGATTTTGCTTTCAGACATAGGCCGGACAACCCCAAATCTTAACTAACTTAAGAAATGGGCTCTTCCTCTTTCATATCACATGTGAAGTGGTAGGCAACTGATTTGATTGGAACCCTATTCAATAGGTATGCAACTTCGTAAGTGCATAACTCCCAAAAGGAAAAAGGTAACTCAGTAGTACTCATCATAGAGCACACCATATCAAATAGGGTGTATCTGCTCCGCCTCGATATACCATCGTCCTATGGTGTATACGGAGGAGTAATGCCGAGAGAGAATCTCATTCTCCTTTAAAATAGTCCAGGATTTCCGTGCTCAAGTATCCTCCTCCTCGATCTCATCAAAGGACATAATACTTTTACCCGTATTTTGGTTCTCTACTTCTAACTTATATTCTGTGAATATCTCAAAAGGTTCGGACTTGTGTTTCAGCAGGCACATATGTCTGAATCTAAAGAGATCATCAGAGAACGTAATGAAGTATAAAGAACCAGTCTTGGTATGTGTAGACAGGGGAGCTTACATACATCAACATGTATCATATCCCAAGAGTTCGCTAACTCTTTCTCTGTTTCCAATAAACAGAGCTATGGTCATCCAATCTTTGTGACATGACTGGCGAGTTTCACAAGATGTAAATTCAAACTCATTTAAATATGCATCTTTATGTAACTTTAGCCAGTCGGGTCGCATTGATCTGACCTAGTCTACAATACCTCAAGAAGGATTCGTTCATTTCTGAACTCTTCCTCTTGTGTGTGTTCCGTATACTTTAGAACTGTAGTTTGATTTAGAACGTCAATGATTTTAGATAACGTGCCTGAACCGATCAACTTTTGATATAGGAAATGTTCAAAACATTATCCAACAATACAAAATTTTATCATTTCTTTACTGATAAAGAGACTGATATGATTTTGTATATCAGGTTCGGTATCTAATAACATTTGTTCAGAATCAATGTATTGGTAATACAGGGTGACAGTGACCAACAGACTTGGCTGCAACACTTGCCCCGTTTTCTGCCTCATGAAACTTATCACCCGTTCTCAGTTCTCTACCTTTCTGTAGCCCTATGTAACAGATTACATATCTGGGATCCTGATCTGGTATCACATACCCAGGACGTAAAGGACACTGAGAAACAGTTCTTTGTAATGAACACACCCGAAGATGATGCATCAGCATGCACTCTCTTCGTTTGGGCGGCACGGGAAATCTGGTATTCCCCAATTTCCTGCTCTGTCTTATGACAATTATAAGTTGGAGCGGGACCAACGTTCCCCAGCTCAGTAAAACAAGCGGGTTCGGTCAAATATCCGTATTATTATCTTGATTAAGGCGTGATAGGGTCGCTACCTGGAGAGAGAGAGAGAAGAAAACACTCAGCGTGCGCTCTGTCAAGAATAGATTGGTTATTATTTTATCTAATCAGGATGGCTCCCACTGCTTTTTATCAAATCTTCCTTCAAACCCTAAAAGGAAAGACTAGCCGGGATTAATTACACACTACAAGTTCGCCAATCTTTCAGCCAGGCCAGTGTCGGTACTTTGAGGGAGGTCCCCCGTGCTTTCGCACGAACCTAATTAATGTAAACCTCATTTTCCCAGAGGCGTAACCTCGTTGACACCTTTCTAGACACCTACTTGATCGGCTAATTGTAATGTATAAAACTCTCCCAGGAGTAACTCTTACTCGCAGCGGGTATCGGGATCCAACTATCTCATAGAAGGTATGCAATCTCATTGTAAATTTCAACACTTGAAATTCCCGATAATATTTTGCCCCTAACCTCCTATGACCTTGACAAAGGCCAACAAACCATAGGATGCTAGTCAAGTTCAACCCGTCATTTCCTGATTGAATTAAACCCACCCGCACGGCCCTTGACAAAGGCCAACAAGGTCGCACGACTACCCTAACTCAATCTGCATCATATGCATAAGCAGATAAGCACCAGTTAGCTACCGCACACTGCGCCTTGACAAAGGCCAACAAACGCAGCACGAATACTAACTACTACTTATCTGAAATGACGGAGGGCTACGACAGGTTTTTCTGAAAACCTATTGCGTAATGAACTTGATATCGTTGTAGGATCGAATGAATTTTTAAAATGGAGTGCTTTTGAGGCTTTTCTAGTTTTGCTAAAGGAGTCACTCCCGGTGAAGGGATCGGCGGTCCTTTCCTCGTCGAATGAGGTGCGGGATATATCACATATATCACTGTGCAAAGCAAAAAACACTTAAAAGCAATCAAAAGACAAACCGAGTGTGTAGCATCTGCCAGTTATTGCTAAAGGAGTCACTCCCGGTGAAGGGATCTCGGTCCTTTCCTCATCGAATAAGGTGCAGGATATATCACATATACCGCTATGCAAAGCAAGAACTGTAGCTACCTGTTTTATTTTGAAATTCGATTCTACAACATCTTAGGTTTCTTTTATTTCATTAATCACATTAATGAATTCCCATCATTTAAGTACCTAAACATCGCAGATAAATACGACGTACACTTATGCCATCCGCATTTGCCTCGATGTCCCCTCGTGCACCGTTAGGTTAGGTAACTAACGGCAGAGCAGGGCAGGGCTAGCGCGGGTGTAAAACATAAGTAACGTCTATATAATATATCATATATACTATATACTGTATCTATCACAGAACATCACATGATCACATCACAGATATCGCAGCAGAAGAAACATATGAAATATTGGATATACTAGGACGTCCGTGTTTTCAATACGAGCCAGTATAAAACACGGATTCCACGGTCGTGATGAATAGCCAAACCCACACCCCTAGACCCCTACGAGAGCGGCAAGCAACCCTACCAATTCTAGAGTTAGGAGACCCGGACTCGACTCCTCGAGTTGGTCTCCCACTGGACCCCAGAACCCGGTTACTTATGCCCTCCTCCTTGGGTCTATCCTAGTGCGGAAAAGTAAATAATATACAAACGGTGACAACTTCTGCTACCTGGAAGCGCCCCAATAAAAGAATATTACATACAAGTTTTTACATGAATGAAAATGAAAAACACTCATCTCACATAAAAACCCCCGGCTATTCAAACACGACGATCCAATATAACATATCCAGCAACACATAACATCACATGTCATCAACGTAAGTAAATATGCGCATCCCAATTGTCGTTGACATATAGCAACGAAACCGGCGATATCACATATTACACTTACGGTCACAGAAAAGAAAGTGCAAAACTACAACAGTTGGAATCCGCAACCACCTAAGACATCGCATGCCTGACCAAATGAATTACTTAGACATCGCATGCCTAACAATTATAAACCCCGCATTTTAGTCTCTTTATCGAAAACACTTTTCAATACCAAGTCGGGCAATTCAACAAGATTCCCGACATCCTGATCGAATACTCATCGCAAACTTTAGTAGACGGCCGCACCCCCGATACCGTCGACGAAGTGCACCAAGGCGGAACACCGCTGCCGCGAGCACCCGAACGGATGCTTTCGGCGACGGGGTTCTCCTACAGTCACTTGGTCGGGGCAATGGGGTGAGGCTGTCTATTAAGTTTACCCGGCGAGTATCCGCGTACGCTACGTGATTGCGACGGACTTTTGATCACATCAAAATTCCGTGGCAACCGATCAAGTGAGACTAAATTGCTACGTTTATAACATTCATTCAGTTATCACATAACTTTTGTGAATTCCAATTATTGTATCCCATTCCAGATAATTAGAAAATGTTAAACTTTCCGATTGAACATTCGAACACCCAAGTTTTCCCGATACAGATCAACACATGAAATAAGTCTAACAACATTCAGTTCGTGCCTCAGTACCGACGGTCCAGCCGTAGAAGGGTCAAGCCAACGCCTCACATGTGGCACGCCGTACTGCCCCAAACCCGAAGGTTCAAAGGGCAGTTCAAGACGGTCACATAATCGAGTTAAGGTTTGTTGTCTTCTAGAGGGTCCATCGCGTTACTTGCACTACTTAGAACGTCGTTAAACTTCGGAAAAATCCAACACTTGGAAATTTCCCGACAGGGGAAAAAATGGGTATTTATATCCGGTCGAACTTTTTAACATATTCTAAAAATTATCCGGAAAGCCACACAGACAAAATTTGATACCCCGATCGAAACACCGAATCCCCAAAACAACCCCAGAAAATTCAACTCTTGAATAAAAATTAAAAATTCCCAGAAAATCCAGCATAATAAAATAGGAGTTACTGTGCAAACAGGAATTGATGATGTCACATTGTTGCCGCGGATTCGCCGCAGAAGCCAAGCTTCTGCCGCGGATCCGCCGCAATATGTACTGTTCATCAGAAAATTTTTGTGCCGTAATTCTTAGATTTCCCTGCTGAATTTTCTACATATTTTTAATACTGAAAAATCCCTGTTTTTAGAAAAAGTACAGAGAGCATGGAAATTTTGGACTTTCGGGTTCGATCGGACTTCAAACTCCGTCTAGACTTCGCCTAAGACTCTAGCTAGGCTCTGATACCACTGTAGGGTTCCTAGGCACCCTAATGAGGTCTCACAAGGCATCGAACATGCCATATTAAAATTTTAACGGTGCCGAGAGACCCGACTACGGATCGTTAGCTAGATGTCTAGGCGAAAAAGCAAACTAGTTAACACTTAACTATAAGGTAACGGAAATACAACCTTTGTAGATCCGGTGCTCCACCTCCATAGCTCCGCAACGAAGTCATCTCCGCTGTCCAAAAAGAATCCGGGCTCTAGCGTTGACTTCATCGGAGAATAAGCGAGCTAGGTCGTCGATGTCCATGCCGAAGATGATCTACGTCGAGGCATCGCTAGATCAAGCTCCACCTTCACCTTGCCATGAAAACTTATGAAGGAAACACACTCTACTACTTGCAAGAGGTAGAGGATGAAGAAATAGGAAGTGGGTAAACTTTAGTTTTGGATTTCTCACTCTTTTCATCAATCCACCATTGATGTAGTCAAGCTTTTCTTCTTGAAAATGAAGAAGAAGAAGAAAGCAAGAAGATGATAAGTTAAATTAAAATGAAAAGTAAAAAGAATACTTATCATAATTGAACCATGGTCAAGTGTAGAGAATAAATCATGGTTAATGGGATGGTTAGGGTTAAGCATGAGACAAAATGGTCACTTGGTCAAAGTCTTCATGAAGCTTCATGAACAAAACAAAAGAAGCCACCATTTTCTCATTTGCTTATCATTTTCCAAAATTAATAAATGAATAAATAAATAGATATGAAAATGTAAACCCTAACCATTACATAACCATGGTTTAAACTTTACACAAAACACAAGTAAACATGTATCATCAAACATGATACAATTAAGTGCACAAAAATCATATCGCATATGCAATGCGCACACCCGAGTGAGAAAATCCATCTTAAAGTGAACCGATACTAGTTAATGCAAAGTAATATATAAAATATATAATTATACATTAAATCATTAAATCAACACTTGATTTAACGATCCGGTCATATCGCATATAACCGACCAGTATCCTATGTATCGGCTTATCGAATCAACCTTTGATTCGATAACTAGGGTATATCGCATATAACCTAATCGATACATTCATCGCGAGAATGGAATACGGTATCACATACATGCATTATTCTCGGTCCCGCACATATCTCATATGTGCTCCTATTTCGTTTCGCTTGAGCCAGGAAACCTCTGTGTAGGACTCTAAAGACTCGTCAATACGCCGGCAGCAGGCGATGATCATATCAAACACCCACAAGCCGCAAGCGGTCTGCTAAACGTAACGGCCACCCGGGTATTGAGCGATCTGAAGATCGACGAGCAAGCCCGCTCACACTCCAGTGAATCCGACCAGTAACACTACCGTACAGTCCGGTCTGATCGTCTGATATGTCGCATATCTCGCCTAGGGGTGGTAAACGTCAGACCCCAATAGCTCGATAAGTCGTGTCGATATGAGGTCTATAACTGTTCGAGAAACTACTGGTAACACTTACCAGTAAATCTCAGCAACCCTGGCCAGGGATTTCCTGTTATAGCCAATCGAACACAGCGCAACATCAACCCCCTATACCGGGAGAGACGAATCCCCTCCTATCGCTCATTGCCTCCATGTGACTCGGGACTGTACCCAAAAACCACCGTTTTGCATGCCCTCTTGGACGTGGTAAGATGGAAATCAAAGCACAGTGGGAACCACACAAGACTCTATGACGATCTCGGGTCAACAGACTACTCTGTACCAGTGTCACCAGAGAACTGCCATCTGACGTGAGGTATAATACCATCTGGGAGTTCTCGGCGAGTCCGTCCAGTGTACCCAGTCTCTACTGAGCACCCGTATATCATCTCTGATGTCAAACATCAATGGATATGGGATCATCCATCGCCCATCTGTATGGGTCGAGAAGGTACACGCTAGTCTACTCTGGTATATCGATGCCCCGTCTCGATACACCCACGACTAGGGACTTTGAAGGATGTACTTATGGACTACCATGTCCCCACTAGTCTGATCCGCATCATAGTCCAGGTAGTCAAGTACAGATCCTAAGGGCTTTACCAACATGTAACAGAGAGACAATCAGCATACACGTTAAGGTAAAGGGTAACCAGATAGCATACTATCATGTCGAGCAAGAAAGTCCTCCCTATATATGTCCCAGCATCCACTACAATATACATCCTATGTACTGTAATGGCCTCTAGGGCATACATATAACTAACAGTAATCAAAGTACAGTGGGAACTCACACGAGACAAATGACGATCCCCAGGTCGATGAACTAACCTGTACACATGTCACCAGGGAACTGCTATCTGACGTCAGGTATAAGACCAACTAGCATGTTCCCGGCGAGTCCTGTCCGGTGTACTCATAACCCAATGAGCACCTGTATACATCTTAGGTGATCCAACTGACACCAGTGGCTTGTGAGACCGGCCACCGCCCCTCGTCGGGGTCTCGACTGTATACACTAGTCTACTCTTGAGTATCGATGCCCTGTCTCGAAACTCCCATGACTAGGGACCTTTTAAGGATGTGCTTATAAACTACCAGCTCCCACGTATATGATCGCCCTCATACGGCTGGCAGTCAAGCAAGAATCCTAGGGGCTCTATCAACGTGTAATAGCGACATGTCAGGTCACCTAAAGCAGTACACGATGATAAGGATGAACCAGATAGGATACTATCATCTTGAGTAAGACTGTCCTACCGGAATAGGTCCTCCCTCAATCATTGCAATCACGTGCCTGTGATCCAATAATTGACTCTGAGGGCACTATCTCCAACATCTCGCAGCCTGGAACAATAGCAATGGCAAGTCTGGGTAAACAAGAACTTCCCTGTCACCGTCCTTGAGGCTACCGGAGTACCTCTCGGGTGCCTGAAGTTACCCACCAAATCTGCGGAGTGGCCAATAGAATGCCAAACCAGATTGAATCATTAGGTTCCTATGGAATCTTCAGTAATCGTTTGTGGTTCTGGAATCACTTCCAGTTCTACCATACTCCCACTACTGTTTTCTGAAAAATCCATTTTATTTAAAACTGTGGCGAGTTTAGAACAATATCAATATTGATCTTCCAGATGATAGAAAGTCAACCCTCGTCATAGCTTGGGTCAACCCACAAACAGCCATTACAGAAACGTGCCTTGAGTTGTCCAGTGTCTGGTTTTAATCATAAGCCGGACAACTCCCCGTACCTTAACAACGTTAAGATATGAACTGTTCTATATCCAATATAGAACCAGAGGCACTGATTTAATTGAACCAGATTCAAATCATGCAACTGTCTCCAGCGCATGTCTACTAAATGGAAGGAGGCCGATCAGCGTTACTCAACTTAGGAATGCTTCCAATTATGAGTAACCTGAAAGAGAAGCAAGTTCTCTTAATCACTACTATCAACTGAATACCATACTCAAGTATCTACATCTTCGATCACTTTGAAGAATCCCGATACTTGCAATACCTGGTTTTCTACTTTATTCAAATACCTATAACTTCTCAAAATTCGGACCCTGTGTTTCCGCGAAACACCTGTCTAAAAACTAGAGAAGTCATAAGTAAACCAAATATAGTACGAGGACCAACCCCTCTGTCCTGATGGACCCTGGACAACATACAATACTCTGTATAAGTCCCTTGAGTCTGATAACTCATTCACTGTGTGTCGTAGGTTGAAAACTGTACTTATGGTTAAGAAGAATTACACCGCTGCTTAATGCTCCTTACCTAACCATCCACTGATATAGGTAAATGTCATAGACATAATTTCAAAAAGGTATATCTCACTCTATGAAAATAGACGTACAAATATATCAATTTGAAATTGGTGCACAACAGCGGATATTCAAAACCAAATATTTGCCGACCGGCAAACAACCCAGGTGACTTCCTCAAATATCACCGATTACAACGAATCCCGATATAATGAGGATGATCACCCAATTCCCAATAACTTACTCCCACTCATCATCTGTAAAACCATACAGATGTGAGAATCATACCTGGTAAATACATACCCTGGAGTAAGGACTAATTGGGAAATCAGGTTTCCTTTAACAGTACACAGTGACACTGAAACATTGAAATGTTTCGATGGGGTATCCCGGTATTCCTAGTAATGCCTCTTCCAGATTCACGACTGTAACCGTATAATTCTTTGCCACCTCTCCAAATCCCTTCATATGTCTTTAGTCATTACCTTCTGCACACCCCTTTAGGCCAAATGGTTTTCTTCCTTCCCTACCGTTCGGCACCAGCCTATGGTTTTGAAGAAGACTATCCAATGAACATAATGGGTGTACTGTCCTAATCCTAGGAGCACTCGCAATGCGAGAGAAGGTGAGGATAAAAGACAACCGAATAAACCTTATTCCTATTTCTCCTGAACCAGAATCCATCCCCGAACTGGAACAAGTTCCTTTCGAGTTCGTATATAACCATATGATGGAGTATCCAATAAACTGTGGATCTTCGTAGTGATACGGAGTGTCCTAGAGAAATTCAAAGGTGAAGTGGGAGTGGTAATGAAATACCTGGTTTGGTCGTGAATATCAGTTGCAATTTATTTTGCCCTCTTACTAATCCCTTGTTTTGTCTTAACTTAATACCTTCTGCACACCATCGTTATGCTAATTGGTTTTTTTCATTCCCTACCGGTCGGCACCTGCCTATGGTTTGGAAGAAGACTATCCAATTTGCGTAATAGGTGTACTACTCCTAAACCAAGGAGTACTCGCAACCCGAGAGAAGGTAAAAATGAAAAGACAACTGAATAGTCCTATCCGTTTTCTCCAGAACCTGAAACCATCCTCGAATAAATTCCTTCGAGTTCGTATATAACCATACGATGGTTTTGTCCAATGGAAGTGGACGTTCGTAGTAATACGGGGTGTCCTGGAGAAAAGGGTAAAAGTAGGAGTGGCAATGAGGTTTGCAACTCTGACAATCCAAAAGCCAGTGTTTAAGAAGGTTCGGTTAATTTGGTCACTGAGTCATAGTCTTAGGGTCGGGTCAATGGTCACTGCCAAAGAGAGAGAGAGAAAAGAAACACTTAGCGTGCACTCTAACCTAGATCAGAATGGTTACCAATTTATCTAATCTGGAAACCTCCCACTGTCACCTCAAATTCTCCTCCAAACCTGAAAGAAGAATTAGTCGGGGTCACCCGAGGAGTAAACCAACTCATCAGTGGGAATCGGGATCCAACTATCATCGCATGATAACGTGACGGAATCCGCTCACGCTATCACACTCCAGAAGGTATGCGCATATCTGGCAAGTTTCAGTTCTTTTGAAACTCCCGATGTGATTTCTACCCCATGCTCTTATGACCTTGACTTTGGCCAACATATCATAAGTCACATGTCAAGATCTACCCGTCGTTCTCCAGGTTAATTTGAGCCCACCCGTACATACCCTTGACTTTGGCCAAAATAGTAGTACGACTGCCCCAAACCAACGCATCTATCTATGCAACATATTAATACCCCAGTAGCTACCAATCACTGTGCCTTGACTTTGGCCAACATACACAGCTTGAATACTATTGACCAGCCATATGAAACGACGGAGGGCTATGAATGGTTTCTGGAGAAAACCTTTAACGTAATGAACTTGATATCGTTGAAGGAACGGATAGCTTTTAAAAATATAGTGATGAAAACCATTGCTAAAGAGGTCACTCCCGGTGAAGGGATCTTGGCTCTTTCCCCGTAGAATGAGGTGCAGGATATTCCAACTGAATACCACGGTGCAAAGCAAAAGTAATCGGCTATAGCGAAGTTAATGCCCTGACACAAACTTTTTGTCCAAGGGGTCACTCCCGGTGAAGGGATCTCGGCCCTTGCCTCGTCGACTGAGGAGTAGGATATTCCAACTGAATACCACGATGCAAAACAAAAGTGAACGTCCTTGCAATAACAGCTTTTTGAAAAGAGTTCCAACAACATCAGAATAGGTTTGTTTTTAACTTCCATTGATCTGAATCAATGCAGTCCCATCAATTGATCACACCACAAAGAACGAAAATATACTGATGTACGTATATGCCATCCGCATTCGCCACTGGGTCCCGTCATTACCCGTTATGTTAGCTAACTAACGACAGAGCGGGGACTGGACTAGCGCGGATGCAAAACATATACAACATCTACTAATATATATACCAATATATAATATTTCGCTCAAGACGTGATAAAATGCAACATCACAGAAATGTACAGCATCACAGTACAATACAGATATCTGGGATCCTCGGGTTTCACAGAGCCACTACTGAAACCCGACGTTCCCCTGGTCGTGTGGATAGCCTGTGCAATGAAATCCTAGACCCCTACGGGCGCGGCAAGTTACCCACCAAAACCTGAAGCGAGGCAGCCCCCTTCAGCAACGTGAATGGACCACCCAGCAATTCACGGAATCCGGTAACTTGGGTACCCCTCCTCGGTCAACCTGTATCCCCTACGAGTGCGGCGAATAGCCTGCCAATTCTAGAGTAAAGCCCCCTCCGTCTCAATGCTATGAGATGCGGGCTTGTTGCCCTCTAGAACCCGGCTATCCGTGCACCCCTCCGCGGGGAAATCCTAGTACAGAAAGTAAAATATACATACAACGGGTACATCGACCGCAACCTGGTCGTGCCCCAAAATAATAATACAAACAGGCAGTGACGGCAGTCCACATGTCGGACGCTCGCCCCGCAATATCAAATGTACATAATACAACAAAAACTGTACTAGCATTGCATCCAGGCTATCCCCCACGACCGATCCGCAACATCACAGCAATACACAGAACATCAACGTGAAAGTCACGTTCGCAAATCCGTCTAACCGGGCTATAGCAGTTAGGCAGGATTTACCGATCAAGTGACATTCACGGTCGCAGATATAATGTAAATACTGTGAACTAATGTGTTTAAAATATCCGATCGATCAAATTTTAACAAGTGGGCCCCAAGTACTACTGCAGCACATCAAGAGATTCTGGGCCTAAAATTAATATTCCAAAACCCCTATTTTCATCACAGGAGGCCTCTGAAAAAAAATGGTGCACTGATCACTCAAAACAGCGGCGGAACCGCGGCCCAAGCATGGGTTTGGCCGCGGTTCCGAGGTCGAATAATGAGATCTCGCCACCAAATTTTTTACAGTAGGCTTATAATTCCATGCACAGTATTCTGAGACTACCTGAAAAATTTTTCGAGACAAAAAAAATTCGACAGAAAACTGTTGTTTTGAAAAACACGGTTTTGGAACATTTGTTCGATCGGAAGTGAAAAACACATTAGACAAAGCTAGACTAGGTTAATGGCGAGGCTCTGATACCATTGTAAGTGCATGGCGGTGCCCCGGCCTCCATCCCGAGGCCAAATGCGGAAGCGATGCTAAACTTTAAATTTTCTTGAACCGGCACCACCGCGCACTAAAACCCGGATCGTGCCATTAACTAGTTCTAGCTAACTACAAGATGGGAAGAGAGATATACCGAGTGATCTGTGTCCTCCGGTTTTCTCGTTGTCGTCCCGATCTCCCGCGGAAGCTCCGGTCTCCACCTCGTCGCCGGAAGGGCACCACGTCGCCTGCTTCTTTTACGGGCTCCCACCTCTATACCGAGGCAACTCGGGCACGAAGCTGGCGAGTCGACGTGCCTAAGAATTGCTGTAGAATAGTGTATAGATCTATATCTCATTTGGGGTTTGTATGGAGTTGCCTTTTGAGATGGTGGAGGAATGGAGTTTTGGAGATGGAGCTAAATGGATTTTGTGCAATACAAATGAACCAAAAACCCCACCCAAAAATTTGGGACAGCCCCCTCTCTCCTCTTTGGCCGGCCATGCTCATGGTGTAGGGTGAATGAAAATTCAAGAGAGAAGAACAATAATTCAAGGGAGAGTCAAATGAGATCAAGAGAAGAAATCATCACAAGGAAAGTCCAACACTCAACTAACCAATCATAACACCAAAAGGTCAAGCCATCATGAACCATCATGACTTAAGAAGTCAATGTGATGGTGGAACTATCATGATACAAGGATATGCAATCACCACCCTCCATAAATGCTTATTTGCACAATTGCAAATAAGCCCTCCTCCACCAATCTTCGGCCATTGAAAGATACAAATGAAAATGGCCGAAACGGAAAGCAAACTGGCAACCCCAGAAAACTGGTCCCATAATAAATTACAGGAAAACCCCGATACAGTGTATACACACCCGCATCTGTATTCCGACCGAAATACAAATGCAATGAGACAAAATCTACACTGTACTATACTAGGATCCGGCTTAAACCAAAGCCGGCTAGTAATATCCGTTCGATCCTGATCCGTGCAATACCGCACGTATTTGATCGAACCCTGCCATATATCCATACGGCCTGTAGTACAAACTGTCCGATCCTGATCCGCGCAATACCGCACGTATCTGATCGGACCTTGCCATATCTCCATACGGCCTCTACAGCTTTTCGCCCGAAAACTTGAGCTACTCTATGTGGGGGACTCTAAAGACTCGTCAACACCTTAGTTGTGGATTTAACCACTAGCACGTCAGAGGTATAAGCCAATACGTAACGGGCTACCATGTACTGACCAAAAGGGACGTCGATGAGCGAACTCATCCTGACACCCTACTGAGTCTGTCAGTGACAATATCCGTACGGTCCGGTCCGTTCGTCTATGAGCATCGCATGGCGGGCCTAGGGGGTTGGTAAAAGTCAGACCCCCAAAAGCGGTACAAGTCGTGTCGGAGTGTAGCCCAGAACACCCTGAGATACTACTGGAATACCTACCAGTAAATCTCCTGCCTTGGCCGAGGGCTTCGTGTAATGGCTCTCCTAGACACAGCGCGACCTCACCCCCAATACCGGGAGAGACGAACCCCTGAAGATCCGCTCACTGCCTCCATGTGGCTCGGGACTGTACCCAACTAAAACCTGTTTGCACGTCTCCTTTGAGCGTGGTAGGGTAGTAATCAAAGTACAGTGGGAACTCACACGAGACAAATGACGATCCCAAGGTCGATGAACTAACCTGTACACATGTCACCAGGGAACTGCTATCTGACGTCAGGTATAAGACCAACTAGCATGTTCCCGGCGAGTCCTGTCCGGTGTACTCATAACCCAATGAGCACCTGTATACATCTTAGGTGAACCAACTGACACCAGTGGCTTGTGAGACCGGCCACCGCCCCTCGTCGGGGTCTCGACTGTATACACTAGTCTACTCTGGAGTATCGATGCCCTGTCTCGAAACTCCCACGACTAGGGACCATTTAAGGATGTGCTTATAGACCCCAGCTCCCATTTTTATGATCGCCCTCATACTGCTGGTGGTCAAGCAAGAATCCTAGGGGCTCTATCAACGTGTAATAGCGACATGTCAGGTCACCTAAAGCAGTACACGATGATAAAGATAAACCAGATAGTATACTATCATCTCGAGTAAGACTGCCCTACTGGGACAGGTCCTCCCTCAATCATTGCAATCACGTGCCTGTGATCCAATAATTGACTCTGAGGGCACTATCTCCAACAGTAAGAAAACCTTTAACGTAATGAACTTGATATCGTTGTAGAATCTAGTGATTTTAAAAGGAGTTTTTTTTGTAGCTTTTGCTAGTTTCGCTAAAGAGGTCACTCTCGGTGAAGTGATCTCGGCTCTTTCCTCATCGAATGAGGTGCTGGATATTCATCAAGGAATACCACTATGCAAAGCAAGAGCTAAAGAAGCTATAAAAACAAAACTGAGTGAGTTGTAGCATTTGCTAGTTTTGCTAAAGTGGTCACTCCTGGTGAAGGGATCTCGACTCTTTCCCCATCGAATGAGGTGATGAATATTCATCAAGGAATACCACTATGCAAAGCAAGAACAAGAGCTACCTTTTTAAAAACTTTTGATTTTACAACATCTTAAAGTTTCTTTTCTTTTCATTAAACTCATTAATGAAGTCCCGTCATTTAATATTTCCGAAACATCACAGAAAATGAAACGAAAATACAACGTATGCTTATGCCATCCGCATTCGCCACGGGGCCCCGTCATGCACCGTTAGGTTACTTAACTAACGGCAGAGCGTGGGCTGGATTAGTGCGGTGCAAAACATAAGCAACGTTTATTATATATATCATATATATAGCATTCGTCTCACGCAGTTATATGATCACATCACAGAACCAAGCAGCAGAAGTCAACATATGAATTATTGGATATACAAGGAGGTCCGTGTTTTAAATTAAGCCAATAATGAAAAACACGGATCCACAGTCATGATGAATAGCCAAACCCGCATCCGTAGACCCCTATGAGAGCAGCAAGCAACCCTACCAATTCTATGGTTAGGAGACCTGGTCTCGACTCCCCGAGAAGGTCTCCCACTGGACTCCAGAACCCGGTTACTTGTGCTCCCCTCCTTGGTTCATCCTAATGCGGAAAAGTAAATAATATACATCAATGGTGACATCATCCTCAACCCGGAAGTGTCCCAATAAAAGAATATTACATACAATTTTTACATGAATGAAAATTGAAAAACTCTCATCTCACATAAAACCCTCGGCTATTCATTCACGACGATCCAATATAACATATCACAGCAACACATAACATGTCATCAACGTAAGTAAATACGCGTATCCCAAATTTCGTTGACATATAGCAACGAGATTCAGGATACCCCACATATTACACTTACAGTCGCAGAAAAGAAATGAAAAACTACAATAATTAGAATACGCATTTCCTTAGACATCATAAACCCAGAATATCTCATATGCCGAATTTCATGCCTAACATATAAACCTTGCATTTCAGTCTCATATCGAAAACAATTTTCAATAATTTAGTCGGGTAATTCAACAAGATTCCTGACTACCCGATCGAATAATCGTCGGGAACTTTAGTAGATGGCCGCACCCCCGATGTCGTTGACCAAGTGCACTTAGGCGGAACACCGTGTCCGCAAGCACCCGAGTGGATGCTTTTGGCAACGGGGTTCTCCTAAAGTCACTTGGTCGGGGCTATGGGGCGTGGCTCCCTAGTAAAGTTATCTGGCGAGTATTCGCGTACGATACGCGATTGCGACGGAGTTCCGATCCGAATCGAAACTTCGTGGCAATCGATCTACAGAGACTAAATTGCTACATTTACAATTAAAAATTAGTTTTCACAAAACTAATTTAATATGGATTCCAATTACTGCATTACATATAAAACTTAAACCCGAAACGATGTAAAAATTATGACTACGAAACATTCTATATTAGCCCCTTAACAAAATTAACATCACATGCAATTTTGGGCTAATCAAACATAACCTGAAAACTCAAAACCCAAGCATGCAGAACACCAAAAAAACATGAGACCAAAATGATATAGTACGGCCGGCGAGGCCGGTAAAAATGGTGTTCTCGCCGGGTGAAAAGTGAAGTTTTGGTCTCGTTTTTGTTCAGTGTTCTAGTTATATCATATATAACATTCTGGAACTATTTAAAAAAAATTTAGAGAACTTTTGAAAAACAACGGAAACTTGGGTTCATCGGGTTTCTGTTTCGGATTGTTTCAGTGTCGTGATTCAATAAATATCGTCTAATCTTCTAACTTTGGCTCTGATACTATGAAAGTGTATGTTAGCACCACCACTGGGTTTTACTAGCATCAAGCATGCTATTTTAAAAATTTTGGGAGGCTAATCAACACTAACCAAGATCTTAGACTAGATGATTAGAGTTTAACTATGATATCATAAAAACTAGCTAAGAGATGGATGGCTACAACCTTTGTCGACCGTGTCCGTCTCTTCTAAAGCTACGGGTTGTAGTCCACGCAACTCTACTAGGCTCCAAGATTGAATGAACTAGCTTCAATGATCTTTGTGCCGAAGATGATCCACCCGAAGTCCGCTAATCCAAGCTACCTCTTCACTAAACTCTTTAGTGAAGTAAACACACTACACCAAAGTGGTAATCTAGTGTAGGATGGTGATTAGGGGTTTTGTTTGCTCACTAGGGTTCTCACAAGCTCAAGGTTTCACAACTCATGCGAGGGATTAAGCTTGGAGGTGGAGGTGAGAAAAATGGACAGAGCTAGAGAGAAACTCATCACATGAGCTCTCAAAATGAAAAATGAACCAAGTCATGTGAAGAATGGCTTGACCCCCTCACTTATAGAAGCATCCAATATCCATCAATATCTAATTGTAACCATGCATCAATAGTGTCGGATGATGAATAAAAAATTCATCAAGCCATGCTTTACATCATGCCACAAAAGCCTCCTCATTTTTCCACATCTTTTTTCTATTTTCTAAAAATAGAAAACCATGCCATGCTTCATATAATATATATATATATATATATTATATATATATATTATGAAGAATAATTAGTGAGCTATAATATTAGTTAATATATAATTATATCAAATATAAATATATATCATATTATTAAATCAACACTTGATTTAATAATCCAGTTATAACACATATAACTGACTAATATCATTTATCTGTATATCACATTATCAAATCAACACTTGATTCAATAATCCGGTTATATCACATATAACCTAACTGATATCAAATAACCGTCAGATTAGAATACGGTATCACATATTCGTATTTAATCATGCCCCCGCATATATCAACATATGTGTCATATTTCGTTTCGCTTGAACCAGGAATCTTCTATATGGGACTCTAAAGACTCGTCAATGTTAGTTATATGTATGCCCTTGAGGCCATTACTATACATAGGATGTATATTGTAGTGGATGCTTGGACGTAGATAGGGAGGACTTTCTTGCTCGACATGATAGTATGTTATCTGGTTGCTCTTTACCTTAACGTGTACACTGATTGTCTCTCTGTTACATGTTGGTAAAGCCCTTAGGATGTGTGCTTGACTACCTGGACTATGATGCAGATCATACTAGTGGGGACATGGTAATCCATAAGTACATCCTTCAAGGTCCCTAGTCGTGGGTGTATCGAGACGGGGCATCGATATACCAGAGTAGACTAGCGTATACCTTCTCGACCCATACAGATGGACGATGGATGATCCCATATCCATTGGTGTTTGACATCAGAGATGATATACGGGTGCTCAGTAAAGACTGGGTACACTGGACGGACTCGCCGAGAACTCCCAGATGGTATTATACCTTACGTCAGATGGCAGTTCTCTGGAGACACTGGTACAGAGTAGTCTGTTGACCCGAGATCATCATAGAGTCTTGTGTGATTCCCACTGTGCTTTGATTTCTACCTTACCACGTCCAAGAGGGTGTGCAAAACGGTGGTTTTTGGGTACAGTCCCGAATCACATGGAGGCAATGAGCGATAGGAGGGGATTCGTCTCTCCCGGTATAGGGAGTTAATGTTGCGCTGTGTTCGATTGGCTATAACAGGAAATCCCTGGCCAGGGTTGCTGAGATTTACTGGTAAGTGTTACATGTAGTTTCTCGAACTGTTATAGAACTCATATCGACATGACTTATCGAGCTATTGGGGTCTGACGTTTACCACCCATAGGCGAGATATGCGACATATCGGACGAACAGACCGGACTGTACGGTAAGTGTTACTGGTTGGATTCACAGGAGTGTGAGCGGGCTTGCTCGTCGATCTTCTGATCGCTCAATACCCGGGTGGCCGTTACGTTTAGCAGACCGCTTGCGGCTTGTGGGTGTTTGATATGATCATCACCTGCTGCCGGCGTATTGACGAGTCTTTAGAGTCCTACGCAGAGGTTTCCTGGCTCAAGCGAAACGAAATAGGAGCGCATATGAGATTTGTGCGGGACCGAGAATAATGCATGTATGTGATACCGTATTCTATTCTCACGATGAATGTATCGATTGGTTGTATGCGATATAACGTAGTTATCGAATCTAGGATTGATTCGATAAGCCGATACATTGGATATTAGTCGGTTATATGCGATATGACCGGATCGTTAAATCAAGTATTGATTCAATGATTTAATGCATAATTATATATTTGATATATTACTTTGCATTAACTAGTATTGGCTCACTTTAAATGGATTTTCTCACTTGACATGCATAAGTTGTATATGTGATATATTTTTGTGCACTTGTTTGTATCATGTTTGATGATACATGCAAACTTGGGTTTGTGTAAAGACTTAAACCATGTTTAGTGAATGGTTAGGGTTTCATTTCACTTATTTATTTATCTATTCATTTTGGTTAAAATATAAAAGAAAACAAAATGGTTGCTTTCATACATGAAGCTTCTTGATGCTTCATGCATCTTTGACTAAAGTGACCATTCTTTTCTTCTTCTCCTAACCCTAACCATTCAACTAAACTCTAGTTAATTCTCTACACTAAACCATGGTTGCAAATACGATAAGCATCATCTTATTTTCTATTTTATATAATACTTATCATATTCTTCTTCTTCTTCTTCTTCTTCTTCAAGATGAATAAAAATGCTTGCTATCAACAATGGCAACTTGAGAAAAAGAGTGAGAAATCCAATTCTAAAGTGAACTCACTTCCTATTTCTTCATCCTCTACCACTTGCCAAGTAGTATAGGGTGTTTTCTTCACAAGTTTCATGACTTGGTGAAGTTGGAGCTTGATCTTGTGTTGCCTCGACGTAGATCATCTTCGGCATCGAAGTCGACGACCTAGCCCGCCCATTTCTCCGATGAAGACGACGCTAGGGTCCGGGATCCGGTGATCGCAGCGAGGGTACACCGTCACGGAGCTATGGAGGTGGAGGAGCAGATCTACAAAGGTTGTATTTCCGTTTACCCTTTAGTTAAGTTGTTAACTAGCTTCTAGTTTCGCTTAAACTCTAGTTAACGATCCGTATTAGAGTTCCTCGGCACTTGTAAAATTTGAAATTGGCATGGTTGATGTCTTGTGAGACCTGCTTAGAGTGCCTAGGAACCCTACAGTGGTATCAGAGCCTAGCTAGAGTCTTAGGCGAAGTGTAGACGACGTTTGAAATCCGAACGAACATCGAAACCCTAACTTAAATTGCTCTCTGGACAATTTTCAAAAATGTGGATTTTTGTGAATTAAAAATATGCAGAAAAATCAGCAGGAGTTTTTAAGAATTACTGTGAAATTCGAGCGTCCAATTCGTCTAAAGCGCGGCGAAACCGCGGCACGAGCATGGCTCGTGCGGCGGTTCCGCGGCCAAGATGTCACATCACTTCTTGAAAACTGCACAGTAATTCCTATATTTTAGAGCTGAATTTTCTGGGAATTTTTAATATTTACTCAAGAGTTGAGTATTTTGGGTTGTTTTGGGAGTTCGTAGATTCGATCGGATTGTCAAACTTTGTCTATGTGTTTTTCCGGATATTTTAGAATATGTTAAAAAGTTCGACCGGATATAAATACCCACTTTTTCCCCTGTCGGGAAATTTCCAAGTGATGGATCTTTCCGTGGTTTAATAACGTTCTAAGTAGTGCAAGTAACGCGATGGTCCCTCTAGAAGACAACAAACCTTAACTCGATTATGTGACCGTCTTGAACTGCCCTTTGAACCTTCGGGTTTGGGGCAGTACGGCGTGCCACATGTGAGGCGTTGGCTTGACCCTTCTACGGCTAGACCGTTGGTACTGAGGCATGAAGTGAATGTTTTTAAACTTGTTTCATGTGTTGAGCTGTTTCGGGAAAACTTGGGTGTTCGATTGTTTGATCGGAAAGTTTGACATTTTCTATTTATCCGGAATGTGATACAATAATTGGAATTCACAAGTAGTTATGAGATAACTGAATGAATGTTATAAATCTAGCGGTTTAGTCTCAATTGATCGGTTGCCATGGAATTTTGATGTGATCAAAAGTCCGTCGCAATCACGTAGCGTATGCGGATACTCGCCGGATAAACTTAATAGACAGCTACACCCCTTAGCCCCGACCAAGTGACTGTAGGAGAACCCGGTCGCCGAAAGCATCCGTCCGGGTGCTCGCAGTAGCGGTGTTCCGCCTTGGTGCACTTCGTCGACGGTATCGGGGGTGCGGCCGTCTACTAAAGTTTGCGACGAGCATTCGATCAGGATGTCGGGAATCTTGTTGAATTGCCCTACTTGATATTGAAAAGTGTTTTCGATAATGAGACTAAAATGCGGGGTTTATAATTGTTAGGCATGCGATGTCTAAGGAATTCATTTGATTAGGCATGCGATGTCTATGCAGGTTGCGGATTCCAACTGTTGTAGTTTTACACTTTCTTTTTTGTGACCGTAAGTGTAATATGTGATATCGCCGGTTTCGTTGCTATATGTCAACGACAATTGGGATGCGCATATTTACTTACATTGATGACATGTGATGTTATGTGTTGCTGGATATGTTATATTGGATTGTCGTGTTTGAATAGCCGGGGGTTTTTTGTGTGAGATGAGTGTTTTTCATTTTCATTCATGTAAAAACCTTGTATGTAATATTCTTTTATTGGGGCACTTCCAGGTTGCGGAAGATGTCACCCTTTGTATATTATTTACTTTTTTGCACTAGGATAGACCCAAGGAGGAGGGCACAAGTAACCGGGTTCTGGAGTCCAGTGGGAAACCAACTCGAGGAGTCGAGTCCGGGTATCCTAACTTTAGAACTGGTAGGGTTGCTTGCCGCTCTCATAGGGGTCTAGGGGTGTGGGTTTGTCTATTCATCGCGACCGTGGAATCCGTGTTTTATACTGGCTCGTATTAAAAACACGGACGTCCTAGTATATCCAATATTTCATATGTTTCTTCTGCTGCGATATTTATGATGTGATCATGTGATGTTCTGTGATAAATACTGTATATAGTATATATGATATATTATATAGACGTTACTTATGTTTTACACCCGCATTAGCCCTGCCCCGCTCTGTCGTTAGTTACGTAACCTAACGGTGCACGAGGGAACATCGAGGCGAATGCGGATGGCATAAGTGTACGTCGTATTTATCTGTGATGTTTAGGTACTTAAATGATGGGACTTCATTAATGTGATTAATGAAAGTAAAAGAAACCTAAAGATGTTGTAGAATCGAATTTCAAAAATAAAACAGGTAGCAACAGTTCTTGCTTTGCACAGCGATATATATGATATATCCTGCAACCTTATTCGATAAGGAAAGGACCGAGATCCCTTCACCGGGAGTGACTCCTTTAGCAAAAACTGGCAGATGCTACACACTCGGTTTGTCTTTTGATTGCTTTTAAGAGTTTCTGCTTTGCACAGTGATATATATGATATATCCCGCACCTCATTCGACGAGGAAAGGGCCGACGATCCCTTCACCGGGAGTGACCCCTTTAGCAAAACTAGAAAAGCCTCAAAAACACTCCATTTCAAAATTCATTCGATCCTACAACGATATCAAGTTCATTACGCAATAGGTTTTCAGAAAAACCTGTCGTAGCCCTCCGTCATTTCAGATAAGTAGTAGTTAGTATTCGTGCTACGTTTGTTGGCCTGCGTAAAGGCGTAATGTGCGGTAGCTAACTAGTATTTATCTGCTTATGCATATGATGCAGATTGGATTAGGGTAGTCGTGCGACTTTGTTGGCCTGTGTCAAGGGTCGTGCGGGTGGGTTTAATTCAATCAGGAAATGACGGGTTGAACTTGACTAGCGCCCTATGGTTTGTTGGCCTGCGTCAAGGTCACAGGACGCTAGAGGCAAAATTATCGGGAATTTCAAGTGTTGAAATTTGCAATGAGATTGCATACCTTCTATGAGATAGCTGGATCCCGATACCCACTGCGAGTAATTGTTACTCCTGGGAGAGTTTTACACATTACAATTAGCCGATCAAGTAGGTGTCTAGAAAGGTGTCAACGGGGTTACGCCTCTGGGAAAACGAGGTTTACATTAATTAGGTTCGTGCGAAAGCACGGGAGACCTCCCTCAAAGTACCGACACTGGCCTGGCTGAAAGATTGACGAACTTATAGTGTGTAATTAATCCCGGCTAGTCTTTCCTTTTAGGGTTTGAAGGAAGATTTGATAAAAACAGTGGGAGCCATCCTGATTAGATAAAATAATAACCAATCTATTCTTGCAAGAGCGCATGCTGAGTGTTTTCTTCTCTCTCTCTCCAGGTAGCGACCATATCACGCCTTAATCAAGATAATAATACGGATATTTGACTGAACCCGCTTGTTATACTGAGCTGGGGAACGTTGGTCCCGCTCCAACTTATAATTGTTATAAGACAGAGCAGGAAATTGGGGATTACCAGAATTCCCGTGCCGCCGAAACGAAGAAAGTGCATACTGATGTATCATCTTCGGGTGTGTTCGTTATAAAGAACTATTTCCCTGTATCCTCTACGTCCTGAGTATTTGATACCGGATCAGGATCCCGCATATGTAATATGTTACATGGGCTACAGACAGGTAAAGAACTGAGATCGGGTGATAAGTTTCATGAGGCAGAAAACGGGGCAAGAGTTGCAGCCAAGTCTGTTGGTCACTGTCACCCTGTATTACCAATACATTGATTCTGAATGAATGTTATTAGATACCGAACCTGATATACAAAATTATATCAGTCTCTTTATTATTAAAGAAATGATAAAATTTTGTATTGTTGGATAATGTTTTGAACATTTCCTATATCAAAAGTTGATCGATTCAGGCACGTTATCTAAAAGCATTGAAGTTCTAAATCAAACTACAGTTCTCAGTATACAGAACACACACAACAGGAAAAGTTCAGAAATGAACGGATTCTTCTTGAGGTATTGTAGACTAGGTCATATCAATGCAACCCGACTAGTATAAGTTACATTTAGATGCATATTTAAATCAGTTTGAATTTACATCTTGTGAAACTTGCCAGTCATGTCACAAAGATATAATGACACCAGCTCTGTTTATTGGAAACAGAGAAAGAGTTAGTGAACTCTTGGGATGATTCATGTTGATGTATAAAGGTCCCCTGTCTACACATGCCAAGACCGGTTCTTTGTATTTCATTACATTCTCTGATAATCTCTCAAGATTCAGACATATGTTCCTGTTGAAACACAAGTCTGAACCTTTTGAGATATTCACAGAATATAAGTTAGAAGTAGAGAACCAAAATACGGGTATAAGTATTATGTCCTTTGATGTGATCGAGGAGGAGAATACTTGAGCACGGAAATCCTGGACTATTCTAAAGGAGAATGAGATTCTCTCTCAGCATTACTCCTCCGTATACACCATAGAACGATAGTATATCGGGGCGGAGCAACCACACCCTATATGATAAGGTGTGCTCTATGATGAGTACTACTGAGTTTCCTATTTCCTTTTGGGAGTTATGCATTTAAGAAGCTGCATACCTATTGAATAGGGTTCAAATCAAATCAGTTGCCTACCACTTCATATGTGATATGGAAAGGGAAGAGCCCATATCTTATGTTAGTTAAGATTTGGGGTTGTCCGGCCTATGTCTAAAAGCAAAATCTGGACAAGCTCGAGGCAAGGTCTGTTATGTAGAATTGGAAATGTTCCAGCTATACAAAAAGCAGCTGATGATTTGACAGAATGAAAGGATTCAGTAGATTCCAACGAACCTCAGCCTCTCCGCCGATCTAGTAGGGTTCCTCACCCACCTGAGAGAAACTTCGGTTTCTCTATGACAGTGGGAGCGAGGATTGCATCATGAGATGATGACCCAACTAGTTTCGAGCTGGCCATCAGGAGTAGGACTCTGTAAGAATGGATGGATGCTTAGTGATCTGAGATGGAATCCTTATACACCAGCAAAGTATGGACTTTGGCTGCTATATCTGAAGGGTTAAATCCCCATCAGAAGCATGTATATCTTGAGAAGATTACTTGGTGTACATGGAAAAGTTGAGACTTCCAAAGCTAGA
Source organism: Agapanthus africanus (assembly GCA_030015575.1). Classification (NCBI taxonomy): domain Eukaryota; kingdom Viridiplantae; phylum Streptophyta; class Magnoliopsida; order Asparagales; family Amaryllidaceae; genus Agapanthus; species Agapanthus africanus. Next base: position 614,208,695 of record JASDDO010000019.1, read on the forward strand.
CTTGTTAAAGATTTGCATCATTGTCCAGGTATGGATTATTTTGAAACCTTTTCTAAGGATCTATGCTTAAGTCCATCCAGATCCTACTTGCCACGGCTACATACCATGACTACGATATCTGGTGGTTGGGTGTCATGACTGCTTTTCTAAATGTGGTTTTGGAAGAGAGCGTCTATAAGCACACAGCCAGAGGGCTTCGTAGACAGTGGGAGCAGCGGAAACGTGAGCAAGATGTTTTATGTGATAAAGCAGGCATCGCGGAGTTAGAACATCTGTTTTGATGAGTTAGTCAAACAGTTTGACATCATCAAAATGGTAGATGAACCTTTTATAAACGAAAAGGTAGTAGGGAGTATGGTGGTGATCCTTGTAGAGTACGTGGATGACATACTCTTGATAAAGAAGTAGTTTCCTATGCTACGCTCGGTCAATCTCTGCTTATCACAAGGATTTTCCATAAAGGATCAAAGTGATACCTCCTAAATCCTGGGTTTTGGATCTATGAGATAGATCTAATTGGATGCTAGGATACTCACTAGTTATAGTGAGAAGGTATCAGTTAATCCTGAGGAGAATCAATGGAAAGGTTCCAGGGTGATAAAGACGACTGAATGTCAGTCACAGGCATTGTCTTTACCCTTAGTAAAGGGACGGTATGTTGGAAGAGTTCCAATCTAGATACTGTGGCATACTAGACGATAAAGGCTGGATACATCGCTACTTAAGATGCTACCAAAGAGGCAGTCTGGATGTATATTAGTTCATGAGATGAACTTAGTTCCTCCCATTGTGTGACAATGGAGTTGTGGCTTATGCCAAGGAACGTCCGTCCCATCAGTGATCCAGACATATTCTAAGGCAGTATCACCTGATTGTGGAGATGGTTGATCTCCAGGTGATCAAGGTTAGGAGAGTAGACTCAGAGGACAACACGGCGGATCCACTCACAAAGGCCTTTTCCCAGAGAGAGACTATTATGGGATGGTTGAGTATGAGATACTACAACCACTGTTATCAGATGGTCCTAGTGCAAGTGGGAGATTGTTAGTTATATGTATGCCCTGGAGGCAATTACTATACATAGGATGTATATTGTAGTAGATGCTTGGACGTATATAGGGAGGACTTTCTTGCTCGACATGATAGTATGCCATCTGGTTGCTCTTTAACTTAACGTGTACACTGATTGTCTCTCTGTTACATGTTGGTAAAGCCCTTAGGATGTGTGCTTGACTACCTGGACTATGATGCGGATCATACTAGTGGGGACATGGTAATCCATAAGTACATTCTTCAAGGTCCCTAGTCGTGGGTGTATCGAGACGGGGCATCGATATACCAGAGTAGACTAGCGTATACCTTCTCGACCCATACAGATGGGCGATGGATGATCCCATATCCATTGGTATTTGACATCAGAGATGATATACGGGTGCTCAGTAAAGACTGGGCATACTGGACGGACTCGCCGAGAACTCCCAGATGGTATTATACCTTACGTCAGATGGCAGTTCTCTGGTGACACAGGTACAGAGTAGTCTGTTGACCCGAGATCGTCATAGAGTCTTGTGTGATTCCCACTGTGCTTTGATTTCCACCTTACCACGTCCAAGAGGGCGTGCAAAACGGTGGTTTTTGGGTACAATCCCGAATCATATGGAGGCAATGAGCGATAGGAGGGGATTCGTCTCTCCCGGTATAGGGAGTTGATGTTGCGCTGTGTTCGATTGGTTATAACCGGAAATCCCTGGCCAGGGTTGCTGAGATTTACTGGTAAGTGTTACCTATAGTTTCTCGAACTGTTATAGACCTCATATCGACACGACTTATCGAGCTATTGGGGTCTGACGTTTACCACCCTTAGGCGAGATATGCGACATATCAGACGAACAAACCGGACTGTACGGTAAGTGTTACTGGTTGGATTCACAGGAGTGTGAGCGGGCTTGCTCGTCGATCTTCTGATCGCTCAATACCCGGGTGGCCGTTACGTTTAGCAGACCGCTTGCGGCTTGTGGGTGTTTGATATGATCATCACCTGCTGCCGGCGTATTGACGAGTCTTTAGAGTCCTACGCAGAGGTTTCCTGGCTCAAGCGAAACGAAATAGGAGCGCATATGAGATTTGTGCGGGACCGAGAATAATGCGTGTATGTGATACCGTATTCTATTCTCACGATGAATGTATCGATTGGTTGTATGCGATATAACCTAGTTATCGAATCAAGGATTGATTCGATAAGCCGATACATTGGATATTAGTCGGTTATATGCGATATGACCGGATCGTTAAATCAAGTATTGATTCAATGATTTAATGCATAATTATATATTTGATATATTACTTTGCATTAACTAGTATTGGTTCACTTTAAATGGATTTTCTCACTTGACATGCACAAGCTGTATATGTGATATATTTTTGTGCACTTGTTTGTATCATGTTTGATGATACATGCAAACTTGGGTTTGTGTAAAGACTTAAACCATGTTTAGTGAATGGTTAGGGTTTCATTTCACTTATTTATTTATCTATTCATTTTGGTTAAAATATAAAAGAAAACAAAATGGTTGCTTTCATACATGAAGCTTCTTGATGCTTCATGCATCTTTGACTAAAGTGACCATTCTTTTCTTCTTCTCCTAACCCTAACCATTCAACTAAACTCTAGTTAATTCTCTACACTAAACCATGGTTGCAAATATGATAAGCATCATCTTATTTTCTATTTTATATAATACTTATCATCTTCTTCTTCTTCTTCTTCTTCTTCTTCTTCAAGATGAATAAAAAAGCTTGCTATCAACAATGGCAACTTGAGAAAAAGAGTGAGAAATCCAATTCTAAAGTGAACCCACTTCCTATTTCTTCATCCTCTACCACTTGCCAAGTAGTATAGGGTGTTTTCTTCACAAGTTTCATGACTTGGTGAAGTTGGAGCTTGATCTTGTGTTGCCTCGACGTAGATCATCTTCGGCATCGAAATCGACGACCTAGCCCGCCCATTTCTCCGATGAAGACGACGCTAGGGTCCGGGATCCGGTGATCGCAACGAGGGTACACCGTCACGGAGCTATAGAGGTGGAGGAGCGGATCTACAAAGGTTGTATTTCCGTTTACCCTTTAGTTAAGTTGTTAACTAGCTTCTAGTTTTGCTTAAACTCTAGTTAACGATCTGTATTAGAGTTCTTCGGCACTTGTAAAATTTGAAATTGGCATGGTTGATGCCTTGTGAGACCTCCTTAGAGTGCCTAGGAACCCTACAGTCAATACGCCAGCAGTAGGTAATGGTCACATCAGTCACCCATAAGCCGTCAGCGGTACTAGCTGGACGTAACGGTTACCCAGGTATTGAGCGAATCGAAGATCAACAAGCAAGCTTGTCCAAACTTCCATGAAGCCTATAGGTAACACTTACCGTACAGTCCGGTCTCTTCGTCTAATATGTCGCATATTGAGTCTGGGGGTGGAATCGTCAGACCCCAATAACTTGATAAGTCATGCCGATGTGTGGCCTATAACGTATGAGAAACTACTGATAACACTTACCAGTAAATCTCATCAACAGCCCTGTCCATGGACTTCCTCTTATAGCCAATCGAGCATAGCGTAACATCAATTCCCTATACTGTGAGAGATGAAACCCCTCCTATCGCTCATTTCCTCCATGTGACTCGGGTCTGTACCCAAAATCCACCAATTTGCATGACTTATTTGAGCCGTGGTAGGGAGGAAATCAAAGCACAGTGGGAACCACACAAAACTCTATGACGATCTTGGGTCTACAGACTAACCTGTACCTGTATTACCAGAGAACTGCTATCTGACTATAGCTATAATATCATCTAGGTGTTCTCGGCGAGTCATGTTCGATGTACCCATTCTCTAATGAGTACCTGTGTACAATCTTTGATTTCAAACACCAATGGATATGGGATCAACCATCGCCCCATACAGGGTCAAGAAACGTACACACTAGTCTACTCTGACATACTATCATGTCGAGCAAGAAAGTCCTCAATATATATGTCCAAGCATCCACTATATCATACAATAATGGCCTATAGTGCATACATATCACTAACATAACCAAGTTGGTGAACAAGTTGATGATTCAGATGATTCCCCGGCCACTACTTCTACTGCTACTTCGTATGATCCAACATCTTCTTCCGAGCCTATTCTCCATTTTCCACTAGTCTCGAACCCTCAACCCGTTTCCTTGAAGGAATTACCATCTACGACCATCCCAAATCCAATTTTAGGATCCATTCCACCACCACAAACTTCTCCTCAAATGTTGGACCTAACCCTTATTGATAAAGCTGCTTTTCCAAACAAGTTGAGGGCCGACAGACCAAGTCCACACATGGAGAAAATTGTGGAAATTTTTAAGCAAGTTAACATAAATATTCCTCTCTTAGATGCTATGCAATAAGTTCCATCCTAGGCGAAAATTCTAAAGAACTTGTGCATTAGGAAAAGGAAAATTCAAATGCCCAAGGAGGTTTTCTTTGCGAGCAATACGAGCAATTCTTTTACCCAACATGTGCCCAAGAAACGTAAGGACCCTGGTTGTCCTACAATATCTATAGCTATTGGGGGTAAAAACATCAATCGCGCTCTACTCGATTTAGGTGCTAGTGTTAACTTGCTCCCGTATTCTGTTTATGAGAAATTAGGCGTAGGAAAGTTGAAATCTGCGCACTGCACTCTCTAGATGGCCGATCGATCTATCACCTAACCTTAGGGTGAGCTAGAGGACATGTTAATCAAAGTCGGGGAATTTATATTCCCTGTAGACTTTATAATTTTAGATACACAGCCTGTGGTAAACCTACGGAACCAAATTCCAGTGATTCTAGGTCGACCTTTTCTAGTAACTTCCAACGCAATAATCAATTGTCGTAACGGTTCCATGAACCTGTCCTTTGGAAAGATGAAAATTGAGCATAACATTTACAGGTTAGGAAGTTAACCCTCCGAACCTTATGCTCATATAATATATGTATGTTGTGTCGACAAGATAGCTACCGACACTTACGAATTTGAGAAGCTTCACGATACTGATCTCGACGCCACCTGTGCGTTATTGTTTGATCCGGCAATTTATTATACACGTGAGGACCCTTCTGTCGACATGTCCACACCTAAGTCTGAATCCTTTGACATATCGAATGATTTAGTCGAGCTATCCGAGTATCATACCTTTCTTTCCGATGAGATTATCATTCGGAATATCGATGGAAGTTTTGAAGACATTTTTGCCGAAGAACTCATATTCCTAAAAGACATGAATGTTATGATGAATCAACCTCCACCCGAAGAAGTTGAACCGCCACCCCTTCTTCTTATCAAGTACGAGAATGTGAACATTCCACCTATTCCTTATCTTTCATATTCTCGTTTTCATCCGCCGTCACTGTTTCGTCTCTATTAACCGAGACGTAAACCCGTTCAATTACACCTCTTATCTCCTCCCCACTTCTTCACATCTATCTGTAACATGATCTTCTACCAACCATGGTGTCATATTGATAAAATATTCAAATGGTTGGTGTTGACTTTTGGTTTTTGTAAAGGTTTATATAGACCAATAATATTCCCCCCTCTTATGTTAAATTTCAATGCTTAAAAATATTGTTTTACTTATGTTTGTGGGGGAGAAGAAAAATATTTTGAAAATAGCTCTTGAAAGAATAGAATTTTTTTGCACGATTGTGAGCCAAAAATAAGTTTGGTGGAGAATTTCGCTGTCATTGACTTTTTTTTCCTCTTTTACTAATCATTGAGAACTTTTCCTCTCAAGTCTACAGGTTTTGAGCTTAAAAAATGACATCAGTGAGGACACTGCTGCAAATAGGTTTGGGGGGAGGTTTGTGCTTATTCACGTATCATTTTGCAGTATACTAAATAAAAGCACTAATTTTTTTTTGAAAATAAAAGTTAGAAAGTGAAAAATACATATAAAACACAAGAAGAGATTTAAGAAAAGCAAGAAAATTAGATATTTTAAAACGAAGCTATTAATAGGTAGTCATGAGCTGTTGTCCTAAGAGTTAGTAAGATGAAGGGAATCACTAATCTGCGGATAGAAATAAGTCTGAAAAATATTCTCTATTCTTGAGTCCAAACTTCTGAACGTTGATACCCTACTATACGCACTTGCACACACCTTGAAACTTAGGATAGTAGAGGATACTTTGAAATGCTCTTGTCTAAAAGCTTTAGTATGAAGGAAAAAAATATATAAAAACAAAATATAAATGACACAGAAAATATAAATTGTGAAGAAAAATTAACATTGTTTTTTTAATTACTTAAGGTAGTAATAAAAAAAATATCGAGGGTGCCTTATCACCTAGTGCCTTAGACCAACTGGTCTAGGAGCCACTGCTAAGCCTTAGTTGTTGCAAGACTAGGATATTGCTAATTACATCTTAATGAATGAGCACATTTGGTAATCGGTCGGTTAGTAACTTAAGAAGTATTAACGGTCGCATGAAGAATGTGTGAGCAATTCCATATAAAACATTCACCGACTAAAATGTACTAAGGAAGATAGACAAGGGTATGATAGCTTTAATTGAATTCTCTAAGTGTAGAGATGTCTTTTACACACACGTAGGGATATATGATCGGTATTTAGAAGAGAGATAGGGAGGAAGACTAAAGACGATGTTTTACTAAGGGATGATGTGATTTCTGACATCTTTTCAAGACTATTAAGATAGGGCTTATGAAAACTAAAAAGCTAGTGTTGTTTGAAATTCTTATTTTCAAGTTCATTCTTTTATATGTTCCTTATATTTGTATGTAACTTTCATCTTCTTTCTTTTATTATGGGATTTTGTGGGTGTAATCCGCTGAAAACCCTCAGGAGACAACACTCCTCCTACTAGGGACAGCTAAAGGTTTAAAGGCTTCTTGCACGTGCTCAGTGCAATCGTGTTGCCTACGAAAGTGTGCTAGTTAGGTTTTCCTTTTTCTCTTTGATAACTATTTTGCTCGGGACGATCAAAAATAAGTTTGGGGGTATTTTATTAGTCTAAAATATTGCACATTTAAATGAACATTTTCCCTACTATTGTTAAGTGCTAAAAGGCATTTATTGTAAATAGAGAACATATATAGGTTTATTTGTAAAAAGATTATTATCATATGTTTTTACATTTATAATTAATATAATTAGGGTAAATATATGCATATAACATTTAAATGAAATATTAGTAATTAAAATATGCATATCATATCAAATATTCCTAACCAATATTCTTAAGATATTATATCATATAAATGGTTAGAATAATATCTCAAAAATACCAAATACTACTCACACTTTGATTTGAGTTATTGTGCAGGTATTAGCTCAGGTCTAAAATCCAAGTAAGAGAGCCAAGTCAAATAGGGATATCGGAACTGAATCTGCCAAATTTTAGAAGCAAATTGAGGAATCTAGCAACGGCAGAGACTCAGAGCAATATTTTCAAAATCTATACATCAAAATGATCTCCAAATATCGACACAAAAAGCCAGAAGAAATCTCAAAACCTAGTTCCACTATGATGCGGCTGAACCGTGGCTAAACGTGGCTAGAAGCGGCGGTTCCGCGGCTCTTTGTTAGCCATTAGATGTGGGATGTTGGTGATATGATCTTAACTACATATACTCACATATGGAATCTAGGGTTTATGGTTTCAAGGACTATATAAAGGGCCGAGAGCTATGCATTCAAAATCATCCAAGTGATCACATAATCATCTATTCATCTACCTCCATAAAGAGAGAGATCTAGAAAAAACTAGGGTTCTTGTAATCTACTTTCTAAGGAGAAAAGTTGTATGGAATAGTTGATTAATAAAGGTAGTTTTTAATTTAATTCTTTTCGCATTTACTTTACGTATTACTTTTTACGCATTACTTTTCTGCATCTTAAATACGATTTCATTATTCTTCAACATTTTTTCTAAATCACCATCAACCATGAGCGAGTTATTCCTGTTAGTTATATGTATGCCCTAGAAGCCATTACTGTACATGTGATGTATATTGTAGTGGATGCTTGGACATATATAGGGATGACTTTCTTGCTCGACATGATAGTATGCAATCTGGTTGCACTTTATCTTAACCTGTACACTTATTGTCTCTCTATTACATGTTGATAAAGCCCTTACGATGAGTACTTGACTACCAGGATTATGATGCAGATCATACTAGTGGGGACGGGGTAGTCATCAAGTACATCCTTCAAATGTTCCTAGTCGTGGGAGTATCGAGACAGGACATCGATACTCAAGAGTAGACTAGCGTATGCGCTTCTCGACCGATGTGATGGACGATGGATGATCCTATATCCATTGGTGTTTGACATCAGAGAAGGTATACGGGTGCTCAGTGGAGACTGGGTACACTGAACGGACTCGCCGAGAACTCCTAGATGGTATTATACCTATCGTCAGATAGCAGTTCTCTGGTGACACTGGTACAGGTTAGTCTGTCGACCCTAGATCGTCATAGAGTCTTGTGTGATTCCCACTGTGCTTTGATTTCCACCATACCACGGTCAAGAGATCATGCAAAAAGGTGGTTTTTTGGTACAATCCCGAGTCACATGGAGGCAATGAGCGATAGGAGGGGATTCGTCTCTCCTGGTATTGGGAGTTGATGTTGCGCTATGCTCGATTGGCCATAACAGGAAATCCATGGCCAGGGTTGCTGAGATCTACTAGTAAGTGTTATCAGTAGTTTCTTGAACCGTTATGGACCTTGCATCTGCATGACTTGTCAGGTTATTGGGGTCTGACGTTTTACCACCCCCAGGCTGAGATATGCGACATATCAGACGAAGAGACTGGACTGTACGGTAGTGTTACTGATTGGATTCGTAGGAGTATGAGCAGGCTTGCTTATTGATCTTCTGATCGCTCAATACCCGGGTGGCCGTTACGTTTAGCAGACCGCTTGCGGCTTGTGGGTGTTTGATATGATCATCACCTATTGCCGGCATATTGACGAGTCATTAGAGTCCTACACAGAGGTTTCCTGGTTCATGCGAAACGAAGTAGGAGCACATATGTGATATGTGCGGGACCGAGATTAATGCGCATATGTGATACCGTATTCTATTCTCGCGATATGTGATATCGGTCGGTTATATGAGATATAGCCGAGTTATCGGATCAAGTGTTGATTCGATAAGTTGATTCATATAATATTAGTCGGTTGTATGTGATATAGCCGGATTATTACATTAAGTGTTGATTTGATAATTTAATGTATAATTATATATTTGATATATTTACATACATTAACTAATATTAGCTCACTAAGTATTCTTTTTCTCATTAATGTGCATATAGTATATATGCGATATATATTTGTTAGTGTATATGCCCTAGAGGCCATTACTGTATCATACTAGTTTGTATATTACTTGATGGAAGCCTGGGATATTCACAGTTGTATATACAATCTTGCTCGAAATGGTAGTATGCTACTTGGTTTGTCTCTGCTTTAATATGTGCATGTGTTTCTTTTAGCATATCGCTGATATACATATTAGTAGAGCCCTTAGGATATTTCCTTGATTACCAGCGTTGTGATGGCGCTCACACTCGTGGGAGCTGGGTGATCTATAAGCACATCCTTATACAGGTCCCTAGTCATTGGACTATCGAGACAGGGCATCGATACTCCGGAGTAGACTAGCGTATGCGCTTCTCATCCCAGCGTGGGAGACGGTCTGTCCCACAGCCGTCAGTACGTCGTACTTGAGATAGTATGCGGGTGCTCGTTAGGTTACGAGTACACTGGACAGGACTCGTCGGGAACTGTTGGTTGGTATTATACCTATCGTCAGTTATCAGTTCCCAGGTGATATGAGTACAGCTTAGTCCGCTGACTTGACACTGTCACTTCGCTTCGAGTGTGTTCCCACTGCACTTTGATTGCTACCCTACCACGGCTCAAAGGAGTCGTGCAAACAGGTAGTTTTTGGGTGCAGTCCCGAAGCACTTGGAGGCAGTGACGGTTAGACAGGATTCGTCTCTCCCGGTATTGGGGGTTGACATCGCGCTGTGTCCAGGAGAGCCATTACACGAGTAGTCCCTGGCCAGGGCAAGCGAGATATACTGGTAGGTTTCCAGTGTTATCTCAGGGTGTTCTGGGCTACACTCCGACACGACTTGTACCGCTATTAGGGGACTGATGTTCACCGCCCCCCTAGGCCCGCCATGCGATGTATCAGACGAACAGACCGGACTGTACGGAGACTGTCACATACAGGCTCAGTAGGAGTTCAGATAGTGTTCACCTCGTCAGTCTTCTTATCGACATCTACCTGGGGACCGTTACGTACAGCTAGTGCCGCTTGCGGTCTGTGGTTAAACCCACTGCCAGCGTAGTGTCGAGTCTTTAGAGTCCCACACAGAGAGCTATTCGCCTTTAGGCAAAATGAGTAGAGGTCGCATAGTTTTGCGACAGGGTTCGTTCACATCCGTGCACTTGTGCACGTTTGCTGTCCGGACAGCTTATACTAGCGGGCTTTGGTTTAAGCCGGATCCTAGTATATGATTTGGGATTGGTTTTATCTCTTTGTATTCGTGTTCCTCGGATCACGAATACGGGTGCGTATGCACAGTTGCTTGAGACAGAGAGAGAGGACTTTGATTAGGGTTAATGACTATTGTCATTTTATTAACCCTAATGCTTATGTGTGTATTATTGTTAATTGATATCAGTTTAAATAATTGTGCAAGGTTATGGTTGTTGACCATTTGACCTCCTTGACTTGTTGACCTAGGTTGACACTTTGACCATCATCATTTCATTTGGAATATGCTCTTTGATCCTTGCAAATTGCATTAAAAATGAAATGATAATGGTCATGTCTTGATTAACCATGACAATTATCTAGCTAATTATCTAATTACAATAATTCACACATATATGAGAGAATGCTTCATATTTTCTCTAATTCTATTATTCACTTTCTCTCTCTTGTTCTTCCTTTCCTTCAAGCTCTCCCCTCTCATGTGTTGAGAAACACTTGAGCTTGAGAAAAACCCTTTCTTGATAATTTCTACTCTCATCTAAGGTTCAAGGATTGGCACTTCTTGCACCCTAGTTACTTCTAGCTTGGAGTTGAAGCCAAAGGTCGAGGCTTTCGGGTGGATCTTTCTTCGACGTGAGAAGACGACTAAGGTGACCTCCTTCCACCACTCCAAGGAGCAAGGAGAGAAGGACATAAAGCCCAAGGTATAACCTTTCTAGCACTTAGCTAGTTTCTAGTTAGCTTTAGCTTGTTTTTGTTTAGCAAAGATCCTTCTTTGTCTAGTCCATGTTGCCTAAGTTGATAAAAATTTGATTTTTATTCCGTTTTCCGCCTCCCCGCAAGTACCGGGGTGGGCAACGTGGACTTACAGTGGTATCAGAGACTAACTAAACATAAACTAGCTAGGTAGTAGAGTGTATCGAAGTTCGAATCGGAAAAATCGAAAAACCGAGTTTTCAAAACCCTAAGTTTCTTTTAATTATTTTTCTGTTCAAAACAAAATAAATTATACTCCAAAAATCATCTCAGGGTTTTGTGAAGAAAGCCACTAAAAACGATCCAGTGATTCGACCAAAGAGCCGCGGTTCCGCGGCAATAGCAAGCTATTGCCGCGCAACCGCGGCCGTCTTGGCTCTTCACTGGGTCGAGTTTGGTGCAGTGTATTTCTGGCTTGGTTTTAGGATTTTTAAAATGGTTTATATGTGCCCAGGTTTTCCAGAATAGAAATTTGTTTTTGGGGGCCTAAAAATCTGTATTTTTTCCGAACTTCAATACACTTTGACTAAAAGGTTATATCTGTGATGTTTATATGTATTGAACGTCGGCTAATCGCTATATGTCGATTAGTCGGGGTTATACATATCTGTGATCTGTGATTGATGATGGTATGTGTATATGAATGGGTTGGAATAGCCGGGGTGGATGTGAGATGAGTGTTGCTCTTTCTTTCATTCATTGTAATATGTAAATTGATGTAATAATATTATTTGTATGGCCGCACAACCGGGTCGGGGTTGTAGCCGTCATTGTATAATTCTTTTTACTGTTTTTGCTCCTAGGATAGACCTATGGAGGGGGTGCACAAACTACCGGGTATCTCGAAGTGCCGAGTGGCCTACTCACGGTGGTGAGGGAGGTTGCTTCGCTTCGGGTACATGGCGGGTACTTTGCCGCACCCGTAGGGGTCTTGGGTGGGGTATTGGCTATTCACCGCGACCGTGTAATCCGCTTTTCTTTGCAGGCTCGAACGGATTGAGGATTCCTAGTATATCCAATGTATTCATCTGTGATCTGTAATGTCTATCATTGCTATATATTTATATATGATAACTATTTAGGCGTTGCTTATGTTTTACAGCCGCGCTAGCCCAGCCCCCGCTCTGTCGTTAGTTAAGTAACCTAACGGGTGATGACGGGGCCCCGTGGCGAATGCGAATGGCATAAGCGTACGTCATATTTTGGTTGTTTTCTGCAATGGTAGGATTAAATGATGGGACGCATTAAAAGAACTAATGCAAGAAAATAAACCAAGTAAAAGTCAATTGGAACACTTTGAAAACCACTCGGTTCTTTTCAAAACTAAACTTTTAAACGCGGAGCTTGAACCACTCCTTTTAAAAGCTATCTCGTTCCATCGATTATATCAAGTTCACTACGTTCACGGTTTCGCCAAAACCATTCGTAGCCCTCCGTCATTCCACATGAAAGGTCAAAAAGTATTCAAGCTATGTATTTTGGCCAAAGTCAAGGCATAGTGATTGGTAGCTATTGGGTATTCATGTGCAGCGTAGATAGATGCGTTGGTTTGGGACAGTCGTGCTGCCATTTTGGCCAAAGTCAAGGGTAGGTACGGGTGGGTCCAAATTAACCAGGAGAATGACGGGTAGAACTTGACATGTGACTTATGATATTTTGGCCAAAGTCAAGGTCATAAGAGCATGGGGCAGAAATCCATATCGGGAGTTTCATAAGTACTGAAACTTGCTAGCACAGCATACCATTTGGAGTGTGATAATTCTGGTAGGATTCCTTCGGTTTTATCACGTGATGATATTTGGATCCCGATCCTACTGTGAGTATATGCTACTCCTCGGGAAAACTCTCACTTAACGATCAATGCTATAAACTTAGTAGGTGTCTAGAAAGGTGTTAGCGGGGCTACGCCCACAGGGAAAAGAGGTTACTTAATTAAGGAACTTCGCGAAAGCGTTGGAAAACCTCCCTCGAAGTACCGACACTGGCCTGGCTGAACGGTTAAGCAAGTATTGTACGGTGAGATTGATCCTGACTAATCCTTTCTTTACGGTTTGAGAAGGGATTCGAGAGACAGTGGGAGCTATCCAGTTTAGACAAACTAAAAACCACTCTAAACTTGCAAGAGCATCATGCTAAAGTGTTTCTTTTCTCTCTCCTAATTGCAGCGACCATTCAACATGACCGGACTTAAGTTATTACTAGATAAAAACATATTGACAGGGCCAAACTACAAAGATTGGCTCAGGAATGTCAAGATGGCAATCACTTACGACAAGTTGGGGTATGTCCTTACCACCAAAGCTCCCCCTGTCCCAGGTCCCAAAACCAGTGTCGTAGATAAGGAAATCTACAAGACCTGGGAAATAGATTGCGCGAAGACCAGATGCCTCGTACTAGCCTCGATGGACAACGAACATCAGAGGAGGCACGAGAATATGGACCTAGAGTCCATATTTCTTCATACAAAAGAACTGTATGGAGAGCAGTCTCGTATCGCAAGATACGAAGTGTCGAAGAAGTTGTTTTCGGCAAGGTTGGCCATCGGATCATCGGTAGCGGAACACGTGCTTAAGATGATTGGCTACATAGAGGAGCTCGCGGACCTTGGGACCACGTTGGAGAATGAACTCTATACTGATTTGATTCTCCAGTCCCTTCCTTCCACTTACGCCCAGTTTATCCTTAACTTCAACATGCAAGGAAAGGAGGTTGAACTTTCCGAACTTCTAAACATGTTGAGGAGTGCTGAGGGCACCCTACAGAAGGGTAGGGAGACATCCACTTTTTTTGTAGGAGGATCTTCCTCTTCTAGATCCAGGACGAAAGCCAAGGGTAAGAAGAAGAAAGCCCCCGCCAAACCCAGAGGCGGTATCGGTAAAGTGGATACGAAGGGAAAAGGAAAAGCAACAAAGATAGCAGGAAAGCTGGTGGGGAAGGAAGAATGCTTCTATTGTCACAAAAGTGGTCACTGGAAACAGGATTGCAAGGCTTGGAAGGCCAGAACACAGGATTTGAAGCGAGTTGCAGCTTCAGCTTCAGGTGTGTATGTTATTGAAAACTGTCTATCAATAAACTCTACATCCTGGGTATTGGAGACCGGATCAGGATCTCATATCTGTAATTCTTTGCAGGCGTTGAGAAAGCGTAGAGTTTTGAAGGCAGGTGACATGACCCTCAGAGTTGCAAACGGTGCTAGCATGGATGCTGAGGCCGTGGGGGACTATCACCTGGGATTGTCGGATGGACACTTTTTGGTTTTACGTAGTTGTTATTATGTACCAAATGCAACCTGTAATATCATTTCTGTATCTTTATGATCTAAAGAAGGTTATGAATTTGCATTTGTAAGTAATGTAGTGAACATTCACCTTAATCAAGTTTTGATTGGGTCAGGTACATTGAACAATGGTATATACGTATTAAACCAGCCACAGATTTTCAATGTCCAGAATACACACAAAAGAAAGTCTCCAGAAATCAATAAAACTTTCTTATGGCATTGTAGACTGGGTCACATCAATGAGAGAAGGTTGACTAAGTTACATACAGAAGGATATTTGGATCCGTTCAAATATCAATCGTATGCAACTTGTCAATCCTGTCTCAAGGGAAAGATGACAAAGACTCCGTTCACTGGACACGGAGTAAGAGCGAGCGAGCTCTTGGGACTCATACACAGCGACGTGTGCGGTCCAATGTCTACACATGCACGAAGTGGTTATTCTTACTTCATTACTTTTACGGATGACTTTTCAAGGTACGGTTATGTCTTCTTAATGAAACATAAATCCGAGGCTTTTGAAAAATTCCAGGAATATAAGAATGAAGTAGAAAAACAAACAGGCAAAAGTATCAAGGCACTGAGATCTGATCGAGGTGGTGAATACTTGAGTGCCGAGTTCCTGGGTTACTTAAAAGAGAATGGAATTCTCTCTCAGCTTACTCCTCCATACACTCCGCAACATAACGGTGTATCGGAGAGATGGAACCGAACCCTATTGGATATGGTACGGTCCATGATGAGTAATGCTGAGTTGCCGCGATCGTTCTGGGGATATGCGCTAGAATCAGCTGCATACCTTTTGAACCGAGTTCCAACTAAGACTGTGCCTACTACACCATATCAGATGTGGTGTGGGAAGAGACCCAATCTTAATCATATTAAGACATGGGGATGTCCAGCTTTTGTAAAA
The DNA here is from genome assembly GCA_030015575.1 of Agapanthus africanus. Taxonomy (NCBI): domain Eukaryota; kingdom Viridiplantae; phylum Streptophyta; class Magnoliopsida; order Asparagales; family Amaryllidaceae; genus Agapanthus; species Agapanthus africanus. The sequence continues at coordinate 614,224,199 of JASDDO010000019.1, forward strand.
AAGCAGCATGCGGACAAGCTCGAGGCACGCTCAGTACAGTGCAAGTTTGTGGGATATCCAAAGAACTCCAAGGGATATTTCTTCTATTGCGAAGAGGAACAAAAGGTGTTTGTTTCTTGCCATTCCCACTTTCTAGAACACCAGTTCATAGAAAAAGAATTAAGTGGGAGCGCAATAGAACTGGAAGAAATTCCAGAACCACGAGCTATTACTGAAAGCTTAGTAGAACCAGAGGGTTCGAAAGATCGGGACATTCCCACGCCACTCCGCAGGAGTAGTGTTAGTTATATGTATGCCCTAGAGGCCATTACTGTACATAGGATGTATATTGTAGTGGATGCTGGGACATATATAGGGAAGACTTTCTTGCTCGACATGATAGTATGCTATCTGGTTGATCTTTACCTTAACGTGTATACTGTTTGTATCTCTGTTACATGTTGGTAAAGCTCTTAGGATCTGTACTTGACTACCTGGACTATGATGCGGATCATACTAGTGGGGACATGGTAGTCCATAAGTACATCCTTCAAAGTCCCTAGTCGTGGGTGTATCGAGACGGGGCATCGATATACCAGAGTAGACTAGCGCATACCTTCTCGACCCATACAGATGGGCGATGGATGATCCCATATCCATCGGTGTTTGACATCAGAGGAGATATACGGGTGCTCAGTAGAGACTGGGTACACTGGACGGACTCGCCGAGAACTCCCAGATGGTATTATACCTCACGTCAGATGGCAGTTCTCTGGTGACACTGGTACAGAGTAGTCTGTTGACCCGAGATCGTCATAGAGTCTTGTGTGGTTCCCACTGTGCTTTGATTTCCATCTTACCACGTCCAAGAGGGCGTGCAAAACGGTGGTTTTTGGGTACAGTCCCGAGTCACATGGAGGCAATGAGCGATAGGAGGGGATTCGTCTCTCCCGGTATATGGGGGTTGATGTTGCGCTGTGTTCGATTGGCTATAACAGGAAATCCCTGGCCAGGGTTGCTGAGATTTACTGGTAAGTGTTACCAGTAGTTTCTCGAACAGTTATAGACCTCATATCGACACGACTTATTGAGCTATTGGGGTCTGACGTATACCACCCCTAGGCGAGATATGCGACAGATCAGACGATCAGACCGGACTGTACAGTAGTGTTACTGGTCGGATTCACTGGAGTGTGAGCAGGCTTGCTCGTCGATCTTCAGATCGCTCAATACCCGGGTGGCCGTTACGTTTAGCAGACCGCTTGCGGCTTGTGGGTGTTTGATATGATCATCATCCGCTGCCGGCGTATTGACGAGTCTTTAGAGTCCTACACAGAGGTTTCCTGGCTCAAGCGAAACGAAATAGGAGCGCATATGAGATATGTGCGGGACCGAGAATAATGCGTGTATGTGATACCGTATTCTATTCTCGCGATAAATATATCGAATGGTTGTATGTGATATAACCTAGTTATCGATTCAAGCGTTGATTCGATAAGCCGATATATTGTATATTAGTCGGTTGTGTGCGACATAACCGGGTCATTGAATCAAGTGTTGATTTAATGATTTAATGCATATTTATATATTTGATATATTACTTTGCATCAACTAGTATCGGTTTACTTAAGATGGATTTTCTCACTCGGGTGTGCGCATTGTATATGCGATATACTTTTGTGCACTTGATTGTATCATGTTTGATGATGCATGTCATGCTAGGGTTCAAGTGTAAAGATTAAACCTTGGTTAATGAAATGGTTAGGGTTTATTATTTATTATTCATTTATCTTATTTAATTATGCCTTTTATTTTTGATAAATGAATAAAAGAAATGAGAAAAGAATGGTGGCTAAATTTGTTCTTTAGTTGAAGCTTCATGAAGCTTTGTTCAAGTCAACCATCCTTATCTCATCCTTAACCCTAACCATTCCCACTAACCATGATTCATTCTCTACACTTAACTCTAGTTAGAATTATGATAAGAATTCATTTTCTTTTCATTTTCTTTTAACTTATCATAATATCTTTCTTCTTCTTCTTCATTCTTCAAGTGAAGAAAAGCAAGGTCCATCAATGGTGATTGTTGGAAATGAGTGAGAAATCCAATTCTAAAGTCTACCCACTTCCTATTTCTTCATCCTCTACCTCTTGCCAAGTAGTAGAGTGTGTTTCCTTCACAACTTTTCACGGTTTGGTGAAGGTGGAGCTTGATTCATCGATGCTTCGACGTAGATCATCTTCGGCACGGACATCGACGACCTAGCTTGCCCATTCTCCGACGAAGCCGATCCTAGAGCCCGGATTTGATTTGGACAGCGGAGAGGACCTCGTTGCGGAGCTATGGAGGTGGAGCACCGGATCTACAAAGGTTGTATTTCCGTATTTTTAGTTAACTGTTAACTAGTTCTATGTTCGCCTAGAAATCTAGTTATCGATCCGTAGTTTAGGGTTTGTAGGCACCATAGTTAAGATTTGAAATTGCCATGGTTGATGGCTTGGGAGACCTCACTTGTGTGCCTAGGAACCCTGCAGTGGTATCAGAGCCTAGCTAGAGCCTTAGGCGAAGTCCAGACGGAAATTGAAGTCCGAACGACACAAAACCGAAACCCAAAACATGCTCTCTGTACAATTTTTAAAATCTGGGATTTTTCAACATTAAAAATGTTCAGTAAACTCAGCAGGCAATTATAAGAAAGACTGTAAAATTCGGCTGCCCAATTCCAACAGTGTGCCGCGCTTCCGCGGCACGAGCCTGGCTCGTGCGGCGCAAGCGCGGCCATTTTGTCGTTTCTGGCATCCTACTTTCTACAGTAATTCTTATTGTGCTGTGTTGGTGTTTCTGGGAATTTTTAATATTTTTTCCAGAGTTGAATTTTTCTGAGTTGTTTTGGAGCTTCGGTGTTTCGATCGGGGTATCAAATTTTGTCTGTGTGGCTTTCCGGATAAATTTTAGAATATGTTAAAAAGTTCGACCGGATATAAATACCCAATCTTTCCCCTGTCGGGAAATTTCCAAGTGTTGGATTTTCCCGTAGTTTAACAACGTTCTAAGTAGTGCAAGTAACGCGATGGTCCCTCTAGAAGACACAAACCTTAACTCGATTATGTGACCGTCTTGAACTACCCTTTGAACCTTCGGGTTTGGGGCAGTACGGCGTGCCACATGTGAGGCGTTGGCTTGACCCTTCTACGGCTGGATCGTTGGTACTGAGGCATGAACGGAATGTTGTTAGACTTGTTTCATGTGTTGATCTGTATCGGGAAAACTTGGGTGTTCGATTGTTCGATCGAAAAGTTTAACATTTTCTATTTATCTGGAATGGGATACAATAATTGGAATTCACAAAAGTTATGTGATAACTAAATGAATGTTATAAACGTAGCAGTTTAGTCTCACTTGATCGGTTTCCACGGAATTTTGATGTGATCAAAAGTCCGTCGCAATCACGTAGCGTACGCGGATACTCGCCGGGTAAACTTAATAGACAGCCTCACTCCATAGCCCCGACCAAGTGACTGTAGGAGAACCCCGTCGCCGAAAGCATCCGTTCGGGTGCTCCCGGTAACGGTGTTCCGCCTTGGTGCACTTCGTCGACGGTATCGGGGGTGCAGCCGTCTACTGAAGTTTGCGACGAGCATTCGATCAGGATGTCGGGAATCTTGTTGAATTGCCCGACTTGATATTGAAAAGAGTTTTCGATTTTGAGACTAAAATGCGGGATTTATAATTGTTAGGCATGCGATGTCTAAGTAATTCATTTGGTCAGGCATGTGATGTCTGAGGAGGTTGCGGATTCCAACTGTTGTAGTTTTACACTTTATTTTCTGTGACCGTAAGTGTAATATGTGATATCGCCGGTTTCGTTGCTATATGTCAACGACAATTGGGATGCGCATGTTTACTTACGTTGATGACATGTGATGTTATGTGTTGCTGAATATGTTATATTGGATCGTCGTGTTTGAATAGCCGGGGGTTTTTATGTGAGATGAGTGTTTTTCATTTTCATTCATGTAAAAACTTGTATGTAATATTCTTTTATTGGGGCGCTTCTAAGTTGCGGAAGTTGTCACCGTTTGTATATTATTTACTTTTCCGCACTAGGATAGACCCAAGGAGGAGGGCATAAGTAACCGGGTTCTGGAGTCCAGTGGGAGACCAACTCGAGGAGTCGAGTCCGGGTCTCCTAACTCCAGAATTGGTAGGGTCGCTTGCCGCTCTCGTAGGGGTCTAGGGGTGTGGGTTTGGCTATTCATCACGACCGTGGAATCCGTGTTTTATACTGGCTCGTATTGAAAACACGGACGTCCTAGTATATCCAATATTTCATATGTTTCTTCTGCTGCGATATCTGTGATGTGATCATGTGATGTTCTGTGATAGATACAGTATATAGTATATATGATATATTATATAGACGTTACTTATGTTTTACACCCGCGCTAGCCCTGCCCTGCTCTGCCGTTAGTTACCTAACCTAACGGTGCACGAGGGGACATCGAGGCGAATGCGGATGGCATAAGTGTACGTCGTATTTATCTGTGATGTTTAGGTAAATTAAATGATGGGACTTCATTAATGTGATTAATGAAAATAAAAGAAACCTAAGATGTTGTAGAATCGAATTTCAAAATAAAACAGGTAGCTACAGTTCTTGCTTTGCACAGCGGTATATGCGATATATCCTGCACCTTATTCGATGAGGAAAGGACCGAGATCCCTTCACCGGGAGTGACTCCTTTAGTAATAACTGGTCGATGCTACGCCCTCGGTTTGTCTTTTGATTGCTTTTAAGAGTTCTGCTTTGCACAGCGATATATATGATATATCCCGCACCTCATTCGACGAGGAAAGGACCGACGATCCCTTCACCGGGAGTGACTCCTTTAGCAAAACTAGAAAAGCCTCAAAAGCACTCCATTTTAAAATCATTCGATCCTACAACGATATCAAGTTCATTACGCAATAGGTTTTCATAAAAACCTGTCGTAGCCCTCCGTCATTTCAGATAAGTAGTAGTTAGTATTCGTGCTGCGTTTGTTGGCCTTTGTCAAGGCGCAGTGTGCGGTAGCTAACTGGTGCTTATCTGCTTATGCATATGATGCAGATTGAGTTAGGGTAGTCGTGCGACCTTGTTGGCCTTTGTCAAGGGCCATGCGGGTGGGTTTAATTCAATCAGGAAATGACGGGTTGAACTTGACTAGCATCCTATGGTTTGTTGGCCTTTGTCAAGGTCATAGGAGGTTAGGGGCAAAATATTATCGGGAATTTCAAGTGTTGAGATTTGCAATGAGATTGCATACCTTCTATGAGATAGTTGGATCCCGATACCCGCTGCGAGTAAGAGTTACTCCTGGGAGAGTTTTATACATTACAATTAGCCGATCAAGTAGGTGTCTAGAAAGGTGTCAACGGGGTTACGCCTCTGGGAAAACGAGGTTTACATTAATTAGGTTCGTGCGAAAGCACGGGGGACCTCCCTCAAAGTACCGACACTGGCCTGGCTGAAAGATTAGCGAACTTGTAGTGTGTAATTAATCCCGGCTAGTTTTTCCTTTTAGGGTTTGAAGGAAGATTTGATAAAAAGCAGTGGGAGCCATCCTGATTAGATAAAATAATAACCAATCTATTCTTGACAGAGCGCACGCTGAGTGTTTTCTTCTCTCTCTCTCCTGGTAGCGACCATATCACGCCTTAATCAAGATAATAATACGGATTATTGACTGAACCCGCTTGTTATACAAAGCTGGGGAACGTTGGTCCCGCTCCAACTTATAAATGTTATAAGACAGAGCAGGAAATTGGGGATTACCAGAATTCCCGTGCCGCCCAAACGAAGAGAGTGCATGCTGATGCATCATCTTCGGGTGTGTTCGTTATAAAGAACTGTTTCTCTGTATCCTCTACGTCCTGGGTATGTGATACTAGATCAGGATCCCAGATATGTAATCTGTTACATAGGGCTACAGAAAGGTAGAGAACTGAGAACGGGTGATAAGTTTCATGAGGCAGAAAACGGGGCAAGAGTTGCAGCCAAGTCTGTCGGTCACTGTCACCCTGTATTACCGATACATTGATTCTGAACGAATGTTATTAGATACCGAACCTGATATACAAAATCATATCTGTCTCTTTATTAGTAAAGAAACGATAAAATTTTGTATTGTTGGATAATGTTTTGAACATTTCCTATATCAAAAGTTGATCGGTTCAGGCACGTTATCTAAAAGCATTGACGTTCTAAATCAAACTACAGTTCTTAATATATGGAACACACACAAGAGGAAGAGTTCAGAAATGAACGGATTCTTCTTGAGGTATTGTAGACTAGGTCAGATCAATGTGACCCGACTAGCTAGAGTTACATATAGATGCATATTTAAATCAGTTTGAATTTACATCTTGTGAAACTCGCCAGTCATGTCACAAAGATAAGATGACCACAGCTCTGTTTATTGGAAACAGAGAAAGAGTTAGTAAACTCTTGGGATGATACATGTTGATGTATGTAGGTCCCCTGTCTACAAATGCCAGGACTGGTTCTTTATACTTCATTACGTTCTCTGATGATCTCTTTAGATTCAGACATATGTTCCTGTTGAAACACAAGTCCGAACCTTTTGAGATATTCACAGAATATAAGTTAGAAGTAGAGAACCAAAATAAGGGTATAAGTATTATGTCCTTTGATGTGATCAAGGAGGAGAATACTTGAGCACGGAAATCCTGGACTATTCTAAAGGAGAATGAGATTCTCTCTCAGCATTACTCCTCTGAATACACCATAGCACGATGGTATATCGGGGCGGAGCAATCACACCCTATTTTGATATGGTGTGCTCTATGATGAGTAATACTGAGTTACCTTTTTCCTTTTGGGTGTTATGCACTTGAGAAGTTGCATACCTATTGAATAGGGTTCGAATCAAATCAGTTGCCTACCATTTCATATGTGATATGGAAAGAGAAGAGCCCATGTCTTAAGCTAGTTAAGATTTGGGGTTGTCCGGCCTTTGTCTAAAAGCAAAATCCGGACAAGCTCGAGGCAAGGTCTGTTATGTAAAACTGGAAAGGTTCTAGCTATACAAACAACAGTAGATGATTTGGTAGAACCAAAGGATTCAGTAGATTCCAACGAACCTCAGCCTCTCCGCCGATCTAGTAGGGTTCCTCACCCACCTGAGAGATACTTCGGTTTCTCTATGACAGTGGGAGCGAGGATTGCATCATGAGATGATGACCCAACTAGTTTCGAGCTGGCCATCGAGAGTAAGACTCTGTAAGAATGGCTGGATGCTTAGTGATCTGAGATGGAATCCTTATACACCAGCAAAGTATGGACTTTAGCTGCTATATCTGAAGGGTTAAATCCCCATAAGGAGCAAGTATATCTTGAGAAGATTACTTGGTGTAGATGGAAAAGTTGAGACTTTCAAAGCTAGACTTGTTAAAAGTTTGCATCATTGACCAGGTACGGATAATGATGAAACCTTTTCAAGTAGCTATGCTTAAGTCCATCCAGATCCTACTTGTCACGGCTACATACCATGACTACAATATCTGGTGGTTGGGTGTCATGACTGCTTTTCTAAATGATGTTTTAGAAGAGTGTGTCTATAAGTACACAGCCAGAGGGCTTCGTAGACAGTGGGAGCAGCGGAAACGTGTGCAAGATGTTTTATATGATAAAGCAGGCATCGCGGAGTTGGAACATCTGTTTTGATGAAGCGGTCAAAGAATTTGACATCATCAAAATGGTAGATGAACCTTGTATATACAAAAAGGTAGTAGGGAGTATGGTGACGATCCTCGTAGAGTACGTGGATGACATACTCTTGATAAGAAAGGAGTTTCTTATGCTACGCTCGATCAATCTCCGGTTATCACAAAGATTCTCCATATAGGATTAAAGTGATACCTACTAAATCCTGGATTTTGGATCTATGAGATAGATTTAATTGGATGTTAGGATTCTCACTAGTTGTAGTGAGATGGTATCAATCGATCCTAGGGAGAATCACTGGAAGTGTTCCAGGGTGATAATGACGACTTAGTGTCAGTCGCAGGCATTGTCTTTACCCTCAGTAAAGGGACGGTATGTTGGAAGAGTTCCAAGCTAGATACCGTGGCATACTAGACGATAAAGGCAGGATACATCGCTACTTAAGATGCTACCAAAGAGGCTGTTTGGGTGTATATTGGTTCATGAGATGAACTACGTTCCTACCATTGTGAGACAATGGAGTTGTGGCTTATGCCAAGGAACGCCGGTCCCATCAGTGATCCAGACATATTCTAAGGCAGTATCACTTGATCATGGAGATGGTTGATCTCCAGGAAGATCGAGGTTAGGAGAGTAGACTCAGAGGACAACACAGCGGATCCACTCACAAAGGCCTGTTCCCAGAGAGAGACTTTTATGGGATGGTTGAGTATGAGATACTTCAAACCACTGCTACAGATGGCCCTAGTGCAAGTGGGAGATTGTTAGTTATATGTATGCCCTAGAGGCCATTACTGTACATAGGATGTATATTGTAGTGGATGCTGGGACATATATAGGGAAGACTTTCTTGCTCGACATGATAGTATGCTATCTGGTTGATCTTTACCTTAACGTGTATACTGTTTGTCTCTCTGTTACATGTTGGTAAAGCCCTTAGGATCTGTACTTGACTACCTGGACTATGATGCGGATCATACTAGTGGGGACATGGTAGTCCATAAGTACATCCTTCAAAGTCCCTAGTCGTGGGTGTATCGAGACGGGGCATCGATATACCAGAGTAGACTAGCGCATACCTTCTCGACCCATACAGATGGGCGATGGATGATCCCATATCCATCGGTGTTTGACATCAGAGGAGATATACGGGTGCTCAGTAGAGACTGGGTACACTGGACGGACTCGCCGAGAACTCCCAGATGGTATTATACCTCACGTCAGATGGCAGTTCTCTGGTGACACTGGTACAGAGTAGTCTGTTGACTCGAGATCGTCATAGAGTCTTGTGTGGTTCCCACTGTGCTTTGATTTCCATCTTACCACGTCCAAGAGGGCGTGCAAAACGGTGGTTTTTGGGTACAGTCCCGAGTCACATGGAGGCAATGAGCGATAGGAGGGGATTCGTCTCTCCCGGTATATGGGGGTTGATGTTGCGCTGTGTTCGATTGGCTATAACAGGAAATCCCTGGAAAGGGTTGCTGAGATTTACTGGTAAGTGTTACCAGTAGTTTCTCGAACAGTTATAGACCTCATATCGACACGACTTATTGAGCTATTGGGGTCTGACGTATACCACCCCTAGGCGAGATATGCGACAGATCAGACGATCAGACCGGACTGTACAGTAGTGTTACTGGTCGGATTCACTGGAGTGTGAGCAGGCTTGCTCGTCGATCTTCAGATCGCTCAATACCCGGGTGGCCGTTACGTTTAGCAGACCGCTTGCGGCTTGTGGGTGTTTGATATGATCATCATCCGCTGCCGGCGTATTGACGAGTCTTTAGAGTCCTACACAGAGGTTTCCTGGCTCAAGCGAAACGAAATAGGAGCGCATATGAGATATGTGCGGGACCGAGAATAATGCGTGTATGTGATACCGTATTCTATTCTCGCGATAAATATATCGAATGGTTGTATGCGATATAACCTAGTTATCGATTCAAGCGTTGATTCGATAAGCCGATATATTGTATACTAGTCGGTTGTGTGCGACATAACCGGGTCATTGAATCAAGTGTTGATTTAATGATTTAATGCATATTTATATATTTGATATATTACTTTGCATCAACTAGTATCGGTTTACTTAAGATGGATTTTCTCACTCGGGTGTGCGCATTGTATATGCGATATACTTTTGTGCACTTGATTGTATCATGTTTGATGATGCATGTCATGCTAGGGTTCAAGTGTAAAGATTAAACCTTGGTTAATGAAATGGTTAGGGTTTATTATTTATTATTCATTTATCTTATTTAATTATGCCTTTTATTTTTGATAAATGAATAAAAGAAATGAGAAAAGAATGGTGGCTAAATTTGTTCTTTAGTTGAAGTTTCATGAAGCTTTGTTCAAGTCAACCATCCTTATCTCATCCTTAACCCTAACCATTCCCACTAACCATGATTCATTCTCTACACTTAACTCTAGTTAGAATTATGATAAGAATTCATTTTCTTTTCATTTTATTTTAACTTATCATAATATCTTTCTTCTTCTTCTTCATTCTTCAAGTGAAGAAAAGCAAGGTCCATCAATGGTGATTGTTGGAAATGAGTGAGAAATCCAATTCTAAAGTCTACCCACTTCCTATTTCTTCATCCTCTACCTCTTGCCAAGTAGTAGAGTGTGTTTCCTTCACAACTTTTCACGGTTTGGTGAAGGTGGAGCTTGATTCATCGATGCTTCGACGTAGATCATCTTCGGCACGGACATCGACGACCTAGCTTGCCCATTCTCCGACGAAGCCGATCCTAGAGCCCGGATTTGATTTGGACAGCGGAGAGGACCTCGTTGCGGAGCTATGGAGGTGGAGCACCGGATCTACAAAGGTTGTATTTCCGTATTTTTAGTTAACTGTTAACTAGTTCTATGTTCGCCTAGAAATCTAGTTATCGATCCGTAGTTTAGGGTTTGTAGGCACCATAGTTAAGATTTGAAATTGCCATGGTTGATGGCTTGGGAGACCTCACTTGTGTGCCTAGGAACCCTGCAAGTAGTAGGCAGTCTCATCCGCCCGAGAGATACTACGGTTTTCTCATTGACGGGGATAGAGAGGATTGCATCATAGATTTTGATGAGCCTACTAGCTTCCAGCAAGCCATTCAGAGCGTCGACTCGGTAAAATGGCTGGATGCAATGCGGACCAAAATGGAGTCCATGTACACCAACAAAGTATGGACGTTGGACATTGCTCCAGATGGGGTAAAACCCGTAGGATGCAAGTGGATCTTCAAAAGGAAGATTGGTGTAGATGGACAGGTTGAGACCTATAAAGCTAGACTGGTAGCAAAGGGTTTTCGTCAGCGACCTGGTTTGGACTATGACGAAACCTTTTCTCCAGTAGCTATGCTGAAATCCATTCGGATCCTTCTTGCCATTGCTGCCTTCTACGATTATGAGATTTGGCAGATGGACGTAAAGGCAGCTTTTTCTAAATGGACATTTAGAGGAGTGTGTCTATATGGACCAGCCAGAGGGTTTCATTCAGAGTGGGAGCAGCGGAAAGGTGTGCAAGTTGATTAAGTCCATTTATGGACTAAAGCAGGCATCGCGGAGTTGGAACATTGTTTTGATGAGACGGTCAAAGAATTTGGCTTTATCAAAAATCCAGATGAACCATGCATCTATTTAGATTTGTAGCGAGAACTGTAGTATTCCTTGTTTTATACGTGAATGACATTCTCTTAATAGGAAATGATATTCCTATGCTACAATCTGTCAAGGGGTTCTTGTCACACAGGTTCTCCATGAAAGACCTGGGTGATGCCTCATACATTCTGGGTATCCGGATCTACCGTGACAGATCCAAGAGGATATTAGGACTTTCGCAGTCCAGGTACATCGACACCATACTGAAGAGATTCAGTATGGAAGATTCCAAGCGCGGTAATCTACCGGCTTGTCACGGGATCACCCTCTCCAAAGAGATGTCTCCCAAGACTCATTTGGAGAGGGATCGCATGTCTATTATACCCTACGCTTCTGCGGTAGGCTCTATAATGTATGCAATGTTGTGTACCAGACCGGATGTGGCTTATGCACTGAGTGTGGTAAGCAGATATCAGTCAAACCCTGGGGAGAAACATTGGATAGCAGTAAAGAACATTCTTAAGTACCTGAGAAGGACTAAGGAGATGTTCTTGGTGTATGGCGGAAAAGACCTCCAGATTGAGGCCTTTGCTGACTCCAGCTTCCAGAGTGACAAGGATGATTCCAAGTCCATGTCGGGTTTTGTCTTTACCCACAATGGAGGGGCGGTGTGTTGGAAGAGCTCCAAACAGGAAATCGTTGCTGACTCGACTATGGAAGCGGAATACATCACTGCATCTGATGCCACAAAAGAAGCTGTCTGGATGAGGAAGTTCTTGAGGGAACTTCAGGTGGTTCCGTCCATTGTTGACCCAATACCTCTGTATTGCGACAACAACGGGGCTATAGCTTTAGCGAAGGAACCCAGGTCCCATCAGAAATCCAGACACATCTTAAGGCGGTATCACCTGATCAGGGAGATCGTGGATCGCCAGGAGATCGAGGTTCGGATGGTTGCTTCAGAAGATAACACAGCAGATCCATTCACCAAGGCCTTGCCCCAGACTCAATTCGAGCGGCTGATTGAGATGATAGGTCTTCGATACACCAGAACATGGCCTTAGTGCAAGTGGGAGATTGTTAGTGTATATGCCCTAGAGGCCATTACTGTATCATACTAGTTTGTATATTACTTGATGGAAGCTTAGGATATTCACAGTTGTATATACAATCTTGCTCGAAATGGTAGTATGCTACTTGGTTTGTCTCTTCTTTAATATGTGCCTGTGTTTCTTTTAGCATATCGCTGATATACATATTAGTAGAGCCCTTAGGATCTTTGCTTGATTACCAGCGTTGTGATGGCGCTCACACTCGTAGGAGTTGGGTGATCTATAAGCACATCCTTATACAGGTCCCTAGTCGTTGGACTATCGAGACAGGGCATCGATACTCCGGAGTAGACTAGCGTATGCGCTTCTCATCCCAGCGTGGGAGACGGTCTGTCCCACAGCCGTCAGTACGTCGTACTTGAGATAGTATGCGGGTGCTCGTTAGGTTACGAGTACACTGGACAGGACTCGTCGGGAACTATTGGTTGGTATTATACCTATCGTCAGTTATCAGTTTCCAGGTGATATGAGTACAGCTTAGTCCGCTGACTTGACACTGTCACTTCGCCTCGAGTGTGTTCCCACTGCACTTTGATTTCTACCCTACCACGGCTCAAAGGAGTCGTGCAAACAGGTAGTTTTTGGGTGCAGTCCCGAAGCACTTGGAGGCAGTGACGGTTAGACAGGATTCGTCTCTCCCGGTATTGGGGGTTGACATCGCGCTGTGTCCAGGAGAGCCATTACACGAGTAGTCCCTGGCCAGGGAAAGCGAGATATACTGGTAGGTTTCCAGTGTTATCTCAGGGTGTTCTGGGCTACACTCCGACACGACTTGTACCGCTATTAGGGGACTGACGTTCACCGCCCCCTAGGCCCGCCATGTGATGTATCAGACGAACAGACCGGACTGTACGGAGACTGTCACATACAGGCTCAGTAGGAGTTCACCTCGTCAGTCTTCTTATCGACATCTACCTAGGGACCGTTACGTACAGCTAGTGCCGCTTGCGGTCTGTGGTTAAACCCACTACCAGCGTAGTGTCGAGTCTTTAGAGTCCCACACAGAGAGCTATTCGCCTTTAGGCAAAATGAGTAGAGGTCGCATAGTTTTGCGACAGGGTTCGTTCACATCCGTGCACTTGTGCACGTTTGCTGTCCGGACAGCTTATACTAGCGGGCTTTGGTTTAAGCCGGATCCTAGTATATGATTTGGGATTGGTTTTATCTCTTTGTATTCGTGTTCCTCGGATCACGAATACGGGTGCGTATGCACAGTTGCTTGAGACAGAGGGAGAGGACTTTGATTAGGGTTAATGACTATTGTCATTTTATTAACCCTAATGCTTATGTGTGTATTATTGTTAATTGATATTAGTTTAAATAATTGTGCATGGTTATGGTTGTTGACCATTTGACCTCCTTGACTTGTTGACCTAGGTTGACACTTTGACCATCATCATTTCATTTGGAAGATGCTCTTTGATCCTTGCAAATTGCATTAAAAATGAAATGATAATGGTCATGTCTTGATTAACCATGACAATTATCTAGCTAATTATCTAATTACAATAATTCACACATATATGAGAGAATGCTTCATATTTTCTCTCATTCTATTATTCACTTTCTCTCTCTTGTTCTTCCTCTCCCTCAAGCTCTCCCCTCTCATGTGTTGAGAAACACTTGAGCTTGAGAAAAACCCTTTCTTGATAATCTCTACTCTCATCTAGGGTTCAAGGATTGGCACTTCTTGCACCCTAGTTACTTCTAGCTTGGAGTTGAAGCCAAAGGTCGAGGCTTTCGGGTGGATCTTTCTTCGACGTGAGAAGACGACTAAGGTGACCTCCTTCCACCACTCCAAGGAGCAAGGAGAGAAGGACATAAAGCCCAAGGTATAACCTTTCTAGCACTTAGCTAGTTTCTAGTTAGCTTTAGCTTGTTTTTGTTTAGCAAAGATCCTTCTTTGTCTAGTCCATGTTGCCTAAGTTGATAAAAATTTGATTTTTATTCCGTTTTCCGCCTCCCCGCAAGTACCGGGGTGGGCAACGCGGACTTACAATATTAATGTACATTTTATTTGTGTCATGCTTGATGCCACATGCTTCATGGGTGTATGAGACTTACACCATGCTTAATATAATGTAGGGTTTATATTTATCTAAGTAATTCAAAAATTGGATGGAAAATGTCATGGCTACAAGCTTGTTGAAGCTTGTTGAAACATTGACCAAGTCTACCATTTTTGTTTCACTTGTAGATATTTATTGACCAAACCATTATCCTCACCCATAGTTAAGTCTCTACATGGGTTAGTGTATGACACTAACTCACCCATGGTTCATATTCTCACCTTATGAGTTTTCATTCTCTTGATTATTTCATCTTCTTCTTCATGAGAAAAAGCTTGCTAGCTTTTCTCTAAGTGAGAAAATATTGTGAGAAAATTAAATCTAACGTGAGCCCATTTCCTATTTCATCATCCTCTTCTATATTAGCCATTTAGTTTAGGGTGTTTGCTTCACTAATCTACCATTAATGAAGAGGTAGTATGAGCTTGAGTCTCCTCGACGTAGATCATCTTCGGCTTCGAATACATCGAACAAGCTTGTTCATTTCTTCATGTGAACCATTACTAGAGTTCGGGTATTCACTACTTGGAGCGAAGGGACTACTACACAGAGCTTTTGAAGTGAAGGACCGGTCTACAAAGGTTGTATTCCTCATTCACTTTGTATGTAAAGTTGTTTGCATGTTGTATTGTTTAATTCTCTAGTTAAGATTCTAGGGTTAGGGTTCTTTAGAACGACAAAAATTTGAAAACGGCATGGACGATGCCTCTCGAAACCTTGCTGCCGCGCTACGTAACCCTACGGTGGTATCAGAGCCAAGCTAGAGATTTAAACGATGTTTGTTAGGATTACGAAACCGAAACAACTCCGAAACACCCGATACAAATTCCTAGTTTCTGTCGAATTTTAAATGGCCTCTAAAATTTTTTTTTGCAACTACAGAATGTTGTATGAGATATAACATGAACACAGTGAAAATTTGAAGCAATTTGTCCTCAAAGTGGCCGGCTACATAGCCCTAAAAACCGAGCTCACCGGTCCAAAGGTGGGTTTTTGGATTCAAATTTTTAGGGTGTTCCAGTCTCTGGGTTTTGGTGTTTCAGTTGTTGCTTGTTTTTGCTAAATTTGCATGTGATGTTAACTTTCTGCAATGTAAACTCGGAGTGTTTCATGGTCTTAATTCTAACATGTATTCGGGTTATTTAGACGACGTTAAAAAGTTCGAACGGATATCAATAACACATGTTTTCCATCACTGGAAATTTTCCAATAGTTTGATTTTTTCAGAGTTTAAAATCTTCAGAAAATCATGCAAGCGGTTCTGTGGACCCTCTAGAAGAATGATACCCAAACTCGACTTTTTGGAGTGCGGAACCGCGGTCATACCCTAGGGTGTGCGGCAGTTCCTTGGCGACATGAGTGAGGCATGGGTTGACCCTTCTACGGATGGTTCATAGGAGTTGTGGCATGTTCTGGGTACTTTTTGAACTCCGCTCAATTGTTGAGCTTGTTGGGAAATTTTAGGTGTTTGTTTATTCTATTGAAAAGTTTAACATCGTCTAGCTATCTGTGATTGTGATACATTATTTGGAATCCACATAATTAGTTATGAGATAACTAGTTTGAATTTTATAAATCT
Organism: Agapanthus africanus; assembly: GCA_030015575.1. Lineage (NCBI taxonomy): Eukaryota > Viridiplantae > Streptophyta > Magnoliopsida > Asparagales > Amaryllidaceae > Agapanthus > Agapanthus africanus. The sequence goes on from JASDDO010000019.1 coordinate 614,240,259, forward strand.
AGCAATTTAGTCTCATTTGATCGGTTGCCACGAAATTTTAATGTTGATCAAAAGTCCGTCGCAGTTACGTAGTGTACGCGGATACTCGCCGGGTAACCTTAATAGATAGCCACGTCACGTATCCCCGACCAAGTGACTGTAGGAGAACCCCGTCGCCAAAAGAATCCGTTCGGGTGCTCGCGGCCGTGATGTTCCGCCTTAGTGCACTTCGTCGACGGCATCGGGGGTGCGGCCGTCTACTAAAGTTTCCGACGAGCATTGATCAGATTATTGGGAATCTTGTTGAATTACCCGACTGTTTATTAGAAAGTGTTTTCAATATCGAGACTAAGATGCGGGGTTTATAATTGTTAGGCATGTGATGTGTAAGGAATTCATTTAGTTGGCCATGAAATCCAAAGTATGAGATACATTGGGTTTATGATGTCTAAGATGGTTGCGGATTCCAATTATTGTAGTTTTTCACTTTCTTTTCTGCGACCGTAAGTGTAATATGTGATGTATCGCCGGTTTCGCTGCTATACGTCAATGACAATTGGGATACGCATATTTACTTATGTTGATGACATGAGATGTTATGTGTTGTTTCGATATGTTATATTGGATCATCGTGTTTTGAATAGCCGGGGGTTTTTGCGTGAGATGAGAGTTTTTCATTTTCATTCATGTAATGTTCTTTTATTGGGGCACTTCCGGGTTGAGGATGATGTCACCATTGATGTATATTATTTACTTTTCCATATTAGGATAGACCCAAGGAGGAGAGCATAAGTAACCGGGTTCTAGGGTCCAGTGGGAGACCATCTCGAGGAGTCAAGACCGGGTCTCCTAACTCTAGAATTGGAAGGGTTGCTTGCCGCTCTCGTAGGGGTCTAAGGATGTGGGTTTGGCTATTCATCGCGACCGTGGAATCCGTGTTTTTTATTGGTTTAATTAAAACACAAAATTCCTAGTATATCCAATATTTCATATGTGATTCTTCTGCTGCTGATATTCTGTGATGTGATCACTTGATAAGTTGAGACGATTGCTTATATTATATATATAAGATATAATAAATATTGATGCTTTCATTTCTTATGTGATGCTTAGGAAGTATAATTGATGGGACTTCATTAGTGAGATTAATGAAAGAAAAAGAAACCTAAAGATGTTGTAGAAACTTGTTTTAAAAACTGGTAGCTCTAGTTTTGGCTTTGCATAGCGGTATTCCTTGTAGAATATCCAACACCTTATTCGATAAGGACAGAGCCGAGATCTCTTCACCGGGAGTGACCTCTTTAGCGAAACTGGCAAATGCTACAGCCCACTCGGTTTGTCTTTTGATTGCTTTTATAGTTTTTTCTTTGCATAGTGGTATTTGTGAAATATCCTGTACCTTATTCGATAAGGAAAGAGCCGAGATCCCTTCACCGGGAGTGACCTCTTTAGTAAAACTAGTAAAAGCCTCAAAAACACTCATTTTCAAAATCACTCATTTCTACAACGATATCAAGTTCATTACGCAAAAGGTTTTCATAAAAACCTGTCATAGCCCTCTGTCATTTCAGAAAAGTAGTACTTATTATTCGTGCTATGGTAGTTTGGCCTTCGTCAAGGCGTAGTTTGCGTAGCTAACTAGTGCTTATCTGCAGCATGAGATGCGATTGGATTAGGATATTCGTACATCGTAGTTTGGCCTCCATCAAGGGTCGTGCGGGTGGGTCTAATTCAATCAAGAAATGAACGGGTTAAACTTGACTAGCGCCCTATGGGTAATTTGGCCTCCGTCAAGGTCATAGGACGCTTGGAGTAAAAACCATTATCGGGAATTTCAAGTGTTGAAATTTGCAATGAGATTGCATACCTTCTATGAGATAGTTGGATCCTGATACCCACTGTGAGTAAGAGTTACTCCTGGGAGAGTTTTACACATTACAATTAGCCGATCAAGTAGGTGTCTAGAAAGGTGTTAACGGGGTTATGCCCCAGGGAAAACGAGGTTTATTTTAATTAGGTCCGTGCGAAAGCACGGGGAACCTCCCTCAAAGTACCGATACTGGCCTGGCCAAAAGATTAGCGAACTTGTAGGGTGTAATTAATCCGGGCTAGTCTTACCTTTTTGGGTTTGAAGGAAGATTTGATAAAAACAGTGGGAGCCGTCCTGATTAGATAAAATAATAACCAATCTGATCTTGCAAGAGCATACGCAGAGTGTTTTCTTCTCTCTCTCTCCTGGTAGCGACCATATCATGCCTTAATCAAGATAATAATATGGATGCATTGACCGAACCTGCTTATTATACTGAGCTGAGGAACGTTGGTTCCACTCTATCTTATAACTGTTATAAGTCTGAGCAGGAAATAGTGGAATATCCGGATTCCCATGCCACCCAATTGAAGAAAGTGCATGTTGATTCATCTTTCTCTGGTGTGTTCATTACCGAGAACTGTTTCTCAGTATCCTCTACGTCCTGGGTATATGATACCGAATCAGGATCCCGCATATGTAATATGTTACATTGGCTACTGAAAGGTAGAGAACTGAGAATGGGTGATATATCTCTAAGAGTTAGAGAATGGCGCAATTGTTGCAGCCAAGTCAGTTAGCAAATATCACCTTGTATTACCAAATGGTAAATACATTGGTTCTGAACGAATGTTATTACATACCGAACCTGATATAAAAAATTACATCAGATTCTTTATTAAGTTAAAGAAGGATATAATTCTGTATTGCAGGATAATGTTGTGAACATTTTCCCGAATCAAGAGTTGATTGGATCAGGCACGTTATGAAATGGCATATACGTTCTAAATCAAACCACAGTTCAGAGTATATAGAACACACACAAGAGGAGTAGTTCAGAAATGAACGAATCCTTTTTGTGGCATTGTAGACTAGGTCAAATCAATGCGACACGACTAGGTAAGTTACATAAGGATGAAAATTAGAATCTGTTCGAATTTTCATCTTATGATACTTTCCAGTCTTGTCTCAAAGGTAAAATGACCAATACTCCGTTTACTCGAAATAGAGAAAGAGTTACTGAACTCATAGGACGGATACATGATGATTTATAAGGTCCTATGTCTACAAATGCCAAGATTGGTGTTGGCTATAGTGCCCTCAAGGCAATTATCATAGTCGCGGACATGTGATTATGATAATTGAGTGAGGACCTATACCGATAGAACAGTCTTACTTGAGATAATAGTATGCTATCTGGTTTGTCTTTAATATCATATACATGTTGATAGAGCCCATAGGATTCTTGTTTGACTACCAGCATTATGATGGCGATCATATACGTGGGAGCTGGGGGTCTATAAGCACATCCTTAAATGTCCCTAGTCGTGGGAGTATCGAGAGTGGGCATCGATACTCTAGTGTAGACTAGTGTATACTGATCGAGACCCCGACGAGGGGCGGTGACCAGGTCTCACAAGCCATTGGTGTTAGTTTATTCACCTATGATAGTATGCAGGTGCTCATTGGGTTATGAGTATACTGGACAGACTCGCCGGGAACGTGCTAGTTGGTATTATACCTATTGTAAGATAGCAGTTCCCAGGTGACATGTATACAGGTTAGTCTGTCGACCTGAGATCGTCATTTGTCTCGTGTGAGTTCCCACTGTGCTTTGATTACTACCCTACCACGGCTCAAAGGATTCGTGCAAACAGGTTTAAGTTGGGTACAGTCCCGAGCCATATGGAGGCAGTGCTCGGATCGTCGGGGATTCGTCTCTCCCGGTATTGGGGGTTGATGTCGCGTTGTGCACGGCTGGCCATCACCACAAATCCATGGCCATGGTGGACGAGAATTACCGATATAGGATCGATAGTTTCTCAGGAGGTGATGGGCTTCATGCCGACACTAAATGTCGCGTTGTTAGGGGTCTGACTTTATCCACCCCCTAGACTCGATATGCGATACTCTTAGACGAACAGACCGGACTGTACGAATATTGTCACTATCAGGCTCGGTAGGGGTTCAGGATGAGTTTGCTAGTCGGCCTCCCTTTCGCTTAATACCTGGGTAGCCGTTACGTACAGCTAGTGCCGCTGACGTGCTTGTGGTTAAACCCACTGCCAGCGTATTGACGATTCTTTAGAGTCACACACGAAGGGTTTCTTTGGTTCTGGCGAAATGATGTAGTAACCGTATTGGATACGTGCAGGGTCTTTAGAGTCACACACGATTGGTGTACTTTGTACCCGGACTTTCGATCGGACAATTGATAGTACTAGCCGACTCAGACTTGAGCCGGATTATTAAATCAGGTAATGATTTAATAATTTACGTATATGTATTTCGATACGTATATTCTAGTATTATATTCTTTGTGTTATTCTATCTCTTTGGGTATGGATACAGGTATGTATATACAGTAGAATGTAATCCGTATTTTTAACCGGATAACATTCTAGAAGGTGCCACCTCATTTTGGATTTGACCATTTTCAAAAAATGGATAATGAGGTGGAAAATAGCATGAGGTGGTATGGTGAGAACCATTCTTATAATAGTGCACACAAATGAATTATTAATTCATTTATGTTCACTATTCAAGCATGGTGGGATTTTAAAAATGGAAAAATGGTTTTAACAAAACCAAGCTTGTATCATTCACTTTCCAAGGTTGAGCTCATTTTGCAAGCATGATAAGTTTTTCTTTACTTGGGTTTTTCTTGAGCTCCTCCTTCACCATTAGCTTCATCCTCCTCTAGCTTTTATATTTTGCTTCTACCTTCATGATATGAGATAGTAAACACTTTGAATACACTCACTACATCCTAGGCTCTCTAGGTTAGCATCCTAGAGACCCTAGTTGCTCCATTTGTATCTTGGTGTAGAGCTATAGCCGGAATCACATCTCTCGGGTGGATCATCGGAGATGGAGGAAGACCGACAACCAAACTCAATCAACGAACCACTAGGAGCTTAGAATGAAGACCGAAGGACATGGATCAACTCGGTATAACCATTCTAACTTCTTTATTAGTTTGCTAGTTTAGGGTTTAAGGTAGATCCAGGAATCGGGTAATGGTAGCGTCAGTTTAATAAATATTTGTTCCGCATTTGGCCATGTTTTGAAGGCCGGGGCGCTGTCGTAACCCAACATGGTATCAGAGCCACCCTTTTAACCCTACTAGCAAGTTTACACAAGCTTAAAATCTCGATCGACAAATTTTTCCGAATCGTTTTTCCAAATTGATGTGTTTGCTGTCGATTTTTAAAAGTGGTCAAAAAATATTTTCAGGCATCTTAAAAATATGTGCAGGCAAAACTTTAGCTACTCAAAAAGTTTGGGCACGTAACTTCAAGTTTCGGCGGCGGATCCGCCGCAAAATGGCCATTTGGCGGCCCTTCCGCCGCCCTTTTGGGGCTAAAGTGACCAAATTGTTTTCTGGAGCTCTAGTTAGTGGAAAAATGATTTTTGTGATATATGGTTTTGGCCCAGATTCATTTGAGTACTGGTTATGCACTTGGGGCCAATTTGGGAAAGTTTAGTCGATCGAAATTTTAAGTGTGTGATTATCAGTACTTAGATTAGCATCTGGGACCGTGAATGTCACTCGATCGGTAAACCTGTCTAACTGCTATATGTTCTTTTATACGAGTTTGCGAACGTGACATTCACGTTGATGTTCTGTGTTGTGCTATGATGTTGGTTGGATCATCGTGGTGGATAGCTTGGGTGCAAGTTAGTACAGTTTAGTTTCATTTGTACATTTGATATTGCGGGGCGAGCGTCCGACATGTGGACTGCCGTCACTGCCTGTTTGTATATTATTCTATTGGGGCACGACCGGGTTGAGGTCGATGTCACCCTTGTATATTATTTTCTTTTCTGTACTAGGATTGCCCCGTAGTGGAGTGCACGAATAGCCGGGTTCTAGAGGGCAACGGGTCCGCATCTCATGGCATTGAGACAGAGGGGACCTTACTCTAGAATTGGCGGGATATTCGCCGCACTCGTAGGGGGTATAAGTTAACCCACGGAGGGATGCTCAAGTTACCGGATTCCGTGAAGTGCTGGGTGACCCATTCACGTTGTTGAAAGGGGTTGCCTCGCTTCTGGTTTTGACGGGTAACTTGTCGCGCTCTAAGGAGCCTAGGTTTCATTGCACAGGCTATCCACCCGACAGGGAACGTCGGGTCTCATTTGCGGCTCAAGTGAAACCCGGGGCTCCAGGATTATCCACCATTCTGTGTTACTTCTATGATGTTGCTTATATCATGCTTGGGACAAATTATATATATATATATATATATTTATATTTATATATACTAGTAGATGTTGTATATGTTTCCCGTGCTAGGCTAGTCCCCGCTCTGTCTTTAGTTAAGTAAGCTAACGGGTGATGACGGGACCCAGTGGCGAATGCAGATGGCATATACGTATATTTTATTTTCGTTCTTTTCTGGTGTGATTAATTGATGGGACTGCATTGATTCTTATCAATGCAAGGATAAAATAAACCTATATATGATGTTGTTGGAACCAAGTTTTTAAAACTGACATTACAGACGTTCTCTTTTGCTTTGGACAGTGGTATTCCGTTATGAATATCCAGCACCTCATTCGACGAGGCAAGGGCCGAGATCCCTTCATCGGGAGTGACCCCTTGAGTAAAAGTTTGCGTCAACATAATAACTTCACTATAGTCGTTTCCTTTTGCTTTGCATCGTGGTATTCAGTTTGGAATATCCTGCACCTCATTCTATGAGGAAAGAGCCGAGATCCCTTCACAGGGAGTGACCTCTTTAGCAAAAGTTTTCGCCACTATATATTTATAAAACCACTTGGATTCCTTCAATGATATCAAGTTCATTACGTTAAAGGTTATTCGCCAAAAACAAGCCGTATCCTTCTATCGTTTCAGAAAAGCAGCGCCCAGTATTCGTGCTATGTTTGTTGGCTTCCGTCAAGGCATAGTGTGCGGTAGCTATGTGTTACTTTTCTGTAGCATGGATATGCATTAATCTAGGACAGTCGTGCAGCCTTGTTAGCATCCGTCAAGGGCGAGTATGGGTGGGTCTAAATTAATCAGGACAATGACGGGTAGAACTTGACTTACAACTTATGATTTGTTGGCATCCGTCAAGGTCATAAGCTGCTTGGGGTAAAAACACATATCGGGAGTTTCAAACATACATGAAACTTGCCAGGCTTGCGCATACCTTCTAGAGTGTGGTGACTTGAGTGGCTTCCATCAAGTCATCATGCGATGATAATTTGATCCCGATTCCCACTGATGAGTAGGATTACTCCTCGGGTGATTCCGACTAATTCTCCTTTTGGGTTTGAAGGAGAATTCGAGGAAATAGTTGGAGCCATCCAGATTAGATAAAGTGATTGACCATTCTTATCTAGGTTAGAGTGCACACTGAGTGTTTCTTCTCTCTCTCTCTCTCTCTCTGGCTGCGACTATGACCCGACCCTTGACTAAAACTCATGAACCAAGTTAACCGAACCTTCTTAAAACACTTTGACTTTTGGAATGTCACGGTGTCGCATACATCATTGCCACTTCTATATCACCTTTGCATTTCTCCAGAACACCTCGTATCACTACGAACATCCACTTCCATTGGATAAATCCATCGTATAGTTACATACGAACTCGAAGGAACTTATTCCATATTCGAGGATGGATTCTGATTCTGGAGAGATTGAATAAAATTATTCGGTTGTCTCTTCTCCTTACCTTCTCTCAGGTTGCGAGGGCTCCTAGGATTAGGAGAGTACACCAATTACGCTTTTTAGATAGTCTTCTTCCAAACCTTAGGCTGCTGCCGAAGGGTAGGGAAGGAAGAAAACCAATTAGCCTTAAGAAGATGTACAGAAGGTAATAAGTAAAGACAAATAAAGAGATTAGAATAACGGCAAAATAAATTGCGACTGCTATCATTCACGACAAAACTGTGTATACCCCTGCCACTCCCACATCCACTTTGGATTTCTCCAGAACACTCCGTACCACTACGGATATCCACTTTCATTGGATATGCCATCGTATAGTTACAGACGAACTCGAAGGAATTTGTTTCAGATTCGAGGATGGTTTCCGGTTCAGCAGAAATAGAATAGGATTATTCAGATGTCTTTTCCCATTACCTTCTCTCAGGTTGCAAGGGCTCCTAGGATTAGGAGAGTACACCTATTACGCTTATTGGATAGTCTTCTTCTAAACTTTAGGCTGGTGCCGAAGGGTAGGGAAGGAAGAAAACTAATTAGCCTAAAGAAGGTGTACAGAAGGTAATAAGTAAAGACATAATAAAGAGATTGGAGTAAAGGCAGGTAAATATATGGTTACTGTCATGAATCAGGATAGTGGAAGAGGCGTTACTAGGAATACCAGTTAACCCCTTTTGAAACATTTTCATGTTTCAGTTTCACTGTGCGATGTTAATTGAAAACTGTTTTCCCAATTGGAATCTAACTCAAGGGTATGTATTTACCAGATCATTTTCTCACATCTGTATGCTATTACGGATGGTGAGTGGGAGTAAGACATTGGGAATTGGGTGATTAGATCCCCATTATATCAGAATTCGTTGTAATTGGTGATATTTGAGGAAATCATCTCGGTTTTTGCCGGACGTCAAATATTTGGTTTTGAATATCCGTTATTATGCACCAATTTTAAACTGATATATCTGTACGTTTATTTTATAAAGTGAGATATAACTTTTTGATATTATTTCTATGACATTTATCTATATCAGTTGGTGATTAGGTAAGGTGCATTCAATAGCGGTGTAATTCTTCTTAACCATAGTACAGTTTTTCAACCTACGACGCACAGCGTATAAGTTATTGAACTCAGGGGACTTATACAAAGTATTGTATGTTGTCCAGTGTACATTAGGACAATGGGGTTGGTACTCGTACTATATTCTGTTTACTCATAATTTCTCTAATTCTAGACAAGTATTTCGTTCAAATACAAGGTTCAGATTTTGAGAAGTTATAGGTATAAGAATAAAGTAGAGAACCATTTGTTGGAAGTATCAGGATTCATCAAGGAAGTCGAAGATGTAGATACTTGTGTTTGGTATTCCGTTGATAGTAATGGTTTTGAGAACTTGCTTCTATTTCAGGTTACTCATATATGGATGCACTCCTAGTTGAGTAATGTTGATTGGCATTTTTTCCATTTGGTTGATATGCACTGAAGACAGCTGCATGATTTTGAATCTAGTTCCAATTAAATTAGTGCTTTTGTTTCTATATTGGATATATGTAGAATCAATTTATATCTTAACGATGTTAAGGTATATGGAGTTGTCTGGCTGATGCTTTGTTAGTGTATATGCCCTAGGGGCCATTATTGTATCATACTAGTTTGTATATTACTTAATGGAAGCTTGGGATATTCACATGTATATAACAGTCTTGCTAAACATGGTAGTATACTACTTGGTTTTTCTATCTTAATATGTGAGTATACGTATTGATAAAGCTCTTAGGATCTTTCTTGACTACCAGCGTTGTTATAGCAGTCACACTAGTGGGGGCTGGGTAGTCTACAAGCACATCCTTATTCAGATCCCTTGTCGTAGGATTATCGAGACAGGGCATCGATACTCCGGAGTAGACTAGTGTGTATTCTTCTCATCCCAGTTGGGGAGATGGTCTGTCCCACAGCCGTTAGTACGTCGTACTGGAGATAGTATACAGGTGCTCGTTGGGTTACGGGTACACCGGACAGAACTCCCAGGGAACTGTAGGTTGGTTTTATACCAGTCGTCAGTTAACAGTTCCCTGGTGACATGAGTACAGCATAGTCCGCAGACTTGACACTGCTACTTCGCCTCGAGTGTGTCCCACTGTTCTTAGATTGTTACCCTACCACGACTCAAAGGAGTCGTGCAAACAGGTGGCAATTGGGTGCAGTCCCGAGCACTTGGAGGCAGTGGCAGTTAGACAGGATTCGTCTCTCCCGGTATTGGGAGTTGATATCGCGTTGTGTCAGAGAGCCATTACGTAAAGTCCCTGGCCAGGGCAAGCGAGATTTGCTGGTAGGTTCCAGTAGTTTCTCAGGGTGTAATGGGCTTCACTCCGACACGACTTATACCGCTATTAGGGGACTGACGCTTGCCGCCCCCTACGCCCGATATGCGATAGTCTTAGACGAACAGACCGGACTGTACGGAGATTGTCACATCAGACTCAGTAGGAGTTCGGATGGGTTTCCTCATCGGCCTTCTTATCGACATCTACCTGGGGATTGTTACGTACAGCTAGTGCCGCTTGCGGTCTGTGGTTAAACCCACTGCCAGCGTAGTAGTCGAGTCTTTAGAGTCCCACACAGAGAGTTTCCCTACTCCAGGCGAAATGATATAGAGGTCGTATGGTTTTACGACAAGGGTTCGGACGCATACGTGTGTTTACGCACGTACGACTTTCGGACAGTTTTTACTAGCCGGCTTTGGTTTAAGCCAGATTCTAGTATCGGGATATTGGATTTATACAGTCTAAAGTTTTTCCGTGTTTTCACGGATAGGATGGGCGTTCTCGTAATTTCATGAGAAGCTTCTAGAAGGATGGTGACTTGGGGGTTTAGGTGGCATAAGTATTGAATGAGATTAGTGACTCATTTGTGTGATTCATCCTTGTCATTAATGCATCGTAAATGCTTAATGACTCATGTAGATGAATCACTCATTTGTATTTATGAAGCATGGTTGTTAAATCCTTTATTTTATTTATTTGATAATGATAATTCTTCATATATATCATGAGAGATCATTATCTCATTCTAATTCTAATGCTCACCTTCTCTCTCCTCAAGCTCTCTCTCTTCAAACCCTAATCCTCCCCTCTCATATGTTGAGACCAAGGATTAGAATAGACTACTTAATCCATAACCCTTCTCTATATCACCTAGGTTACTTAGATTAGCACTTTAAGAAACCTAGTTACCTCAAGTTAGAGGTGAAGCTTGAAGTAAAGCTCTCGGGTGGATCATCTACTACATAGAGAACGCCGGAGAGGAGGTGGAGAACGAAAAGACGAAGGACATGGTTCATTAGGTATAATCACTTTTCATAGTAGTTGATAACTTCTATGATTCTTATTAGTTATTGTTTTAGCAAAGATTCTCGGTTAGTCGATGTTTATGCAAAGAACAAGATCGTTTTTCATTATTCCGCCTCCCCGCAAGTCGTGGGGTGTTGTACATCGACTTACAGTGGTATCAGAGCCTCGCTAATCAATAATTAACTCATTAGCAAAGTCGTATGAATTTCGAACGCAAAATGAACCGAAAAAAACATCGATATCACTAAGTTTCTGTCGAATTTAAAACAGGCTCTAAAAATTTTTCAGGGACCTGCAGAATAACCTACAGAGAAATATAAGACTACTGGAGAAAAATGGGTTCTTGAATCGGTCAAACGACCGCGGAACCGCGGCCGATCCCGCTGATCCACCGCGGATCCGCGGCCGAGTTGAAGCCGATTCAACCCAGTTTGCTCCAGTAACTCTTCTGTGATATTTTTGTGTTTTCTGGAATGTTTATTTTTCTGCTCAAGTCTCAGGTGCACAGAGAAGTTTTGGAGTAGAATCTATAGTATTTGCACGATCAAAATCTTACGATGTTTGCTAATTTGATTATATCTGTGATTGTATAATGTGTTCGTAAACCTCCCCTAACTGCTAGTATGTCGGTTGGCAAGGGGTTGCACATTTCTGTAATGGTTTTTACTATTTGTGGTTGTGAACTGTATTGTACTGTTGTGATGATTAGCCGGGGTTTGAGATGGGTTGTTATATTCATTCATACAAAGAAATTGTAATATGTTGTAATATTATTTTGCGGGGCACATCCAGGTTGCGGTTGTAGCCACCGTTGTATTATTTCATTTTACTGTTTTTGCTCCTAGGATAGACCCAAGGTGGGGTGCATAAACTACCGGGTACTTTGAAGTGTTTAGTGGCCTACTCACGTTGTTGAGGGAGACCGCTTCACTTCGGGTATTTGGCGGTTAGTTTGCCGTACCCGTAGGGGTCTAGGGTGGGGTAATGGCTATTCATCACAACTGTGTAATCCGTCTTTTGTTGCAGGCTCAAAACAAACGCGGATTGCTTGCAAATCCAATAATGTTCATATGAGATCTGGAATGCCTATTATTGCGTCTGACGAATGTACAATATCTATATATGATAGCTATTTAGACGTCACTTATGTTTTACACCCGTGCTAGCCCAGCCCCCGCTCTGCCGTCAGTTAAGTAACATAACGGGTGATGACGGGACCCAGTGGAGAATGCGGATGACATAAGAGGACGTTGTATTTTCGTTGTTTTCTACAATGATAGGTTAATGATGGGACGCATTATTTTTAATGCAAAGAAAATAAACCAAAAGTTGAATCGTTGGAACAATTTAAAAGAAACCACTCGGTTATTTTAAAACAGATGATATTTTTAATTGCGGAGCTTTAACCACTCCTTTTAAAAGCTATCAGGTTCCTTCGGTCATATCAAGTTTACTACGTTCACGGTTTCGCCAAAACCATTCGTAGCCCTCCGTCATTTCATTTGGGTATTCAGTAGTATTCAAGCTATGTATTTTGACCTAACGCCAAGGTATAGTGTTTGGTAGCTGCTGGGTATTCATTTGTTGCATAGATAGATGAGTTAGTTTGGGACAGTCGTATTATCATTTTGGCCGAACATCAAGGATATGTACGGATGGTTTCAAATTAACAAGATAATGATGGGTAGAACTTAACATGTGATTTATGACATTTTGACCTAACGCCAAGGTCATAAAAGCATGGGGCAAAAATATATATCTGGAATTTCTAAAGAAACTGAAATTTGCAAAGAGATGCATACCATTTGGAGTTTGATGAATGTTGGTAGGATTCCTTCAACATTATCATACGATGATATTTGGATCCCGATCCTACTGTGAGTATATGCTACTCATCAGGAGATTCGTCACTTAACGATCAATGCTATAAACCAAGTAGGTGTCAAGAAAGGTGTCAGTGGGGTTACGCCTCCAGAGAAAAGAGGTTATTTAATTAAGGAACTTCGCGAAAGCGTTGGAAAACCTCCCTCGAAGTACCGACACCAGGCTTGCTGAACGGTTAAGCAAGTATTGTACAGTGAGAATAGTCCTGGCTAATTCTTCTTTTATGGTTTGAGGAAGGATTCGAGAAATAGTGGGAGCCATCCAGTTTAGATAAATTAAAAACCACTCTAAACTTGCAAGAGCATCAAGCTAAAGTGTTTCTTCTCTCTCTCCTACTTGCAGCGACCCTGAAAATGACTGGACTTAAGTTACTTTTAGAGAAAAATATACTGACAGGGCCAAACTATAAAGATTGGCTGTGGAATGTCAAAATGGCTTTAAACTATGACAAATTAGGGTACGTCCTCACCGCTAAGGCACCTGCATTCCCAGGTCCCAAATCCAGTAATGCGGATAAGGAAATCCGCAAAACCTGGAAGTATGATTGCGCGAAGGCCAAGTGCATCGTGCTTGCCTCGATGAACAATGAACATCAGAGGAGGCACGAGGATATGGATCTTGATGCCATATTTCTCCATACAAAAGAACTTTATGGAGAGCAATCTCGTATAGCTAGATACGAGACATCTAAGAACTTGTTTCGAGCGAGGTTAGCCGTCGGATCATTGGTAGGAGAACATGTCCTAAAGATGATTGGCTATATAGAAGAGCTCGCAGACCTTGGGATGACTTTGGATAATGAGTTCTATACAGACCTTATTCTCCAGTCCCTTCCTTCCACCTACGCCCAGTTTATTCTGAACTTCAACATTCAAAGAAAATAAGTTGAACTTCCGGAACTCCTTAACATGTTGAGGAGTGCAGAGGGCACCTTGGAGAAGGCAAGGGAAACACCCGCTATGTTTGTTAGCGGTGCTTCTTCTTCCAGGTCCAAGGCTAGGGCTAAAGGAAGGAAGAAGAAGGCCGCCACCAAACCTAGAGGAGGTGTAAGTAAGGTAGGAGCGAAGGGAAAGAAAAAGTTTGCGGTACCAGTAGTGGCCCAGGATGAGTGTTTCCATTGTCATAGGAAAGGGCACTGGAAGAAAGATAGCAAGGCGTGGAACGCTAAGAACCAGGAACTGAAGCAAGCTGTGGCTTCAACTTCAGGTGTGTTTGTAATTGAGAATTGTCTGTCAATCAACTCTACTTCCTGGGTATTGGATACCGGATCAGGATCTCATATATGCAATTCATTGCAGGCACTGAGAAACCGTAGAGTGCTGAAGGATGGTGATATGACCCTGATGGTTGCTAACGGAGCTAGCGTGGGAGCTGTGTCCGTTGGGGATTATCACCTGGGATTGACGAGTGAACACATTTTGGTTTTACATAACTGTTTTTGTGTACCCAGCTTAACGTGTAATATCATATCTGTTTCCTTGTTATCAAATAAAGGTTATGATTTCACGTTTGTAAGTGATGTTGTTAACATCCACCTTAATCATAGTTTGATTGGGTCCGGTACACTGGATAACAGTATATATGTCTTAAACCAACTCCAAATTTTCAATGTCCAGAACACACTAAAAAGAAAGTCTCCAGATTTAAATAAAGCTTTCTTATGGCATTGTAGACTGGGTCACATCAATGAGAGAAGGTTGACTAAGTTACATAAAGAAGCATATTTGGACTCGTTCGAATATCAAACTTATGCCACTTGTCAATCTTGTCTCAAAGGAAAGATGACAAAGACTCCATTTACTGGACATGGAGTAAGAGCGAGCGAGCTCTTAAGACTCATACACAGCGATGTATGTGGTCCAATGTCTACACATGCAAGAGGTGGTTTTTCCTATTTCATTACTTTTACGGATGATTACTCAAGGTACGGATTCATTTATCTGATGAAACATAAATCCGAGGCTTTTGAGAAATTCCAAGAGTACAAGAATGAAGTAGAAAACCAAACCGGCAAAAGTATCAAGACACTAAGATCTGATCGAGGTGGTGAATACTTAAGTGTCGAGTTCCTAGGTTACCTAAAAGAGAAAGGAATTCTCTCTCAGCTTACTCCTCCATACACTCCACAGCATAATGGTATATCGGAGAGACGGAATCGAACCCTATTGGATATGGTACGTTCCATGATGAGTAATGCTGAGTTACCGCAATCTTTCTGGGGTTATGCGCTAGAATCAGCGGCATATCTTTTGAACATAGTTCCTACCAAAACTGTGCCTACCACACCATATCAGATGTGGAGTGGGAAGAAACCCTATCTTCAGTATCTGAAAATTTGGGGATGTCCAGCTTTTGTTAAAAAGTAGCATGTGGACAAGCTCGAGGCACGATCAGTAAAATGTATGTTTGTGGGCTATCCAAAGAACTCCAGGGAATATCTATTCTATTACGCAGAGGAACAAGAGGTATTTGTTTCTCGTAATGCCCATTTTCTAGAACATCAGTTTTTAGAAAAGGAAACAAGTGGGAGTGAAATAGAACTGGAAGAAATTCCAGAACCACAAACTACTACTGAAAGTTTGGTAGAACCAGTAGTTCAAGAAGAATAGGACATTCCCGCACCCCTCCGCAGGAGTAGTAGGCCGTCTCATCCGCTTGAGAGATACTACGGTTTTCTCATAGATGGGGATAGAGAGGATTGCATCATCGATGATGATAAACCTACTAGCTTCCAGCAGGCCATACAGAGCGGCGACTCGGTACGATGGCTAGATGCAATGCGGACCGAAATGGAGTCCATGTACACCAACAAAGTATGGACTTTGGACTTTTCTCCAGATGGTAAAACCCATAGGATGCAAATGGATCTTCAAGAAAAAGATTGGTGTAGATGGACAGGTGGAAACCTATAAGGCTAGACTTGTTGCAATGGGTTTTCGTCAAAGACCTGGTTTGGACCATGACGAAACTTTTTCTCCAGTGGCTATGCTCAAATCCATTCGGGTCCTTCTTGCTATTGCTGCCTTCCATGATTATGAAATCTGGAAGATGGACGTAAAGACGGTTTTTCTGAAAGGTAATTTAGAAGAGTGCGTCTATATGGATCAGCCAGAGGGTTTCAATCAGAGTGGGAGCAGCGGGAAAGTATGCAAGTTGCTTAAATCCATTTATGGATTAAAGCAGGCATCGCGGAGTTGGAACATCTGTTTTGATGAAACGGTCAAAGAATATGACTTTATCAAAAATCCAGATGAACCATGTATATATAGTAAAGTTGTAGCAAGAACTGTCATATTCCTCGTCTTGTACGTGAATGACATTCTATTGATAGGAAATGACATTCCTATGCTACAATCTGTCAAAGGATTCTTGTCACACAGGTTCTCCATGAAAGACATGGGTGATGCCTCTTACATTCTGGGGATACGGATCTATCGTGATAGATCCAAGAGGATGTTGGGACTTTCGCAGTCCAGGTATATCGACACTGTACTGAAAAGATTCAGTATGGAAGATTCTAAGCGCGGTAATCTACCGGCTTGTCACGGAATCACCCTATCCAAAGAGATGTCTCCCAAACCTGATTTGGAAAGGGAACGCATGTCTATTATACCCTACGCTTCTGCGGTAGGCTCTATAATGTATGCGATGTTGTGCACCAGACCAGATGTAGCTTACACACTGAGCGTGGTAAGCCGGTATCAGTCAGACCCAGAGGAGAAGCACTGGATAGCAGTAAAGAACATTCTCAAGTACCTGAGGAGGACTAAGGAGATGTTCTTGGTTTACGGCGGAAAAGACCTTAAGATGGAGGCCTTTGCTGATTCCGGCTTCCAGAGTGATAAGGACGATTCCAAGTCCATGTTAGGTTATGTGTTTACCCTCAATGGAGGGGCGGTGTGCTGGAAGAGCTCCAAGCAGGACACCATTGCTGACTCGACAATGGAAGCGGAGTATATTGTGTTGGTTATATGTATGCCCTAGAGGCCATTACTGTACATTGGATGTATATTGTAGTGGATGCTGGGACATATATAGGTAGGACTTTCTTTCTCGACATGATAGTACGCTATCTGGTTGCTTTTTATCTTAACATGTATACTTTTTGTCTCTCTGATTACATGTTGATAAAGCCCTTAGGATGTGTACTCGACTTCCAGGACTATGATGTAGATCATGCTAGTGGGGCCTGGGTAGTCCATGAGTACATCCTTCAATGTTCCTAGTCGTAGGAATATCGAGACGGGGCATCGATATTCCAGAGTAGACTAGCGCATATCTTCTCGACCCATGTGATGGGCGATGGATGATCCCATATCCATTGCTGTTTGACATCAGAGATGGTATGCGGGTGCTCAGTGGAGACTGGGTACACTGAACGGACTCACCGAGAACTCCCAGATGGTATTATATCTCACGTCAGATGGCAGTTCTCTGGTGACACTGGTACAGCTTAGTCTGTTGATTCGAGATCGTCATAGAGTCTTGTGTGTCTCCCACTGTGCTTTGATTTCCACCCTACCACGGCTCTACTGAGTCGTGCAAACAGGTGGTTTTTGGGTACAGTCCCGATTCACATGGAGGCAATGAGCGATAGGAGGGGATTCGTCTCTCCCGGTATTGGGGTTGATGTTGCGCTATGCTCGACTGGACATAACAGGAAATCCCTGGCCAGGGTTGCAGTGATATACTGGTAAGAGTTATCAGTAGTTTCACGAATGTTATGGACCCTACGTCGGCATGACTTATCAAGCTATTGGGGTCTGACGTTTACCACCCCTAGGCGAGATATGCGACATATCAGACGAACAAACCGGACTGTACGGTAAGTGTTACTGGTTGGATTCACAGGAGTGTGAGCGGGCTTGCTCGTCGATCTTCTGATCGCTCAATACCCGGGTGGCCGTTACGTTTAGCAGACCGCTTGCGGCTTGTGGATGCTTGATATGATCATCATCTACTTCCGGCGTATTGACGAGTCTTTAGAGTCCTACACAGAGGTTTCCTGGCTCAAGCGAAACGAAATAGGAGCGCATATGATATATGTGCGGGACCGAGAATAATGCGTGTATGTGATACCGTATTCCATTCTCGCGATGAATGTATCAATTGGTTGTATGCGATATAACCTAGTTATCGAATCGAGAATTGATTCGATAAGCCGATATATTGGATATTAGTCGGTTATATGCGATATGACCGGATCGTTAAATCAAGTATTGATTTAATGATTTAATGCATAATTATATATTTGATATATTACTTTGCATTAACTAGTATTGGTTCACTTTAAATGGATTTTCTCACTTGAAGTTCACAAGTTGTATATGTGATATACTTTTGTGCACTTGTTTGTATCATGTTTGATGATACATGCTAACTTGAGTTTGTGTTTATGATTAAACCATGGTTATATGAATGGTTAGGGTTTTGTTTACTTATTCATTTATTTATTTTTTTTATTTATTTTGGAAAAGATAAATAGAAATGGTGGCTTTCTTTGTTTCTTTCATGAAGCTTCATTAATTGTTGAAAGCTTGACCATTTTGTTTGCTTCCCTTAACCTAACCATTCACCTAACCCTAGTTTGGTCTCTACACTTAACCATGGTTGGTATATGATAAGTATTCATTTTATTTTCTATTTGAGAAAAAGACTTATCATATATTCTTTCTTCTTCTTCTTCATCTTCAACAATGAAGAAACCTTGCCACCATCAATGGCAACTTGAGAAAAAGTGTGAGAAATCCAATTCTAAAGTGAACCCACTTCCTATTTCTTCATCCTCTACCACTTGCCAAGTAGTATAGGGTGTTTTCTTCACTAGTTTCATGGCTTGGTGAAGTTTGAGCTTGATCTTGTGTTGCCTCGACGTAGATCATCTTCGGCATCGAAGTCGACGACCTAGCCCGCCCATTTCTCCGATGAAGCCAATGCTAGAGTCCGGGATTCGATATGAACAGCGGAGGGACATCATCATGGAGCCTAGGAGGTGGAGGACTGGATCTACAAAGGTTGTAGTCACTTTCCTTTAGCAATAAATTCGTTTACTTGCTTGCATCGCCTATAAATCTAGTTAACGATCCGTATTAGGGTTTGTAGGCACATGAAAATTTTTGAATTGGGCATGTTTGATCTGTTGTGAGACTTCATTAGTGTTCCTAGGAACCCTACATGGTATCGGAGCCTAGCTAGAGCCTTAGGCGATGCGTAGACGGAGTTAGAAGTCCGATCGAACCGAAACCCTAACTCAAAAATGCTCTCTGTACATTTTTTGAAATCGGGGATTTTTGAGAATTAAAAATATGCAGAAAAACCAGCAGGAGATTCTAAGAATTACTGAGAAGCCCGTACTCCTGAGTCCATCAAAGAGTGGCGGAACCGCGGCATTAGCATGGCTAATGCGGCGGTTCCGCGGCCATTTAGACTCCTCTTTCATTTAATTTTACACAGTAACTCCTATTTTGTAGTGTTGGTTTTCCTGGGAATTTTTAATCTGAACTCAAGAGTTGAGTTTTTTAGGTTGTATTGGGGACTCGGTGTTTCGATCGGATTGTCTAATTTTGTCTGTGTGTTTTTCCGGGTAATTTTAGAATATGTTAAAAAGTTCGGCCGGATATAAATACCCACTTTTTCCCCTGCCGAGAAATTTCCAATTGTTGGATTTTTCCGTAGTTTAATCACGTTCTAAGTAGTGCAAGTAACGCGATGGTCCCTCTAGAAGACAACAAACCTTAACTCGATTATGTGACCGTCTTGAACTGCCCTTTGAACCTTAGGGTTTGGGGCAGTACGGCGTGCCACATGTGAGGCGTTGGCTTGACCCTTCTACGGCTGGACCGTTGGTACTGAGGCACGAAGTGAATGTTTTTAAACTTATTTCATGTGTTGAGCTGTATCGGGAAAACTTGGGTGTTCGATTGTTCGATCGGAAAGTTTAACATTTTCTATTTATCCGGAATGTGATACAATAATTGGAATTCACAAGTTGTTATGAGATAACTGAATGAATGTTATAAACATAGCAGTTTAGTCTCACATGATCGGTTGCCACGGAATTTTGATGTGATCAAAAGTCCGTCGCAATCACGTAGCGTACGCGGATACTCGCCAGATAAACTTAATAGACAGCCTCACCCTATAGCCCCGACCAAGTGACTGTAGGAGAACCCCGTCGCCAAAAGCATCCGTTCGGGTGCTCGTGGCAGCGGTGTTCCGCCTTGGTGCACTTCGTCGACGGTATCAGGGGTGCAGCCGCCTACTAAAGTTTGCGACGAGCATTCGATCAGGATGTCGGGAATCTTGTTGAATTGCCCAACTTGATATTGAAAAGTGTTTTCGATAATGAGACTAAAATGCGGGGTTTATAATTGTTAGGCATGCGATGTCTAAGTATTTCATTTGATTAGGCATGCGATGTCTAAAGATATTGCGGATTCCAACTGTTGTAGTTTTACACTTTCTTTTCTGTGACCGTAAGTGTAATATGTGATATCGCCGGTTTCGTTGCTATATGTCAACGACAATTGGGATGCGCATATTTACTTACGTTGATGACATGTGATGTTATGTGTTGCTGGATATGTTATATTGGATCGTCGTGTTTGAATAGCCGGGTTTTTTTTATGTGAGATGAGTGTTTTTCATTTTCATTCATGTAAAAACTTGTATGTAATATTCTTTTATTGGGGCACTTCCAGGTTGCTGATGATGTCACCATTTGTATATTATTTACTTTTCTGTACTAGGATAGACCCAAGGAGGAGGGCACAAGTAACCGGGTTCTAGGGTCCAGTGGGAGACCAACTTGAGGAGTCGAGTCCGGGTCTCCTAACCCTAGAATTGGTAGGGCTGCTTGCCACTCTCGTAGGGGTCTAGGGGTGTGGGATTGGCTGTTCATCACGACCGTGGAATCCGTGTTTTATACTGGCTCGTATTTAAAACACGGACGTCCTAGTATATCCAATATTTCATATGATATTTTCTGATGCGTTATCTGTGATGTGATCATGTGATGTGTTCAGATAGATATTATATATAGTATATATGATATATTATATAGACGTTGCTTATATTTTACACCCGCACTAGCCCTGCCTCGCTCTGGCGTTAGTTACCTAACCTAACGGTGCAGACGGGACATCGAGGCGAATGCGGATGGCATAAGCGTACGTTATATTTATCTGTGATGTTTAGGTAGACTTAAATGATGGGATATTCATTAATGAGATTAATGAATGAAAATAAACCTAATTGATGTTGTGGAATCGAATTTCAAAAATAAAACCGGTAGCTACAGTTCTTGCTTTGCATCGCGGTGTTCATTATAGAACATCCTGCACCTTATTCGGTGAGAAAAGGACCGAGATCCCTTCACCGGGAGTGACTCCTTTAGCAATGACTGGCAGATGCTACAGCCCTCGGTTTGTCTTTTGATCGCTTCTATAGTTTCTGCTTTGCACAGTGATATATATGATATATCCCGCACCTCATTCGACGAGGAAAGGGCCGACGATCCCTTCACCGGGAGTGACCCCTTTAGCAAAACTAGAAAAGCCTAAAAAACATTCCATTTAAAAACCATTTGATTCCGCAACGAGATCAAGTTCAAAGCGTTAAAGGTTTTCTTAAAAACCATTCGCAACCCTCTGTCATTTTAGGAAGTAGAGAACTTAGTATTCGTGCTACGTTTGTCGACCATAGCCGAGGCGTAGTGTGCGGTAGCTAAGTGATGTCTTCCTACAC